>JAVRXN010000008.1:59252872-60500872 GCA_033556935.1 Timema podura
AACCATGGCGGAGGCCTGGCATTCCACACTTTCAGAAGTTGTGATTAATATACGTCTTGTTAGAGGTGAAGGAAGGGTTTAGCAATCAGATAAATCTGTGCCAGGACTGAGGATTGAAATCCGGACCCTCAGCACAGAAGTCTGACACCTTACCCCTAGTTCGCCAGGTCACCACGAGACTGAACTAAGCTGTCGGTTCATTTTTAAAGTTAACTTTAACTATATTTAAACATTAAGCTCATTTAGTTTATTTTAACGATGAATGGTGGTCAGGGTTCAAATCCTGAATGGGTAAACAAAGCCCGGTGCATCTTTCTGAATGATTTCCATTTGTCACTCCACAAAAATGTGGGTACATTACCTCTGTATTAGATATTTCTCATTATTAACACACTAGTGTCATTAATAAAAATATAAATATCAATTACAGTAAAACCTTGGATTGCGAGTAACTTGGTTTGCGAGTGTTTTGTAAGACGAGCAAAAATTTTCAATAAATTTTAACTTGATAAACGAGCGATAACTTGCAATACGAGTAGTACTATGGTTACGCTCTATCTCCCGGGCAGTGTCATTGGATAGGTTCTTTGTGCAAGTCACACAAAAAGAAAAATATTCCAGTGAGCCAACAGATCGCAGTGATTCTGTTAGTGACAGTGAAAGTCGTCCTAAACAATAACTCACCTCCTCTCATCCCTCTCATCCACCTCACACCAGCCACCATTAAATTTAATAAATAAATTGGATTACAGTACAGTTACATTTAAATAAAAAAAATAAAAAAGGTATTAATCATTTTTAGATTAAATATTTTTGGGTTGTGGAACGAATCATCTGAGTTTCCATTATTTCTTATGAAGGAAATTCACTTTGCTATACGAGTGCTTTGTATTACGAACACGTTTACGAAACGAATTATGCTCGCAATCCAAGGTTTTACTGTACACTAAGTGTGCTATATAAAGATATGCCGAACTAATAGATTAAGATGTCGAATATGGGTATTTGTTAGTTACGGTTATAGCCTCATATACATATTATATACATTAAAAAATTACATCTGGACATGGGAATTGAACTTGGGACCTACAAACTATGTTTTAATAGTTTTTATAAAACTAATTCATTACATCTGAACATAGGGGAGAAAATACATTAAAAAATATATTTGACGAGAAAGAACATAAAAAGAGATTATGCCAATGTAGGTTGTTGGTGTTATTATTTTTTTAAACTTTTATCATAGCACCGCATATCTTACTACCTGTTTAGGTTGTACGCCTTTGTAATAATTAATCTAATCTTAAATCTAGGACATTTAGCCCCTTTTCGTCCTCCATAACAAAAGCAGGCATACAAAATTATACAGCATAAAAAAGAGGGGAAATAAATGCAGAGTAAGCTGATAGGACAATAAAAACAAATATATTATTATATAATATATTTGCTCATGTTTCCCTGCAACCCATTCAGCATTATTGCACTAAACATTAAAAAAAAGGGGTGACCAGACAATAATTAAAGACAATTTCCTGGATAAAGTAAAATACTTAGCTAGGAGAAAGTGAAATCAACATATCAGAAGTTAAATAGTTAAATATAAGCTTTATTTATAAACAAGATGTAAGTGTTTTGGTGTGTTGTGGTGTGTGTGTGTTGGTGTGTGTGTGTGTTGGTGTGTGTGTGTGTGTGTTGGTGTGTGTTGGTGTGTGAGAGAGAGAGAACACCTCTGGTATTTACCTACCAATATTATAAAAAAAGGCTCTGAATATTAAATTTTAAGATTCGCAAGCAGAAAGTATTCTCAATATTAAACATTCTTGTATTTTTCACAAGTCAAAAGGACTTTGAACACTAACCGTATTAAATATGCACAAGTCAAAAGGACTTTGAACAATAACTGTATTAAATATGCACAAGTCAAAAGAACTTTGAATATTAAAATGTAAGATCCACAAATCGATAGGTTCTGATATTAACATTCTTGTATTTTTTACAAGTCAAAAGAACTTAGAACATTAAACATTCTTGTATTTTTCACAAGTCAAAAGGACCCTAAATATTAAATTGTAAGTTCCACAATTCGATAGGGTTCTGAATATTAAACATCCTTGTATTTTTCCCAGTCAAAGGACTTTGACTATTTAAATTACGATATTAAGATGAAAAGGAATTTAGAATTACAAATGCCGAAACTTAATTTAGAGCTTACATTGTTTTGGGAACACGTAGATGTGCCCAAGATAGATATCTTGCCAAGAGTGACTTTTCCTCTGATCTCCTGGCAGTATTTATACGATATCAGTTGATCAGAGAGAGGGGAAGTAGGGGTACACACACAAGATAGATATAAAGAGAGAAAAGAGAGGGTAAGGGGTAATAGTTGACGGGGAACATGTGACTAGAGAGCCCTGGAAAACTCCAGAACAGTGTTATTTGCACATGGTACCATCTAGCGCCGGGAACGTTATACTTCACTTTTCCCAGTGGCCTTAGCAATCACACGATGTTGACGCACCTCATTGCCTCGCGCTTTCAGTCTAAACAACAGGTTCGCGTTAGCCGGTTGTGTGGCATGGGAGATAGTATACTTAGGACGTACACAGTGGAATGGAGCTCGGAGAGTTCAGAACATTTTACTATTTGGTTGTGATTGGATCAGATTAGAAATAATAATAATAATATTTAGCACCGCGTCTTACTACCCGTTCGGGTTATACGCTTAAGTACTAATTACGCTAATGGATTAGGAATTGGGAGGGTTAAATTTAGAGGAAGTGAATCCGCATTTGCGTGGAGGGAGAGTGGAAAACCATTTAGGAAAAACCACTCCCAGTTCACCCGACTGAGATTCAAACCTCGATCTCCCCGTCCTCGGCGGTTGAGCTCAACACGACTAGCGCGTTAGCTAACTACGCCACCGAGGCGGGTCAGATTAGAAATGATTTAGTGTCCAGTTTTTGAAATACAACATTGTAGCTCATGAAAAGATGCTACAGACAAACACAAAATTCATCCCCCTGCCGTCAATTCATCACTGTAAAAGGGTAAACTCATATTCCAACAATTATAAATTTCTCAACCATGCCAGGGATCGAGACCAGGACACTTAGCTCCGTAGGTGGACACACTACCGACAGAGCTAAGCTTCATAATTTTCTAGCATGATCATTTTTTTTTCTAAGTTATATCCACAAACAAATTTATAGATTTTTTGTGTGCAAAAGGACTAATTTGTTTTTTAAAAAAAGGTGGGGAGGGTGCACAGCATAGACTTTCTCACTACTCTAAATAAAACAGATTTATTTACTTAAAACTCGTAAGATATTTGAAACAAGATAATATACATTGTAGCACATTCCACCAAAGAGCATAAGTGAAATAATATACACTGTTAGAGAAAAGAGGAATATCACACCCACAGAGCATTACAGCAATTTCCAAATTTAAAGACTTATGTAATATATATAATGTATTTATGTGTGTGTCTGTGTGCATGCGTGCATGCATGTGAATTGGAAAAGCCGGCTTAATGCAAAAGGCACTGTCTATTTACAATTTGGCCAATCTAATTGGAAAATGATATTATATTTGCTTATCAGCCTGATATAGGGCTCATACGGACCTTGAAAAACCTGGAATTTAGTGTGTCTTTGTTCAAGACCTGGACAAGTCCTTAAATTGGTCTGGGCCTTGAAAAGTCCTGGAATTTCCAGGTTTCAATATTTATTTTTGAAATGTTTGTTTAGAGTGGCTGTAAAG
This sequence comes from Timema podura, assembly GCA_033556935.1. Taxonomy (NCBI): domain Eukaryota; kingdom Metazoa; phylum Arthropoda; class Insecta; order Phasmatodea; family Timematidae; genus Timema; species Timema podura. The sequence continues at coordinate 59,256,635 of JAVRXN010000008.1, forward strand.
ACCGTGATTTAAGAAGCACTGGGGCGGTAAATATCTAGCTCATCCTCTTTGATCAAGCGTTAGCTGTTGTCTCCTCTTTACTTTACTCTCCACTGCTCTTCCCGCTGCTTTTGTTTTATTTGTTATCACGTCATCAGCTCAGAGATAGTTGCACCCACGGGATTGGATCTTTATAGGAGTAAGAGGAAACAGTGTTAACCTCTTTGACAGATGCATTGCATACTGTTGATGAAATACAGGGTTGTTTTCTTTAATTTCCTATATTTAAAAATCTCAATTCATGTGCATTCACTTTTTTTTTTGTAAGTTGCTTTAAAACTGTCATTTGTAATAATTATTTTAGGATATTTGACTACTTATTAACACTTTAAGTACTTAAAGTTACAGTCTTGCACTAAAATTACCGTCGATAACAAAGATAAATTACTATTTTTATAGTCCTCTTTGTTAATTAAATTTGGTGAAAAGTGGTTGTTTTTCGTCTAAATAAAATTTGATACGGATTATAATTTCTTTTATTGACATGTTTAGTTCTAGGCATTACGAGAAATAACAGTTTTAGTCCTTAAAAAGTCCTTAAATTTATGTTTCATATGTCTTTAAGAACCCTGCTGATAACCTTTAGGCTTATTGCAATGAGCCCATACAGCTTTAGGCTATTAAGGAAATGCACCTTTGTTCGCTCAATCAGTCTAGTTGATTCCAGGCTTATTGCAATACACCCTAGATAGTGAAGGCTTATTAAAAAGTATACAGCAAAAGTTCCCAAACTGTGGGATTTACAATTTTTCCTGATAGTATGACATCTATAATATAGTAAATCTTTATATTATATATATATTTTTAAATCAAATATTTTCCACATTATTTCTTAATTTTCTGTAGTAGTTGTCATTAAAAACAAATACACTCCGTGGTGTTGGCTCACAATTGAGTCATACCGACCGAAGATTTTGAAAATACAATGTATTAGGTAGTTTAATCTCTATTTCTATTTTTTTTTTCTGGCCAGCTTGAACCTGGCATCGCTATGGCGCTGCCTAAAGGGTGATGGCTCTGTCCAAAGGAGGTCCTTGCAACTACTGCAAGAAGATCACAATATTTGCTTGCGCCAATTGTGACTTTCCCTACTGCTCCGCTACTTGTCAAGTTGAACATTGGCCTGATCACAAGAAGCTCTGTTTCAGGCTGTAAGGACACTTTGATTTATTTAAATAAGTAGATAAATTATTCTTTCATAATTTATTCATAGGCCATTATGATATTAAGTATTAACACCCTAGTCATGCATATTTTTTTTAATTTTTTTTAGGGGAAAAAATTTGAAGAAAATGGTTAAAACCAAGAGATATGGGTGGTGGTGATGGAGGGTTTATTGAACACCAGGCAGAAGGCACCATAAACCACCAAAAGTTTAATACAAGGGTGATGATAGCATCTTGACGGTAGTACACCCTGTAGCACTATGTGTATCAAGCCCGAAGAACATTCAATGAAGAGACAAATTTAGGCGATCGCAAACAATACAGAAACAGGAATTATGAAAAAATGGCAATTTCAACAATGACAATTGTGATCATAAGGAAGGGGGGTTTAAGAGCGATTTTCATGGCCCAAGACAAAACTTTGACCCCAATGACCAGTCTGAATGCAAAATAATGATAAATCGGGCAGGTAAGGAATAATGGTTTTAATCACGATAGACCTAAGCAAGATTTCAACAGAAATGACAAAGAAGGCAAACAGGAATTCTCGTAGTAATGACATTGTTAAGCGCAAAAGTGAACAGTTTGTTAAAGACTCACAATCAGGGCAAAATTTTAACAAGGACAATCAAAGTGAAAACAGGCCCAGAGGAAATTTTACTCGAATAGAGATGGCACAGTGGGGGACATAGAAAAGACAATTTTGAATTAAGGGGGGAACATGTCAGTAGGGATGGCCGCTCAGGGCAAAATTTCAATAGGGGCAATCAAAGTGAAAACAGGGCCAGACATAATTTTAACCCTGACAAAGAAGGCCGTGATCAAAATAGAAGGGACAATTTTGCGCACAGTGGTGAACAGTTTAGTAAGGATGGCTTTTTGGGGCGAAATTTCAATAGGGATAATCAAGGGAAAACAGGACTCACCAAAGGCGTTATAATCAGGACACAGAAGGTGGTGGCGATGAGCGGCTTGGAAGGGGCAGTTTTAATGGCTCGAAAAGGAAACCATTCAACGAGCATAATAATAGGCCAAATGGAGGTAATGATCAAGATATTAGTCCATTTGAAAAGAACGTCACAGGGCAAAACAAGGTGGAGGAAGAAATTTGGACAGAGGTTAGTTTATATTCTGTTGTTGTATATAAGTGTTAACCCAATTTAGTGTTTTATTCTCTGGTAGAAATTGATCTATTTTAGTGATTTGTAATTGAATCTACCAGCTTGTAAACAAAACCCAGAGATTCCTTTACCAAAATGGTACCAAGGTTTTATAAATTAACTATTTACATTTATTTATTTCTCAAAGAAAATGTATTAGGCCCTAACTTTTCAAAAAATGTGTTTAAGCGTTGACCACTGAGAAATTAGTGTATCATTTACTTTACTAACTGTTAGTAGAAAATTAACATAAATTTCATACTAATAGGTAAACTTAACAGGGCAGTCCTGTGATAGAAATCACAAGCTTGGTCTTGTTTTCTATTTTTTGCAAGCCAGATGAGGTTTGTCCTTTAACTTTATGTGATTACTCCATAGACACTCTTACAGCAAAAGTCAATCTCGGTAGTCACGAGAGGGGTGCGGGTCATACAGGTAATCACCGTAAGAGGGGGTGACACCAAATGACAGTCTATAAAAATTTTGTGCAGTGTTTCAGCAGAATTAATAAGCTATATATACAAGGCTAAAACTCTATTATATATATAAAACCAAGGTTCAAAAAATAACTCTAACTTAAAATAGAGTTTTAGCCTTATCAGCTTTAATCACAAAAACATATTTCATAAGCTCAGCTTTAATGTAATGTACCTACAAGGCTAAAACTATTTTCTAAGTTAGTAGTTACTTTTTGACCTCCTGATGCACATTGTCATTTTTACCCATTTACAATAATGCTTCGGCTCACATTTCAAGCACTCATTTGTTTTCATTGCTACTAGTGTTTTATGGTCGCTGGTTTTGTAAAAATTTCTTGGTAATTTAGCTACATTATTGTGGTAAATAGAATTTGTAAACCAATGCCAATAAATCAATCATGTGATGTTATCAATTGAAAGTGAATTGTGAAGGCATTGATTTTGATGAAGTGATTCACATGTTTGCAGCTTTGAAGGCAAGGAAAGGAAATTTCTGATTTAGTCTAGATGTACACTTAGTGCTGAAATTTTTGTGTATTGGTTGAGTATACAGCAAGCTCCCAATTATCCACAGTAATGGAGAGGACTAGTGCTGTGGATAAACCAAAACCGCGGACAATCCACATATTTATTAAAACAAGAGATTGTTGCACATTCGATTCAAACTGGTACTCACCTAATGTGATTGTCTTTGTGAACACATTATTTATTTCACACACCAAGATAGTAAAAAAAACCCACTTTAAATCAATTTACAGTATACTCAAAATGGACAAATCATTTAAAAAGTTTGTATTAGTCTTCTACTTCCTTATCCCACTGTGTATTTTCCTTAACATCAGTTTGCCAGATAGGAGCTCATCATCTTCCTGTTCCATATAATTAAGCAAGTTAGGAGTCTATTCCAGTGCAGACCCCTTACATAAATGTTTTGTCTCTTTGTCCATCATCTTTTCCCTAGAGGTTTACTGAGTACAACAATCGGTAGTTCCATATTCTTCATAAACATATTCCTTCTGTTGGTGATGCCATGGTTAAGCCGCAGAGCGGATAATCCGCCCGTGGATAGTTGGGAGTGTACTGTATTTCCATATCCATTTGGATAAAACTTCTACATTATTTGGGTCATTAATGATTATGCAAACCTAATCCATTAATGTATCTCATGTAATGAACGGTGAACGATAAAGCTTAGGATTAAAATTAACATAATTTATATGTAGTTTTTAAACATATTTACCTCGAATTTTACTGTTCTCTTATTGAATTCTTACTCTAACCACATGAAACAATCCATATGTAAATAAATTTAGGTTCTGCTTGATATGATATTAGTAATTAGACTGCAGGATAATTATTACTACTTCCTGAGGAAGATGCTACAATAGCATCGAAATATTGAAGTGTGTGTAAATATGTGTTAAGTGTTTTTACTTTTATTTGTGCTCTACCTTTTCCTAATATTCTATCATTTTATTTATTACTAAATATTTTGCTCAATGCACTTTTTTGATACATATAATATGATATTGTAATTTTTTTTTAAAATTAGTTTTGTAAGTTTGTTACTACTTACTATTGCCATTATATCCAGTGGTATATGGGAATTACGATTTACAAGTAACATTAGTACACAAAACATTAATAGGGATCCTGTACCGTCTGGTATGGGAGGTGACACCACTACTAACGATGCCCCTACCTAATCTTACCTTTATGTCTCCCACTATGATCCTATTATATAACCTGAACCATAGTGGAAACAAGCAAGGTAATCTTAAACTTGTAAAAGTCAGGGAATTTTATAGTAAATATTTATAACCACCGTGTTATAGTCAATTAAAGACTCATTCTGACTTGTTGAACCCCAAAGAACAACACTGCTAGATCAGTGAAATTAGTTTTTTTTTTGTTGTTGGTCACAAATTTGTATTAATACTTTCATAGGTGAGTGTTGCAGCTGTCGGCCAGCTTAGTGTGAATGATACACAACCAACAGATGTGATCACTCATTCCAATGAAGAGAGGAAACAGAGGCATGAATTTCCAACCACATTTACTGATGTATGTAAAATGTGTTCTATTAATGTAGTGCTGGTTCTAGTATAAATTGTTTTGTAAATATCTCGCTACAAATAATGTAATGAGTTGTACTATGAATCAAATTTAATTTAACAACTGCAAATTCAAATATAGAGAATGTCATAACTATAAAATACCACCTTTAATCTACTCTATAGAATAAATACTTACTTGTAAGTACAGAGCCTATAAAAATACTGAGTGTGTGTATGGATCCCAAATTCTAGTAAGTTTTTTTTTCCCCAAAACCCGGGTGGGAAAAAAAATATTTAAAACTTACAATTAAGGACAGTCTATCAATGTAACATTTTGTATTTAATTTCCATAAAAAAATATTACTATTGTTTTAAATTTAAGTTGACGTAATAACATTCAACATACAGACAGTCCCTTTGATTAATGGAGTGAAGATGTCGCTTGTAGGGCCAATTTGTGGCTTGGCAGACTGATGTACAATAGTACCTTCCGGCTTATTGATGAAAGCAACAGGAAACTACTGCACTTCTAATTTCCCTAGTAAGCCTTTTCAGTGCTGTATAGGCTTTCAGCTGAATGTGGAATTGTTTAGGATCCAACCAACTTTGGGTTGAGTACTAATCATCACACAAACAAAAGTAGGCCCTACATGTTAGAAAATGAGAACTTCACTTTGAAATAATATAAACGACGAAAGAATCAAAATATGACCTTGTTCATTAATCACCCCATTATTTTATCCTTTCAAATAAAATAATAATAATAATAATGTTTTAACTTAAATATAGTCTACACTGACCAGTTAAACATTCTCCATGCAATTTTTAAATTGAAATTTCTGTCACACTTTATCACAAAATTAAAAAAAAAAAAATGGGGGAAACCCATTGTTTAAGAGACTGAATCATAAATTCATTTCAATTTCCTGAAATTTTGTTTATTTGGAATAGAGCACTAGTCTAAATCATAGTTTAGATTAGGAGGGATAGCCAGCACACTTATCTTGGTGATACTGGAGTAAAAATTGTTTAGATAGAACACTAAAAAACACACAAACACATTTTTAAGGACAAGCTTTCACTGTCGCAGACAGCTTCATCTGGTCAAAGAGTAAAGACCTGATGAAGCTGTCTTTGACAGAGAATTCTTGTCCTTAAGATTGTGTTTGTGGTTTTAGTGTTAAAGCTAAACGGTTTCCACTCCAGTATAACCAAGGTAAGTTAGCTAGCTATCCCTCCTAATTAGAACCCAGAAATTTTGTTTTAAATTCAGTCTTTTTTTTTATTAATACCAGCTCAAATAACAATGCTTTGAAGTAATTTTTTTTAGCATTCTGGCAATACTTAAATATAAAACCGCATTTTCAATAGGAATTTATTAATTTCAATTATTTTCATCAAAAATGTAAGGAAAATCTACTGTTTGATTTGTACTATTCATTATTCTCCTGAAATGTTGATGTTCGATTCAATAAATAATCTTATTTGCACACCCTTAATTATTATAAATCTGAAAAATAAATAATTATAAATTTTAAAATTATTTCACGATCTTTTCTTGCAGGAAATTGTTATTTCCCCATGTCAAGATTTAATTCCCGCACTAGATTAATAAGTACATAGTTGATATTTCTGCCCAGTCAGTAGCGTGGATTAAGCTTTGGGTCTCGCATGGATGAAAAACCTACTTTTGTTAAAATGCTAGTTTCCTATTTTATTGTAATGAATTAACAGCCAGGGGCTGGCCGGTGAGTGGTGTGTATGTTTTAGATTTAAAGGTAGTCATGTAGAGGATTTTGGAAGCTTCACGTTGCCTTCTTTGTACACATTGCTCAAGGTAACTTGAGCAACGGAAACAGATTCCAATATAGAGATGATGTTACACAGCATCGACCATAAAATGCTTGTAAAACCATACAATATCAATAATGATTTGATATTTTAATTTTGGGTCAAAACAAAAATAAAAAGTATTGGTCATAAAAATGTGGAAAAAAAAACTTAAAAATTATGTGTGTTAAATTTTCCAATTTTCACTATTAAAAAAAAGCTTTTAATAATGCATGGTAAAGAAACTTTAGACATACTTGGAAAAAACTGGATGTGTTAATAGATTCACTCTAATGCTTGTATTATTTTTAAATTTTTTTTTCAGGTCAAGATAGTAATAGTAAATGCCGCAGGGGATTATTGGGTTCAGAGGCAAGACCATGTCAAAGACATAGTCAAAGTTTATCAAGAACTGATGAAAGTAATTGATAATAATCAACCGATTGTTCCGAAGATTGGAATGATGTGTGCAGCATTGTATGAGAATGAATGGCAAGTTAATTCTTGTTTATTTTTACTGACATCAATTGTTTTCGGCCTATGGCCGGGCCAGTTTAGCAAAATTTATATATCTTCCTTTATCCTTCCATTACTCTTCATCCTTTAATTACTTCATTCTTCTCCTTTCTTTTACACACTTTATGTTATATGCTTCTTTCCATTTTTCTTGGCCACCCTGTGGTGTTTTTCCTACATATTTAATCTCCATCATTTTCTTTGGCATCCTAGCCTTTTCCATCCTCATTACATGCCCATACCATTGCAGTCTTGCTTCCTCAAATATCTCATGTACTCCCTGTACCCCCACTATTTCCAAGATAATTTCATTCCTTATCTTGTTTCTCCTCGTAACAGCTAACATGATCCTCCAAAACCTACCGTAATTCTCGTGGCCTCCACTTTCCTTGTCTCTCTTACATTCAATTTTGTATAAAAATTATTGAAGCAGAATCCACATTCTAATGTGTTTTGTTGTTTTATCTTTGCAAAAAAATATTATGTTTATTTATCTAACTTAATGCACTAGAATTATTTTAAAAAAATGTTATATTAAACAATTGTGTGTAATATTTCATTCTAAGGTTATAAATCTAATTACCAACATTAATATATTTCAATGTGTCTGTTGTAAGGAAAATCTCTTTTCGCTTTATGAGGTAATTGTATTATATTTGGAAGAAGGTATAGGAAATGGCAGCAACATAAAGCCATATTGTGTTCATCCTTTTTTATATGTTTCTATCCACCTTTCCTTACCTTCTTCTAAATATTATATATTATATAATTTTTCATCAATTCCAATTGTTAGTGTAGATTTTTTAATTTTACATTTATTTATTTTAAAATACACATGAACGGAATTTTGAATAACTAGATACACTGGATTGTGTAAATAAAATGATTGGATTTTGCTAAATAAAAAGTTGTATTTTCGGTATAAAAAGCTTATAAAAAATACATATCAAGTAAGGGTCTGCGAGCATGGGTTTTTTTCATTTGAGTCAAACACGAGCCGAATATTTCAAAAAGCTTGCATGATCACATCTTCTCTTCCAATCACATTCCTCTACGCACAGTTCCAGATGCGTAATGTATGGACTCATGCTAGAAATGATCTTATTGCGAAATTTATTTCGATTCAATTTTTAATGCTTGTAAAAGTTGATGTTCAAATTTTAAAATGAAAAATAAGAGGGTCAAAATAATATTTTTAGAAAACAGTAATATGAAAAAGTAAATTCTTTTTTTAAATTCAAATATGGTACATTTGTTAAAATATTTATTACACTATTAATCAGCACAGGTTAACCAACATAATTCTATAACTAAATAGTAACTAAACTAGTTTTAGTTTTGTAATTACATGTATTAGTATTAATTAATACATGTTTTAAGTATTGTAAGTTCAACAACATTCAATATGATACATTCTTGATATTAAATTTTTAATCCAACTAAAATTATTATTTTAGAAACAGACTAGGAAAAATATTGTGGTGTTTTTACAAGTGCTGTGTTTTTTAGTTTTCCAAGGAATTGACTAGCTTTAAAATGTGGGAAAATAATGCAGAAACACTATAAAGTAATGTAGTGGATGTTGTAGGGAAGGAACCAACCTGAAATTAAAAAGTTGGGTTAGGCTTTGATAGAAAACAAATAAACTTCTCTTTTCATTTCTTCACACATTCCTCACTTTAAAAATCACACAGATTTCTAGATTGTGAAATATTTATTTTTATTGCAATAATACACACAGGAATGGTGACAAAATGGCAGCTGCATACTTAACTTTTAATAAAATGTTTACTTCTGCCATTTTGTCTGTATTACTTGTGTGTTTTTTTATTACTATTATGAAAAAGAATATTTCCTAAAAATCATGTGTAATTTGTAAATTGTGTGTGGAGAGTGTGAAGAAATTAGGAAGTTTATCAGTTTTCTATCAAGACCTAACCCAACTTTAATTTTATGTTGGCTTCCTTCTCTACAACTTCCATTACATTACTTTGCAAAGGTTCCACATTGTTTTCATAAATAATATCGGTTTGAATTTACTAAAGGATAGAGAAGAATCTGTGAGCTTGGGTTTTTTCATTCAAGTCGAATATTTCTAAAAGCTCCCGAGTTCGAGTCTAGTTCTAATATATTCATAATTTTAAAATGCCAAGAGTATATATTAGGGCTGTCAAATTGGATTCCTCGATACCTCCGATTCATATTGGTATTGAAAGAACCGAGAATCGATCTTAATATTACGATTCTTGCTAGATCGATTCTTAGCTCTCAATAAAACTGCCAACTGAACAAAACGCTAACATTCAACATAAGTGTTAATTGATTATCTCTCATATTAGTTTAGTTGCTGTTTCACTTAAATGCCGGTAAATTGTAAATATGCCGTTATGGCCTGAATATAGTAAAAAGTTAAGTGAGACTGTCAGAATACATGATTCAATTCTAAACAAACAATTGATACATAATATGTAGACTAGGGATGGAAATTTTCCGGAACATATCGATATATCTATCATTAAATGCTGTATCACAACGTGTATATCGAAAGCTACGATATTCCTATAAAATTAAAATGGCTGCTCTTCTGTAATTATATTCTTTGTCACTTTTCGATTTTTAATGCTTAATTCAGCTCTTTGAATAAGACAAGTTTAATGATTATAGAACAAAAATCGATGTAGTTAACAAAAATAGAGCAAGAAAGTAATATTATATTTTAATTCAATAGATTTAGAGCATAGCTCGATATATTGAATATATCACTATATTATTGCCAAAACTTCATCACTAATTTCTGGCGATCTAACATGCATAGGATCAGTTATGGCAGATTATTTAAAAAAATGTATAACGTGTGACACGTGTTCTTCTTTTTGAAATAAAATCCAGAATTGATTTTATTAATTTCAATTTTATTTGAATTTGAATTTTTTTTAATTTTTTGTTTTGATTTTTAGTTTTGAAGACTTTTAGTGTGTTTAGTAAATATCTTTAAGATTGTGAGATTGAATATTAAAGCTACCATGTGTTGTGATGATTGAGTCCAAGTTTCACAATGAGGTGGGAGTAGATTATCAGGCACTTGGATTTTCTATACATTAATGCTTGGAAAATTAAATGAAAAAGGAAATGTTCAAGAATCGGAGTCGATAATTGAAAAATCGAGGTTCAACTTAAGGTGGGGTACTAATGAGTGCCAGTTTAGTGCATTAATTTTGCAGTTTTTATAGCATAAACATTTTTTGGCAAAAATAGGACAAATATTTCTTCTATAGAAACAGAGTTTAGCTTTCGGCACATGCTAATCTCAAGAGTTCTTGAATATCTCTCATGAACATAGCGGCATTTGGTGACAAACTTTTTAAATGCAGAGAAAAAGTTATCACTAAATTCCAGGACACCCTTGACAGATATTAAAGAACTGTTGAGATTAGCATGTGCATAAAACTAAACTCTATGTTTCTATAGAAGAAATATTTGATTTATTTTGGCCAAATAAATGTTTATGCTATACTTCGAAAATACTGCCCTAAACTCACGCTCACTAGCACCCCATCTTAAGAATCGGAATATAGAAAAACCAGTTTCAAGACATCTCTAGTATATATGTGTTTATTTTAAATGTTAATAGGTAACTTTTAATTTTTCTTTAAAATTTCAGATTTAAATATATACTAAAAAACATGTTCTTAAAATATGTATGACACTCATTTTTATACATATAAATACTTTTAGAGGGAAAAAAATGAATATACAGCAATGTTGGTTTTTAAATTAGAAATAACACTTTAAAACACAATTTAAAAATAAGAACACTAAAAAAATATAGGGCCTAATAGGAAAGATAATTATAATGGTTTCAACACTACTGTCTTTACGGACATTAAAATTACACTACCAATTATAAAAAAGTAATAAAATGAATAATTGCATGATGGCTTGGAAATGTACAATAAGATAGTGTAGAAACACTGCACAGTAATGTAAGGTAAGTGATAATGAAGGAAGTCGACCTTAAATGATAGGTTAGGTCTAGATAGAAAAACACACTTCTCTCTTCATTTATTCAAACACTTTTACACTTACCACTTCTTCAAAACTTCCACAGTAGCACATTAGTTTGAATTTTCAGAAATATTACCTTTTCATTAATGTATCTTCATAATGAAAAATAAATATTTCCGAAAATTCAAAACAATGTGCAACTGTGGGAAGTGGGAATTGTAAAAGTGTAAGAAGAAATAGAGAAGTGTGTTTGTTTCTATCTAGTCCAAACCTAACTATCCTTTAAGGTTGTCTTCCTTCACTATTTCTTTATATTATTGTAGAGTGTTTCTACACTGTCTTGATAAAAAGTGAATAAAATTGACGTTTTAATATGCTAATATTTCCCAAGAATATGCTTCAGTAACTTAATTTACCTTTTAAGAAAACAAAATAATTAGAAATTGTTAGAAATTTGAAGGGTTTTGTATTTCATTTATTATTCCTTAGTATAATCGTGCATGATCGTTTCTTCTGTTCCATTTCCATCCCTCTATGCGCATTTACAAATATGCGTTGCACGGGCTCTTGTTAGACATTATTTTATCGAGAAATTTACTTCAATTCAATCTTTAATGCTTATTAAATTAGATGTTCATACTTTAAAATTAAAAATAATACTTATAGCAAACAATATGAAATAGTAAATGCTTTTATAATATAAATGTGGTAAGTTTGGTAAAATATGTATTGCAATAAATAAGAACAACATTGATTTTAGACAGGTTAACCATCATAATTCTATAACTAAATACTAACTAAACTAGAGCTAATTTTGTAGCTAAACATATTAATTAATAGGAGTTTTAAATATCTTTAAGTTTGAAAAAATTTAATATAATATTATATTCTTGATATTACATTTTTAATTTAACATAAATTATTATTTTAGAATGGTACCAGGTAAAAGTAGTAAAAAGAATCATTCATTTATTTAGTAATCTACTGAGCTGTTTTTAATTTCATTGCCTTGTCATGGCAATACAAGTAAATAACTTAGATCAAGTATAATTCAAAATGGACGACAATATTGAATAAATTTACCAGTCGAAAGTGGTTTTAATGCTCTATTACATTATTAATGTGAAAATTGAAATTAATTTTTAACAATTTGTCAAGTAACCGAATGATTTATAAGTTGAAATGTAGATATTATCCCATTTAAATAGCCTATGCTTACTATTGCGTTTTAAAAATTGATTATTATGTACATCAAGGGAAAGCTTGAAAATGACGAGCCTACAAAACTTTCGATGTCGAGCTTAAAGGACGAGCTCAGCTTGATGTTCGAGATCCGAGTACTCGCAGAGCCCTACTAAAGGATGTATTTTTGTTGTGTTTTAGGTATCGTGCTCGTGTTGTGAGCGACACACCTCAGTTGTTAATGCACTACATTGACTATGGCAACACTGAAGAATGTTTGCTCAAGAATCTTCGAAGTTTGCCGTCATCTGTAGCAAACACACCTGATCTGGTAAGATTTAAGATTTGAGAAAATGTCAAATTTAGAGATTATTTTCAACTTCTGAATTGAAATTGTAGTTTATGGTTTTTATAACCACATCCTTGACATGGTTTATAGACAACACCTAAAAGTATAAATTTTGATGATGTATCAAACAATGTATGACAAAAATATTACTGGTTTTTATGGTTTTCGTCTCCAACTGTTCATAAACAACTTTACAGCTCCTTTATTTTTCCCTGTCATAGCAGGTGCTCCATCTGTTGTTAGTCCAGAAATAGTCTCTAAATCAAACTGTTGCTGGACAAATACTTTTGTATGTTTTGGAAAACATTTTCACCCTTAGTGGTGTTTTACAAGCTTAAAAAGTTTAGCATTTCTTCTGTCACATGGAAAGAATTTTTAACTTCACGAACAAATACTTCAAGTTGAGATGTGTCTGAAATATTTGTGCTTTCGTCGAACACTAAAGAATAAGCCTTGAATTCTTTAGTCCGATCTAGCAAAGACATCACTATTTCATCTGAAATATTATTACTACAGCAACGTAATTTTAGATATTATAGACTGAAACCCTTCTTGTTGTTGGTGTATACGCGGAACACTATTTTGATCGTGGATCATGAAACACATTCTTCATTGGAACTAAGTCTTTGCTCCTGTTTGGAAGCTTTATTTTTAATTTTGGTTAGCAAAAACAACAACACCAGAAGTTATTTCGGATCTATTTATTGACCAGAGTAATGAGTTGGTTTTGGTCAAACAAACTTGAGTTCAGTTTACTTTACGTAGTATAGTGACTGCGAGAGACTGACTAGTGAAAAGTTAGTCGGGTGAACTATCATGTTCGACTAACGGAATAAAAGTGATTGGAGTTTAACTGTGGTCCCGCCCGCGTGGAAGCCGGAGAGTAAGACTGCGTGACATGCCCTCTAACTCCACACATGGCGGGTCCAAAGTCCAAGAGCGTGCGGTGACGGTAGAGTGATGTCATACTCTTCAAGACTTCTGAGCTGCTTGAATGTATTTTACTTTCATCTGGAAAAACATCCTTTATAACTGCTTCCAAATACTATTTGACCAATTCCCCATCCGTAAATGGCTTCATTTTCTTTGCAATTAACAATGCGACAGAATAGCTTGTTTTTACAATGTAAGATGACTAAGCAAACAATATCTTTAATTCAGGTTCAATCTGAGCCAACTTAGTTTTTTTTAATTTCGTCATTGAATTTCACACACTCACCATGTTTCGTTTCATGATGCCTTTTAAAATTGTATCTCTTAAATACAGTGACTCTCTCTGCAAATCAAATATATTAATCTGGAGTTCTGTACTATGAAGAAGTAATATTGTCTTCCCAATAGTCACTGAACTGTTTGTTTACTTCTGTAACTTTTTGTTTTAATCCATTCTGAGGGGTCAAATATATACTCCATTCATGGTAGGAATTACTCTCTGAAAGGTCTTTTTTCCTACCAAAATCCTACTATATAATAGCTTTCTGGTAGGGAAAAAGGCCTTTCAGAAAACAATTCCTTCGTTGAACAGACTTTAAATGTATTAGTTAATAATAGAGAATTTACTAACTTAAAAAATTGAATACATTTATATTAATAATTGAATCCATACAACTGTTTTTCTAAATCTTTAAAATAATTTACAGGCAACCCGAGTGAGAATATTGGATGAAACTTCTACAAAGTGTTTGAAGAAACCAGACTCTATATTGAGCATCAGAAAAGTTGGAATGGTAAGATTAAAAATCTTTATCATCCCTAATCACATTTTTAGAGAAGCTATTTAAATAAATATTTTTTTTAAAGCCAGATTTATTTTTTAAATTGTGTTTATATTTAACATTATACTTATACATTTTTCTTAACATTTAATATGTTGCACTAGAGGATTCTTTCTTCTTAGAATATTCAAATCTTAATGGTTCACTTTAAAATATAGTGGATAGTGAAATATTTACAGTTTAGTTAAAAAAAACAGTATTTCATTAAATAATATATATATGAAATAAAGTGCATTGAGCACAAACAATTGGTTATAAATAAAATGAAATGATAGAATAGTAGGAAAATAGTAGAGCACAAATAAAACTAAAAACACAAACACATGTTTACACACACTTCACTATTTCAATGCTATTATAGCAGAGGAAGATGCTATGGTAATATCGAAATACTGAAGTGTGTGTAAACATGTGTTAGTGTGTCTACTTTTATTTGTGCTCTACAATTTTCCTAATATTCTGTTATTTTAGAATAAATATTTGTCTACTAGTGTGCACAGTTAGTTTAAAATTATAGGATCCATTTGTTTGGTAAAAAAATTGTTTATGGTTCAGTTTGAGCGATTAAATGAATAAAAAAAATTAAATCAGCTTTTTGTAGTAAATAATTATTTTGTCACGACTATGCAGAATAAAGCATGTGACTAAATCATTGTTAATATTAGGAGGGATGACCAGCACACATTGCCAAGAGAGGCAACCAGCTCTAGTTGATAACAGCTTGTGGTTAAAATTAGTGGGTTACACTTAGACACCTGTTTGAATTGAGTTTAAATGGAAACAAGTTGTATTTGAGTTTTGAGTAATATATAGTAGTATTTGTAGAACAAATTTATCAGGCTTAATTTCTATAATAGATCCTCACATAGATAATAAACTTTATATGTTTTGAAGAATGATACATTTTATTGAAAAAAAATTGGATCACACAAAATCACATTTTTAACTGAACGTAATATGGTTGTCCACATTTTACTATCTTAATTCCACAAAAGTAAATATTGAGGAACTCTATTTGCTATGAAATGTTGATTTAAAAATTAATATGTACCAATTAAACACATTTTCTTAGGATGACATTTAAAAGTTTGAGTTTTGGAGGAAAAAAATTAATAGTATTTGATTAACTACTAAAACTTACTTAAATTTGAATTTTTGAGTACTCACCCACAGTTAAAATATGTCTCTTAATCAGGGTTTTGTTTGAGCAACTTATACTCAAACCTTACACACTGAATATTATTAATTCCCTTGGCTCTTACATTATTGTTTCCCTCCTGTTTTACAGGCCCCAGATGGGGTGGTTATTGTGGAGGAGAAATTAGATGCTAACGAAAGTTTGCCCATCAGTTCCAGTTGTGCCAATCAAGAAGTTCAGGCATTTGTTGCTAATGTAAGTTTGGGATTCAATTTTTCTACTGTAGGATTTTAGAAGGAATTGACATTTGTAAAACACAAAATTATTTTAGAGGCGTAAGGGTAGGGATTTTTCACTTCAAATCACTCTTGAATGAAAACATAAAGAGTTTATTCAAGTTCGAGTAATAAAAAGCAATCAATATTTCAAGTGAAATTTTTATAATAGATTCAAATCTATTGCCACAACAGATAGTGCTTTAATTATGCTTAGTTTCTTAAAATGTTACTTAAAAATAATAGTTCATCTGTAAGCCAAAATGGTTGATGGAATGAAGTAGTCAACCCTTGTATTGCTGATACTACTAATTTCCACACGTTTTAAGGTACTTTTGGTTGCCGTTTGTTGTTAATGTTATTCTATCTATTGTGGCAAGAATATAGTGTATTTGTTTAATAATTTAGAATATTAAAAATCTTTTATTTTAAAAAGAAGACTTCTTTTGATTTTATGAGGTAATTGTAATATATTTTGGAAGAAGGTACAGGTGGATAGAAATATATAAAAGAAACAACCCCAATATGGCTTTTACAATGATAATAAGAATATAAGTTACACTTTATAGTGCTGCCATTTGTACAAAGAGCTTATTGCTTCCTTTAGAAGAAAATCGATCATTACCACTCATTCCCTGGACCTAGGATTCATTTTATCACACCTCATTGAGGGGAGTGTGAAGCAAGCAACACAACTTTCTAAAAGAGGAAATCAAATAACAAAAGAGAGTAAAGGGGAATTTGTAAAGAATTATAGGACACATAGATAGGAACATGTAAATGGTATAACATTAAGGATAAATACAGGAAATTTTCTCAGGAGTGATCCAAGAATCATATTCAAACGCCCTCCTAATACACTCAACTTTCTGGTTCACCTTAAATTGCCCAACCCAACAACAAACAACATAAGGCCAAAGGTTCCTACCCTTGCAATAAACAAAGTTGCAGTAACTGCAAAATTCACCAACTTACCACCTCATTCAACTGCAAACTTACACAAATGACACACCCCAAGAATGACCACTATTGATACCAATCACGACGACCCTGACTAACCAGTAGCACTTAATGCCCAAACACGTAATTCAGATTTTGATACATGCTATAGTACTAGAGTAATACGACCCCTCCCAAATAGCTGAAATCTTTCTCACCTTCATAGATGTGAATTTGCTCACCAAATCCAGGCACCCCCTTTGTCTCAACTTTGAATAACCATCTCTCACTTTCTTCCAAGCAGCTATAGGCTACTCAAACCAATCAGTCATTTCTATATAAACAATAACACATAAACCCGCCTCGGTGGTGTAGTTGGCTAACGCGCCAGTCGTGTTGAGCCAGACCGCCGAGGACGGGGAGATCGAGGTTCGAATCTCGGTCGGGTGAACTGGGGGTGGTTTTTCCTAAATGGTTTTACACTTTCCCTCCACGCAAATGCGGGTTCACCTCCTCTAAATTCAACCTTCCCAATTCCTAATCCATTAGTGTAATTAGTACTTAAGCGTATAACCCGAACGGGTAGTAAGACGCGGTGCTAAAATTATTATTATTATTATTATTAATAACACATAATTTGATAGTTAAATAATTAAATATAACATAAATACAAGATTATATCTATCTACCAAGAGTAAAGACACAAGTTTGAACAGGCAACTGCAGAATTGAAGAATATTTGACTCAAGAGAGAGGCAACATAATATAAGTAACCATGATCAACTTATATCCATGCTGTCATAGTCCAGTTTGTGTTTTACTTTCTGCTGCTGAAGAAGGGAACTGATGTAGCTAAACAATTTAATAACAACTATGATTCAATTTGATAGTCCTTAGAAATAATAATAATAATCATCTTCATCGACTTTTTCTAGCCAGAGGCCGGGTCAGTTTAGTAAAATGTATCCATCTTCCTATATCCTTCCACCATTCTTCTTCCTTTAACTGCTTCCATTCTTCTCCTCGCAAATGCACTTTTTCTGTTATCTGCTCCTCTCATCTCTTTCCTTGCTTCCCCTGTGATCTTTTCCCCACACTTCATCTCCATCATTATCTTTAGTACTTTCTCCTTTTCCATCCTCATTATATGTCATACCATCTCATTTTTGCTTTATCTACTATCTTATGTACTCACTCTACTCCCACTCTTTCCCGAGTAGCTTAATTCCTTATACTGTTTATCCTTGTGACAGCTAACACGATCCTCGCAAAATTCATTCCCATGGCCTCCACTTTCCTAGTCTCGCTTACATTCACTGTCAATTTTTGTGCTGCTTATTTAACAATGGGTACAAGTTATGCCCTATACAGCGCTTCCTTACACTTCCGGGCACTTACTTCTCTTCTCCAGAACAGGTCTCTTACACACGACTTTTGTCCTCTTCTCATTAAATTCTATTTACACCTTTTACCTCAACCACGCTTCCAAGATATTACATTACATAGGCAGCCAATACCTCTTTTTGTTCAATGGCAGCCATGTAAAGTGTGAACTCTGTTCTCTTCATTTTAAAAGCATTATTGTGTTTGTTTCATTTATATGTCTATCCACCTCTCCTATACTTCTAAGCATAATACAATTACCTCACAAAGCTAAAAGAGAGATAAATTGTATAGAATCCTAGTAAGATTATTGAAATAAATAAAATTGGGTCATTCTGCTTTTGGTTAAGTTTTTAAATAATAGGATGTGCAAAGATTCAAAAATTTAAACTTCACTTCAAATATTAGTTAGATTTGACTTTAATTTGGAAAGTAAAATCCCAGATTTGATATATATAAAACATGTATTATAATTTTCAATGTGTTACACTGGCAATAGCGCTATGTCAGGCTCTCCTTAAAATGTATAGTTCCTTTTTTTCCTGATTTTAAAGCCATAAAACAGATCACAGGATGTATGAATATTTTCACGGATTCATGCTTTTTTTTTTTTTTTTACATTAAATATCATGATTTCTACTTTTACACATTACAAAACTTAAATTTTGATTTTGGTAGATTGATTCTTTGTTGTCAGCTTTAAAGATTTCATGCTAGGTCCAAGCGAAGACATTAATATTACTACACACGTCAATGTTTGGCAAAATTATATCTTCTTTACTTTTATTCCCTTCTCCTCATTTGATAGTAGATTAGTCTTCTATGATCACATGATTTGGTGCTATTCATTGTTTGGTCTAAACATAAATTGATAATCAATTATTTCGATATTGCTATTTGTAAAACTCGAAGGCAATAATATTGAAATATCGAGTTTGATGCTACCAAGCGTGAAATCTTTTGTGCTTATTTATATTTGATTTTTCTTGAATTATATTAATAAATAGTTGAATACACAATATGAACGAAAAATGTAGACAGTTTATACAAGTTATTTTTAATGAACACTAATTCGACTATATTTATGTAAATAATAATATCACTTTCAGCATGTAATCATTTTTTGAGAAAAATAAAAACTTTTCTCCTAAAAATAACCTCACCTTTTGCATGTCTCTCTTTATATATATATAAAAAATCAGTTACCTGACTCATCACTGTTAATCTCTTTTGTAGACAGTTTTCTTTGTTTTGAGCAAACTTAGTGTGCTGGGTGGTGGGTGGGTGTTTTTAATCTGTGAGAGTGAAGTGGAGGCGTGTGATTGTGTCTGTGTGTGTGCAGGCGATTGTGTGTGTGAGTGCGTGGTGTTGGTGTTGTCCTGTCCTGCTCTTAAATAATTAAACTAAATTTGGTTTTTATAACTTAATTTATCAGCTTAACCCAGGACCAAGGTCTCATTTTGTATAGTTTTAGTTTAGATTGTCATGTTTTTTCCATTTTATTTTTTATTCATTATATATTTTTCTTATACTTATTTTCACTGAAATCATTGAAATATTGTATTTACTAGACCATGAACACTAAAAAAAAAAATTATGTACAAATACAATAGCAAAAACATCTACAACAACAAGGAAAGTTAATATTTTATTGAAACTCTAACAAAAGATTTTTGAATAACAGTTATAATAATAAAGCTACATATTTTATTTTAAAAAAACCAAATATTATTGCGTTAGATTATCTTAACATAATTTCTTATTTTGACCTTTTCAAACAAATTAGATACAATAATAACAATAATAATATAAGTCATTATAATTTTTTCTTCACTCATTCATTCAGTCATTCTTTATTTTCATGGTAACTTGACCTTGACCAGAGCACTGACAGCAGATTGTAACCGTGTGTTCCCTGTAGATAAGAACAATGCAGTTTGCTCATCAAGACATCTTGCAGTTCTTTCTTTGGACAGAAATTACATTTTATTCGTTCTAGAGTATGAACAGGTTCTGGTAGATTAAGATACTCATCCGGATCTTCTAATCGTTCTGAATCCTTGCTGCGCTAAGTCTTGAAATCATGTGGTTTCTCGTTAATTTGGGCCTCAGACAAGGTTCCTAAACGTTGAAAGTCACTATAATATTATACATAATAAATATTGAATTGAAATAGCATAAAATATCTTTGGCTTAAACACACAAAAACAGTACACAAATTAAAAAAGAAAATCTAAAAGTACACGATAATTAAAAAGTATATCAATACAAACGTATGTTATAATGGTGGCATAACATAATGTTTATTAAATGTAAATAAATAAATCGATGGACCAGATTTACTTCTCAATACATAATGTTATAGTTGAAAAATTTAAGAAAAAAAAACCCTTGGTTCATCAGCTAATACTTAACACATGAATGGTCGAGGGTGAGCTCTGGGCTCATTATAAACACAGTCTTAAACGTTTATTAGGTAACACGCACCGAAGGTGGAGTTAGCCTCTATCAGTGATGTTAACCCCCCCTGTTACATTTTGATTGACACTAGAAAGCAGCACATATCAATACTAATCTCTGGCTAAAATAGTTGGTGAAATAAAATGAAAGTGAGTGCTGCGCTCACCCCTCGATCATTTCTGGGGTTAAGACAAAACTGTGTAACTGTGTTTGCAAATAACATTTTGTAAATTACATTTAATATGTTGAGTTAACTAGTCACTAAACATATGTTCCCTTTTTTTGTCAATTGAAAATGTGGAATTAGGAGTAATTTGATTGTTTAATTTTCTAGGGCTACTTGCAAAGTTCTCAAGAAAAAACCATTGATGTAACTACAGAAATACAGGAGTTTTTTGAGGTATTAAAATGGTTTTGTATTAAAATTTTAACAGTAAATAATACAACAATAACTTTATTAACACATACTTCACTGGCCGCATTGTCCAAGGCATCACTTTTGCAATAGACAAGACTGCTGATGTCAGGAATATTGTAGTCCAATTCTTGGTCAGGTGTACTGAGGGAAAGGTTTTCTCTAAATGGTTTTCCACTCTACCTCCACACAAATGTGGGTACACTGCCTCTAAATTACTTCCGCTTTCTCATTCCTAACTCACTAGCTTGATTAGTAAATATGCAACTAATATGAGCAGATAGTAAGACGCGATGCTAAAAAACAGTTTTTTAACTTTTTTATTTTGACTCCATAAGAAAAACTCTGCTGCTGTCACAGTATGTGTCCTTAAAACAATAATGTGACCAAAATATATATTATTAGTTTGAATCTTATTGGTGTGATTCGAAGTGTGGTCATCGGTGTTACAGTAACACAACTTTAGTAAAGCACTTGTAAAACACAATTTAAAAATCATACTTAAGTATAATAAAGATATTAGGGGTGTCAGGGATCCTGAATCCTCAGGGAAAATGTAGGGAATTTATCTATTCTCGTTGGTCAGGCGGGATTGAGCCTTCCACCCCGCTCCCCTCCCCTCCCCCCAAAGTTGCAGGCGGGGTACAGAAAACATAATGCTCCAAGAAACAAAACCAAGGGCGCTGCTCATGTTCTAGCAGTTACCCTGACTCATCACTGTTAATCTTTTTGTAGACAGTTTTCTTTGTTATTTAGCAAACTTAGTGGCTGGGATGGGAGGGGGCTTTTTTTTTTTACCGCTTTTAGGAAGACAAGTTGGGAAGTGAGTGACTTAGTGTGCTCTGTCTATCAACAGTGATTTGTTGGGTTCAGCAAGTGAAAGAGCTTGAAAGATTTAGAGAAGGACAGATATATTCTATTATTTTTGTGGTGTGGAAGGGGGAGGAAGGAGGAAAAGGAAGTAGCTTGTCAGGGTCAACCATTTATGAGGGTTCAGTGTGTCTGTTGTTGACAAGACAGCTGAGGAGTAGAATAGAGTATAAGGGGTGTCAAATCTAGAGAGAACATTTAAGAAAAGTAACTCTTAAACCTAGATAATATTTTGCAGTTTCATACTTAGTGCAGCTTGAAGAGGTGCCAAACATTATGTTTTTTAGTAATTTTTTCCTCTATGCAAATAATTAAATATAAAATACCATTTTCAAAAGAAATTAACCAATAAAAATAATTTCCATCAAAAAATGTAATAAAACTATTTTATTATTTGTATTATTTGATATTAATTCAAAATTTTGTCATTTGATTTGATTAAAAAAAATTCTATTCGCGCACACTTCTATTTATTTTATATTGTTTTTATTAACGTTAGCATTGGTTTTTTTAGCACCGGGTCTTATTACTCGCTCCGGTTATACGCCTATGTACTAATTACTATAGTGTGTTAGGAATTTTTTTTTTTATTAATCCTTACATTCTGCCCCATATTCTATATACTGAGGCGTTATTCCTACATTAAACGGTGGTTCCCATTTTTACCCTTATACCATTTTTTTTTTTAACTACATGTAGATTTAAACACTTAACCTAATCGTCCGTAAACTCCCATCAAAGACTATACCCTACTATCTCACACTATAGTTGGTCCGCCCCGGGTATTTAATGCCCCCGGTACCCCTCGCCGCTCCGCAGACCTGCGACCGCCTGGGTGTTAGGAATGAGGAGGAGTGAATTTAGAGGTGTTACTGCATTTGCGTTGATAGAGTAGGAAACTATTTAGGAAAAACCCCCCTTAATTCACCCGGCCAAATTCAAACTAAATATCCCCGTCATCTGTAGTCTAGTCTGTTGCGAGAGTGGTGCCTTAGATCATGCAGCCACCAAAGCGGGCTTAATAATATTATAGCTCTAATAAGTATTACCATATTAGTTTAAAAATCAATATATTTTAAATCTAAGATTATTCTAAAGGGTAATTTTAAAATTTCCCATTTCGAATTCCAATATTTTGATTAATTTCCTGTCCCAAAATAAAGTAATTCCCGACCATCCCTAAATGATATATAACTCAAGTCTACTTAGACTTGGAGTATTTGCTGTATATCTGTCTGGATCAACTTTCTTGTGGTACAAGAAACTACAAAATGTCTACAACTTGTGAAAATTATGAATATTGCTTGACAACATCAACACACTAGAAGTGGCAAATAAAAGCTTTTAATCTGTAGTGATAGTACAAATAGGAAAGAAATGGGCTCCAACTTTTAGTGGCTCCCTCAGCTTAGCTCCCCCATCCTCTCACCTCTTGATCTACACAATCAATTGGAAGAAGTAGCATGTGTCCTTTTTAACTGCTTAGGTTTATAAGCTGTTTAAAGTAGCCACCTAAGAGTTGTGTTTGTATATGCGAGTGTAGCAGTTTAATAAAAATGTATGTGTACTCATGCAATAGCCATATTTGTGTTTTAAACTTAGTCAAACATCAATGTAGTGTATGAGACAGAATTATATATTATTGTTGAGATTTATAAAAATTAACCACAAATAATGCACTATTGTTTTTTAATAAATTAAAATAATATTTTGATAAATCCTTTAAAAGCTAATATCATTCCTTATTGTAAAATACGACATCCTGGTTTTTTGTATGAAATGAAAAATCACTTTTTTTTTTTTTTTTTTTTTTTTTTTTTTTTTTTTTTTTGCATGGTTAATGTTTAAAAATGAGGTGGCCCAATGGCTAAATAATTTTATAGTATAAAATAAATTGATAGAATTAAAGAAACAGGAAAAATAAACTGTAAAGTGTTTGAATGGTATAAGTTCAATCCATAAATTTACTAAAATGTCAAATTTGGAACACTGGTCAGGATTCAAGGGACCGATTTCTAATTTGAACTTATTTTTACTAGGTTATTGTTTCTGAAATCAATGGACCAGGTGACTATTGGGTACAGCGAGTTCATCAGGAGAAAGACTTGATTGATTTCCAAATATATCTCTTTAAAAAAGCGCCAGAATGCCCGAGTTTGCAGCCTGAGGTTGGACTTGTGTGCATGGCTCCATTTCAAGGTGGCTGGTAAGTTGACTAACTTTAGTACAAATATATGTTTCTATATACCTTTCCTGTACCTTTTACCAAATGTAACATATTACTTCAAAACACAAAGAGAGGTTTTCCTTAAAGATACCGTATTTATCTGAATCTAAGACGATTTTTTTCCCCAAAAAAATCTATAGCTTCAAAATCTAGGGGTCGTCTTAAAATCACAGACTAAGGAATGGGTTAGGTCTACATCAAAAGGTAACATTTTACATTTTTATTTAATTTTAATACAATAGTGGAGGGCTGCCTTTTTTACATAGTTGATCCATTTTTGTGGGTTTTAAAGGTATGACACAGATCACAGGATATTTGGCTATTTTCATGGATTTTTAGGTTATCGTTAAAAATAACTACCTAGTTGTGGCCTGACATGATATTCGATAACCATAGTATCGACTGATATTACAATAATCGATACTATACGCTAGAAATCTCAATACCACTGTTTAGTATTCAACACGATTAACTTCTCAAATGGTTTGGGGCTAGTGATGGGTGTAATCAAATTGAATTTTATTTTGTTGTGCTGTGTTGCGTTGTGTTGTTTTTGATTACATTTCCATTTACTACACTACGATATTAAAAACTCAGCCATTCACAATAATCAAAATAGATTTAAAAACAAATAATCAATTATCAAATTGTTAAATATTTAAGTCTTAAAACTTTGCCTAGCACTTGTCAAGTAAGATGTGATAAGAAAACTCGAGTTTAAACAAACAATCGATATAAATAGATTTTACTAGACAATTTTAACGATGTCGAACTTGTTTTAATTCGTGAAACTCTACAAAATATCTCGCTTTAGAATAATATCAAGTAAATAATTATCTTTGATCAAATGTTCCTAGATCATCGGTTTTTAAATAAGAATAAAGACGCTTGTTTAACTACCACTAATTTTGTACGCTTGGCTGTCATGGCGGCTGACTTTTACATTAATTCATAGACGTGTTTATTGGTTAGATTTTTTGTGACATATGAAATGTGTTTATCTTTTCTTTATAAAAGCAACAGCAGGGTTCCTACGGTCTGGAAAGTCAGGGAAAAAAATAATAGTCAGGGAAATGACAATTCATGTCACACTTAGAAAAAACAACGAAAATATTTTTCTTATTTAATGCGTCATAAGCCACGCCCCAATGAAGAAAGCTGAGGGGCACTTACCATCCTCAAACTTGCCGTAACACAAGCAGAGATCTCCTGGCCGGCACATGACAATTCATTGGTTTTGTTCTTGTTCAAGGCTTGGCATCGTTATTGTTGGATACAGTGAATTAGACTGATTAGGCTGGCTACACCAGCAATGTCTAACAAAAAAAAAAGTTTTTAACCAACTCTTGCTAAGCCCAGACCATTTTCCTGAATTCTCATACTGGATCAGTGGTGTTGAAGTAATAAGTTGCAAGTGTTATGTAAAGTGTGCAAAAAATTATAACTTAAGTATATGGGAAAGCAAGCATTAGCTTCCCATGCAAGAGGACCGACTCCTATCAAAAATCTTGAAACTTTGACAAATCAAAGCTCTCTGTTGACTTTTTTCTCAAAAAGTCAGGTCATTCAGGTTCATGAGCTTCCCAGTTTTCAACAGAATCTCTGGCACACAAAGATATTCTACCTAGTGGTGATTCTTCTGGTTGCTCGAAGAGTTTTTCTGTTTCATCGGAAATCGTAAAGCTGCAGAAGGAAGCTGTTGCCAAAAGTGAAATTAGTGTAGTGCCTCGAAGAAACCATAACACTTTTGTTATAAAAGATGATATAACTAAGGCGAAAATCATTTGGGTTATGCAAGTTGTTGACAAAAGAATGTCTTTCAATTCATGCAATAATTTAAGTACTATTTTTCAGTTGATTTTTCCCAAGTGTTCCATTGCCAATGCCTTTACCCTTGGTGGAGACAAGGCTGCATACTTCATTGTGCATGGCTTGGCTCCATTCTTTCATAACAATTTACTGGACCACCTAAAATCATGTAACAACTTTGTAATTTGTTTTGATGAGGTATTGAATAAAGTTATTCAAAGAGGGCAAATGGACATTGTAATCAGATTCTGGGACAAGAAATATCATAGCCATAAGTCGTTACTTAAACAGTGTGTTTTTCGATAGGAGCATCGCTGAAGAATTACTGTAGCATTTCCTGCATGTTATTTCTCCTCTTCCACTCTCTAAGTTGATGCAAGTGTCAATGGATGGCCCAAATGTCAATTTAAAGTTTATAGCACTTCTTCAGGAACACATCAAATCTGTCACAGACAATGAAGTATGTAGTTTGCTAAATCTGGGAACATGTGGGCTTCATGTTGTTCATGGTTCCTTGAGAACAGGAGTGGAATCTGTTGATTGGGATATAAATAGCTAATTGTCACACATACTACCTGTTCACTGACTCTCCAGCTCGTCGAGCATTGTTTACCCAGTTGACAGGGTGTACAACTTTTTCATTTAAGTTCTATGGTGTGCGGTGGTGTGAAGTGCTTTCAAAGGGCATTACAAATTTGGAACCATTTTGTTAAGTTTCTCAAAGAAGCAAAACTTCCTAAAACAAAACCTGTAGAGACACTGAAAAGAGCAGCCTGTGATCCATTCCTGAAGTGTAAACTAGCTTTCTGCAAGACAATTGCAGATGAATGTCAGCTTTTCCTTCAATGATTTCAGACATCAAAACCAATGACTCCATATCTTTTTGAACCTGTAGAGAAACTTCTAAGATACCTTATGAATCATTGCATGAAACCTGATTTGTTGAAGTGCACGGGTCCAAAGTTACTCTCTATCGACACAAAAAGAAAAAAATCAGAAAATTTGATCCTTTGCAAAAAATATTGATATAGGATTTGCAACAAACACAGTAACAGAAAGACAAAAACTAGAATTTACACACGAGTGCCGCAGTGTGTTAACCACCATGATTGTAAAACTACAAGAAAGAAGTCCCTTAAAAAGAAAGCTGTGAGAGGTTTGTCTTCATTGGATCCTTGTGTTATTCAACATTCAGCTCAACTGGGCCAGAAGAGATTTTCTTTTCTTTTGGAGGAACTCAACCATGCCAACATCATAAATGATGTTCTGGCTGAAAATGCCAAGAATGAATACTTGCATTTTTGCAACCTCAAAATATCACAGCTTCAAGAAATATTTTGTCCGTGTGGTCAGTTTAGTGATGAAGTAGGACTTGACATTATTTATGGTAGCTTTCTAATAGGAGATGCAAACTACAAACTTCTTTGGGAAGTAATAGAGATTTGCCTTGTCTTGTCGCATAGGAATTAAACTGTTGAAGGTGGTTTTTCAGTCGATAAAGCTTTACTGGTTGAAAATATGCATGAAAAGACAGTAATTGAACAGCGTCACATTCATGATGAGATACAAGAAGCAGGAGGGATTAAAAACATACACATTGGCAAAAAGATGTTGGATTACGTGAGAGGTGCTCGGAAAAGCTATCATGAATACTTGGAGATGAAGAAGCAGGAAAAAAGGGGAAGAAGCCAGTAAAGAGGAAATTAGATATATAAGTTAAAGATTTAGAAGGAAAAAGAAAAAAAAATTAATAATGGCAACTGAAGAGAAACGAGAAGCAATAGACGTGGAGTTTCAAGAACTGAAGAAGAAGCAAGCTTCACTTTATTAAATATAGCATAGTTTCTTATTGTATGACTATTGTGATAATTTTAATGAAAAGAAAATTGACTTATAATATGAAAACACACACAGTTCCTCCTGTTGTGATATATTCAGTTCAGGATATATACAGGTTAAGTAAAATAAAACTGTAATGATACCTATTTCATTATTTTTCAATCATTTTCCCTGAACTGATTGGCAAGACATCTGCTTTCTTATTCTTCCATGAAAGGTGAGGTAAGGTCGGCTTTAGGGGAGTAGGCCGAAATAAATGTATTTGAATTAATATTTTCACATGTATAGTACCGTAAAGTTATAATGGAAATTTAATGAACTTGGGAACTTGGGAAAATAGTCAGGGAAAAGTCTGAGAGAATTTTTTTTACAAATACTGTAGGAACCCTGAACAGTTTATTGTATATTTGTCCTTTGATTTCTTCCTATATCTCTTTACCTTATATTATTTTATTTTCTATATATCATTGTGAAAGTGTCACATTTTTGAAGCTAGCATTAAAGTTTGTGTTTAGGGGGGGTAGGTTATGCATAAGACTCAGATTTTCACTAACAATAATTATCATTATGTTTATGAAACTTTTTCTAATTCAACCTTCTTATGCAAAAGCAATATTTGCGACGAAAAATAAATTCCATAGCAATTCTACAACCCTAAGTATATTTTAAGTCAACATTGGTGTTTTGTTTTATAAATACACCATTTGTTAGCATTTCAAAATAAATCTACAGTAATTATTTTCTTCTTCTTTCATAATCAAATAAATACCAGTTACAAAAAATATATGCAGAACCGCTTAAAAACTGGGAATTGTCTTGGATTCTGGTAAATACGGTAAATATTATATATTCACATCCGATATCCAGTTATGTTTGTCCTCTGTTATTTGCTCCTTTTATATGTTCCAACATAAGTGTTCTTGCTCCTTTTATATGTCCCTACTTAAAGTGTCCTATCATTCTTTACCACTTTCCTTTTTATCTTTTTGTGTTATTTGGTTTGGAAGTTGTGTTGCACTCTGAGTTTCATTAGAATTAAACCTGAAACCTAATTTGAGGGTTTGAGCAAAAAATATAATTTTCCTTCAACTGGCAGCCGGTAATTACCTCTTCGTCCAGTGGCATCAGTTATAGTAAGTGAAAAGTTAATGAAGAAAGCCTACCGAGGGAAAAATGTAGCTAGAATCCAATGTACAAAATTGAGATCATCTTTGTTATGTTTTTCTATAGTAGAAGAAATCAAACACATATTGAAACACATATGAACAAACTTATATCCAAGAATCCTTTCTTCTTGGTTCCCTTTCTTTGATAAAGACAACATTGCCGAGATATAATTTAACTTGAAGGATGGAGGCAAATTAATTTCTTTAGATGTTCCTATCAAAGTGTTCAATCATTCTTACAAAATTCCTTTAACATTCTTTTGTCTTTAATAATCCCTTTGAGGAAGTTAGGCTGCGTGCTTCACACACACTAATGATGAGTTCCGATAGAATGAAACTTAAGTCCAGGCATTGGGCACTAATAATCCATTTTCTTCCAGTGGTAGGAGTTATTCTCTGTCCAGTGTCGGCAGTGTAAAGTGTATTATTTTTTATTGTATAAGTCACATTGTGTCCGTTCACTTTTACATGTTTCTACATGTACCTTTTATGTGCCACCTTTTATTATATAACAATATTTTAAGATTACATATGAAGTAGGTTGGGTAGGGACTAGTTTCAAGTATATACAAACATACAAACAACCCTTCATTTCCCTGTGCATATTGAGTGTGGTTGTTCATTTGTTGTTATCCTTAGCACTATACTAGGCAAAAAAAAGTTTCCCTTTTACCAAAGAGAATGAATGAAATGGTTTTAGATCTTAGGTCAGTTATTATAGCAACAAAATGAATTATTGCCCAATGGCTTGGAAATGTATTAATTAGACAGTGTAAGTTTTTGTAGAAACACTGTAATGTAAAGTACTGAAAGGATAGTCAGGTTAGGCCTGGATATAAAAACACACCTCTCCATTTCTTCTCTTCTTAAACTATTACACTTTTAAACTTCACACGTTGTTTTAAATTTTCAGATATATTCCTTTATCATTTGAAGTGACGCAGTGAAAACACAAAAGAAAGATAGACTATTGAGCTATATGTTTCTAGAATGATTTTTTATAGCAGAATTCTTGTATGGTCAAAACCAAATATGGCTCCCTTAGATACATTTATAGAGAATAAATCCTCGTTATCGGCACAGTCAACCAGATGATGACCTTGACAACAATGGCAGACAGCTTGTAACAATTTTTGTATCTGTATCCAGCCCTTTCAATCTTCTTTCTCATAAATACGGTTGCTTACTTAGTTCCACCACCATTCTTTCTGCCAAACAATGTAAACCTTACATAAAGAACAAGGGTTTATTTCATCTTGCAAGCAATAGAATGAGGCATTTTGGGGTTGTAAAAATTGCTACACCTGTATAATTTTCTGAATACTCACCCAGCCCTAACTTTTAGTTTGTTGTTTGACATTCTTAATTATTGTGACAAAGATCAAAGGAATTATTATTATTTAGCACCGCGTCTTACTACCCGTTCGGGTTATACGTTTAAGTACTAATTACACTAATGGATTTGGAATCAGGAAGATTAAATATAGAGGAAGTGAACCCACTTTGCGTGGAGGGAGAGGGGGAAACCATTTAGGAAAAACCACCCCCAGTTCACCCGACCGAGATTCGAACCTCGATCTCCCCGTCCTCGGCAGTCGGGCTCAACACGACTAGCGCGTTAGCCAACCATGCCACTGAGACGGGTCAGAGGATAATTCAAACAGGATTCTGGAAATAGTTAGAGGAGTCTTACTAAGGATATTTTAAGTAGGAACTCTGCGACCACTCTGGTACATGCACACTTTTCTCTAGTAATAATAGCTTTCAGTGGGAAAATGGCTCAAACGGCTGTGTTAAATTAAACATCGAAACATCCTCCCTTCAATGTTATATTATATATTTCAGGTATCGTGCTAGAGTAAAGACTCTAACACCACTATTGAAAATCTTTTATGTGGATTATGGTAATACTTTGGACATTTCTCAATGTGAACTGAAGTCTTCCACCCATGTCCTCTCTCGCAGATATACCTGCTATGGTAAGTTGTAACACTTTATTATTTTCCATAGTGGATATACTTGATTATCAAGTTTGTGCAAAGCTTTGAAATTTAAAATAGGATTCCGAAGCTAACTAAGATTCGGATTTGGTGGAACGTAATTCAAAATTTAAATCGCTGTATGTCAATCTTTTGAATAATTTATTTATGATCTAACCTCGATCTACTATTAAAATATTAGGGGTGTGCCATGGCCACTTTTTAAATGCAAAGTCGAAGTGAAGGTTGGAATGTGAGAAGCAAACCATGAAGTCAAAGATTGGTTTTTGGTTGTTGTCACATAAGACTATTATTATTATTATTATTATTATTATTATTATTATTATGTTATTGTTATTATTATTATGCACTGCGTCTTACTACCCGTTTGGGCTATACACACTTATGCAATATGCAATGGCAGGGTGATTGTGAGATGAAATGGAGGACCTACAGTTTAACGTGGAATCCGAACCACGGTGGAGGCCTGGCATTCCTCACATTCACAAGCTGTGATTAATACACGTCTTGTCAGAGGTAAAGGAAGGGTTTGGCAATTAGATAAATCTTGCCGGGACGAGTATTGAACCCCGGACGTCAGCACAGAAGTCTGACACCTTACCCCTAGACCACCAGGTCACCTAACACTAGTTTTAGTTTAATAATAATCACTTATGTTTATCCAGGTAGAGAGAAATGCTTGGAGAAGAAAACCAAGCATGCTTTATCATTTTATTCTGAAATATCTGAATTTATTCTTTTTTATTTTTTTTTTATCTTTTGTAGGGGTGTGCGAAGCTTCTTAAATTTCTACTTCTCTTTGAATTTTCGTTTGTTTTCAATTCAATTGAAAGTAAAATTCCAGATTCAACAATCACAAAACTTTCCATAAATATATTTAAGGTGGAAAAACACTTTTTTTAAGCTTTTTTCCTGATATTTCCATCACAAATTAATGTTTACATTAAACGAATCTAAAATAATTAAATTACATTTTGTGATATTAACTTTATAAATAAAGTTAAGACAAATTACATTATGTTTGAAATATAGTTTTTTTTAAATTATATTTAATACCTAAATTAACTTAGTTATTAAGGGTGTACGCAGTCCACTTTTTCAATTCGAAGCTAACTTGAATCGAATATATGAAATATTCTCGAAGCCAAATTGAAGTTTGAATATTTTCTTATAGTTGTTTTATGCTTGAAAAAGTAGTATATTTTGGTTATTTATATTAGCTCATCCACATAAATTACTTGGAACATGTTTTATTTTAAATTGTTGTTAATCTGACAAATCAAGTTTCTATCATAACATTCACTTCATTTACTTTAGATTTTTTTCATATAAATATTAATTTGTAATGTACATAACAGCTCAGAATGGATAAATTTGAACATAAAGTATTTTAGTTGTCAATATTTTTACTGACAACTTTGAAGCCAGAATCTGTTTCGAAGCGAAGTCGAAGCTGATGTTTGTTTTGAAGCATTGTCCACCCCAATTAGTTATGTAAAGTAATAAAGCCTCGTACACACCAGCGAGCGAAATGACAAACCGAACACTGAACCACGCAAAGTGCTGCAACTAAACTGCACGCATTTCCCCAATCCACCCAATCCGTCTTTTGACGAACCATCAAAGAGAACGTGTTTCAACAGTGTGGACGGGTAAGCGAACATTTCGACAAACATAGATATTACTTCAGCATAGAGATGAGAAAAAAAGTTCTCTTTGATGTACTTTTCGTTGAGTATTGTTTCTAGAATTTAAAAAGGTAAATTTTAAACGTAAATATCTTCAGGCAGGAGTGGAGGAACCGTAGGGAGGGGGTGAGGTCCATTATTCTAAAAAAAATTATCACTTATTCTATTCTAAAATAAAGTAATTACTCTTTAAACCAGAGTAGTTGATAGACCATAATATTAATAAAAGAATAAATCTCTGCACAGAGGTCTTTTTTTTTACTTTGCTTCTTCAAGGCGAGAAAAAGCTGTAACTTGAAGCTCAAAAGACAAATAAACACACATGAAAAGAGCTAAAGCATTTTTTACTCTTCTGAAATAAAGTCCAGAAGGAGTCTTAAAACTATTTCTTTCAACTGCCAAAAAAACTCCCTTTACCTCAAATACCAGACCAAAAGACTTATTACCTTCGCCAGCTTTATCTTTATAACCCAACGATTATAGTTGGGTCGTCGAGGAACAAACTGGCATTCAATGTGCTCATTCTGCCAATGACGATGTTGAAGAAGAGGAAGAATTAATCTGTGAATTAACAGAATTCTCCCAAGTTCTGTGTCTGAAGCAATAAGGACATCAGGATGTTATTCATGGCTATATGCTAATTTTCTTTTAACTTTTTTTATAATGTAAAATTAAATAAGATTTAGAAGTTTTAGATTTGAATGCACAGTAATTAGATTTAGCCAATTCAGTCTAGTGAATAAACACTAATCTATTCAAATATTATCAACCAGATTTATAAACTCTCAATCAAACTGGCATTATTACCATAATTTTTAAAAAAAAGTCTCATTTTGAGCTATTGTAAAAGTACTATTTAATAAATTAATCCTCAATACAAACTACATTATAACAAATTCTAAGTGGAGGCACTACAAACTGAAAGCACAGAATACAAAATTTGACTTTATATGAAATAAAATAATTTTTAGATTATTTTTTAAAACAAAATAGCTATTAAATATTTGATGCAAAGTCAGCAATCTCCATTGACCTTAGAAGCAAAAGCAGCAAACTCTAAAAAATACATCAATATTATAATCAAAGTAGGCCTTTACAAATAGGAATCACCATTAGCGTGGAGAGAGGATGGGAAAACCACAACAATAAATATCTTGTCAAAAATCACCATCAGTATACTGAGCCAAGATTCGAACCTTTGCCTCCTCGTCAATAACTATCGAGAGCTATCTGCTAATCACACGCCGACTCGCAGGCTCTTCAATCTGGCCGAACCCTAAGACTGCTAAATTTTGAATCCAAACCTGCATCTTATTAAGATTATAATTCGATTTGAAGTTTCAAATTTTAATATTGTAAAGATTCATATTTGATTCAAAATACTAAATCCAAATAAATCCTTGATTCGGATTCAATGGATTTAGTTCAAAATTATAATTTATAATTCATAGTTGCTAAACAAATTAATACATTCGGACCTTAAACCAGTTGCTTAATAAAGAGAATAGATCAATTTAATTGAAGTTCAGATCCTTAAGAAATCACATGGGTTACAGTTGTTTATACCAGTGAATAACTATATTTAAAAAAAGTAGTTAGGCCCATCTTTTTATAAATATTATTCACCCCTTTCACTATTATTTTGGTGTGATCTTTATTTGATGTTTCACTTTTGAGTTTAGAGCTATTCGTACATTAATTTTAGTGAACCTAAAATATTTAGTGACTAATTTTTATATATATATATTTATTATTATTATTATTATTATTTATTATAAGTATTTGATTCAGATCTGACTCAAGAAAAAAGTTTTATGCTTTAGAGATATGTTTCAAATTCAATTTAAATTCCTTCTCGGCATGAGATTTAATTTGAAATTGAAAGGTTTCCCATAGGTTTATAAGCTGTGGATTGGATAAAGCAAACATTCTTCTTTATTTCTAGGCTGTCAGAGTCAAACTGGTTGAAGGAACTTCTCAAAACTACCACAACTTGACTGTAGATTCTAAATTTTATATAAAATTTGTTGGCTTGGTGAGTAGCTAATTCATACTCTAATTCTTATTATTCCCTATTTATTTTAAATACCTGAAAAAATAGTTGGGTAGATGTAAACAGCAAAAGATGTTAATACTTGAAATTGGAAACAAATTTGCTGTTAAATGTTAGCTTGACTAGAGGGTTATCCAATTTCTTGATTCTTGTGATTTGGTAAGTGTTCCCCCTCCCCCCCAAAAGTTATTTTGCTGTGCCTTTTATTCCTTCATCTTTTGCCTCCCAGACTTCCGGAGACATTGCTTATGTGCAAGTGAAAGAAGCTGATCCTGAAATCCACCCTAAGGATGCTCAGACAAATGTGCAGCAAGAAATAGCTCCTATTCTTGTAACGGATCAGGTATGTTTTTATCTGTAGGTTGCTCTACCTTGTGTTGTGCACCTAAATTCGTTTTAAATCATTTAAAACTAAGACCTTCAAATCAAATAAATTTTGCTTACCACTACAGATTTTTGGATTGGCATCTCAAACAAAGTTTATAAGGTGTGTGTGTTTTCGAAGGAAACAAACTGTGCCAATTGCTGTATTACATACGCAAGGCCTACACACTTAGTAGAAAAAAAACTCTGAGAGACTGTGCTCATATATATTTTTATAGACATGAATATTGATAAAAATAATCGATAAATGAAAATTCACTGAGGAAGAAATGTGTGGTGGTTATAACCCAATAAACAATGTTGACATCTCTTAACAAAGAGGAATAGTTTTAACTTGAATTAAATATGGTATAAGTTTGTGTTTGCTCTAATTAGGGATTAGTCGATTCATTATAAAAAATGTCAGATTCAAGATTTGAAAAAAATTTCTTCACTTTCAAGCTGGAATTTTGTTATAAAGAGCTCTAATATGGTTCATTGGTGATTCAGCTCCACCATAAATATAGTACAAACTTTACAACACATAACTGAATAAATTAATCTTAAATTAATCAACTACAATGAAAAGTGTTAACATTAAGTTACCATTTATTTTCTATATTTTAGTATGGTTATATTTAGTCAAAGTTTCATTTTTTCAAGATTTGGATTCGTTATGAGGTAAAATAGTGTATTCGACCCACTACATTTATTAGCTTTGTGTTTATTTTTCTCTCTAATAAACCATACCAAAGTTAGATAAGCTACTAACTATGGATGGACAGGAATGATATTGTATCGCAATATGGTAATGGGACAGGAATGGGTCAAATATTGGGATTGAGACGGAACAAGGAAATTATAAAAACGACCCCTTAGAATAGTTTTAGATTAAAATATATATGAATTTTTAATCTAATTTGGGTAAGACTTGGACATTATTAAATGTCATTTTATAAATAACACATGATAATATCAAAATAAAATTATATAATATGGAGGTGCAAATAGCATTTTATATCAAATCAAATGGCACAATTTTGAACAATTATTGAGTAATAAATATCAAATAACTTGGTTCTTTTTTATTCATTTTTGGTGGAAATTATCTTACTAGCTAATTTCTTTTGAAAATTGTGTTAATATTTAACCTTTGAGTGCCTACGTCGCTCAGAGTGATGCACAAATATCTGCTAAATTGCCAGCGTCTCTCACAGCGATTGATGTTTTCGAGCTCTTAGTTCAGTAGTAAGTCAACATATAGGGTAGATTTTATTTACACTGCATTCTCATATGTTCAAACTACTTTTATTTGTCTTTGCACCATGAGTTTCAATATATATCCAACATAGAATATTATTTCTAACTTTATATTACTTTTATCTTTGGCCTTTTTTATAGCAACATGGCTTCTAAGAGGAAAGCTTTGATTCAAGACACAGAAATACTCGCAATACTTAGCGATAGCTCAAGCAGAAGTGATCAATTAGTTAGTGATTCTGAATTTATAAATAATGAAAATGAACACAAATCATCTTCAAGTGAAAGTGAAAGATTGAAACAAGTAGAAGTGGAAGCTGACATTGATAGCGTGAGTGTCAATACGAGTGATTCTGATTGGGATGAAAGGAATGTTGAAGACCTTTAAACACCTTGAAGGCAGTCTGCGATAAACTTACTAATCACAGCTTTTAAATCTATTGATATTACAAACAAATCTTTCACATAATACAAAATTTTGAAGCACTCTTCGATTTGTAAAGTTGCAAAAAAAAGACTATATTTATTATCTTCGAGTTGGGTCAGATCCATTCTTGTACAAATCTGAAATCTCCAAATCGTCTTTGAATCTCAAATCCTGGAAAAAATTATTAGTGTAAGACGAAATATAAACGTAATATAAAATAAAAACACTAACATTTTTTTCTTATAATCTATTCATCATAACATTCATACACTCATTTAAGTGTTAAATTACTGCTCTGAGACTTGGTTGTTGCATTAATCCTATAATTATAATTGCTTAAGAAACATAAAGTAGTATATTTACCAGAATCCAAGATACCCCCAGATTTTCAGTGGTTCTGGATAGATGTTTTAAAAGTGGTATTTATTTTTGTAATACTAACAAATTGTTTTTTATTTACAAAACAAAACACCTATGTTGACTTAAAATCTAATTAGGGTTGCAGAATTGCTAAGGAATTTATTTTTTTGTCGCAAATATTGCTTTCGTATAACAAGGTTAACTCTGAAATAGTTTTATAAAAACAATGAGAAGTTAATTTTTACTATGACAAATGATAATTGTTAGTGAAAATCTGAGTCTCATGCATACCCTACTCTCCCTGAATACAAACATTGGACTCGACCATTAATGCTAGCTTTTAAAACATGACACTTTCACTTTCACAATGATATACAGAAAATAAAATAATATAAAGTAAAGAGATATAGGAAGAAATCAAAGGATAAAAACACAACTAACTTTTGCTTTTATAAAGAAAATATAAAACACAACCACATGTTACAAAAAGTCCAACCGATAAACACGTTTGCTGTGTACTACCGTAAAAGTCAGCCGCCCTTACAGCCAAGCGTGAAAAATTAATGATAGTTAAACAAGCATATTTATTCTTATTTCAAAACCGATAATCTAGAAACATCTAATCAAAGATAATAATTTACCTGATATTATTCAAAAGTTAGATATTTTGTGGAGTTTCACGAATGAAAACTGAAGTTTGGCATCACTAAAATTATCTAGTAAATTCGACTTGGTATCGATTGTTTAAAATTGATTCGAGTTTTCTCATCACGTCTTACTTGACAAGCACTAGCTATGTAGACAAAGTTTTAAGAATTAAATACATAACAATTTGATGATTCATTATTTGTTTTTAAATCTCTTTTGTTTATTGTGAATGGCTGAATTTTTAATATTGTAGTGAAGTAATTGGAAAAGTAATCAAAAACAGCACAACGAAATAAAATTCAATTCGATTATGCCTATCACTATCCCCAACCCATTTGTGGAGACTGTTGAATACTAAAGAGTGGTATCGAGATTCTTAGTGTACAGTATTGATTATTGCAATACCAGTCGATACTATGGGCATTGAATATCGTATCAGGCCACAACTAGGTAACTATTTTTAATGAAAACTGAAAAAATAGCCTAAAATCCATGAAAATAAAAAAATTTCCTGTGATCTGTGTTATGCCTCTAAAATGTGCAAAAATTGATAGAATTTGAAAAAAAAAGGCAGCCTTGTACTATTGTATTAATATTAAATAAAGATGTAAAATGTTGCCTTTTGATATAAGCCTAACCCATTCATTAATCTGCGATTTTAAGGTGACCCCTAGATTTTGAAGCTACGAATTTGGGAAAAAACTCTTCTTAGATTCAGTTTATATGGTGGT
This sequence comes from Timema podura, assembly GCA_033556935.1. Taxonomy (NCBI): domain Eukaryota; kingdom Metazoa; phylum Arthropoda; class Insecta; order Phasmatodea; family Timematidae; genus Timema; species Timema podura. The sequence continues at coordinate 59,295,244 of JAVRXN010000008.1, forward strand.
AGTATTAGAGCTCTAAAACAAATTTCACTTAAAAATTTAATCAAATCAATTATATGTATTTGGGTCTCGAATCCTTGGATCTCGGATATTCTTAAGTATTGTGAAGATTTGAGAATTTAAGAGGCCATCCCTAGTATTAATCTTTGAAATAAAAATTATGTTTTCTTGTTCCAAGCCAACTGAACCAACAGTGGAGGTACCAGCAGCAATGGTTGCTATTGAAACAGTGCAAAATCTGCCAGACACATTTACTCAGGTAAATATGGTAACCACTGATGATGACCACACTTAGCATTGCAATAAACTTTCTTCAGATTTTCAAGAGAGAGGGTACTCTTCAACTTTCATTTATACTTAAATCTCCAGAGTCCTCTCAAATGACTTGGCACATCACAAACAAATATCTGATGACATTCCTTTCACCACCAAATGTCTTCCAAGACGGCAAAGAATCAACACTATCCTTAAGAATGGCTACTTTTCTTCCACTCTGACACAAAATCTTCTCAACCCTCTAGTATAGGGATCGGCAATCTTTTTGGGCTTCGATCGACTTTTACTTTTACCAAAGGTTCGGCGATCACCCTTTGTTTGTCTACTCAACCTTTAATATATATAAAAAAAATTCCAACACAGCTTGTATCTATTCCTTAAATTCATATTTCCTCCATTACTTGTGTCCCTGGCTTTATAGAAAACAAATAAAATGTACACTTATTTTACCCTGAACAACAGAACTCTTTATCTTTACGGATTACACTATGGCCCTATTTTATAAGCTGTGGAATAGTGCAAGGCAAGATTATGTTTTCGTAACAGTTTAGTTTTTTTATGCAATCGACTGAAAATTACTGCAAGATCGACCTTTTGCCTATCCCTGCATTATTGCACCCAAAATTACCAGACCCCAACCAGGTGCGGATTCAGGGGGGAGGAGGGGTCAAAGAGTCTATGACTCACACAAGTATAGAAATAATTTTTATTTTCATGTACTAATATTTGTCGTGCATAGCGAGTAACGAACATTGTTCAGCATAGAGACTGTAGACTACCACACATCAAAAAAGACTAATAATTGCCCAAGAGCAATTCATCCATGAATACCGAATATAGATTATGTGTGAGTAGAAGAGCGGCAAAATTGTATGGGACTCTGCCCCCTGGAATAATGCCCCTCCCCCAAGATATATTTCAAATCCTCTGATATTGTCGAATATGAAGCTGAAAGATGGCCTTAAATCAAACTCCAAATGACTTCTAGATGCATTCTTTGGTCAAAAATTTGCCAGAGAAGATCGCTTCAAATAACTACTAGACTAGAGGCATCCAACTGGCAGAACAAGTCGGGGGGTGGAAAGCTCTAAATAGCTTCCAAGGTCATCCAAATTTCAAACATGTCTAGGGAAGGACAATTCCAAATTCTGAATTTTCTGAAAGAATTTTTAAAATTTTGTCAGTAGAAAAACCATTTGCAAAGATTATCTTCTTGAGGTATCTAATTATCATAAGGAATTAACGTGAGGATCACTCTAAATAGCTTCGAGGGGCATCCATATTTCAAAAATATATAAGTGAGGAACACTTTAAATGGCTTATAAAAGATTTTTTTTTTTTAGATCAAGGTGAAGACTAAAAGCTTCTAGAGTGAACCATTTTTTTGTTTTAATTGATGAAGCAAGGCCACTCCAAATAGTTTATAAAAACTATCTGATTTTAAGAAATTGGAGAGGTTGGCCACAGTTTAAAACATACATAAAATCGAATACGAATGAGAAACTCTTAAATGGTTTTAAACAGAAATCTAACATTGTAATTAACTATATTATTTATAATAATGACCCTTCAATGAAAATGATCTGGATCCGCCCCTGACTCCATCAAAACTCTCTCCTCAATCAACTCGGCAGAAGGTTCACACTCGTGTGTGAAATGATACTGTCACACCTGTAAGATCAACCCACCCAGCAAGACCTTTAATAGTAAGAACACAAAGCATTATTCTCTCGCAGGCCACTTTGACTGCAACACATCCAACTTAATCTACCAACTTCAATGTAGTTTTGGCGAAGCTGACTACATTGGACTCACAAGAGGACCTCTTAGGATACGCATGAACAATCACTGTTTCGATACTGATCACACCAATCTAGATAAACCAGTTCCTTCCCATGCTAACACCCACATTAAAGACTTTGTCTCCTGCTACACCACCAGAATACTCGGAACAATCCTTACAGCCACTTGCGACAACTCTCAGCTCAGACAATGGGAACTTAAAATAAATGGGTTTAAACCCAATTAAGATTACTCCCTGGTTTATATCTGAGATAGTCTTTTTCAACACAGAAAAAAAAATACTTTTTTCAATTACAGTCTGTGTTAGTCTTAGTAGATATTTTTAATTTTTTTAATTATTTTTTTACGATCTTTATTTTCAAGCCTCAATTTGACGAAACTGCAATTTTTCAGCTATTTTTCAAATTCTTCAAGCATGTAGTCTCAAAAAATATCTTTCTTTGTCTAGTATGCTTTCTAGATGTTTCTTTATATGAAAAGGGTAAAATTCAAAGAAATTGTAACTGAAAGTGAAAAGTGTAAGAAGAAGTGAACAAAGAAATGTGTTTGTCCATATCTAGGTCTAACTTAATTATACCCTTTGTGTTGGCTTTATTCACTAACTGTTTACATTATTGTATTGTGTTTTTCCACTGCCTTATTACAGATTTCAAAGTCATTGGGCAATAATTCATTTTGTTATATCTTATTAGCCAGAGATGTGACAGAAGCCGGCACTCTAGTTGTAGCTGGAGTAAAAAGTAAAGTTGTTAATGGTAGTAAGTTCAAATACTGTATATATTTTTAATTTCATGCATTAGGTTAGTTTGGTAAATATAAATAATTTTATCCAAACTCATCAGGAAGGAGGGTGAAACATGCAAGCAACTTCCTAAAAGAGGAAACCAAAAAACACAAAAGGCATAAAATGAAAAATTGTAACGAATGAAATGAATGAATGTAAAAGAAATAACATAAAGGACGAACAAAGGAAAGGGACATTGAATGTGAATATATAATTTCTGCGTTTGTCCTTTATATTATTTTTTTTACATGTTCCTATCTATGTCTCCTATCATTCTTTACAATTTTCCATTTTCTGTCGTTAGTGTTTTTTTGTTTCCTATTTTAGGAAGTTTCATTGTGCATTTTTCACTCCTCCTCGACGAGTTCTGAAAGAATGAAACCTAGATTCTGTTCATGATAGGTTTTTACCTGAATGACAGTTCAAAATCATATGTTTAGATTTTGGGTTGCCAACACTTGTAAAAGATCGCTGCTTCATTATAAATGTTAAGTTTTTTAATTACCTGTTATATTTTACATTTAAAATAACATAAACTTAAGTTTTCTCACAATATTTCATTACTTTTAATAATTTCTTTTTACCCAATCCATAACAATATTTTAAACATAATTAAAAGTACTTATTCTTCATTCTAGAATATTATCTATGATGTTTAATATAGTGTGTACATTAATACCTTTGAATACAGACATCATATTTACTTAGAAAAGAGAAAATAATTGTCATTGTTTTTATATATAATAAATTATTTTAAAGTATTTTGAAATATTTAACTGAATAAAATATTTTTATCCACTGAGTGTGCGCATAATTTTAAAGAAATTTTTTCCGTCACGTTTCAATCACATGGTTTAAATTCGTCGGTCACCATTTTGAAGCTATTTTCGTTAGACCTTTTGTAAAAGTGTTGTGAATAAAAATATTTTTAAGTGGAATAAAACAATAAATAAGCTGCGTTCCAGATCTCAACTAAATAATAATAAGATGCTTTGAAGGCTCTTAACAACTTATATTTGAACTATTTGTAGATTTATTATACTATACACTTTAAAATTCCTCCAATGACCAAAGATGCTCTTATTTTGTTAAAACAAAACATTGTATTCTTCCAGGTGAAAGTGTCCTACAGGAATGAATTGACAAACTATTGGGTGCGACTGGTTGAACAAGATGAAATTTTTAGACGGATCTTGGTTGAATTGAATCATGCTGAAGATGATGTGCTTATAAAAAACCCTAAAGTTGGCACTTTGGTCTCTGCGTACTTTGACGGTTGTTGGTAAGCTTTGATTTCTTTGGTTACTGTAAATATTGTAAAGGTGATAATAGTAAGGCTAAGGTTATACACAACTTAATTAAATATTTCAAGAAATAACATTTCTATTTCATCCTTAAAGTTATTTTTTTTTTTTTTTACAAAAAACCAAACCAATTTCTAATTAAAGGCTGCACTACTCTACCTCAACATCCCCCATATTCATGGTCGAATTGCAATGGAACATTTTATAAATCTCGACCATAAATTCTACACCCACCACTTCTTTCCTGCTTAAATTAACCAGGTTCATTATGGTATGGGTGTGCAAAGTCCACATTTTTGGTTCGAAGCGAAGTCAAGTTAAATATGGAAAATATTCTCGAGACTTAATCTAACTTTGAATATTTCTTATTTAATTTTGAGTAAAAATATTATGTTGACATTGAGTATATTTATATAACCTCAAAAATTTTGAGTCTTAATATATTTGAGGCTGTACTATATTCGGGCCAATAACTTGGAATCTGGCGTTTTTTCTATGGCAAATGTTAGGCAGCACATATAATACTAGAACAGTTTTTGAAAGGGTAATTTTAGGGTGAAAACATCACATTATATTCGAGCCAATACAGTATTAGAAAGAAAAAAAAATTAAAGCTTCACATAATGGTCACACCCTACTCCCACCCCACTCCCCCAATAAGGCATAAAAAATGCAACAATTATGCGGTGAAATACAGTATTCCCCAATTCCTCCAATAACTACTTTGAATATTGTTTCATGTTAATTTTTTTAAAAAATTGACAGGCAAATTCTTAATTTACATAATATAAAATAGTATGTATTGTAATTACACTTTGTTTTTCAGGTGTCGTGCTCGTGTAAAGGCTGTGGAACCTCATTTGATAGTGCATTACATCGATTTTGGAAACACTGAAGTGACTACACTTAATAATTTGAGACCACTTCCAGAAACTTTTGTGCAGGATCCTGATTTGGTAAGAATTTTATTTTATTTTAAACCTATTTTGAAGCTTTGTGTAGCATTGGTGCCCCAGATATTGTAAATTAATTCCCTAAAAATACTTAAAAGAGGTTTTCTTTAAAGAGTTCTAGTAAAAATTGTAGGAAATTGTGTGACTATAGAGCTTTGAAAACTTTAACATAGTTTTGAATATTTGGCCGGTTTATCTTTGCTTCTTCTTCCTCGTACCCCCCCACCCCCTTCCCTCTTTTGACAACTACAAAACTTCAGCAGTAAATTATTAGTTTAAAATACAATATTGTGTTTAAGTTTATAACTATTAAAGAGGATTTGTGTGCCTTACAAATTGGTCATGGGGTGAAGTGAGTTCCAAATGAGTAAATATAATAAAATTACCCCCTCCTAAAACACTGAAATACATCTACACTGGCCAAGAATCTGTCACTTAAGAGTCGGCAGAAAGGGCTGGTTGGAAAGTGGGGTGGGGAAAAAGATAGAAATGAATTGTTCAAACAAGGATAGCACAGTTAACATTCACCCTTAAAGTCAGCCACAGTTGTGTTTGTATTTTATCAGCTACCAAACAAACAGATTGGTAAGCACCTGTTTAAATCTCACGTGGGGACACATGACATGTTTTTTCACTAATTATTAAGAAAGCTATTAACATAAAGATCACCGACTTCAATGGTCACATGGTCTTAAGACGTCATTCATGTTAGACTAGACTGCTGTTGACAAGAAGAGATGGGTTTGAATCTTGGTTGGGTGTACTGAGGATGGTTTTGCAAAATGGTTATCCACTCTACCTCCATGCAAATTTGGACACACTTCTAAATTCAACCTACCACATCCCTAACTCATATGCATATAACCTGAACAGTTAGTAAGATGCACTACTTAAAAAAACATTAAATTTAATAATTATTAACAACTCAATCCAACAAATGAATTCATAAGTGCAAATATTAATTTATTTGTATATTTCACTATCACCAATTTAACTGTGGCATAAAAATAGACAATGTGAAAAGTGACGGGGAAAATTATCTCTAGAATAACATAGTGGTTATTAATAATCGTGCAGTTTGATTTTTGGTGAAGGGAAGCTTCGGGCTTGAATTTTGGCTGGGTGCTCTGCAGGAAATTTTACTAAGTGGTTTCCCATTCTCCCTTTACACAAATTCAGGTATATTCCAATAGAGTAATAAAAGGTAACCAGCCCAGACTAGTAGTAAGACAAGGTGCAGTTCAAATTAGAAATAGAAGAATGAGAAATGTCTGATTTTATACCTTGTTTCATGAATTTATAGAAGTTGATGTAAAGTTTATGTAAGTATACGAAAAGCCTTGATGGATATTAAAGACCGGAAAAAGCAATTATTTTAAATATATATTATTTTTACACCGCTTTGCAATATCCAGCCGGTCTTTTCGCTCTTTATTGATTGGGGAGGAGAATTTTAGATTAAATGTTCCTTCATTTATGTGAAGAAAGAGTAAGAAGCCATTTAGAGGGAAAAATACCCTCAGTATTTACGATTTAGGATATAGAAGGAATGATGTAGGATTTGAATGCCAATTGACAACCTCACCAGCAAAGAGTAGATTAACTTGTTGAGACTAAGACCAGGTGAGCTTCCTTATTTTTCTAGTACCTGTGACTTCAGTGAAACATACAGTAAAACCTTGGATTGCGAGTAACTTGGTCTGCGAGTGTTTTGTAAGACGAGCAAATTTTTCAATAAATTTTAACTTGATAAACGAGTGATATCTTGCAATACGAGTAATACTATGGTTACGCTTTGTCTGCTGGGCAGTGGCATTGGATCGGTTCTTTGTTAAAGTCGCACAAAAAGAAAAATATTTTATTCCATTAGTGACAGTGAAAGTAATCCTAAAGAATAACCCACCTCCTCCTCTCCTCTCTCTCGTCTACCTCACACTAGCCACCATTAAATTTAATTAATAAATTTGATTACAGCACAGTTACATTTAAATAACTAAAATAAAAAAGGTATTAATCATTTTTAGATTAAATATTTTGGGTTGTGGGACGAATCATCTGAGTTTCCATTATTTCTTATGGGGAAATTCGCTTTGATATACGAGTGCTTTGTATTACAAACACGTTTACGAAACGAATTATGCTCGCAATCCAAGGTTTTACTGTATATTCTTACTTGATGATAGTGTCTTGAGTGCTGGAGATTGGGGGAGGGGGGGTCTTTGTTTGGCTTTAAAAATGAGATAAAGCTTTAGTTAAAATGATCACTATGATCGCCCATAGTAAAACATGTGAGATATAATTTTTTTTCAACTCCCATTAAGAAATTTCAAATTGTAAGATTTTATTCAGCTATGGTATATCTTAATGTCTTATGCAAAGTGATGTTTAAAAACTATGAACAATCTGAGATGTAGCTCAAGCTATTTAAAAACCCCATCCTCCTAAATGCAAATTTCTATTGGTTCAGAACTAGTCCACCATTAATTTGAAATAAATTTAAAACCTTAGACAGTAAGATAAAAAATAAATAAATAAAAACAAACTGCTACTTAAATATGTAATTTTTATGTGTAATAGTAAATATTTAATTGTTTAGAAAATATTCATTTTCAATTAATAGGTTAGGAAAATTTGATACATCTAATTTATCAGTTAAAACAGCTTTTGAAAAAAGGGGAGGGGGATTATAAAAATACTCCATGAGATTAAAACAAGATTATAATTAGTCATGTATAGAAAAAGTTACGTTGCAAGACTCCCCTTAATAATCCCCGTTTCCAATGCTCTTTATATTTTATTTTTGTTGGCATTATTTGCATGGTATAATCTTAATAAATATTTAATTGGAAGGAATAAAATTTTCATTTTTTACTTCTCACTGCATCTTAATATTTGTTCAGGCTATACTTATTTGCATGGCATAATCTTAATAAATATCTAATTGGAAGCATTAAAATTTTTTTTTTTTACTTCTCACTGCATCTTAATATTTGTTCCGGCTATGCACATATATCATACTTACTCTAATGAGGTAGGGATCAGACTGGAACCATTTTAAAGGTAATCTTCCCACATTTGTGTGAAAGGAGGTAGGGTAAACTCTACTTTTTAAAACACTATAGCTCATCGCCTTATATTTCTTTCTGAAGAAAAAAAAAAAAAAAGCTCGCAATTAGATTTAATATTTACCCTATTGGACCAAAAATAATCGGCCTCAGTGTATAGGCTACACACAAGAATACATCTTTCTGATAGAAATAAAATTATTCCGGTCTGAAAATGAAGCTTCTTCAAAAGTAAACAAATACATCATACTTCCTTCTTACTTCCCAAATGCTCATAGGTTTTGCATATCTTGACATACTACTAAGGTTTTAAAATTTGTGTTGTAACTATGTCTTAATCAAAGCCAAGCGATTATTTTTCATAGATGATTGATCGGCCATCTCTGATATTCCTAACTTGGTAAACAAATAGACTACATTCTACACACAATAGAATAACAAGTGACTACCAGACTGCAATAAAAAGTCTCTTAAATTTATAGGGAAAGAATAAGTAAATTTTAGAAGGATTGACCATTTTATTTAATCAGCCCTTTTGGCTTTAAGTTATATTTTTACAATAGTGTGTCCATCTACAGAGTTATTCAAAAGTAATGGTGCAAAAGTAAAACAATTTTATTCTTAAACAAACTGACATACAACTGTCATAAGGTATTCAATGTGGGTGCGATTGGTTACACGACAGACCTCTAGACGGTAGTTCAGTTCGGCCCAGACGCGTCCCACCATATCCTTGGATATCAAGTCCACCGCAACAGAGATGAGTTGTTAAAGTCGCTCATTTGCTGTGGCAATTGGGGCATGTACACGATGTCCTTGATGTGACCACACAAATAGAAGTCGCAGGGTGTTAAGTCTGGCGACCGTGGAGGCCAGAGCAACATAGCATAGCAAATTCTCTTGTCCGGCACAGCCAATCCACCGCCATGTTTGGGTGGTATTCAGGTAATGGTGAACATCCCAGTGGAAATGTGGAGGAGAGCCATCCTGTTGTAAGAGCCTGTTGTCAGGAAGATCTTCCTCCAGCTGAGGCATAAACTATTCTGTGATCATGTCCAGGTGAACATGGCCAGTAACTGTAGACTCAGTAAAAAAGAAAGGACTGTACACATTGTGCCTGCTCATTGCACAAAACATGTTCACTTTTGGTCCAAAATGGCATGTGGGTTTTCTGTGCCCGAGATCCTGATGGCAATTGATGTTCCCACTGAGGTGGAAGTTGGCCTCATCGCTGAACACTAAGCTGTCAGCGAACCTATCCTCTGCTAACTGGTCCTGCATCTCACTGCAAAAGTTACGGCGTTTCAATTCACTTTTAGTGCTTGCACAAGCTGAAGTTTGCACCCATTACAGGACAGACGCTTCTGTAAGCAGGGTGTCTACCATCCGAGAAAATCAGGGAAAACTGGAATTAGCCGGGAATTTGAACTGATCGGGAAAAAATGGGAATAAGCCAGGAATTTGGTAAATTACAATAAAAATATGGTAAAATTTTGTTTTACTCAAAATATGAAATATATTTTTTTTAATTTTAATTAATTTTTTTTTTTTAGCACCGCGTCTTACTACCCGTTCGGGTTATACGCTTAAGTACTAATTACACTAATGGATTAGGAAATGGGAAGGTTTAACTTAGAGGAAGTGAACCCGCATTTGCGTGGAGGGAGAGTGGAAAACCATTTAGGAAAAACCACCCCAGTTCACCCGACTGAGATTCGAACCTCGATCTCCCCGTCCTCAGTGGTCTGACTCAACACGACTGGCGCGTTAGCCAACTACGCCACATGAAATATATTAATCATTAAAACAGTAAATAATAATGTTATTCAAATAGTTTTTTTTGTAGCTGTGTGATAAATTTTATAACTCCTACTAAACAATGTTAATACAAATTTAAAAATATGTTTATTTAAATTTTAAAACTTATTATTGTTTATAAAAAAAGATTAATAGAAAAATGAGGGGGGGTGTGGGAGAATTAGAAGGATGTGACATATCTTTTAGTCGGGAATTTTAGGAAATGATCAGGGGAAATCAGGGCAAAAGTCTGGAATTTCATTGGTCAAGTTTAGTAGACACCATGGTAAGATACACCATACCGTGGCTTTGGGTGCCTGCAGTTCCAGACTAACCCGTGTTGTAAATTTTCTTGGACTCCTTGCATACACGGTTTGGATCCCGTTCACTGTCTTGCCTATAGTCCATATGTTTTCTGGCGCATAAACAACCAGTGGATTCGAACTGCGTCACCCAATAGGCAATGCAGTTTCCATGTGATGCACGCTTGCCAAATTTCATCTAAAAATTTTGCTGCACTGTAACAACAGCTCTTGTTCCTGCAAATTAAATAACACAAAAAGCTTTCTACTGCTTTGAAATCACATCTTGTAAACAAAGTGCCAACAGTGATGGAGGTGGTTACCATGCCCAGGCAAGAACTTGGTGCCGTCCTCCTTTCAATCTGTTACTGCTCGGTTACCATTGATACCAGTCTAACTACAGGCCTTTAGTTTTGCAACATTACTTTTGGATAACCCTGTATTATTAAATGTGACTAACCTTGTTTAGGATAAATTTTGAAGGGCACCATATTTTGGGAAGATTAAAACTATTTAAATAAAGATCGATATAACTACATGAAGTCCTCGAAGGTGCAACTTTTTTTACATATTACTCAAGAGTGTAGTTATACAATGCATGAATTTTATAACATCTGTGTTTGAGGAAAAAGTGTGGCCTGTTTTCTGGGTCTTTATGATCTTATCATATATTAATATTAAAAATAAATTATTATTTTGTAGGTTTTTTTCATCAAATTTTCAAGAATCATTTTAAGCTTACGAGATGAGATCGAGAATTTTTCTTTCCTCCTCTTGATTTCATATATTTGAGTCTTGCACATCCCTATTATAATTAATCATAATAACATATAAACTGATAATGTTTTTTTCATAATTTTGCTGTCTAACTAAACTTTTTTTTCTTTTTTATAAATGCTTTTCATATGTAATTGGTTGCATATTTTTCTACATATATTTTAGGCTCTAAAGATTCAACTGGCGGATGGTACCTCTGAAAATTATCACAATTTAGAAGAAGATGCCCCCCTGAATGTCAAACCAGTTGGAAAGGTAAGTGAAAATAAATGGTACGGCACACCGCACAGACTTTCTCTCTCTTTCTATAAACTCGTAAGATTTCTGAACGGAATAATGTACATTGTATCATCACCACTCCACATAAGAACATGCATAAAATAATATACAATGATATATAATCAATGAGAAAAGAGGCGCATCTTTGTCCACCTAAGAACATTTCAAACAGTTTAATGTCTTCCACAAGGGTCAACACTTCGTATTAAAATTTCGATTTCTGGTTAAAATATTAACATTTTATAAGGTGTTGCAGATCTTCAAGTCATCGCATTGATATTTAATTATTCATTTATACATTTTGAGCAATAAAAAATGTAAATATTGACTATTGAGTCTAAAATGGAGATAGATCATTGCTATGCAAACATTTCTCCTAAGAGATTTAAGGAAAAATAACATACTTTTTTAGATACTTATATTTAATTACTCTATGGCATTGGAGAATTATTGCGTTAAGACTTAAGTAGTATATGTTTACAACTAAAGCTCACAAAATTGTATTAATATATTTGCAAATATCTCAGAAACTGCTGCTTTTATAAAAATATATGTCAAATAAAAGTTTTTTATTTCTAATAGGCCTACAATTTTGCAATGATAAGTTGTTTAGTTTCTCCAATAGTTGTGGAGATACGGAAATTAACGCTTCTGTAATGTACCCTAAAAATCATTTTCATAGGAAAATGAAAATAGCCAGTTTATTTATAATCTTAATCAACGCCTAGATACGAATTTTAATCAAATCGTTTAAGCAGATTTTGAGAAAACCAAATTTTTCTCTTTTCGCCCTTCAGTAAACTACCCTTAATTTTAAGTTTTTATAGACACACAGACAGACGGCATTGCAAAGACTATTTTTTAGGGTTCGGGGGGTCATGAGACGTCGACATCCATCAACATTTCAGGTTAGTTTTTTTTTACGGTCGCAATACTTAAACTTTAATGTCCAAAAAGTTAAAAAAATTCATATAATTGCGTATAGATTGAAAGTTATTGATTTTATAAAAATAAGTTTCGGATAAAATATCTGTATTATAAATATATATACATATTTGTAATGCTAAGTAATTTCATATCTCAAATAGTTTCGGAGCTATTATAAAAAATGTTAATTGACGCATCAGACCGGAGCCCTTAAAGCCATTTTGCCGAAATATTGAGAGTAGCCATTTTGTTTGGAATATTTATTAATGTTCATAAATGAAATTTAATCAAAATTGTTATAGCCGATTTTGAGAAAATCGACTTTTTCTCTTTTTTCCCTTCAGTAAACTACCCTTAATTTTAAGTTTTAATAGACACACAGACAGACGGCATTGCAAAGACTATTTTTAAGGGTTTGGGGGGTCATGAGACGTCGTCATCCATCAACATTTCAGGTTAGTTTTTTTTACGGTCGCAATACTTAAGCTTTAATGTCCAAAAGTTAAAAATATATATATAATTGCGTATAGATTGAAAGTTATTGATTTTATAAAAATATGTTTCGAATAAAATATTTGTATTATAAATATATATACATATTTGTAATGCTAATTAATTTCATATCTCAAATAGTTTCAGAGCTATTATAAAAAATGTTAATTTACGCATCAGACCGGAGCCCTTAAATCAATTTTGCCGAAATATTGAGAGTAGCCATTTTGTTTGGAATATTTATTAATGTTCATAAATGAAATTTAATCAAAATCGTTAGAGCCGATTTTGAGAAAATCGACTTTTTCTGTTTTTTCCCTTCAGTAAACTACCCTTAATTTTAGGGGTAGATATCCAATTCCAAAAAACCCTCGGGGCAACCCTATGAAAACCCTAGATATCAAGTTTCAGTTCAATCGGTAAAATAGTTTAGGCTCTAGTTGGAGGTACAGACAGACAGACAGACGGAAATTCAAAAACCACTTTTTCGGATTCAGGAAGTCATGAAACGTCAAAATTCATCAAAATCTCGATTTCGATTTTTTTGACGATCACAATACTTTCTCTACCTGTAAGATAGAGAGAAAGTAAAAGTATTTAGAATATTATTACAGCTTTTATATTTTTCCAACCACCTTTCCTGTAAATCATCATAATCATCATTAACTGTTTCCAGCCTGTGGCCAGGTCATTTAAGTAAAATGTCTAAATTTTCTTCTCACTTGAACTCTTTTTGTTATCTGCTCCACCTATCTCTTTCTTGGCCTCCCTTGTGGTCTTGCTTCCTTTTTCCATCCTCATTACATGGCCATATCATCTCGGTCTTAACTAATTCAGAGAAATATTCTAAAGATAACTAAGAGCGATATTACAATATAAAATGAAAAGCACAAGAGAATTAATTAGAAATATCAGTTATTTAATCTAAATATGACTTTATGCTCCCCAAATTGTGGAAATATGACTTAAAATTGAAAACTGCTCTAGATATGCACTTTAATCCAAAATAAAATATTTATATTTTGAGTCAGGTGTTTATAGTTCATTATGTATTAAATTTAAAGTTAAAACTAAAATATGATAGTCATAAACATCCCGGCCCTAGTTATCATCGATAAACCGTAAGTATAAGAGCCCTTAAAAAAAATTATTCAACGTAAGAAAAATATGTATATATTTCTAATCTCTGATCCCCAAAAATAAAAAATTAATAAAAAATACTAATGATTCAAAGGTCCCATCCCTAATCATTAGTTTTATCTTATGTCAGAAACAATAGAAATTTTTTAAAAAAAGCTAACGATTTTTCCTTATACACCTACCCATACAAAAAAAAAAGTGCTGATATCTGAAAATAATTTTTAAGTTTCTCCAACTTTTAATTTTAAGTAAGAATATAACCATCTTTTTTTGTTTTATTTACACTGTCATTTTAAATTAATTTCAGTCTAAGGATGGATCCATAACTGTACAAGTCGAAGGAGATAATTATGAAAATAGAAATACAACTCAACATTTGCAAGCTTCACATCCGCCCAGCCAAGCTCCGCAAGCATCACATTCACCCAGCCAAGCTCCGCAAGCCTCACATCCACCAAGCCAAGCTCCGCAAGCATCACATCCATCCAGCCAAGCTCCGCAAGCATCACATCCGTCAAGCCAAGCTCCGCAAGCATCACATCTGCCAAACCAAGATCCGCAAGCCTCACATCCGCCAAGCCAAGCATTTAAAGCCTCAGAACCGCCAATCCAAACTACGCAAGCTTCAGATAAGCCAAGCCAAGCTCTACCTGCTTCAAATACTTCTGGTCAACCTTCTAAACCAACGGCTGTATCTAACCTAATTGCTAAAGATGAGGTTTGTTTTAATTTTTTCAAAAGTTTCCAATTTCTTTGTTCTGAATAAAACAAAATTTAGAAATCTTAGTTTATGGTATATAAATTTTGATTTTTCTTCATAAATAAACTTGAATTTCAGTTTAAAAATTCCCCCAAAAAAGTCCTAAAAATTGTCTTATAAGACTCTGCAACAAAACGTATCCAGAACAATGTGTGAACAGTAGTAGTGGCAATTATAGAAGGTTTTTTTCAGCCATTTTGGGTTGAAGTTAAATTTGTATTATTAGAGTCAAGGTTAATTTATTTTTAAAAGCGTTTTTGAACCACTGCCTATTTTGGAAATGATAAGCTATTTCTATGTACCTAACATTTACATTAAGCATTGAATGGAGGATACAGGAATTACAGGTTAACGAATGAAAGTCTCTGGCCATTTAGTAATGGTTTTCACTAATCCCTTTCTTCGAGAGGGTGTATGAAACTCAAAAAATTAGACTTTTCTACTCAGTTTAGTATTTTGGATGCATGGCTAGTGTGAAATCAAGTGTGGAAAAAGCACATAATCTAGAGAAGGATCCAGAAAAAATATGAACTAAAACAGTATACAGTAACCATAGCATATAACTTATTTAAGATTAATTAATAGATTTATTAAAGAGCGGTTGTATTTGAACTCTAATTTTGTTTGTCACTAACCCACTACTTTCAGAATTAAAAAAAACTAAAATAGTTTTAGTGAACTTCGGACATAGTGAACAAAATATCAGAGTCCGTAGAGGTTCATTATAACCAGATCTGACTGTATATGTTTATTCAACCCAAGCTCAAGATCCACTTGACACTCAGGAGCTTTATGAAAATCTCGCCCTAACCTCTGTAGCCAAACACGCTACTGACTGAGCTAAGGGGTCAGACTTGAGTCTTTTGGTTTCTTCTATTAGGAAGTTGTCCTGTGTGTTTCACACTCTCTGATGAATTCTGATAGAATGAAACCCATTTCAAGGGATTGAGATTTGACCATCATTATCTCTTAGTCTGTTGGCAACATTGTAAAGTGTAAACTGTGTTTCTTTTTTCAATGTAAGAGTAATACCTTGTGTTTTTCTTTTATTTGTTTCTCTCTTTCTCTGCAGTACTGTGCTTTTGTTTTATTATATAACATACCTCATAAAGTGAACAGCGTTATATAAATATGTGGTCATTTGATTAAACTATAAATCTGTTTTTTAGACTATGTTGGCTGAGCCAGCAGGGAATCAACAGTCTGCAGTTGTAGACACAATGCAAGATCTACCTAAAACATTCACACAGGTAAAAATATACACTTTATATATAGCCCTATAACTTGTATATATCATTAATAATAATTGAGTTTTATTTGAAGAACTTACAATTTATAAATAGATTAAGATTACATTTTCGATTGGACTTTTTTTTTTTTTTTAATAAAGGGAAGGCAAATTTTGGACTAAAATTATATATCTGAAAAAAACATATGCTTAAATAGGAACATTAATTTTATAAATGGCCCTGTTCTCGTGGCAAATTGTCATGTTTAATTTATTATACTACATAAATAATATGGATAAGATCTGATACCTTAGCTCAGTCATTAGATTGTCGCTCTACTGAGCTAAGGGTCCTAGGTTTGATTCCCAGCATGGCCCAAATATTTATCATTGATGAAATGTGGGTTTACACTTTATAACATTGATTAATCAACAGCCGTGGACTGGATGTTGTGCCTGTCCTAATCATAAGTTGGATTATAAGGAAACGTGAAGCTACGACAGGCCTAGCCAGCCGATAGAATAAAATATATGTCTTGAATAAAAAAACTGACCTAGGCCACATGTTGAAAATAGTAATGAATGGTAAAAGAAAAAATATTAATATAAAATAGAAATAGTAACTAAATGTTAACATTTTTTCCTTAAATGCAATAATTATAACATTTAATCATTCAGTTAAGTGTCAAATTAATGTTATGCGGTCTGTTGGATTGGTTTTTATTATAATTAAGTTGAGGTGGAACCACCGATTAGAACTATTAGAGCTCTAAAACAAATTCCAATTCAAAATTTGGGAAAAAATCAACCTTTATTTATATTTAGCTTAGAGTCCTCGAATATCCTTAAGGGGTCATACCTACTTGAAAGGTTATATAACATTTTTGTTTTGCGATTGTTTGGCTGTCCGATTTAAGCTATGTTGGTTTTAGTTATGTATGGGAAATAGTTTTGTATTATTCTTGGCCTTCATATTAATGTATGTGTGCTATAAATTTAAAATGAGCTTTTATCGTGTTTCAT
Organism: Timema podura; assembly: GCA_033556935.1. NCBI lineage: Eukaryota > Metazoa > Arthropoda > Insecta > Phasmatodea > Timematidae > Timema > Timema podura. The sequence goes on from JAVRXN010000008.1 coordinate 59,312,151, forward strand.
TAAAGAAAAAAAATATATTCCATTATTGAAAAGATTGTTTTTTTTTCCTCCAGGTTAAAGTTATATTGACAAACAGTCCTTCTAATTACTGGGTACAGCGTGTTGATCAGGAAACGACTCTTAATGGGATATTGTTGGCTTTATTCAATCAAACATTGAAACTCTTCCAGTAAAGCTAGAGATTGGTCAAATGTGTGTTGGCTACTATGAAAACCATTGGTAAGTAAAGTTGTGCTTTTTTATGTTTTAGCGCCATCATTCCACCTGACTCCTTTCTCATAACTTCTCCGCCTCCTTCACCCCCCACCCCCACTTCCCTTATAGGCTGAGTTACAGCATTATGTATTTTTGACTATTTAAGTTGTGGAGGAACAGTGTTTGATTTTTACCAACACACTTGTGGGTGGAGGGTAGTGTTATCTCATTTTTATTTTCACCAAGGTGCTTATGGGTGGATGGTAGTGAGATATCATTTCTATTTTTTCAAGGACTTTGTTGTAAACCAAGGCACTTGTGGATGGAAGGTAGTGTGATCTCGTGACGAAAGCTGGAGACTGTCAATTATATCTGTTCTTTAGTTTTTATAATTTGTGTAGTTGCCATTGTTGTGTAGTTGTGTAGCTACTATAAGGAATTACTCGATATATGTGCCAACTGTTTTGATTTGCCTGTTATTATTAATTACCCAAGACCATGTAATCTTAGATTGGTGTCAGGTTCTAATAACTTCTGACTATCCAAATATCTTGTTCCCGTATTTGTTGTTTACTTTTGTTGGTGCTTTGTCCCCCACTTAAGAGAAAATATCTTCATGTTTTAACAGTACTTCCTTCACTCCACTCCAGCAAACAGTCTTGTCTGGTAAGATTCTAATTCTGTTTTCTTAAGAGGGGGAATTACCCTTAATAAAATACAGGCTAATTTTAGAGCCAAAATATTTAACTAACCATAAGCCCAAATCACTTGTGGTTTTCCCCTTTCTCTTTATTTGTGTTTTTTGAAATTATCCATCCCAAAGTCCAAAACTCCTCATCCACGTTGTGGGAGATAGTCAACAGCATGAAGTATTGGATTGCTTGGGGAGTCGAAGTACAATGGCCCCGAGACTCATACACTAGCTGTGAAGGCCTTATATGAACTCTGAAAAGTGGTGGCTGATGCTATTAGCATTAGCGAATAGTAAAAATGCTTTCAACAGAAGAACAAGCCTCGAAAAGGATACAAACCCGGCAAAGGAAAAGGCATGAGAATAGGAGCATGACTGTACACATATTGACGAATAAAGTAGAGGAGAATGTGGACCTTATGGATAGGAGGAAACTGGAAGTACTCGGACTCTAAGAGACAAGATGGAGAGGGGAAGGAATTTTGGATCGGAGGAAAGGATTCGGGGTGTACTGGGCTGGAAATGAAGAAGGAAGGAGAAATGAGAGTTGGAGTGGTAGTGAGACAAGGGATAAGTGATAGGTAGGCAAAATGCAAAATTTGCATTTGCGATAATGCAAATTTTACTATTTTCACATGAATAAAACAAATTTAAGTTTTATTCTTTGTTACTAAACGGATCATAGAATATATCCGTATATTCGCAGATATTTAAACTTTTTTTTTTCAAGGTTAACGTTGAAAATCACGATTTCTACTTTTACACATGACGATACTTATAGGTTGATTCTTTGTTTTCATCCTTTAAAAAAATTTCACGCTAGGTCAAAGCAAGGACATTAATATATATTGACTTTGCTACAGGTGGTCATGTTTGGCAAAATTATATCCTCTTTATTTTTATTCCTATCTTCTTATTTGATAGTAGTCTGGTCTTCTATGACAACATGTTTCAGTGTTATTATTGTTTAGTCTAAACATAAATTGATAATCGATTATTTCGATGTTTCTCTTTGTAAATCTCGAAGGTAATGATATTGAGATAGACATTACTAAGCATGAAATGTTTTATGAGTATTAATATTTGGTTTTTCTCCAATAATGTTAGTAAATAGTGTAGCGAGCGAGACCCTGCTCGGGCCAGCCCTGAGCAGTCACCAGGCTTGGGCCACCCCTATTAGTAAGGGGGTGGGGGACATTCCAACGGGCCGAGTGTAGGCAGGTGTGACAAAAGACAGTCAAGCAACGGGACTGAGAGTGGCAGGACTAGAGAGCGTGTGTTGACACTGTAATGGACTTGTGAGACCAATTCAAGACATGTATATTAAATAAGCATATTAATAAGTACCAGTTCATTGTAAGATTGTAGTTTAGAGTTAAGAATAGAAAGTAAGAACCGTAACAATAGCTAAACAAACAGTATGAACGAAAAATGAAGACTGTTTTATCCTTTTTTACTTTCTCTCTATCTTACAGGTAGAGAAAGTATTGTGATTGTCAAAAAAATCGAAGTCGAGATTTTGATGAATTTTGACGTTTCATGACTTCCTGAATCCGAAAAAGTGGTTTTTGAATTTCCGTCTGTCTGTCTGTCTGTCTGTCTGTCTGTCTGTACCTCCAACTAGAGCCTAAACTATTTTACCGATTGAGCTGAAACTTGATATCTTGGGTTTTCATAGGGTTGCCCCGAGGGGTTTTTGGAATTGGACATCTACCCCTAAAATTAAGGGTAGTTTACTGAAGGGAAAAAAACAGAAAAAGTCGATTTTCTCAAAATCGGCTCTAACGATTTTGATTAAATTTCATTTATGAACATTAATAAATATTCCAAACAAAATGGCTACCCTCAATATTTCGGCAAAATGGCTTTAAGGGCTCCGGTCTGATGCGTAAATTAACATTTTTTATAATAGCTCCGAAACTATTTGAGATATGAAATTACTTAGCATTACAAATATGTATATATATTTATAATACAAATATTTTATTCGAAACATATTTTTATAAAATCAATAATTTTTAATCTATACGCAATTATATATATATTTTTAGCTTTTTGGACATTAAAGCTTAAGTATTGCGATCGTAAAAAAAACTAACCTGAAATGTTGATGGATTTCGACGTCTCATGACCCCCCGAACCCTAAAAAATAGTCTTTGCAATGCCGTCTGTCTGTGTGTCTATTAAAACTTAAAATTAAGGGTAGTTTACTGAAGGGCAAAAAGAGAAAAAGTCGATTTTCTCAAAATCGGCTCCAACGATTTTGATTAAATTTCATTTATGAAGATTAATAAATATTCCAAACAAAATGGCTACCCTCAATATTTCGGCAAAATCGCTTTAAGGGCTCCGGTGTGATGCGTCAATTAACATTTTTTTAAATAACTCCGAAACTATTTGAGATATGAAATTACTTAGCATTACAAATATGTATATATATATTTATAATACAAATATTTTATTCGAAACATATTTTTATAAAATCAATAATTTTTAATCTATACGCAATTATATATATATTTTTAGCTTTTTGGACATTAAAGCTTAAGTATTGCGATCGTAAAAAAAACTAACCTGAAATGTTGATGGATTTCGACGTCTCATGACCCCCCGAACCCTAAAAAATAGTCTTTGCAATGCCGTCTGTCTGTGTGTCTATTAAAACTTAAAATTAAGGGTAGTTTACTGAAGGGCAAAAAGAGAAAAAGTCGATTTTCTCAAAATCGGCTCCAACGATTTTGATTAAATTTCATTTATGAACATTAATATATATTCCAAACAAAATGGCTACCCTCAATATTTCGGCAAAATCGCTTTAAGGGCTCCGGTCTGATGCGTCAATTAACATTTTTTTAAATAGCTCCGAAACTATTTGAGATATGAAATTACTTAGCATTACAAATATGTATATATATTTATAATACAGATATTTTATCAGAAACATATTTTTATAAAATCAATAACTTTCAATCTATACGCAATTATACATGAATTTTTTTAACTTTTTGGACATTAAAGTTTAAGTATTGCGACCGTAAAAAAAACTAACCTGAAATGTTGATGGATGTCGACGTCTCATGACCCCCCGAACCCTAAAAAATAGTCTTTGCAATGCCGTCTGTCTGTGTGTCTATAAAAACTTAAAATTAAGGGTAGTTTACTGAAGGGCGAAAAGAGAAAAATTTGGTTTTCTCAAAATCTACTCAAACGATTTTGATTAAAATTCGTATCTAGGCGTTGATTAAGATTATAAATAAACTGGCTATTTTCATTTTCCTATGAAAATGATTTTTTAGGGTACTTTACAGAAGCGTTAATTTCCGTATCTCCACAACTATTGGAGAAACTAAACAACTTATCATTGCAAAATTGTAGGACCATCAGAAATAAAAAAAATTTAATTGACAAGTATTTTTATAAAAGCAGCAGTTTCTGAGATATTTTCAAATATATTAATACAATTTTGTGAGCTTTAGTTGTAAACATATACTACTTAAGTCTTAACGCAATAATTCTCCAATGCCATAGAGTAATTAAATATAAGTATCTAAAAAAGTATGTTATTTTTCCTTAAATCTCTTAGGAGAAATTTTTGCATAGCAATGATCTATCTCCATTTTAGACTCAATAGTCAATATTTACATTTTTTATTGGTCAAAATGTATAAATGAATAATTAAATATCAATGAGATGACTTGAAGATCTGCAACACCTTATAAAATGTTAAAATTTTAACCAGAAATCGAAATTTTAATACGAAGTGTTGACCCTTGTGGAAGACATTAAACTGTTTGAAATGCTCTTAGGTGGACAAAGATGCGCCTCTTTTCTCATTGATTCTATATCATTGTATATTATTTTATGCGTGTTCTTATGTGGAGTGGTGATGATACAATGTACATTATTACGTTCAGAAATCTTAGGAGTTTATAGAAAGAGAGAGAAAGTCTGTGCGGTGTGCCGTACCATTTTTTTTAATAAATACAAATTCGACTCATATTTATGTAAATAAAATCACTTCTGGCATATAATATCGTCGCTTTTTGAGGGGGAAAAACACCACATTTTCCAGAAAAATAACACCACCTTAATCATGTCTCTAGTGATAGGATATTGAAGCTGAAAATAGGAGCAAAAGGCACTTTCATGGAAATAGTGCAAATGCTTTAAAAACATCTGGGTAGGTACAGTAGCCCCATGGCTTCTTTGGTGCTGACTGACAGTTCACAGGTGACTTCTGACAGTCAACATTTAGGTATATACCTAAATTTTGACTGTCAGAAGTGACAGCTGCTAAAGACATGTTTTTTGCAGATTTTATGGTTCGGCGTAGGGATGCATAATTTGGTCTGGTAGCTTTTCAAAGCCGTCAGCTGTGAGCTGTCAGTCAGCACCACAGAAGCTAAAACTGAGGTATAGTCGTGGGGAACATGTTGGAACAGAGAAATATGGTTACGAAGAAGTAGTTGCACCAGATGTCTGGGGAAGGTGAGAGATTCCTGGACATGTGTAAAAGAAATGGGCTGATGGTGGAGAAGTCGGGGTTTAACAAAAGGGAAAGCCACAAGGTTATCCGCTACAGTGCAGATTGGTCAAGGAAGTCAGTTGGGGACAAATTGGTATGGGAAAACATCATGGATGTAAAGGTAATTCCATCGGTTGTCGATGATGAATCTGAATATAGAAAGAAAAGAGAGTGGTGTAGAACCAGGAAAGAAGGATTAGGGATGGAAATTGAAAGAGGAAGACCATAGAAAGATTCCAGAAGAGAGTACACGTCATTGTACCAAGGAATGGGCTGGGGACAGGGGTAGAGGAATGGAGAAGGTTAATGGTGGAGGCAGCGGAAAGACAGGCAATAAGAGGAAATGGAAAGTGAGAGGCATTGAGTAAGAAGAATAGGTCCTTAAAGGAGTGGTTTTAGCAGAGGACAATGGAGACAAAGGAAGTGTACAAAGCAAGAAAGGGGTAAGTAAACAAGATAGTGAGGGAGGAAAATAAAAGCTGGAGGGAGGAGTGGTCAAAGGTAATGGAAGCAGATAGCGAGGGGAGTAAGAAAGTTCTGTATAAAATGGTTAAGAGTAGAAGAAGAAACGAAAGAAAGAGTGGTAATGGTTGACAAGAATGGAAATGAGGTGGATAAAAAAGAAAAACTGAAGGAGATGTGGAAGGATTATTTTGAGGAAAGAGGGGAGGCGAGGAGTTGGAGGAAGAGTAAAATGAACAGTCAGGGAAGGGCGATTGATATAACCTGGAATGATGTTGAAGAGGCACTGAAGAAAATGGAGGATGGGAAAGCACCAGAATTGTATGAGATTAGTGTGAAGTTGCTGAGGGTTGCGGGACTAGTGTGATTGCAATGGTTATACCAAGTAATGAAGATAGTGTGGAAGGACGGGAGGGTTCTGAAAGACTAGAAGAAGGGGTTGATTGTCCCTACTTTTAAAAAAAGGGGATAGGAAGAAGTGGGAATGATAGGGGAGTGACACTTATGTGCCATTGTGCAAAGATATATGAGAAAGTGTTAGAGAGGTAAGTCAAAAAGGTAAGGGAAGGAGGTTTGAGGAATGAGCAGTATGGCTTCAGATGATGTAGGTCCACAGTAGACCTAATTTTGCCTGGAGTTAGTTGCAGGAATACCATTACGAGCTTGGGGAAGGATCTGCTTATGACTTTTCTGAACTGTAAAAAGCTTATTACATTGTGTGCAAAAAGTTAGATGTGGGAAGTGTTGAAAAATAAAGGAGTGAAAGATGGAATAGTGGGGAGATTGAGAGAAATGTACAAGGGAAGTGTAGAGCTGTGTGAAAATGGGAGGGGAGTGGATGGAATGGTTTGATTGGAGGATGGCTTGAAACAGGGAATCGCGCTCTCGCTATTGTTGTTTATGGTAGTAATGGATGTAATGATAAGAGAGGTGGTAGGAAGAGTAGGGAAAGGAAATATGAAGGTAAGGGTGTTTGCGGATGACCTGGTGATGTGGGGAAACGAGCTAGAAATACAGGAACAGTAGGATGTATGGAATGAAGCTGTAGTACAATATATAATTTAAAATTAATGTAAAGAAGAGTGAAGTGATGATTACAACACGGAAGGAAAATAGGCACACAAGAGGAGACACATTAAGAGGAAAACAACTTAATAAAGTGGAGAGCTTCAATTACTTAAAATTGTGGTAGAGGAAAGAGGAGGAAACAAGAGATAAATTGGGGAGAGAGGGAGGCAAGCAGAGGCCTTTTACAAAAGTGTTAGAAGTCTGGTCCGGAGTAGAGATGAGCCGCAGAAGTGCAAAGGAGTGATGAATGTCTCAATATTGCAGTAGGCATCAGAAACCTGGGTGATGAAGGAAAGGGATAAGAGCAGGATACAGAGATGTGAGATGTGAGATAGAGAAGGCTAGATTGAGGTGGTATGAACTTGTAAAGAGGATGGAACAGGGGAGTATTCCAAAGTGAATGGTCGAAATGGAGGTGGTGGGCAGGAAACCAAGAGGAAGACCCAGGGAGTGAGGAGAAGAGTGGTTTGGGCCTGCGTGGAGAAAGCAAGGGTGTGGGAGGTTAGAAGTAAATGGAGAGGCTTATGTTCGAAACAGACCATGCCAGTGGCAGGAAACTGTGCATGATGATGAAGATGAGCATCTAATAAAGAAAATTATTCTAAAATGTATTGTTAGTCATCAATAAAAGTTTAAATATGAACTCTTACACTATATTTTAAATAAGTAAAAAAAAATGCAAACAAATTATTTAAATAGCTTTCTTAAGTTAAATAGAAATATAGTGCAGCTTTTGAAATAAATATTTTTAGAGGTGTTCTAATACTTGAAAATTCTAGTAAGAGTCGAGTTCTATTAGCTGCTCTAACTTAATTTGAGAAATTTTACCAAATTCGAAAAATTGTACTTCCTTCTTTTCAAAATAACGTTTTGAAATAACAACCAGCAACTAACCAAACTAGTGACACCTATTGGTAAATATAGCAACTACCAGATCCCCCACAATCCTCACTCTCCACCACATTTGTTGAAAAAGAGCTCTACTATATCACACCCTTGGATTTTAAAAGTGCTGTGGTATTTTCTCTTTTGGTCTTAAAATTTAGTTAGTTAATAATTTGTTTCTTTCCTTTTAATATGGACTAGAACTTGTGTGTAACTCATTCTTATTTATTATTCTGTGCAATGTAATTTATAACATGTAACTTCTCTATTTTCTCTTGCATCTTTGCCTTTTCTTACTTGGATCAAATGCAATTCCTTAAGTGGAATATTTTTATGTTTCTCAGATGACTGCCATGGTCAAAAAAAATATTATTTTAGAGGCCTTGTTGGGTCATTATTTATCTCGCTCTCCCCCTCTTTTTTTTTTTTTTTTTTTTTTACTCAAATGCCAGCTACCATTTCCCACCCTACCCCACTTTACTTTCTAAGATGTGTGTATTTTTCACCTCTAGTTTTAAATAAACTCAGTATTTAAATGTTTCTCCTCCTAAATATTGTGTATTTATTTTAATTTCTACATACACTATGAAGGATAGTAATTTAGAATATAAATCCTTTCTATCATTAGTTTTCGCCTCTCGCCCCCACATAACATCTTTCTAAATTTGTATAGTGTTTATAATCAAAGTACTTTGCTTTTGTGCCTTATTTATTTTTATTCAGGTTAAGTTTTTATCTGATATTTTGTAACCACTTTTGTTATGGTTGGTTATTTCCATTTTAATTTCTATCTAATTAGAATTTTAATTCATTTCAATAAAATACAAAATCAAGGTCCGCTCATTCTAAATAAGTTAGGGATTTTTCAAAGCGCATGGCAGGGTATCCAGCGACCTGGAAAACAGGGAATTTGATAAAATTTCGGGAATCTTCATATATTCACTATAAAAAAAAAAGACAACTTTTATTTACAGTAATAAAAATAACCTAGGTATTTCTTTCAGGTTAATATACACTTAAATCTATTTTAACACAGCTGTCCCAGTTGAGTATATAGGTACTCCTCACTTAACAACCGAGTTCCATTCCTACGAATTGGTCACTAAGCAAGGAACTCAATATTTTTTATATTTTTTTATTTTTAGTAAAAATAATAATAAAAGCTCAAAAGGATACTCCATCTTGATAACTTTGTTTAAATTTGCATTTCTTACTTATAAGAATATAAAAATACAATCAAAAATTAGAATGATGTACCAAAAAATTAAGTTAATTCATTTAAAAAAATTAAGATTAATACCTCTTTTAGTCATCGAATCCTTGGGGTTATCATCGAAGTTATCAGCAGGCTGATCAGGAGCTGTAAAGGGCCCAGGTAAGGGAGATGACAGCGAGGAAATGGAAGAAGTACTTGTAGGGGTAGGAGTCTTGGATGTAGTGTTCTAGAATAATCTTGTTAGTGTGGTCTGGTTTGTAAGTTTATTTTTTTCTTCATAATTTTTCACAATAGCATCGCAAAAGGTCAACATTTGGACCCACACCCTCTAGTTCTAATATAGCCGCATTCACTTATGAGAAGACACCAGCTTTACACTGAACTTCTTTTGTACTTCCTCCATTCTTTTCTCTTCTTTTTCCTCTTCGAAGTGCTGCTGGGCTCCCAACTCTGTTAAATCATTATTAGTTAGCTCTCCCTTGACATATTCCACCAGTTTTTCAATGTCTTCCACTTTAACATCTAAATTAAGCATGTTGGCAATGGTTTTATGTATGACAACAATATGCTCTTCTTTGTCAAACCCTTCGAAATTATTCACTAAGCGCTTAAGGCATTTTTTTCATACGCCTTGCTGACACTTTTCTGTCACTCCCTCCCAAGCTGATTCAATCTTCTTTATGCAGTGTAAAATGTTGTATGATTTCCAAAAATCATTAAGAGTTACTTCATCACTTTCTGTTACTGCTATAGCTTTGTAAAAAGTTGTGTGCAAATAGTATGATTTGAATGTAGCTATAGCCCCTTGGTCCTTTGGCTTTAGGATAGTAGTTGTGTTTTTAGGCAGATACAATACCGTAACATCTGGGTGTAGATCATCAAGATGCTGGGGGTGGCCTGGGGTATTATCAAGTGGGAGGATGATTTTAAAGGGAACATCCTTTTACAGACATTAATGTTTGACTGAGAGTATGAAGCAGTTGAGGAATTTCAAAATATACTTTGGCTGGACACCCTTTTCAAAGAGGTGAAATTTGTGTAGAAATGGAAGGGCATGTAGAACACCTTTTGTTGTGATATGGTGATATTGGTGCCATGTAAATCCAAATGAAACTTCATTTTTGATCCTAATTTTTTACAGAAAGACAAAATTGCCAATATCTTGGTATTATGAGTTGGTTTGCAGACCTATGTTTACTAAGGCCTTTTGACTCATTCATAATAGGTACTACAAGCACCTAAAGCTCTGAACCCCTTTTTTTAACACTCTGTATATATTATTTTTTAAATTTTAATTTTGAATTATATTTCTCACTCTGAAAAACCTTAAGAATTTGAGAAATTTAAAGAACATACAGACAATCTCTTAAAATGAGATAAATAAACACAAATTCAAATTTTTTTGGAAATAACTATTTAAGAATGTCACACTTGATTCACTTGATTCTCAGTTTCCAAATCCCAAATGAAAGTTCTGATATCGAAACAAAACTCTAATATTCAGAACAAGAGTTATCCTGAAGCTTCACTTGTATTTAATTTGGCATAAATAACTTTTCCCAATGAATCATATAAATTGTCAAAACACCTTTTCAGACATGAATGAGGCGAGATAATGTTTATTTTGATGACAACCACCACAAATTTACGCCTACCTATATTAAGGAATCAAAATAAATTGATTAAATATTTGCAGTCTTTACATCAATATTTGCTTGCTTGGGGGGGAAAAATGCATTCCTGGTATCAAGATTCTCTCTTATGTGGTGACATTGTTGCAATGAATACCAAAAGAAATAGTTTAGTTTTACTATATAAAAAACAAAACTAAATAAACCTAGTTTAAATGCAAAACCATAAAATAACTGAAAAAGTTACTTCTTAGGTGAAGGTATTGTTGAAATTAACACCAAAATAAATAGTTTAAATTTAAGTACTAAGATACAAAACTAAAACACTTCATTTACACGCAAAGCTATTTAAAAAACCCTGACAAAGTAGCTATGTTTAAGATGCAAATGCATTCTTACCCTGAAACATTGTTTCATTGAACAACAAAAGAAATAATTTAAATTTACCATCTAAAAAATGAAAAATTAAGTGGATTGAAAGAAGCACTCTATAAACTAAATAAACCTAATTCATACGCAACTCCATAAAATTACTGAAAACATACTTTGTGGCTTTAAATCTTTAATTGACAATAATAGTGCCCAAAAGTACACAATACATTTTCTTGTTAAAATCATTGTATTTTAACTCTTCATATTTGTTTCTATCCTAAATCACTTGTTGTCAGGAGATTTATATGTAATTGATTTTTTAATCTTTCCATACCCCTCGTTGCCAAGGAGACTTACAAAGACAATATACATCTAAAGTTAATATATTTGAATTGTTGCGTATTTAAAATGCAAATGTAACTGCAATAACGAGTACAACAGTAGTAGTCCTGTTTCGATCCATTGAGAACTTTTTGAGTTTATCGGCAAAAAACACAGACCGAGAATTTAATTTATAATTTTAGTTTGAGGTTGGATGCACAGAAAAGGATTAAAATTGTAAATGTTGAGGATTTTTTTTTTTAATTGAAATCTTTGAATTCTTATATATTTAAGGACGCTTGAGATTAGAAAGCCTCATTTGGACCGTAATGCCATTTTACTTTTTTCAGGTGTTGCAATCTTGGACAGTATTATAAATGTATGTTTGTTGTGTAAAATCTATTGTTTCAAAACCCAACTTGAATTGAGTTAGCTTATCATTCATCAACAATGATGCTATACATCACAACAAATCTTTTGGTTAATTGTTTTAAATATTTTAGGTATCGTGTTCGAGTGAAGACCTTAAAACCTCAGTTAACGGTGCACTTTGTTGATTATGGAAATACTGAAACGACCACATTTGACCAACTGCGACAACTTCCAGAATCTTTGTCGAGTGAGCCTGATTTGGTAAGAACTACATTGTATTGTGTAAATAATATTAGGGTTGTCCAAAACTTAAATATTTTTTCAGCATTTATTTCACTACAAAAGATAGTCCAGCTCCAAAGTTTCACCAAAAAAAAGATATTGACTAAACCTTTGTGTTTATTTTGAATTAGGGTTTTTGTGGTTGGTCAAATCAACTATTTTACCTTCGAATCTCAAATATGAATCTTAGAAAAATCACGAACATAAGAAATATAAATATAATAGAAAATACAAATAAATGTTAACATTCTTTCTTATAATACATTAATTATAACATTCATACATTCAGTTAAGTGATAAACTACTGGTCTCAGGCCTGGTTGTTAAGTTCATCCTATAATCGTAATATGTTCTGAACCCCTAATAAGCAGTATTAAAGTTCTAAAACAAATCTCACTTGGAAAAAAAAAATCTTTGTGTGTGTGTATTTTGTATAGAGTCCATCCCTAGTTTTACACTCATTTTAAAAAACTATATTTTTAATTTGAGGTTTTAACATGCTATTTCTGAATTGATTATATCAGCACATGCCTCATAAACTAACTTAAATCTGTGACAAATACAACATATAACAACAAAACACACACACACACACACACCCCGACTGTTAATTTATCACTCTGAAAAGGGGACAGAGTAACCCACATTTCACAAATGATACATTTTTCAATCATGGCTAGAATTGAACCCGGGGCCCATATTTCAATAGGCATACTTACTACCAGCTGAGCAAAGGTATCGGACCTTAAATAAATTAGTCATAAATCTGTATGGATAATACTATCTTGAAGGGGTGAAGTTTGGTTTTAAAACAATAAAATTATTTATTGTTTTATTCTTGGAATGTGTAGCAAATTGTTTGACAGAATTATATTGAACTATGCTTTATTCACAACACGATATAACATAAAACATTTCCCCCACTCCAATATTTTAACTGATCATAAAAACTTGTTGGCTATCACGCCATGTCTAGCAACAGTTTTTTTTTATCATTGATAAAAGGCCATAATAATTAATAAAGTTTTTTAATTTTGAGTTGGTGGTTTTTTACTAAATAAGATATTGGTATCCGCTCATATCTTTTTTTTTTTTTTTTGGCACAAGAACACTCCTTATTCTTAATGTCTATTTTTACTTTCTCTCTATCTTACAGGTAGAGAAAGTATGGTGATCGTCAAAAAAATCGAACTCGAGATTTTGATGAATTTTGACGTTTCATGACTTCCTGAATCCGAAAAAGTGGTTTTTGAATTTCCGTCTGTCTATCTGTCTGTCTGTCTGCTCGTCCTTTCTGTACCTCCAACTAGAGCCTAAACTATTTTACCGATTGAGCTGAAACTTGATATCTAGGGTTTTCATAGGGTTGCCCCGAGGGGTTTTTGGAATTGGATATCTACCCCTAAAATTAAGGGTAGTTTACTGAAGGGAAAAAAGAGAAAAAGTCGATTTTCTCAAAATCGGCTCTAACGATTTTGATTAAATTTTATTTATAAACATTAATAAATATTCCAAACAAAATGGCTACCCTCAATATTTCGGCAAAATGGCTTTAAGGGCTCCGTCTGATGCGTACAATTAACATTTTTTTAATAGCTCCGAAACTATTTGAGATATGAAATTACTTAGCATTACAAATATGTATATATATTTATAATACATTATTTTATTCGAAACATATTTTTATAAAATCAATAATTTCAATCTATACGCAATTATATAATTTTTTTAACTTTTTGGACATTAAAGCTTAAGTATTAAGACCGTAAAAAAAAAACTAACCTGAAATGTTGATGGATTGTCGACGTCTCATGACCCCCCGAACCCTAAAAAATAGTCTTTGCAATGCCGTCTGTCTGTGTGTCTATAAAAACTTAAAATTAAGGGTAGTTTACTGAAGGGCGAAAAGAGAAAAAATTGGTTTTCTCAAAATCTGCTCAAACGATTTTGATTAAAATTCGTATTTAGGCGTTGATTAAGATTATAAATAAACTGGCTATTTTCATTTTCCTATGAAAATAATTTTTAGCGTACATTACAGAAGCGTTAATTTCCGTATCTCCACAACTATTGGAGAAACTAAACAACTTATCATTGCAAAATTGTAGGACTATTAGAAATAAAAAACTTTTATTTGACATATATTTTTATAAAAAAGCAGTTTCTGAGATATTTTCAAATATATTAATACAATTTTGTGAGCTTTAGTTGTAAACATATACTACTTAAGTCTTAACGCAATAATACTCCAATGCCATAGAGTAATTAAATATAAGTATCTAAAAAAGTATGTTATTTTTCCTTAAATCTCTTAGGAGAAATGTTTGCATAGCAATGATCTATCTCCATTTTGACTCAATAGTCAATATTTACATTTTTTATTGGTCAAAATGTATAAATGAATAATTAAATATCAATGCGATGACTTGAAGATCTGCAACACCTTATAAAATGTTAAAATTTTAACCAGAAATCGAAATTTTAATACGAAGTGTTGACCCTTTTGAAGCCATTAAACTGTTTGAAATGCTCTTAGGTGGACAAAGATGCGCCTCTTTTCTCATTGATTCTATATCATTGTATATTATTTTATGCGTGTTCTTATGTGGAGTGGTGATGATACAATGTACATTATTCCGTTCAGAAATCTTACAGTTTATAGAAAGAGAGAGAAAGTCTGTGCGGTGCGCCGTACCATTTATTTTAAATGTAAATAAGAAATGGACCTTTGAATTCTTGAAGATTTTTTAAAGAAATTTAGACATTCCTAATTTTGATTTGGAATTTGTTTTAGAACTCTAATACTGTTTATTTTTGTTGCTCAGCCCAATATGAGTGAAAAAACCTAACAGACATACTCCAGACCATTAATTTAACACTTAAATGATTGTATGTATCGGCGTGTTTAAAGCTATTGATTTGGTATTTATGTCTACAACCAAAGTGTTTTAGATATTGTGTTATTGTGGCTGGTTGTGAGAAACTTAATAGCTCTGTTTTACCCAATTAGCTGAAAAATATAAATTAGTTAAAATGTCACTTTTATGAATTTTGTCTGATTATTGCTAGTATAATTTTAATGTCTTACGAGACATGAATGTTTAAAGGATTTTAATTATTTTTTTAGATTACATACATATTTTATTTGAGTGTTCTTATGCTGAATATGTGACAATTGGTACAAAGTACGCCCTGTACAACACCTCCTTACACTACAAGGGCACATCTCTTCCCCATAGCAGGTCTCACACACCTATAGAACATCTTTCCCTGATTTCTTCTTCTCATTAAATCCTCTCTACTTTCAGCTTTAATCCATTCCACTTTATAGCTTTACAAGGCCCTATCCTCTTCCTTGTCATCACCATCACTTCACGCTTTGCCATGATAGATTTCATTCCACACTCTTTCACGTCCTCATTTTATTCCTGTACTTCCTTTTCCTTCTCCCCCCCAGAGTTTTCCTACCACTCTATTCATGACCATTTCCATTACCATTACAAATAGTAATGGTGAGAGGGCACTCCCCTGCTGCACTCTATTTTCTTTTTGGAACCACTCTGTCCTCCCACTCTCCGTCTTAACAAGACTCCTGTTTTCACCCTCATTACAACTCCTCTTTCCACTTTGGCCTCCTCCATCGCTTTCCAAACTTTATTTCTATCCACGCTGTCATATGCCTTCTCTACATACATAAATACCATTACCAAGTTTTCGCCATATTCATGCCTTCTTTCCATCAGCTGTCGTATGGTAAAGATTAAATCTATTGTAGACCATTTAATTTCTGATTCTCTTTTCCAGTATCTTATCACTTATTTTTTTGTACAGTTGCACGTCAGCATTATCTTTCAATTAGTTCTAAATCATACATCACATTATTTATAAACAAGATTTAAACAAACCCCACTATCTAATCATCCCACCAAGCTCATCCTGACACATAGGGCCACGGAAGCAGGAGGCATCGACAACTCCAATAATTTACAAACCTAGGTAAGCATTGAGTAGAAATACTTATTAATAATAATTGCTCAAGTTTGGCAGCTTATGGCTTTTTCAAAACTTATTAATTCACTATAATTTGTTCACAACCTCTTTGCCTGAGAAAAAGTATTTTTAAAACTAGAGATCCCCCTCCCCCACCCAGAGGAAAACTGGTTTTTTTCTAGAATTGAGTCGTAATTCTAAACTGATCACCTATATCTCATTCCAGGCAATGAGGATCCATTTGGCGGAAGGTACATCTGAACAGTATCTAAATAAAGGAGAAAATGATTTTCTTACTGTCAAAAGTGTGGGAAAGGTAAGTGATGTTTGTTTGAAAATCAAAATTTATTTAAACCTTACAATTTTGCTTTGTAATGTATTAAGCCTTTGTGAATCCAAAATTTTCAATTTCTAATCAAATCCGAAAATATGCTTACCAACATAAATCAGAACCAAATAAAATATTTCAAAATAAAAATATATTTATTCTCAATAAAATATGTTGTAATCAAAACACAATTATATACAAATCAAATAACAGAGAAATGTATTAAATTTTTTAAATGAACATACAAAAAGTCAGGATATTTCAGTTCAGAGGTGATATGTAAAAGTTTATTGCAGAGATCAACTAGGAATTTTTAACTAAGTGTCCTCTCCCCTACAAAATTGTTTAAGGTGCCAGTTGTAACTTCTCTTCCATAGCAATTCAGCCATTGAGCAAAGCTTTTCTTTAAATAAAGAATGTTTGGTTGAAAACTTTATTGCTCAACCTGTAACGTATGTTGAAGTCACTGTAGCTAGAGGACTTTTCTAAATATGACAATTTCAAAGATGGTGGATAATTCATGGTGTGAGGAATACATAAGGAATAAGGAAAGAATCTCTTGAAAAGAAGAAAAAGTTTAAAGTAAAATTTAATTGAAAAAGAAAAACATTCGACGAAATAAGGAAATTGAAAGTAAAAAGAATAGTTCTGCAGAAAGAAAATAAAGAGGCAGAAGTGCTAGAATATGAAATTTAAAAATTGGAAACTTTTGTGATAGAATGCTAATTTTTTTTCTCCGCCCTAAAAATGATTTTGTTTAAAGCTTTTACTATCTCAATTTTTAATCATGATATGTAATTATATTTCCAAGCAATTTTTCTTTAGTATTATATTTGTTATTCACATTGAGGAATCTGTATTTTTATACTCTGTAATTATCAAACAAATTCATTATTAAAAAAGATGATTTGGTGTGGATAGGATTAGATTTCCCACATGGGTAGGATATTTTTTTCATCATTTCTGATTATGTTCACATTAAGTAGTAAATGAATGGTCTGAAGTTTGGTTGTTAGGTTTTGCCCTATACCATTTTATATATATATAAATTAATTCAGACCTAGTATTTTTTTTTAAATACGATTTGAGTTTTGAATCCTCGAATATACTTAATAATTCAAGGCTCCCATCCTTAATATATTGTAACACAGGCTGGGGCGTGAGTGACCTCAGAGGGTCGCGGGCCGTTCACACGCCAACATGTGAACCGCGAGTTCTTTTGGGGATATTGGGATACTTTGCTGGTTAAATATGAATTAAATTACTCACTGATCACCCAAGGTTTTGATTATTAAAAATTACAACTAAACAAGTCACTAAATTAAATTTAAAAAAAGTCTTAATCAAGTGTGTAAACTAATAAACTAATAAGAATATGTAAAATAGAATTAAACTAAATAAGCAAATGAATAACAAAACCCATATTAACTATTTAAATATTTACAATAGTCTTAAAAATGTTTATTAATAACACAGTTAATAGTAACAATAAATGTCTACATCACCCGTCCACCTAAACCACCATTTGTCCCGCACACAAGTTACACGAACACACCGGCCCGCTCACTGAACACGCAATCCCCCAGCCAAGTGAGACAGCCACTGCATACCTCCTAAACAAGAGATAGAGAATCTTTGTTGTGAACAGTTATAGACTTTCATTGCAAGGATATATTTCAGTGTCAAAACAGTTTAATATTCTTTGAATAAAATTTTTTAATAATGACAGACATAAGCTAACTTTCTATCATTTAACACTTTTAAAATAGGGATTGTTTGGTTCTGAAGGCCTTTCTTTTATACTAGATTTTTTTAAATAAAATTTACTGGAATTTCAGTACTCTAGTCCAGTAGACACCCTGTATAAGTTGTTAGATGTGTGTGAAATCTGCTTTTTCAACTTTAAGGGAAGGTGAATTGAATAATAAAAGATATTCCCAAAGACGAATCGAAGTTTAGAGTATTTTAGAGTATTTAAAAAAAGTTTGATGTTGGATGAAAATATAATTTTATAAATTTAGGTATTAAATATAATTTATAAAATGCTATATTCCATATATAATATATTTCTTCTTAAAATGATCAAGTTATCACAAAATGTAATATAACTATTTAAGAGATTTTATTACACAAACACTAATTTGGGATAGCAGATTTTTTTTATAAAAAAAAAACATTAATGCGTTGGGGTGGGTTTTTTTCCCCTTCATATTTGTCAAATCAAGAATTTTACTCTTGAAGCAAAGTCTGAAGTTTTAGAAGCTTTTCAAGCTATTATATATGGACTAGTAAAATTAAATATCAAGTTGTCTTTAAAAAAATCCTAATGTATATGTTATTATTAATGTACCTAAAAACCACAACTGTCCAGCATTATAATATTTTCAACTTGAAAAAAATCCTTTGTGTCATTTCAGCTCAAAGATGGCTCAATACTTGTTCATGTTGAAGGAGAAGATTACTCCACCAAAGTAGAGAAGTCTGTATCCAACAGCTCAAACGAGGTAATAACTTTATGCTAATTATATTTGTTTGTGTGTTTAGCTACTATTACTAATGGTGTACTAATAGGGCGAACCTCACATGTAATGCATTATGTTATTAAAAATAAATAGTATGACCCAATAATACAAACATTTTCATATATGTTAGTATATTATAGTTAGGAACAACATTTTCAAAAATAGGAAACTACCCTTAAATAAGATTTCCTCAGTAAAACAAACATTATTTTGCTAATCATAAATACTCTTCAGATATAAATTTTAAATACCAATTTCTTAATTATTCTTATTTGAATATTAAATTCCAAACTATTTAACTATTTGCTTATTTTTTAACAGATTTTGGTTCATTCAATATCAACACTTTTTTTTATATATACACTATCATAATTGTTAAAAGACCATAGGCGATTATTTACGGTTGACCTGGTATAAATGTTAACAAAATGTTTATGACCAACATGATACCAAAGCTCAGTTTGGTAATGCTTTCCTGGACCAGACTAAAGATTATGGTTATGACTAATTAGCCGAGAATTTGTGCGCCAATTTCAAAACATCACTTCTTATGTTAGATTTAAACTAGTATAACTTTGTTGTCATTGGATTTTAAGTTTTTATAAATTAAAATGGACAGCAATTACTAGCTAGAATTATTATTATCATCATCATCACCGCGTTTTACTACCCGTTCGGGTTATACGCACTTGCGCTAATGTGCAATGGTAGGGTGATTGTGAGATGAAATGGAGGACCTACAGTTTAACGTTGAATCCGAACCACGGTGGAGGCCTGGCATTCCTCACATTCACAAGTTGTGATTAATACACATCTTGTCAGAGGTGAAGGAAGGGTTTGGCAATCAGATAAATTTGTGCCGGGACCGAGGATTGAGCCCCGGACCCTCAGCACAGAAGTCTGACACCTTACCCCTAGACCACCAGGTCATACTAGCTAGAAATACATGACAGTAAGTAGTTACTAAAAAAAAAAGTCTTTTTTTTTTTTTTGTTATTTATTTAGCACCGCATCTTACTACCCGTTCGGGTTACACGCTTAAGTACTAATTACGCTAATGAATAAGGAATTGGGTAGGTTAAATTTAGAGGAAGTGAACCCGCATTTGCATGTAGGGAGAGTGGAAAACCATTTAGGACCCCCCTCCTCCCCAATTTACTCGACCAAAATTTGAACCTCAATCTCCCCATCCTCTGCAGTCTGGCTCAACACGAAATTAGTGTGTTAGCCAACTCCGACATCGAGGTGGGTATAGTTTAGCTATAGATAAAAGATAGTAATATTAGATTTAGGCCTATTTAATATCACATACCTTCTGTTACCTCTATATTTTCTCAAGGTTATTTTCGGAAAGATATGTTTAGCTTGACATGTTGTGTAAATATTAGGACTAGTCAAAATAAGCACAAACTTTAACCAAGAATAAAATTATTAAAAAGCTCATTTTCCATTGATTTGCAGGGATTTTTCCTTTTTCTTTAGTTTTATCAATTTCCTTTGCTATCAAAGTATATTTATTTAATATATTTTAAATATTTACATTCATTTATTCATTGTTCATTAAAACCAAATAAAAATATTCATTGTCAAGGGATTATCATGAGACTTCATCTAATCAGCTAACATGTTGATTGTTTATATGCATTAACACAATAGACTTAATACTCTAAGCCGGTATATCACATGAACAGACAAGTTTACTGTGTATTTCTGGCCATGTTCATTGGTGGAAATATCCATCTTTGTGTAGTCTAGTAGCAATAAGTGTGCACTAACTTTTTTTTTTTATGATTTTAGTGTTTGATATGTTAGGATATGGTTTCTATTCAGATATAAATTTTTATTAATGTTATTTTTGTTACTCCTTATATTTATTTTGGTTTATATCATCTGCATGGCATAATTGTGCTAATTAACTAATTGCAATAATTAATATAGGTTAGTTACATCCATTACTGTTTCCACCCTGTGGCCTGGATCAGTTTTTCATTCATATATTTTCATATGCCTTATAATCAGAGCCCTGCTTTTATGATGAATAAAAAAGCCCAATTTCGTTTTTAAGTTTCCCAAAAGTGGTGAATAAGCGGTGAATTACAAAAATCCTATTTTTGCGACGAAATTATTGAATTAAGACAAAAGCGTTAAAAAAGTGGTTTTTACCAAACTTTTGTGATTAAGGTGACTTTGTTGGGTTAAAACTAGACTTCCAGGACAATGTTTGAAACAGGTAAACTAAACATATTGAAGTTAAAACCAAAAATTACATTTTTTTGGACAAAACGGTAAAAAACACTAGTCCGCAAAAAAATGTGCTGTCAACTTATTAAAAAAGTAAGATTTAGCGGCAGCTGGTCCGGGAAAAGTATGTATAAGTCAAAAAGACAAAATATTACACAAAAATCATCTTGTTACTTCACAAATATTGTGACTATATTTTTAAATTTAAATTTAGGCTAGAAAAATACAAAATAACTACTCAACATCACCAAACTGCAACATGCCGAATGCTGAAAATTTCGATTATCGCGGACATCGTTTAAAATCGCTAAAACGCCAATTTCGCGAATTATCGCGACAATTTTGAGCACATATTTGCAATCAGGGTAACCTGAAATGTGAACATCTGGGAAAAAAAATGCCATATCTAACATTCGCGAATTATCGCGATCTCCACAAACGCAGGGCTCTGCTTATAATCTAACTTAAGACTACACACAACATCCAGTTCCCGACAGTTAAATTATAACTGTGAAAGGGTAAACCCACATTTCACCAATGATAAATTTTTTTGGCCATGCCAGGAATTGAACCCGAGACCCTTAGGCAGTCATGCTACCTACCTACTGGAATAATAATTATTCTAGTAAAAAAATATTTTTTCCTTGTACAGCCCCAATATATACATAATGCTTGTTTTAACTCTTAATATTGTAAATTTTAGCACAGTTTTTTTATAATATAGTATCACCTATTATTGTAAAATGTAGCCCTCCCTACACGTTGTGAAATATGTTTCATGAAATAAATATAACAAGCCATTTAAATTATTATCATCATCTTCATAATCAAGCCTAATAAACTATGTACGATCTTAGTTGCTGAATTGTTCCTTTCTTACAAATTGTATTCCAACTACTGACTCTAAGAATTTCAAGTCCACTAATTCTCTTCATTCCTATATGATATATAGTATAGTATATTTTTCATAATATCTATTTTTAGGGATTCAAGTATAACATATACAGGGTATCCCAAATTTTACTGTTCGGCAAAGTGTCACATTCAGTACCTTGTTGCAGTTCTTCCCACAACAGATGTTGGAAATGTCCTGCCTGAACCAAAAAACATGTCTGTACACGCCTCTTCCTATGATGTTATAATATGATATGGAGATGTGTGTCCGAATATGTCTTAAGGCCTGTGGGGGAAATTCCCAACATCTGTTTAAGGAAGAACTGCAACGCGGTATGTGGTAATTACTGCATAGTAACATTTGGAATACCCTGTATATTAATGAAAACAAATCACCAGTCATTATCCAAAATTATCCTACAGCATCCTAAAACATAAATTTAAGGAAATGGTGTATATTGCTTATTGTTTATGAGAAGCGGTCAATATGATTGCAGATGGTCTTTATATGTAAATTCATGTGCTTAGGCCTCCTAATGTTAAAGAATTTTCCCACAAGAAAATTAGTATATATTATTTTCATGGAACACTTCCTAGATATCTATTTAATAAACTTTTTTTAGCTTAAATTAGACCTGTGCGAAATGACATTTTGGCTTCGGGAAATAAGGATTTCCCACGAAATTGGGCGGGAAACCGAGAAAAATAATTAAAATAACTTCTCGCTTGGGCTTATAGTTATTTTTCAGACCTTTATAATTATAGTCTAAACTTAGTTTTCCTGTTCTTTCCACTAAAAAATTAAAATTAATTTGATGAAAGAATTAGGAATCTGACGGAAATTTAATCAAAAAGGGATCAAATTTGATAGTTTCAACTAAGCTAATAGATGATGTCAAAAATATTTTTGAATAGAATCATGAGAAGTGACCAAAACTTTGAATCGATTGCAGTTATAGGTCTGAACCATAGATTTAAATTATGTATCTTGTAAATAAATATATATATATATGTACATTTAAATTTTTTACACTAAGCCTATTTTTTTAAAGAATGTAGTTTTCCAAATAATCTAAGTAATATTTTAAATAGCAATTGTTGAGGTTTTTCTTAATGTAATTTCAAATGAATATTAAATACAAATGTGATGTAGATAGTGGTCTTTAATTGTAACTGTTTCATATTTTTTCCCGAAAAATCACAGAAATATTTTTTACCCGCCAAAATTTCATGAATAACCAATTTCCCGAAGATCAGAATCCCAAACAGTAAACGTTATTCGCAAATTTCAAATAATTATTGACTCACATCCTAGTTAAATTACTAAGCTATGATGTTAAAATAAAATATTTCACACATGTTTTGTACCTAGTTCCTTGTAAGTTCTTCAACATGAATACGGGATAAAGAGAACCATCTGTTGTGTGATTAGACTATTTTAATACATATCTTCTCTCCCTAAAGTTATCACTTTGTTACATAGTATACAAGGGTGCAATTATAGGCTAAACGGAGGTTTTAAAAGGCTGTTGTTGGGGGAGGGGTCAATATGGTAATTAATAAGCACTATACTCTACATCATAGAATTTTTATTAGAAATATGGTAACATATTTCAGGCACATTGTATGATTTGCAAAGGCCTAAGAGCTTATTGATTTATTCTAATTTAGTTTGAGTTATCGAATAATATAAAATTCGAATTGATATTGATATTATCAAAGATTTTCAGACCTCTACTATTTAAAACAAAATCTTTGGAGTTATTTTTAAGAAATTTTGATTTTATCATTGGTAAACTACCCTTGAACAAATTTTTCACCAAAATAAAAGTATACAGGGCTATGAACCAATTTCAAAATATATATATATGAATTGCTTATCAGTAAAATTTCTTTATATAAGGGCTAGACCATACAGCATGTATAAATACAAAACCCACTTTCTTGGATTTGGGGGCACACAAAACTTCGGATTAATCATAATGTCGAGGGAGAAAATGTTCATTGTATAATACTTGCTCTTTATATGACAAAGTAAAAAAATCAGCAATATTGAATATTAAACTACGGTACAGCTGCTAGGTGGTTAACTCATATTTAGTGAAGTGCCATGTTTATTCCTGCATACTAATATATTAATTTTATCTGCCCATTAAGGATGCTGCAACTAGTCCATATAAATCACAAGAATTGCCAACTTACTTTACTGAGGTGAGTAATGAGATGTTTACCTTTTACAATAAAACTTTTGCTATAAAGGCACCAAATCTACCTTAAAAAATTATTTGGATTTTAATGTAATGTAATATTATAGGCATTAAGAACATAGCTTCTTATTTAATAAAGATAAGTGATAATTAACCTGTAGTTGAGTAAACCGGTTACTTAACCTCATGTTGTCAAATTTGTTAGCAAAGTTTTATGATGTAATGGACAAGGCTTATTCTTAAGATTTTAAGGTTCAAAATTGATCAAATAAGATAAATATATAGTTTGTTAAAAACGTTTACTCATGATCATCATCTGTGGCCGGGTCAATTTAGAAAATGCCTCTCTTCCCCTAGCCTTCCACCATTCTTCCTCCTTTAATTACTTCCATTCTCCTCCCCTCATATGCACACCTTCTGTTATATGCTCCTCCTATCTCTTTCTTGGCCTCCTTTGTGGTCTTTTTCATACATACTTCATTTCCATATTTTCTTTGGCATCCTCTCTTTTTCTATTCTCATTACATGCCCATACCATCTCAATCTTGCTTCCTCTACTATCATTTATGTACCCCCACTGTTTCCTGGATAACTTCTTTCCTAATCTTGTTTCTCCTCGTGACAGCTAACATGCTCCTCACAAACTTTATTCCCATTTCTCTTAATTCAATGTTTCTGATGCATATGTGACATTGGGTACAAAGTATGTCCTGTACAACACTTCCTTACACTTAGGGCTTTTTTCTCCATAACAGGTCTCTGACACACCTATAGAACAACCTCTCTCCCTGCTGTCCTTTCTCATTAGATCATCTCTACTTCCCCCTTTTGCCTCAATCACGCTTCCAAGATATTCTACGTTCTGTACTTTTCTCAACTCTACTCCATCAAATCTTAGAGTTATAACTAGGCCTTATACTTATCCACGTCCTTGTCATAACGATCATTTCACTTCAGCATGTTAAATCTCACTACACAATCTTACACTTCCTCATTTATTTGTGACCATTTCCATTACCATTACAAATAGTAGTGGTGAAAGGGCACTCCCCTGCTTTACTCCATTTTGTATTTGAAACCACTTCGTCATCCCACTATGTCCTTACAGCACTCCTGCTTTCAGGCTTTATTTATAATCATGCTCTCATATATTTTTTCCATCCACTCTCATATTACAAAGATTAAGTATTTTGTAGACCACTGTTCCCTAAGTCCGGGCTGTCCTCTCTTCGCCTTCATTTTAGTTCTTGTTCTCTTTTCCAGTGTCTTTTCATATAATTTTTGTTAAACAGCCTTCTGTCCTTCTCGTTTTGTCTGTCTCTCTCTCTCTTCCACTCCCCTTCCACACTACTCTGTCTTTCCTCCCTTCATCGTTTCCTTTCCAATGCAAAATGTAACCTTTCTTTAATTCCCTCATTATGTATGAAAAAAGTGCATTGAGCAAAAACATTTAGTGATAAATAAAATGATAGAATATTAGGAAAATGGTAGATCACAAAGAAAAGTAACAACACTGACACATATTTACACACACTTCAATATTTCGACGCTATTGTAGCATTTTCCTCAGGAAGTAGTAGTAATTAGACTGGCATCGAAATATTGAAGTGTGTGTAAATATGTGTCAGTGTTGTTACTTTTAATTCCCTCATGCCACCCAATCTTAACTCGGTCTCTCTCAGGCTCAAGCCCCCACTCTCCTTTCATCCATCATGTCCACAATTTCCTCCACTCTTCCATTCAGTGCCAATCTTCAGAGTCCCTATTCGTAACTTATGGCTATCAACAATTTTTCCAATCTGATAATTTACTTTATTTTCTCGAGTACTTTGATTTGTTTCGCCCACTGGCTTACTAAGCGTGTTGTGACCTATGCCTGTGTAGCGCGGCTGCCACTCATGGGTCTTTGGGTAGACCTTATTTTTGTGGTAACCGTCCAAACTGAGTCTATGGGTGCTGATAATGATGTAGCTAACTATCACCAACCCTCACACTCTCATCTCACCAAGGTGGAAACCGACTGGCCAGACCCTGTTCTAAACTTGTTGGTTTTGGCCCTGACCAGTCTCTTCTCTCTAATGTGCACCTAACCTGGTTTCTGCTGGGGTTCAACCCAATTTCCACCAGGTTACACCACTTGGTGGGGAGATCAGGATTGAGTAGGAGAGGCTAAGCGGAACCCACTAGGTAGGCTCCTTGTATTGCGAATCACTACCCTGTTTGCTCATACAGATATAGTAATACTTTTATGTTAACAAAATTTAAGCCTTTGAATATTTTTCACGTAATCACTCATTGTCTTCCATTTGTTTACCCAATCATTGAATCATGTGACAATAATTTTTAATAAATCATGTATTTTATCTTATCTTATTTTATCAATTTTGAACTAAACAATCTTAAGAATCTATTTTATCTTTTAATTAATCCATCACATAATAAAACTTATCACCTACCTTGGTGGGGTAATTAGCTTACGCGCTGGTTTATTGTTGAGCTAGACTGCCGAGGACGGGGAAATCAAGGTTCGAATATCATTCAGGTGAACTGGGTGTGGTTTTTCCTAAATGGTTTCCCACTCTCCCTCCACACAAATGCGGGCTCACCTCCTCTATTAATAATTAACCTTCCCAATTCCTAGTCCATTAGCATAATTATTAGTACTTAAGCAATTAGTGCTGAATGTATAACCAGAACAGGCAGTAAGACGCGAGACTAAGTAAATAATAAAACTTATCAAATTTGACAATCTGAAGTTAAGTAACCATTTTACTCAATAATGGGTTAATTCTTACTTTAGATTATCTCTTGTATTTATTAATTAGTTATTCTCCTTACTAAACTAAAAATATATTTTAAAAATTAGCTTTTTTTTAGTGTCTTACTACCCTTTCTGGTACTGATTACGTTAATGTTTTAGGTTTAATAAAGGTTGAATATAGAGGAATTGCACCTGCATTTGTGTGAGTGTAGAGGGGGAAATCGTTTAGGGAAAACCACCCTCATTAGACACGACCAGATTCAGACCTCGATCTTCCCTACATCGGTAGTCTAGTCGGTTGCGAGAATGATGCCTCAAGACCATAATGCCATTGAAATGGCTGTTTTCCGGTTTTGTACAGTTCTTGTGGTATATATTTCAATCAAAATAACACAAATTTACCAATACACTTTTAAGTTTGTTTATCACATTGTTTTTAGTTGATTCAAGAAAATTTATTTTTAACTTTTAAGGAAAATTTTTTTGTGTAGGAGATCAAATATAAGTGTGCTAACCAGCATATTTACCTGGCTAACTCTGTATTATAAATAGTTAAGACAAAACAGACATATATACAAACATTAGTTTGTATTACCAGCCGATGGTGAAGCTAGAACATAGATCAGACTTGAAATATATAAATTTAGCCTAATATTTGATTTGAAATTACCGTATTGGCCTGAATATAAGACTATAGTTTTTATTAAAAATCGAAAGCAAAAAATAGGGGGTCGTCTTATATTCGCAACCTAGCAACTTATCATATTAATTTCAACTTTTTGTGTAAAGCTGTTTGTATTGCTAACTAAACTAACTAAAGCTAAAAATCTAGCACAAAACATGTTTTTACACATGTAAGAAACTATAAAAATTTATTTTACTAAGGTATTTCACATGTAAATTATCGTCATGGTATAGTTTCTTGTGTTATTAATTTCAAACTTAATTTTTGTGAAAAGCTGCATATATTATTTACTAAAGTTAGTAAATCATGCATGACAACATGTTTACACACAAATACTAACTCACAAACTTTATTTTATTGTGGTATTTCACGCGTAAAAAGTAAACATAAACATTACATCAAAGTTATTTTTCATTTTGGTCATAGACGTACAGCAGTGGTGTGGTAATCTGACATTACGTTTGAATTTGCTCTAAGAACTGATCTTGGTGAGCACTTAATAAGTGCTCATTAACATGATGGTGCTGCTGTGTAGCGACTAGTTGCACGAATCAGTGTTTAGTAATGGTGTTTCTTTCTCCATGGTGCGTGACGTTAGCTACCTGCCGATTATCTTGATGTATTCGTTTGTTTTTTCTGTGAATTAGTTACAGCAACATAAAAATAATATATTTTAGTGCGGTTTTAATTACAGTATATTTTTATCTTTTCCAATGGCGCCTGATACCGTAGAAAACTGCGGCACATCGGCAAAACAGATAAACAAATGTTAAAATGGAGAAAATAGGTTAAGGGTCGTCTTAAATTTAAGGCCTTTTTTTTTTTACTCGACCAAGGGAAAAATAGGGGTGTCGTCTTATATTTGAGGCCGTCTTATACTCGGGCCAATACGGTATTTGCCTATAAAATATTGGTTTCAGATTCTATTCAAACCAATTACATTTTAAAATATTGGATTTGCAATATTTAATTTGGATATGACTTAAACAATTTTAATTATTAAATATAGAGATGGACCGAATCTTGGATAAAATTATTAACAGAAGAGGAATGATAAGTATAATAGAATATAGAACATACAAATTAATTATAACATTCATACATTCAATCAAGTGTTAAATCACTGGTCTGTGACCTAGTTAGACTCATCTGATGAATATATGGTTTTATACCACCAATAAATGGTATTAGTCATTAGAGCTCTAAAACAAATTATTTCACTTAAAAAATTGAAAGAAAAAAAAAATAAGGTTTTGAGTCTCTAATCCGAAATGATCTTATCTCTTTTATCTTGTTCCATCCCTGGTAAATTTGATTGATTTTCATTTTAAAATATTCTATTTGAAAAATTTTAAACAGTAAATATTTCATTTAGATTTGATTTAGACCATTTTAAATTTAAAATCATGGATTTGCACAGGCTTAATCCTCATCTTGTGCTCTAGGATTACATAAATTATGTTATGGACCTGAATAAGTATCAACCCTTTTTAGTTCTTCATTTGATATAAACAGTTAACTTCTGGAATTGTTTTAAAGGTGTATGTGACTGTGGCAAATGGACCCTACGACTATTGGGTGCAAACTAAAAAATGTTCAGAAACTGCAAGGAACATAACATTGGAATTAAATAATATAGTGTCGGATTGCTCACCTGTGGTCCCCAAGATTGGTCTGGCCTGCTCTGCCTTGTTCATGGGAGATTGGTGAGTGCTATTTAGTAGAATCCTTTCAGGTTGGTTTCCTTCACTGTCAATTACTTTACATTATTGTACAGCAGGGGTCAGCAATAGGTCGATCTCGCAGCAATTTTCAGTCGAGCGTGTAATAAAACTAAATCGTCACGTAAAGGCAAGCTTACCTTGTATTATTCCATTATGGTACAGAATTAAAGATAGGGCCATATTGTAATCTGTCAAGGTAAGACTGCTTACTACCGTTCAGGGTAAAAGGAGTATACATTTTATTTATTTTATGTATTTTCTATAAAGTCAGAGACATAAGTATTGGAGGAATAAATACAAGATTGATATAATAGAAAAATTAATTAAAAGTTGAGTGGAGAAACAAAGGGTCATTGCAGGACCTTTGGTAAATGTAAAAGTTTATCGGGGCCCAAAAAGATTGCTGACCCTTGCTGTACAGTGTTTCTACGCTGTCTTATTATACATTAGTAGAGTACTAAGCTATCATAATTTATTCATTTAGAGCTATTATAAGGGTTGGGTCGAATTCGAATCTAAATCTTGGAAAAAATTATGTGAACCTCAGTGGAAATAGAAATATAATGGAATTTAATAAAAAATTGAAATAGTAACTAAATGATTTTTAAAAATCAATTCATTATAACATTGATTCATACATTTAGATAAGTGTTAAATTTCTTATCTATCTTAAATCCGGTTGTTGAGTTTGTCCTATAATTATGTTGAATCTGAACCACAAATAAACATTATTTAGATCTATAAACTAGAGAACGGGTAGTAAGACACTGTGCTGAATAAATAAAATAAATATAAACTAGAGCTGGGTCGAATCCATTATTTCTCGAATCCGAATCTATGTTTTATTTTGAATCTCAAATATCGAATCCAAATCCTAGCAAATTGTTAGAAATTTTAATGATTTACAAATAGACCTACATTACACAATAGAGACCTAAACTGTAAATTAAGATTTATTTCAATCGTTTCAATTTTAATCAACCCCAACCACCCCTCTCAAAATACTGGTTAAAATCCAACCATATTTAAACACTCTAGACTCATATCATTGTTTAAAAATCAAATCAATCAAAATTTGAGTGTCTTTTAGTTATTTTTAAGTGTTGATAGAATGAGTTAAGTTTCTAAAAAAAAATTTTAAACAAACAGATTAGACCTGGTTAGTTATCTTTTCATCAACTTTGATTATTGAAGCATTATAATTTATTTTAACAAAAATAAAAATACAAACAGATTTAAAAAAACAAACATAATATGTGATTCAAGATATATAATTTAAAAAGATTATTAACTAACTAGTTTTATATATGAAAAAAGTGCATTGAGCAAAAACATTTAGTGATAAATAAAATGATAGAATATTAGGAAAATGGTAGAGCACAAATAAAAGTAACAACACTGACACATATTTACACACACTTCAATATTTCGATGCTATTGTAGCATCTTCCTCAGGAAGTAGTAATTAGACTGGACAGGATGTTGTCTTCAGTGATGCCAACTTGATTGGTGAGGATGAAAACTTCTCTGGTGGAGTTGAAATTCCCTGAATGATTCTCTATTGCTCTATGGATGGTAGGTGGTGCTGGTGTAGTTTCTGGGTTGAGATTAGCGAATATTTAGGTTAGGGGGTTTTTCTAGATTTTGTGATCCATTGATGTGCCAGTTCCCATCTTATTATAATATGTCTCAGTTAAGAAGATGGGAACTGGCACATCAATGGATCACAAAATCTAGAAAACCACCTAACCTAAATATTCGCTAATCTCAACCCAGAAACTACACCAGCACCACCTACCATCCATAGAGCAATAGAGAATCATTCAGGGAATTTCAACTCCACCAGAGAAGTTTTCATCCTCACCAATCAAGTTGGCATCACTGAAGACAACATCCTGTCCAGTCTAATTACTACTTCCTGAGGAAGATGCTACAATAGCATCGAAATATTGAAGTGTGTGTAAATATGTGTCAGTGTTGTTACTTTTATTTGTGCTCTACCAATTTTCCTAATATTCTATCATTTTATATTATCACTAACTAACTAGTTTGTAATAAGTAGGCCTTCATTATGAAAATTGTAATTAAATAATATAAAATATTATATAAAGCTACATACAACAACATCGTCTGTTTCCAGCCTGTGGCCGGGTAACTTTAGTAAAACGCCTCCATCTTCCTCTAACCTTCCACCACTCTTCCTTCTTTAATTTCTTTCATTCTTTCCTCTCACTCCTGAATAATTAATACATAACAAATGTTGTACTAATGAGGATTGTGTCTAGTTTAAATGAAATTGTTTTCAATTGCTGCTCTTTACCACATATTTGTAGATAATAAAATTATATGATTTTCGCTAAATAAAATTTGGATTTTGGTATGAAAAGTCGATAATTATTGTAATAGTTATTTTTAGGTTGAAATGGGTAACATATCAACTTTTTTTTCAAATGGGATTCAAGGGAAGCTAAAACTGTGGAAGATTCAAGGGAAACTAGAAACATAGATAGGAGCGTGTAAAAGTTATAATATGTCCTATCATTCTTTACAATTTTCCATTTTCTCCTCCCATCCCCCCTCCCCCCCTCTCTTTAGAAAGTTGCGTTTGCGCATATCACATTCCTCCCTGATGAGTTCGATAGAATGAAACCTAGGTGAGGGATTGGGCGGTGACGATCGATTTTCTTTAAGAGGCAACCACTACCTCTTTGTCCATGGCAGCAATGTAAAGTGTGAACTGTGTTCTTCTTTTCATTGTAAAAGCCCATATTGTTTTCTTCTTTTCATTGTAAAAGAAATATTTGTGGTTCATGCCTTTTTATATGTTTCTAATCCAACTTTCCCTATACTATAACCATTCTTCCAAATAATAATATAAACCTAACTTGAGAAAGAAGAGGTAAGCAGGGAAGTCAATTCAACTAAGAACTAAACTATATCTTAAATATGTAGGGTCACTAGTTTAAGTGGAATTTTATATTTAAACTTTTAATATATTAATATATAATGTTTCAGCTTAAATTTTCATCAACCCTAAACAAGTCACCAATGACTTTATGATAGCAATTCATTTTTCCAGCATTCTCGCGCATCCATCTAAATCTGCCTTAAACATTAACTGATAAATGACCTTGAGCACTGAATAAATCTTAAATAACTCAGTGGTAGAACATCATCGCCATATGCCAATAGTCTTGGGCTGATTCTGGTGTCCAGATATTATTTTTCAACTGTATTTAAATGCACAAATATATGAATAAATTAGCTTTTCTGTGAATTTGAGTAGTATCCACCCCTAATGTAAGATTAAATACTCTTCCTGGGTCCTATAAATAACATGAAATTTGAGTTTTTTTATTTATCTCAAGTTTTGCATTTATAGGTTGGAGTATTTTAGTGAATATTAATTTAAAATTGTTGTTTTAACTTTAACTAACATAGTTTTACATTGTAAACTGAAAAATAAAATGTATATGTTCTAATACTGTTTACTTTCATATTATGTGTCCCTATCCCTCTTTGCTGTAATGGTTGTTATAATTAATTAATGTGTTGCAGGTACCGTGGCCTCGTCACTAGTTTATCACCACAGTTAAAAGTGTTCTATGTTGACTATGGTAACACTGAAACTTGCTCACTGAATGATCTTCGAACCCTGCCAGACAATCTAATAGATATCCCTAGCGCGGTGAGTATTACGGTCCAAAGCTAGAATAGCCATTAAAATTTGAATTGAAGATTACTAGGGGGGACATAAAAAGTATAAATTCATTAATTAAAATTAATGTAAACTTTTTTTATGAATAGTATCAAACTTTATTCCTAGATAATCTCCAATCTCACTGATAAATAAATGATAATAGGGCTCTGCAATACTCATATTTCAAGCTTCGAGCCGAGCTCGTCGCTTAAGTTCGAAAGTTTTGTAGGCTCGTCGTTTTTGAGCTTCCACTTGATGTACCTATTAAGCTATTTTTAAAACGCAATAGTAAGCATAGTCCATTTAATTGAGATAATATCAATACTTCCACTTATAAATCATTCGGTTACTTAACAAATTGTTAAAAATTAATTTCAATTTTCACATTAATAATGTAATAAAACTTTAAAACCACTTTCGCCCAGTAAATTTATTCAATATTGTCGTCCATTTTGAATTATACTTGATTGAAGTTGTTTACTTGTATTACCATGACAAAGCAATGAAAATAAAAATAGCTGAGATTACTAAATAAATGAATGATTCTTTTTACTATTTCTACCTGGTCCCTTTCTAAAATAATAATTTATGTTAAATTAAAGATGTAATATCAAGAATATATCAATATATTAAAGGTTTTCAAACCTAAGATATTTAAAACTCGTATTAAACAATACGTTTAGCTACAAAACTATCTCTAGCTTAGTTACTTTTAGCTATAGAATTATATTGGTTAACTTGTTTCAAATCAATGCTGATCTTATTTATTGCAATACATATTTTACCAAACTTACCACATTCAATTTATATTGGCTTTTTCTAACAGGGACATACTGTTGTGTGCATGTGCTGCTGCCGACCCCCCCCCCCCCCCCCCCAATAATTTCTTAAATGCAAACCACTTGATTAAATGTTAATTCACATATAATTAAAAAAAGTTACATTTATTTTAGCAAGTAAAAAAGATTGTCAACAAAATCAGAATTTAAAGAAAACAAACTAAATCACTGTGGGGAAAGTAAACATCTTATGCGTATCATGTTTTCTAGCATTCTGACTTGATATTTTTATGTAATAGGGAGGTTAGGATTTAAGAAAAATTTATTTGACCCAATTTTATACTAATGTCTGGATGTGTTTGTTTTTTCTCTAAAAGTTTATTCCTTTGTTTTATTTTCTTCTCTTTTAGGCAATTAGAGTGCAGCTAGCTGATGGCACTCCTCAGGAATATCATAACTTAAAGGAAGGCAAAGATATTTCGATTAAACGTGTAGACATTGCAGCTGATGGTGTAGCTATTGTACATGTTAATGGAGTGACCCACACAGACAGTCAATTATCTCCAGGATTATCTATGGTAAGCCTCTAAAATTCCTTATTTTTAAAAAATATCTTTTTTGTTTAGAGGATTATTAATCATCTTTTTAGCCATATTATATTAGGTTACAGTTACACTGGCAAGTGAATTTCGACGGTTCTCCTGTGAGTGCTGTCTAGGTCTGTTTACACTAGCAGCAATAAATTACTGCGAGGTCTGTTAGGCGAGTTTGTTGGTAAATGACTTGCGAGAGTTCTCACAAAGCTGTTTACCCTTAAGAGGGGAATTGCTCACTCAATGTTTGTTTCATTCATTTTGGAATAATGCCTCCCATCAGACGTGTCATATATGCTGCTGCATTATTAACCCTTTTAGTGCTACACCTATTCCAGAATTAAATAGTGCCAGAGGCATGTTGGGTTTTGTGTGCGAAGAATGTAACAGCTATTTCCTCATTTTTATAAGGGTTTGTTTGCATTAAAATTCGCCAAACCTTTATTTATGAAGCGATTATTTTGATTTTTTATCATTTTAGTATGTATGTACTGTTCTTTAATAATAATCAATTAATACAATTTAATTAAAATCATTTGATTTCTAAATTATAATTTATTTATTTTATTTTCAAAACTAATGCTAATAATTTTTTATATATATTATATATACATTTCAAGATTATTTTGTTGTAGTACATTTAGTTTTATACAAGAAAATATAGTTTTGAATATATGTGATTATAAATAGGAATTACAGGAATTTTTATTTTATATCCTACATTAGATATTTTTGGGCCGTTATTGCTTACCTTACAGTAGGATGTATTATATTGCTTACCTCATGAATAAATATTTAGGCCTACACATAATGAATGCGTTTTTCAAAAAAGCTTTTATAATGAATAATTTTTTATTTTTTTTAATATCATATTGATTTATAAAGTCATAACGCCTAGTTACTTACGTTGGTAAAGAAATCTTTTCATTCACAAGACATAACATGAAAATCTAAACTCAAAACTATTTAACCTGTACATTTGAAAACTGTTTACTAAACTATTTACGTCAGTATGAATGTTAGCCACATTTATGTTTTTCCATGCAGCTCGTATGTAAACCGGCGTTGCACTTAGCACATTGAGTACGTGACTCGTCCACCGTTGTAAATGTACTGAGCTCCCAGTTCCAATAACTATTTACGGTTGATTTTTATTGCCAACCTTATATAAAATATAAGAGGGAAATGTTCTCTTTCCAGTGATATATGACATTACTACAGTATCTATCAGATAAAGCGAGAACTAGCGCAAATCTTTGGGCTCTGGCACTTTAAACGGTAGTAGGCGCAGCCGATCAGATCGAATTGTGGCACTTTTAGCAATAGTAGGTGGAGCCAATCAGATCAGATCATGGTGCTCTTAGCGATAGTAGGCGGAGATGATCAGATCAGATCGTAGCGCTCTTAGCGGTAGTAGGCGGAGCCGATCAGATCAGATCATGGTGCTCTTAGCGATAGTAGGCGGAGACGATCAGATCGAATTGTGGCACTTTTAGCAATAGTAGGTGGAGCCGATCAGATCGGATCATGGTGCTCTTAGCGATAGTAGGCGGAGACGATCAGATCAGATCGTGGCGCTCTTAGCGGTAGTAGGCGGAGCCGATCAGATCAGATCATGGTACTAAAAGGGTTAATCCCAAACCAAAGTTATTCTATTAGTAGAAATAATGGAAAGAAAGGCAATGCTGGGTTAAGAAGTGGATTCAGTACCACTTTTTTTTAAACATATTTTTCCTCAATTCTTGATTAAATAGACTGTGTATATTGTGCAGCTTTCTAGATTTTTTCAATGGGTTGTTGGAAAATTTGCTTGCTATTGCTTGTAAGGAATCTTGTTTTTTTAACGTATCTCTGAATTTCAGTGATATTCATTATAGTTTTAATAAGGATAAATATGAATTTATAATATGAGGAACGTACTTAGATGTTACATATACTTAAATTGATTGGTATAACTTCTTGGTCAATTAAAGCAAGATAAAAATAAGAAACATAATATGCAAGATAATTTATATAATATTTATATAATTTATTAAGAAGTAAAATGTACCCTTTTTATTTGTCTTTGATACATAACACTATATGTATTTATAACACATAACACTACTTTTGGTGTAGAGTATTGTTAACTCAAAAATATCTAGCCGGTCAATCTTTGTGTTATTTAACTCTTTTACATAATATTCAAATCTTCCCTATTTTTTGTCTCTGTCACGACCCACGGGTGTTCTCACAGAACACAATTTGAGAACTTCTTCTATAAAAGAAGCTTAGGGGAATTTGAACAAGCATAATTTCACCAAAGAGAAAGATTTATAGCCTATTAATATTTTATCTTTATACTTTTTTTTATCCATCTGGTTTAACTAAACTAAAATTGAGTATTATGATTGTATTGCCTTTCTTATATGCTTCAATATATTTATTTCTTATTTTCAATATTTAAAAAAATTATCTTAACTTTTACATTTGTTTTTAAATATGTACTGTGTGTGACTGGGCGTGCTAAAAAGTAATGCCTTTTATCTATTTACTATCAGATAAACATATGTAGAAGTACAAACTTAAATGCGTTCAAATCTCTAGTATTTCCTGCCTTGCGGAGCCAAGTTTCCAATTTTTGTCACTAGAAATCTCTGAATTATGGTCATAAACATGGCAGAGTGTAAGAAACAACTTGCAGTGATCGAGTTCTTAACTGAAGAAAACCTTCCTCCGATTGATACTCATTTGTGAATGATGATTGTTTATAGAGAAGAATGTGTAGACATAAGTACTGTTCGATGTTGGACTGCACATGTTCATCAAACTATTAGAATATTCGCAAACATGTGTTTACCGCAAGGGTGATTATGTGGAAAAATAACTTAATAGGGGTGAACAGTAAAGTACCAGAAGGTTTTATTCAAATATATACACCTACTTCCTTGCAAAAATTTAAGAGTCATTTCTTTTCAGCAACCTCTGGTAATTATCATATTTCTTAAGTTTTCAAATATTAATTTAATATTAATTAAGCATTGCTCTGTTTAGATATTGGCGGAAGCTGGAAAAAGTCCATCTATCCTGACTGACAAGACTGAAGAGACTCCTGGTCTTCCTGGCAAAGTGCAAGTGTAATTATAAGTTTAGTTTGTAGAGCCAAGCGCTGACGATTCTTTGAAATATATTTTCTAATGTAAGATTGCCTACTTGTCCCCCATTTAATTTGATCCAATTATAATTTTTATGTTATAATAATGTATTTCATATTGTAATCAAAACCAATTTGTAACTTATATTATGAGGCTAAAGTGCATTCATTTATTACTTATACAGGGAAGTGTATAAAAGTGAAAGATGAGTCTAAGACCCTCAAATACTCCAGTGAGATTTAACATTTGTCCTCTGTTTTTGAAAGCTTTGTACAACTCAACCATTATATTATTGAATTAAAAATGGGCTCACAATTTAATATTTGCCAACAAAGTATAGACAATAATTAAAGACACCAAAATATTGCGAGACATGTCTTGACAAACTTCTACTTAGCACATTAAAAGAAATATCAATATATTTAAGTACATTGTAGTATTTTAAAATATGTTTTACACTCTCAGATTTAAAAAAAATTGGATCTTTTTATGAAATTAACTACTTGGACTTTTATAAACGAATAGTGGTCAATTAGGTCAATTAACTACATAAAAACCGCATATTTTATAAAGTAGCAGGTGTCATATTAATTTGCCTTTTTTGCCTAAAATTGACAGAAAAAAGATAAGTTATCATATCCAAAATTATATTCTTTTTTTTCCCTAATTATTCCTATAACCAATCAAAGTTCCCACGCTAGAAAATGTATTTCCCTCAACTAAAATCCATTAGTAAAAAAAAAGTTTAATCTGACTATCAAAACAGTATTTGAAATAAAAATTTGAAATAAAAAAATAATTTAAAAATGAGGAATTTAGCTATAATTTTTCTATAGCGCTCAGATTTTGGTTGATTTTTTGCCATTTATTGCCAAAAAAAGCATTTTATTTACCATGGATTAGATTTTCTCTACTAATGAAATGCTGTATAAAAGCCCTTAGTAGAGAGTAACTAAACTATAAAATTAGTATATCAATATATTAAGTATATTTTAATTAAATTTAAACTTGTTTTTCAATAATTCGAACTAAATCGATAATAAAATTAAAGTGATTGTCATAATTTTATTTAATAGACTCATCTTCTTACGACAGTTTGGCACTTGTTTCATTAATTAGATGTAGTTTTATGCAAATAGATAAATTATAGTTTTTATTATCACATAGTTTCTTTCAAATACTCAAATGTCCACTTATATTTCACATTGTTTTAGTTAACGTGATTGGTTAAGTAATTATTTGATTAACATTTAAAAAATACTGATAAAAGTGGGTTTTAATTTGAAAGATTGTGTATTTCTTCACTGTAAACTACTAATTTTTCTGAATTTTAATTTTTTTTATCATGGTAATTAAATTTACTATGTGAAAATTAATCTAAATCACAAATTATATTTGTTTAGTTACAATTGTAATGACATTGTACAAATAAACAAATAAAAACTAGTTTTTCTAAGTTGTTTAATGGTGTTTTCTTCAGTAGTTCCTTTCTTAATATATTTTATGATTTTGTTTGTTCAGTCATAGCTTTGCTTTTTAAGATTAGGATATTATTGCAAATATATGTTGAAAAAAACACTCCAATAAATATAATTGACATAAACTATTTAGTTAATTTGTTTTGTTATTGGATAGCATTTTAATTTATTTTGTTCCTTTAGTAATAAAATATGTTTTTAAAATTAATCAGGTCATCAAAATAATTTTGAAAACTTAGTAGTTTAGCTTTCTGGAAAACCCACTTTTTTTAAATAACATATTATTAGAGTTTGTTTTTATAATATTGTAAATTTCCATTATTGTAAAATAATTGAGGAAAAATGGCGCCAAGCGGCTATTTTAACTTAAACCTTTAAAAGAGGATAGAATAGCAAGCCCTACGCACCAGAAAACTGTAGGCTTCAAAGTTCACAATTAAAAACACATCATTAATGATGAAATTCTCAGGGTTCGGAGTAAAAGAGAATTGATATAAAATAATTTAGCCCATAGCCCCTCCTCATTGTCAAACTTGATAGTTTGTGTTGTTGTTTTCCTTTATTTATCTCAAAAGAAAGTTGTTTAAATAAGCTCTGTTACTTAGTCACCTTTTGACTAGTAAAGATTTGCAATTCACTTTTAATTCTTACTCCTTGAGAAGTACTAAAGCAATAAGACAAGGAGTGATTGGCGTGAGGCTCCCGTTATAGGCTTGACCTGCAGCAGTATTGTCAGGTGCGATCTTTCTTCCTCTATTAATATTTAATGATTCACTTTAGAAACTATACTTGATAATAATGATGGATGGGTCCCTCAAACACCTCATCCTTAAGGAGATTTGAAAAAATATTAGATTCTAGTCGCTTAATCCTTTTTTTAAAACATACATTTTAGATAAATTTTTCAGTGAAAATCTGTAATTTAACACATTACTGAAAGTATGAATGTTATAATAAATGGATTATAAGAAATAATGTTAACATTTAGCTACTATTTTCTATTATTCCATTATCTTTCTATTTTATCTTATGTTCATAATTTTTTCCAAGATTCAAATTTACCCACTTCGGTAATGGTGGTTAAATATTAGTGTGTATAACCAAAGTGGTCTCAAACAGGTGGGCTTGTTGTTGCTGATCACTGTGAAATTACCCACTGATTTCCAAAATTCCTAAAAATACAACCAGACTAATCCAAAATTTTGAAACAGCATCTGGATCATTTAGCATTTAGCATAATTATCCATGAAGATGTTAATGGAGTTAATCAATATCTTAATTTTACGTGGAAGAATGCAGTCGTGGCAAACCCAGGTTTAGGGTGGTCACAATAAAGTCTTTCAATTCGTGCAATAATTTAAGTACAATTTTTCAATTGATGTTTCCCGAGTGTTCAATTGCCATTGACTTTACTCTTGGTGGAGACAAGGCTGCATATTTCACTGTGCATGGCTTGGCTTCATTCTTTCAGGACAATTTACTGGACCGCCTAAAATCATGCAACAACTTTCTAATTTGTTTTTACGAACCGTTGAATAAAGTTATTCAAAGATGAGAAATGGACATTGTAATCAGATTCTGGGACAAGGAAAGTCATAAAGTTGTCAATCATTAAACAGTATGTTTTTGATAGGAGTACCACTGAAGAGTTATTGAAGCATTTCTTGGATGGTATTTCTCCTCTTCCACTCTCTAAATTGATACAAGTATCAATGGATGGCCCAAATGTCAATTTAAAGCTTATAACACTTCAGGAACACATCAAATCTGTCACAGACAATGAAGTATGTAGTTTGCTAAATCCAGGAACATGTGGGCTTCATGTTGTTCATGGTTCCTTGAGAACAGGAGTGGAATCTGTTGATTGGGATATAAATAGCTAATTGTCACACGTACTACCTGTTCACTGACTACAGCTTGTCGAGCATTGTTTACCCAATTGACAGGGTGTACAATTTTTCCTTTGAAGTTCTGTGGTGTGCAGTGGTTAAAGAATGCAACATGCTTTCAAAGGGCATTACAAATTTGGGACCCACTTTAAGTTTCTCAAAGAAGCAAAGCTTCCTAAAACAAGACCTGTAGAGACACTGAAAAGAGCAGCCTATGATCCATCCCTGAAGTGTAAACTAGCTTTCTGCAAGACAATTGCAGATGAATTTCAGCCTTTCCTTTTTGATAATTAGATATAATTTTTTATTTTTCTATAATTTTCCCTGAATTGATTGGCAAGACATCTGCTTTTTTATTCTTCCATGAGAGGTGAGGCAAGGTCGGCTGTAGGGGTGGAGGAGGCCGAAATAAAATATTTTCACATGTATAATACCATAAAATTATAATGTAAATTTTGTGAGAAGTTGTTCAGAGAACTTGGGGAAAAAAGACAGGGAGAATTTTTTTACAAATATGGTAGGAACCCTGTATAATCCATTTGGGCAGTACGCACATTGAAACTCTTCAGGAGGATGTTTGGATAGTGCAAACCAAATTACTAAAATGGGATAAGATGCATATTAAATTTGTAAATATTGGTATTTTATGTAAAAACATACCCCATGGAAAAGTTAAGCTCTTACTAATTAGCTTGTTGTCTCCAAAGGTTCAAGAAATTCAAGATAATAGAAATTAAATTAGAATCATAGAATTTATATTTTCTGAATCAAATAAAATTATTGAATGCCTCAGAAAGTGTCAAGGTAGTTTTCTATAGCAACTCTTATCGCCAACCAATTTAACTCTTAATACTATTGTATTATTTATTAATAATTTTTAACTTCTGTGTTAAGCCCAATCTAATTTATTTTTTAAAATGCTGTGCCAACACCTTTTTAAAACAATGATGACCAAAGATTTGTATTTCGGCGCAGTCAAATAAGGTCAACTATCAGACACAGGGCCGTAGCTAGAGGAATTGATGCCTCCCCTCCCCCCCAATCTCCAACCACCCCCTTTCCACCCAGTCATACCGAAGCAGGTGATGGTGTCAGATTGTATTGTGTTGCAGATGTAATACATTAGCTGTATAACAAACAACAATCTTGCTATTATTCTGTTCTGTTCCAAAAAATGTGATAACATCTGAGACACTCCATTAGCGTGAACACCAACCAAGTTCAATGACTGAGCCGAACATGGCATAAAACGTGCATGGCTGTTAATTGTATGTATACGGGCCTGGACTCCTGAATACTTCCCCGCCATATTTGAACCATTATCGTATGTTTACCCTCGGCAATTATGAATATCAAGATCATCGGCTTCTACTTTTTGTAGAATCTCTTAAGTTAAACCATCTCCAGGCGTTTTACTAGTTTTTATGAAATCAATAGAGCAAACATCCTCCGAATTTTTCACCTACCTAATAATCTGGCACATTTGTTCATGATGGGTTACATCTGGTGTACAATCAAATGAAATTGAGAAATATTTTGCCTCTTTTATATATTTTAATATATCTTGGCATACAGGGTCACCTATTCAATTGTTGGAGAAAAGTAATTTGGAATTTTTTTTTTTATTTGTTTATCATAATGAGAAACAAAACCTAGCAATTTTTTTTTTAATCCACAATTATTGGCCTCACGTATATTTGTACTTGAACCTCAAAAAGCCAATTTGTTGACTGCACAAAACAAAATGCAATCAACAATAATTCACCTGCCTCGGTGGCGTAGTTGGCTAACGCGCCAGTCGTGTTGAGCCAGACCACCGAGGACGGGGAGATCAAGGTTCTAATCTCGATCGGGTGAACTGAGGGTGGTTTTTCCTAAATGGTTTTCCACTCTCCCTCCACGCAAATGTGGGTTCACTTCCTTTAAATTCAACATTCCTAATCCTAATTGATCGGGGGAAACGGGAATAAACCGGAAATTTGATAAATTACAATAAAAATCTAGGAAAACGTGGTTTTTCAAAATATGAGATATAATAATTATTAAAACCGTAAATAATAATGTTATTCAAACTGTAGTTGTTGTTGTTTTTTTTGTAGCTGTGTAATAAATTTTATAATCCTAATAAACAATGTTAATACAAATTTTAAAAATATGTTTATTTAGATTTTAAAACTTATCATTATTCATAAGAAAGATTAATAGAAAAATCGGGAGGCAGGTGGGGGAATTAGAAGGATGTGACATACTTTTTAGTCGGGAATATTATGAAATTATCAGGGGAAATCAGGGAAAAAGTCGGGAATTTCATTGGTCAAGTAGAGTAGACACCATGTTGTAATATTACTGTTTATCACCCTCCTAAATTATTCTAAATTAACACATTTTAATAAGATTAATTTTTTTTTATTTTCATATTAGATTAAATTTTATTTACTGTACTTTACTAATACATGAAGTTCAAGTATTGCTATATATTATTTTTGTATTCGGCTAGTCTAGAGGATAACCAACCTCAAATTCCCACACCTTTGACTGTTTTGAGACACCCCGCCTATCTTGTCAACAAAACTGAGCGCCATTAAATAACATAACCACAATACCTACAATTGATAATATTTATTCTTGAATAAATATAATCCAGAAAAATATATTTATATTGCAAAATGATGACAAAAGCTGCTTTTAAATATCCAAACCA
Source organism: Timema podura (assembly GCA_033556935.1). Taxonomy (NCBI): domain Eukaryota; kingdom Metazoa; phylum Arthropoda; class Insecta; order Phasmatodea; family Timematidae; genus Timema; species Timema podura. The sequence goes on from JAVRXN010000008.1 coordinate 59,355,797, forward strand.
CACCAATTTGCGTCAATAAACATCTACATTAATTTTATTATTTGCAATGGCGTCATTTGGCTTTAGTATCATGCCAGCATAGACAGTGAATATATAAACATTTTTGGAGTATAACAGTGCGCCTTGTGAGAAGTTTAATAACTAAAACTAGGAACACTGGCTCAGTTGAAAAAGATTTTTGGTATTATTATGGACAAGACTGTGGCTCACTTTTATTTATTCATATTGATTTAAATATGTTGATTATTGTGTAAGTAGCCTTTAAAATTCACACTTATATTCTGTAACTAATATTTAAAAAAATAATTCATCCATTGGTTCTCTTAGTTGTTAACACCTTAGATGCACCTATGCATTTTGATTCCTTTCTGATTGAATGGAAAGACAAAGTTTGAACTAAAATTACAAATCCAAGCCCTAATTGGAAAACTATTTTTAAATTTTTCCTGTCCTGTTGCTTGAGAAATTAATATTTCCCAAACCAATTCCCGCACAGACCTAATAAAAATAAACTACCCAAATACTAAAAATGTTTAGAGTGCTTGGCATACCTTTTGTAAAACATTTTCATATACTCATTCAAAATTTGACAACTGACAGGAATTAGAAAACCCTTTTAAAAAATAAATGTGTGCATGCATATGTACACATATATACAAAACTAGAATTATCAATTAAGTGGTGAATTAATAATTAAAGTTTGAATTTTAACTGGCTGCTCTGTACATTTTATCCACACTAGTGTAGTTGCATTTCCTCTATAACAAAAATAACCTTTCACATCACCCCTTGTAACTAAACATATGGTTTTTCCATTTCCGCACTAGTGCTGTTGCATTTCCTCTATAACAAAAATAACCTTTCACATCACCCCTTGTAACTAAACATATAGTTTTTTCCATTTCCGCACTAGTGTAGTTGCATTTCCTCTATAACAAAAATAACCTTTCACATCACCCCTTGTAACTAAACATATAGTTTTTCCATTTCCGCACTAGTGCTGTTGCATTTCCTCTATAACAAAAATAACCTTTCACATCACCCCTTGTAACTAAACATATGGTTTTTCCAATTCCACACTAGTGCTGTTGCATTTCCTCTATATAAAAAATAACCTTTCACATCACCCCTTGTAACTAAACATATGGTTTTTCCATTTCCACACTAGTGCTGTTGCATTTCCTCTATATAAAAAATAACCTTTCACACCACCCCTTGCTATCAAACATAATTTTTTTTAATCAGTCTTGGCACATTTTATACTTTTTTAATCATTATTTTACTGGATTATTTTTTGTCAACAAATTAAATGAAAAAGATTCCCTAAATGAGAAAATGATACTCTAAAAGAATTAAATTTGTGCCGTGAATGATCAATTAAAGTTCCCATTCTTCTTCAGGGGTCAGACGCAAAAGCTGTATCAGTATGTTATTTCTGAATGCCCTTATGTTTATATTAAAACTATTCCTGTGCCACCCAGTGTTCACGACAGTTTCATCGAGTATGTGGTGCCAGGCGTAACGGGAGCTCTGCAGATCTTAAAGCTATATAGCAACCATTTTGTCGCAAGTATAGCGACCAAGGACAAAGACTGCATTGCCCAGTACGAAATGCTTTTGGAGCTGACCGAGGAAGGAGAAAAACTGCCTCATTTTGACAACTCCTCTGTGTGAGTATATTATTTGTTCAAAACCAACCCGTATATACACCTGTTAAACTTGTGTTTTGTAGGTATCTGGGAATACTTGAATTTCAAGCCCAAGTCTTAAACAAACTAGACAGATTTATAGCTTTTTGCAATTCAAGATTATTTTCGTTCTGTATTGTGTAATGGAGGACTATTATTTAGTCTTCTTCCTACTTGTCTGACTGTTGTTTGTTAAATGTTTGAGTAGCATTTTAAGCCAGTGCGAATCCATTATTGTAAATTTTGAATTTAATCCAAATGTTGCCTACCCAACTTGAATTGAACCTAAATCGAATCTTGTGCTTAAAAAAATATGTGAATCCATTCTCATGCTTAAAATAGATTTTAAGTAGAATCCAAATCAAGTCTCATGCTAAATTTATTTTATTGAATTGAATCCTAGTTTAATCCCATTCTTAAAAACATCGGCTCGAAAATTTTAATTATAAAATAGGTTCAGATATGAATCGTATTTTATTTTAGGCTTACTATGATAATATATCAAATCGAATCTGTTAAGTTTCTGAATCTAATCCAATAACCAAATATTTCAAAAATTGTTGATAATAATTTTTGACATATTTTAGGTTTATTAAAAAAAATTAATCATAACTTTAACCTCAAAAGATAAAAAATCAAACAAAGATCACTCTGTTTTTTTTAATTGCTGTGCAAATTTTGATTAATATATTCAAAAAGTTGGTCCTAGCTTCTTTTTACTTTCTCTCTATCTTACAGGTAGAGAAAGTATTGTGATCGTCAAAAAAATCGAACTCGAGATTTTGATGAATTTTGACGTTTCATGACTTCCTGAATCCGAAAAAGTGGTTTTTTAATTTCCGTCTGTCTGTCTGTCTGTCTGTCTGTCTGTCTGTCTGTCTGTCTGTCTGTCTGTCTGTCTGTCTGTCTGTCTGTCTGTCTGTACCTCCAACTAGAGCCTAAACTATTTTACCGATTGAGCTGATACTTGATATCTAGGGTTTTCATAGGGTTGCCCCGAGGGGTTTTTGGAATTGGATATCTACCCCTAAAATTAAGGGTAGTTTACTGAAGGGCAAAAAGAGAAAAAGTCGATTTTCTCAAAATCGGCTCTAACGATTTTGATTAAATTTCATTTATGAACATAAATAAATATTCCAAACAAAATGGCTACTCTCAATATTTCGGCAAAATCGTTTTAAGGGCTCCGGTCTGAAGCGTAAATTAACATTTTTTATAATAGCTCCGAAACTATTTGAGATATGAAATTACTTAGCATTACAAATATGTATATATATTTATAATACAAATATTTTATTCGAAACATATTTTTATAAAATCAATAACTTTCAATATATACGCAATTATATATATATTTTTAACTTTTTGGGCAGTAAAGCTTAAGTATTGCGACCGTAAGAAAAACTAACCTGAAATGTTGATGGATGTCGACGTCTCATGACCCCCCGAACCCTTAAAAATAGTCTTTGCAATGCCGTCTGTCTGTGTGTCTATTAAAACTTAAAATTAAGGGTAGTTTACTGAAGGGCAAAAAGAGAAAAAGTCGATTTTCTCAAAATCGGCTCCATCGATTTTGATTGAATTTCATTTATAAACATTAATAAATATTCCAAACAAAATGGCTACCCTCAATATTTCGGCAAAATGGCTTTAAGGGCTCCGGTCTGATGCGTAAATTAACATTTTTTTAAATAGCTCCGAAACTATTTGAGATATGAAATTACTTAGCATTACAAATATGTATATATATTTATAATACAGATATTTTATCCGAAACATATTTTTATAAAATCAATAACTTTCAATATATACGCAATTATATGATTTTTTTAACTTTTTGGACATTAAAGTTTAAGTATTGCGACCGTAAAAAAAAACTAACCTGAAATGTTGATGGATGTCGACGTCTCATGACCCCCCGAACCCTAAAAAATAGTCTTTGCAATGCCGTCTCTCTGTGTGTCTATAAAAACTTAAAATTAAGGGTAGTTTACTGAAGGACGAAAAGAGAAAAATTTTGTTTTCTCAAAATCTGCTTAAACGATTTTGATTAAAATTCGTATCTAGGCGTTGATTAAGATTATAAATAAACTGGCTATTTTCATTTTCCTATGAAAATGATTTTTAGGGTACATTACAGAAGCGTTAATTTCCGTATCTCCACAACTATTGGAGAAACTAAACAACTTATCATTGCAAAATTGTAGGACTATTAGAAATAAAAAACTTTTATTTGACATATATTTTTATAAAAACAGCAGTTTCTGAGATATTTGCAAATATATTAATACAATTTTGTGAGCTTTAGTTGTAAACATATACTACTTAAATCTTAACGCAATAATACTCCAATGCCATAGAGTAATTAAATATAAGTAAGTATCTAAAAAAAGTATGTTATTTTTCCTTAAATCTCTTAGGAGAAATGTTTGCATAGCAATGATCTATCTCCATTTTAGACTCAATAGTCAATATTTACATTTTTTATTGGTCAAAATGTATAAATGAATAATTAAATATCAATGCGATGACTTTAAGATCTGCAACACCTTTTAAAATGTTAAAATTTTATCCAGAAATCGAAATTTTAATACGAAGTGTTGACCCTTGTGGAAGACATTAAACTGTTTGAAATGTTCTTAGGTGGACAAAGATGCGCCTCTTTTCTCATTGATTCTATATCATTAATAATAATAATAATAATATTTGACACCGTGTCTTACTACCCATTCGGGTTATACGCTTTCTATATCATTGTATATTATTTTATGCGTGTTCTTATGTGGAGTGGTGATGATACAATGTACATTATTCCGTTCAGAAATCTTACGAGTTTATAGAAAGAGAGAGAAAGTCTGTGCGGTGTGCCGTACCATTTATTTTAAATAAAATACATTCTCTGTCGCAAACAACTGTCACCCATGTAATTCTTTTATGACCTGGAACTTGAGTTAATTTATCTATTCACTATATTACGCAATTGGTTTCTAGACTGATTGTATTAATTTGTTAAGCAAGTATGAATTTATAGATTTGAAATTTTGAATGCAAGTCGAATCTTTTCACAACAAAGATTTTCTATAAAGAAAACCTCTTTTCACTGATGGGGTTATTGTATTATACATACTCCATCTCCATCCATCCTAGTTCTGATAGAATCAAACATAGATCGGGGGATTGGGTTTTAACGGTCGATTTTCTTCAAGAAGCAGCAATCATCTCTTAATCCAGTGGCAGCAATATATAAAGTGTGAACTATGTTGGGGTTTTTTCATTGTAAAACTCATATTGTGTTAGTTCCTTTTATATGTTTCTATTCACCTTTTTTTTTTTAATAATTATTTTATTTTTATAGCTTGTTTTTAAAGATTATATATTTATTGAATTCAAGCTCAACTCAAAACTCAAGAATTTCAAAATACAATTCAACATTTAAATTTACTATTTGACACCCTATCTCAGTCGGTAGTGTGTCTGCCTACTGAGCTAAGGGTCCCGGGTTTGATTTCTGGCATGGCCGAAAAATTTATCATTGGTGAAATGTGGGTTTACCCCTTCACAATGATAAATTAACGGCTAGGGACTGGATGTTGTGCCCGTCCTAGTCTTAAGTTAGATTATAAGACATATGAAGCTTTGACAGACCTAGCAAGAAAGTAGTGGAAAATATATGGCTTGAATAAAATACTGAGGTATTTTTGCCAGCCATATTTTGAAAACAGTAGATTATGATGAATATGTAATATATATTTGGAAGAATATACAGGAAAGGTGTAAAGAAAACATATTAAAGGAACAAACACAATATGGCTGTTACAATGAAAAGAACACAGTTCACACTTTACAGTGCTGCCACTAGAGAGAGAGGTATTGGCTCCCTCTTTAAGAAAATCGACCGTCACCACCCAAACCCCCGACCTAGGTTTCATTCTATCGGAACTCATCAGGGAGTAGTGTGAAACGCACGACACTTCCTAAAAGAGGAAACCAAAAAACACAAAAGGGAGAAAAAGTAAATTGGTAAACGATGGTAGGACACCCAGATAGGAATATGTAAAAGGCAAATCATTGACAAACACAGAAAAAGAGTATTGGAGGCGATATAATGAAACCTAGGTAGGGGAGGGGAGTCGGGTGGTGACGGTAAATTTTCTTAGAGAGGCAGCCAATACCTCTTTGTCCAGTGGCAGCAATGTAAAGTGTGAGCTGTGTTCTTATTTCCATTGTAACAGCCATATTGTGTTTGTTCCCTTTTATATGTTTCCTAACCACTTTTCCTGTACCTTCTTCCAAATATATATTACAAATTACCTCAAAAAGCGAAAGAGGTTTTCCTTAAAGATATATATTATGAGTAGTATGAGTATTTTTTTATTCTATACAATGTAAGTTGCCTAATTAGTGCACAATTGTAGTATCAAAAACAAAAATTATTTTAAAATAAATCTCATATTAAAAAGTTAATAAAGAGCATTCATCCCAAGTTGATTATTAACTTACTTTTTACTTGCTTTAAAATAAAAGTTTAATCCAGTATTTAAATAAAATTAAAAAAAGCAATTAAATTTGATACATTTGAATTTTATTTAAAAAGATCAACTCACATTATTTGACTTCACAGATAGGGTTTGGTTTTTATGACTTTGGATTTTTCATTTGCCTCAATTCACTAAATCTTATTATAGCATTTTTTATTCATTTTTAAAATTTTCATTTCAATATAGTAGTTGATTTGTTTTAGATTTTTAAGAATTCCAAAGAATTATATTTAATTTGGAATCAATTCAAAGAAAGTGACTTCAAATTCGGTTTGAAATTGAGAATATTTGGTTCACAAAGGCCTAAAAATAATATGTTTTGATAATTGTTTCATGATCTTGTTTAACATTTACCTATTTGAATCACATTAAGGCCACGTGTGAGTGACATTGTCGCCGCGATGCTACCTTCTAAAGGAAGCTTCCATCGTGCCATGGTGATATCTGTGGAGGCTGATGGCTACATGGTCAACTTTTGTGACCAAGGTACAATCAAGTTGGTCTCTTTCATTAAGAAACTGCCAGACAAATACACTTGTCTACCGGTGGCTGCTATCAGGTGCCGCGTCTTAACCTATCTTATCCCTGAGGAGCAGTTTTATTTAGAATACTATAAGGTAAAGTCATGTATTGTTTGTTCTTGTTTATTTATTTAACCTCTGATTGATATTTAAAGTTCATCTTTTGAACAAACTCAATATATCAGTACACATCAATCAAACAAAATTAATTAATTCATTTATTTTATTTAGAATACTATAAGGTAAAGTCATGTATTGTTTGTTCTTGTTTATTTATTTAACCTGATATTTAAAGTGCATCTTTTGTATAAACTCAATATATCAGTACACATCTATCAAACAAAATTAATTCTAAAACTGACACAACATAAAGTTTGTTAATGCGTCACTATGAAAGGGAAAATTTCAATTTCATCATTGATTATTTTTTCCTGCCATATCAGGAATCAAACGAAGGATTCTTTTCTTCACTAGGCAGACTTGACTTTTTCCTCTTTAATGATTTCTCTTTACCTTTCTTGTGTACTACGTCACAGTGAAATGCCGAGATACAAACCACTTTATTTTTTGTGACTGGAAGAAAGATGTTTTTTGTTTTGTTTTTTTAGGGGTGTGAGTAAGCATTTTTCTTCTAGAATCAAGTTTGAGATGTATTAAGAAATGTTAATCTTAAAAACAGAGCTAATTTTAAGTTTAAATATAAATAAAGTTATGCTATGAGTTTCTTAGTTTGTTTTTTATGTAATTTAATTCTTTAATTACACAGACATTGAACTAATTAGTAAGCATCTTTATAAGTCCAGATGTATTAAGAAATTTTCTTTTGTATATAAATGAGTTAAAATTACTAAGACTTTGTGTTAATATTTGTTTATTTTTAGGAAAGTACTTCCTTCCTTTTTAAAGATGTGAAATTCCTTGAGAATAAAAAGACATGCGTTCTCATGGATTTGAAAGAAACCCCCTTGTGCGAGATAGCCATGATCCCCTGGGAAACAAGACCAGAAGGTAACAACAGTAAGGGGGTCCTGTCCAATGGGGACATGGTCACGTTATTGCAATTTCTCACGGGTGGCTTGTTCATTGTAACTCCGGCAGAGAAGAATCTTATTGAAGACTTCAAACTGTTTTCTGAAGAGTTAAATGTTCATTGCAAGGAAGGTAAGTCACATTTATGTTTACTTTTTATCATAACAAAAGCTGATTGTTTGACATGTTTACTTGTTTAGCTAGTGGCCATTATAAATAAATTTACCAGGACAGAACTTGTTAAACGGATCTGTCAAAGTAGGGGTGTTCGAAGCTTTGAAACTTTGACTCTGCTTCAAAACAAATATTAGCTTCGACTTTGCTTTGAGAAAAAACCCGGCTTAAACAATTTACAAAATTTTGCTAGTAAAAATATTGAAGCTAAAGTACTAAATTTATGGTCAATTTAATCCCATTCTAAACTTTTGCATACTTTATTTTTAGCATCACATCTTACATTAAAAAAAATTAGAGCTTATGTCCAAATGACAGTAGCACGCTTCGTCGTGTCAAGTTAATTGTAAAATAAGCTTTTCTTACACTCTCAAATGAAAATATTGCCACTGTTGCCAGATTATTTTCCTTGAGGTTCGTTCTTTTATCGGTCAGAGCCTTGTTGTACGTCACAATAAATCTTGAGTCAATTTTTGCGTATGATAACTAAACTGCCTCCTCGCATGTCTTTTGCCAATTCATATGACAAATCCTTCTTCTTTTGGGCTGTATTCAACAACTATGCCTGGCGTTTGGTAGCTCCCAAAATTTCAGTTACTATACTCTTTATATTTTGACTGATTTGATGTGTTTTACGGCAGTAATACCTGTGGTCCCATGATACATTAATGTTACAGAACTCGCATAAAACTGTCTACATTTTTTGTTCATATTGTGTATTTAACAATTTATTAGCATATTTTTAAGAGAAATCAAATGTAAATATGCACTAAACATTTCACACTTAGTAATATCAAACTCGATATCACAATATCATTAACTTCAATTTTTATAAATAGTGATATCAAAATAATCAGTTGTCACTCCATGTTTCACCAAACAAACAGCCTGTAGCAAGGGCGCTGCGAGTACTCGGATTTCGAGCTTTGAGTCGAGCTTGTCACTAAGCTCCAGATCGAAAGTTTTGTAAGCTTGTCATTTTCGAGCTTCCACTTAATGAACTTAATAATCAATTTTTAAAACGCAATGGTAAACATAGGCTATTTAATTGAGGTAATAAAGGCATTTCCACTTATAAATCATTCGGTTACTTAATAAATTGTTTGAATTAACTTCACTTTTCACATAGTAGAGCTTTAAAACTACTTTTGACTGGTAAATTTATTCATTATTGTCCTCCGTTTTGGATTATCCTTGATTGAAGTTGTTTACATGACAAAGCAATCAAAATAAAAGTAGCCAAATGGATTATTAAATAATTATTGAATGATTCTTTTAACTATTTTTACCTGGTCCCTTTCCAAAATAATAATTTCTGTTGAATTAAAAGTTTAATATCAAGAATATATTATTATATTGAATATTTTCGAACTTAAAATTTTTAAAACTCTTATTACTTAACTACAAAACTAGTACTAATTTAGTTGTAGAATTATGTTGATTAACCTGTCTAAAATCATTGTTGATCTTACTTATTGCAACAAATATTTTACCAAACTTACTATATTATATATTAAAAAAAGCATTTAATATTGTTTAATAGAAATATTATTTTTAATTTTAAAGTATGAACATCAACTTTTATAAAAATTAAAAATTGAATCAAAATACATTTCTCAATCATTTAAACATATCTAGCAAGAGTCCATACAAAGCAAATGTGCAGCTGTGCCTAGAGGAATGGAATTGGAACATAAAACGTGATCATGCAAGATTACACTAAGGAATAATAAACGAAATATGAAACACTTCAAATTTCTAACTGTTTATGATACTTTTCTTAAAGGGTAAATTAAGTTACTAAGGCATATTTTGAGGAAATATCAGCTTATTAAAACGTCAATTTTATTAACTTTTTTTATTAAGACAGTGTAGAAATACTGTACACTAATTTAACGTAAGTGATAGTGAAGGAAGCCAATCTGAAAGGAGAATAAGGTTAGTGATATGTTCTAGACATTCACTCGAGACTACATTATACAAGATAGAAGCGTGGAAACTGATATGTTCTATTTGATACTCTGTAACGAATACTTTTCAACTTCACTTTCCTCAATGGCCATCAGATATTGTCCACACCCATTGTGACCTTCATGACTAAGCCCTATGACCCAGTGTAGCCAATAACTTCGCAACACATTTTCTCACATTAATAACAGTTAGGCCTAGATATAAACAAACATACTTCTTTATTTCTTCCTACACTTTTACACTTCCCACTTCTTCAAACTTCTAAAGTCGCACACTTTTTTAATTTTCGGAAATATTTATTTTTCACATGAAGAGACACTAATGAAAAATTTATATTTCCAAAAATTCATAACAATTCGCAGCTGTGGAAGTTTTGAAGAAGTGGGAAGTGTAAAAGTTTAAGAAGCAATTGAGAGAGAAGTGTGTTTGTGTCTATATATGCCTAACCTAACTATCCTTCCAGGTTGGCTTCTTTCACTCTCACTTAGTTTATATTAGTGCACAGTGTTTCTCTACTGTCTTATTATAGGCCTACATTTTCAAGCCATCATGCAAGTAGGCTATTCATTTTATTAACTTTATTTTTAATAATTGTTTGTATAGTTATATTTTTATTTAAGTGTTGTCCTTATTTTTAAATCATGTTTTTTTTAGTGTTATTTCTAATTTAAAAACCAATATTTCTATTTCTTAACATTTTTTTTTCAACATATGATTATTTTTTTTATAAAAAGTGGGTGTCATTCAAATTTTAAGAACATTTGCTTTAATATATATGTGAGGGTGACCTGTTGGTCTAGGGGTAAGGTGTCAGACCTCTATGTTGAGGGTCCGGGGTTCAATCCTCGGTCCCGGCACAGATTTATCTGATTGCCAAACCCTTCCTTCACCTCTGACAAGATGTGTATTAATCACAACTTGTGAATGTGAGGAATGCCAGGCCTCTACCGTGGTTCGGATTCCACGTTAAACTGTAGGTCCTCCATTTCATCTCACAATCACCCTACCATTACACATTAGCGTAAGTGCGTACAACCCGAACTGGTAGTAAGATGCGGTGATGATGATGATGATAATAATAAAAATAATAATAATATATGTATTTTTTTATCTCAAATTTTAAATATTTGATATTTAAATTTAAAATAAGAAAATAGGCCTATATTCTCTTAACATTTTAAAATTATGAATATACCCAAATTCAACTCGAACTCTGGAGATTTTAGAAATACTCGACTCGAGTTTGACTCGAATGAAAAAACCCAAGTTCGCAGACCCCAACTTTAAATTCTGCAAAAACTGATACTATTTGTATAAACAGCAGCCGTTGCATAGTTCTATAGCCAATGTTATCACATTGAAAATTATATTGTGAAACGTATTTGCCAAATTGCAAAGAAATTTACTTTACTTGGTGAAAATCTTAAATTTATGTTATTTGTGCAAAAACTGTAAAATTTGCATAAAAATGTGTGTTACCACAAATACAAATTTTGCATGTCCCTAAATATAAGTTGTGCATTACAAAAATATCAAGAGTGATTGCTCTTTCTGCATCTTCTTGACATACAAGTCATTTCCAGAACGTAAAAACCTATTTATAACATGTTCAGGGCTTTCATGCATAATTTATACTACTTCTCCACACAATTTCCAAGTAAATTCTAACATTTTTTTGTATTGTGGGATAAGTTTTAAAATATTCTCATCAAATAAATTTGCTGCCAAACTTTTCATCTTTTCCAACTCGACTTGTTTCACTTCTCATCATTGATCGTTTAGGTTTTCAAAAATTTCCTTGTCAATTAATGCTTGCTTATGAATGTCAATATGCAGTCATATATTTTCATGGGGAGAAAAACACCCACGCTAAGTAAACCTCATCGCTTGTTCTGAATTTAAATTTATTGAAAAATGACACCTAAACACAGAACTCGAACTCAGGACCCTTGCTTAGAGTGCCAAAGTTCTTCCACCACTGAGTTATTCAGGCTTACATGTAGTTTGCCTCTTCACATGAATGGATACATGAGAGTAGATCTGGTAACTTTTGCTAGCTGGTAGCTACCACCACTCTTATGCTGGATAGCCTATATTAGATCTTTATTTTATTATAAACATGTTTCCATTTGAATTATTGCCTACTATATAACAATTTTAATTTGAAATTACCTAGTAGCATTTTTCTACTTTGCAGGCTGGGAGTCATTAAGTGCTATAATTAAAGATGGCTCATTCATTGATTCGAAAAATTTTGAAACTAAAAATCTGTAAAAATATATAGCTTTGAAATTCTTTTAGAGCTAATAAGGAGTTTATCCCAAACCTACTTTTAGAACAAACTTAGCTATCGGACCTCAGATCATTCGTTTATCACTTAACTGGATGTTGATGGTAGATATTAAAACTTAAAATGGATTCAGATCACCATTTAAATTATTTATTTATATTTTCAAGAATCAACAAGAATAAAATCATAGTTGATTATTTTTAAATAAAACACTCCAATACAAGAATGTTAACCTCATGGACCCAGTTAATTTTCAAGATTCACAACCATTTTGTCCATTTCCTGTGTTTGTCCTTTATGTTTAACAATCCTTTTACATGCCCCTATTTAAATGTCCTATAACTCTCTATATTGTTTTTCTCTCTTTCAAGTGTTTTGGTTTCCCCTATTAGGAAAATGTGTTGCGGCATTCACACTCACTCATGATGAGTTCTGATAGAATGTAACCTAGTTCGGTGAATTGAGATCTAACAAACCGTTTTCTTAAAGCAGCAGCCATTACTTCTTTTTCTAGTATCGGCATTGTAAAAGGTTAACGATTTTCCTCTTTTACTTCTAAAAGCCACATCATCTTTTAATTAATCCTAACGTTCTTTCTTCTACCTTCTTCCATGTATAGTAAGGTTAAGATTAGTGATTTAGATTTATAAATAAAATTATTATTCATATTTAGAAAAGTACATGATAGGTACTTATTTTTAATCGGGATTGTTAACATTCGTATTGTTTGTATGTTAAATCTCTTATGCTGTCTGCTTAGTGAGTTTGTGTTCAAGCATTCATGATATTGTGTATTATTAATTCAAGTAATTTTTATTATTTTCAGTTAAACAAGGTTTGGGGAAACTTCCAGAGAAAGGAGACCTGGTTGCTTGCCAATACTTGGTCGATATGAATTATTACCGAGCAAGAGTGTTTTCCATTAAGGATAAAGTAATCAGTGTCTTCTTTGTGGATTACGGGAATATGGACACAAATGTTACGTTGGATATGGTGAAACCCCTCGATGAAGAATTTAAGAAGGTATAACTTAGCTTTAGAATTTATTTGTGTGCATGTACTATATTTACCTAAAAATATATTCACTTAGATAGTAGAAAAAATATTAATGTCTGAAAAGAATCCACTTTGAAAGTAAGTAAATACATCCTCTTTCCTTCTTACTTTTTTTAATGCACATTGCATATACCGTATTTCACCGCATAATCGTCACATTTTTTATGCATAATTATTGGGGAGGAGAGGGGGGGAGTAGGTTGCTACCGTTATGTGAAGCTTTTTTTAAAAAAAGTTTACTCTATACTATATTGGCTCAAATAAAATGCAATGTTTTTCTCCTAAAATTACCCTTTTGAAAATTGTTCTCCTCTTATATGCGCTGCCTAACATTTTCCATAGAAAAAAATGCCAGAGTCCAAGATATTGGCCCGAATGTAGTACGGCCTCAAATATAATACGACTCTAAATTTTTGATGTGTTCAACATGAATCATGGTGACCTGGTGGTCTAGGGGTAAGGTGTCAGACTTCCATGCTGGGGGTCCGGGGTTCAATCCTCGATTCCGGCACAGATTTATCTGAATGCCAAATTCTTCCTTCACCTCTGACAAGATGTGTATTAATCACAACTTGTGAATGTGAGGAATGCCAGGCCTCCACCGTGGTTCGGATTCCACGTTAAACTGTAGGTCCTCCATTTCATCTCACAAACACCCTACCATTACACATTAGCTTAAGTGCGTATAACCCGAACGGGTAGTAAGACGCAGTGCTAATAATAATAATAATAATAATAATAATAATAATAACATGAATCATAAATGGTCTTGAATATATTACGACCTGATATTGTGACAGTAACAGAGGTAAAATTTAACAACTTTAAAACTCTTTTTTTTTTAAGTAAAAGTATTGTGTGAAATGTTTTAAACCAAGACTGAAAAACAGGGTGTGACCATCATGCGGTGAAATACAGTAGTGTTTGCATATCATATTAATGATATTTTGAAATTCATGCTGTAACTTTATCTTATTTATTTAGCATATGGTTTATATTCATAGGTTACACAGTGATAAATTATGTAAAGACATTTATCTTTATCATTGATCAAGGGATGATTTTTGCTTACGTGATTGGTCATGTGTTGTAAACTGCCCAAAGGGAAAAGGGGGTCTAATTGGTTTGTCTTTCATCGCGGTTTCAATTTTTGTTGATAACTCTTAATTCTTATATTGCTTAGGTACTTTATTATTTCACTCACAACTTCCGCCTTGTTCCTTGTTCTCTAATCATATAAACTTGCATTTGTGATTTAACAAACCATTAAAAAACAAATACACTAAATTTTTGTCCCAATAGAATAACAGTTGTGACCAACAGATTGCGGTGAAAAGTTTCGAAAAAATATGTGAAATTTATACAAAGTTATATTCAAGGTCCATCTATTTTTAAATAGCCTGGTTGGAGTTACATGGAAAAGAGCGCACTGCTGTGGTTACTATAAACTATATTTAGATCTAAATCTAAATATCTCCAGTGCATTCATTCCTTAAAGGCTTTGAAATATGTTACATATTATTCAACATTTTATAAAGGCTGGTTTTGGAGAAAAGGTTTGGCCTCTTTTCTTGACAATATGGTTTATATGATACAAATAATTTATAATTAATAACTAGATAATAGTTTGAAATGTCTAAATATGCAGAGACACTGTTTTTTAGCATCAATTAACTTATTTGTAAAATTACCATTTTGGTTTTGAAAAATCGTGTTTTGTAGCATATATATTTTATAAATTAGCATTATGTAGCAAATTGGCAGGCATATAAAGACATATTCCATTTTCAGATAGTAGCATACAGCGGGGTGATCTAGTTTGTGTAGCGGAATGTTTGCTATCAAACACATTTTCACATATCATTAATGATGGCAGTCTTTTCTGTCTTGGCTTACTCCGCCCTCTGGTACATTTCTAAAATCATGCTTTGTCATTTGCTGCAGCCAGTGACCCCTGCGTCCAACAATTTATTTGTAATATGCCCGCTAGAGAGGACATGTTTCTTCAGAGGGTCCAATTTTTCCCACTCGAGACTACTGACTTGAATCACTCACGTATAATTTGTCAGTTTTAAAACTATGATGTGAGCTTGTGCCTTTATACAATCAAATAACCACAGAAGAATGCAGTGATTGTCCTCACTAGGCAGTAAACACCCTCACAAGTTCACTTGCAAGGGCTTGGTGGTGGAAGTAGGAGGAGAAACCAGAGGTGGATGCGCGGGGGGGGGGGGGGTTATTTTTGACACTTTATCATGTGATTGGCTCGGGGTCTTACAATGAAAAAATACCAATCCGAAGCGCTTTGAATGTGTTTCCGAGAATGACCAATATTAAAATAATGTTAAATATAACAAATTATGTCAATTTACAAATTTATATATTTTTTAAACTAGGAATCGCTGTTACTTTGCTAATAAAGGCATTTATTGCGGAAACAATCGTTTATTATATTATATAGCGAATATAAAATTCCTTGAAAATTCAATCAAACTGTATGAAACATGACCATTTATTTAAAAAAAAACTATTTTGATGACTTTTAGTTCTTATCACTTTTATCATTTTTATAAAAAAAAAAAGTGCCTTTAGTCATGTGTAAATTTGAGTACTAGCATGGGTGTCAAAATTCAACTCCCTTTTGAGCATTATAAGATGTCACTAAGGAAAAGTTGTTCAGTGAGAACTGTCCTAATCTCAGGTGAAGATGCCTCCTATCTGGAAACACCAAAACGTGTTTTATGAACATTTATCTAGAAAATTAAAATGGATATCAAAACATAATTAAAGTTAATTGTAGCATTTTTGAATTTATAATACAAGTGTCAAATAAACCAAAAATAAATATTCTAACAAAATTGACTGGCTGAATTAAATGCACTTGATGGTAGATAACATTTTAATAGCCAAAAAATGTTTTTTCACTCCGGAAAATTTATTTTCCTCAACCTAAGAACAATGGTAATAGCTACGTTTGAACTGACTTTTGTATTGGAATCAACCTCAGTGGTCTTGGGTAAAGTGTTCGCCTCAGGACCCGATGTTTGTGGGTTCAAACCTAAATGGGGTCCACGAATTTTTCTTGACTGATCAAAATCCATAGCACAACTTCATTCAGAAGAAGAGTAAAAATATTGGTCCCATGTCGATTGTAGCATGTAAAAGAACCCTGTAAAGGTATGTGAAAATACTTTTCCCGGCAAAATTGATTGGTTCATTTGCTCTCGCCCATAGAGAAAATTATCATGTGCCGATCTAATCTGTCGGCTCAGAAAGTGCACAATAAATACCTCAAATAAATAATTAAAATATTACAATGGCTATATTGTGACCAAAGGCATATACTATTTTTTTTAATACAAACGAAAAAGAAACCATGCTTAAATAAACTAAATATATTTTTAACCTCTTATCTTTTATTTGTTTGGTATTAATATACAACAATTTTGCAACAGCAATAATGTGTGGTGAAAATGGGTAGAAATAAGCAGAAAATAGGGAAAATGTTATAAGGAGTGAAAGACTAAATGAAACTGGGATGTTTAAAGGTATGAAAATGTTAAAGATTGGCAACTGCAGGCATAGCTGTAATCACAAGTGAAATTCTTAAGTGGTTGGGAAGGGGTGGGGGGTTGGGGGAGTATTACTTGCCAGATTGTGAGTTGTTCGATGTGTGCGCTGGGATTTTGAACATACCTTTTGACTGGAAGAATGTTGTCATTGTTAATTTGTATGGAGGCAAAGGCAGTAAGAATTATAGGGCAATTAGTTTGTTGAGTATTTCAGGCAAAGTTTTTGGCTGAATTTTAATTCAAAAGTGCTTGAAAAAACTGCGGACAAGATGTTGGTGTGCAATGTGTTTTAATGCCTGGTAGAGGTTGCATAGACTAGATATTTGCATTGCAACAAGTTATTGAGAAATGCATTGCAGTAATAAAGAAAGTTTATTGTGTATTTGCTGATTGTCAGGAGAAACACAAGAGCAAGGTGAATGGGTTGTAATGAGATATTATAATAAATGTATTTGGAAAAACTCGTATGGAACAATCAGTATGACTGGTTGCTGAAGGACTGTGGTTTGAAAGGGAATCTAATAGGTCAATGTTAAAGAAGTGTTTTACATTGGTTTGGGCATATTGAGGCATGTTTCAGCATTTGTATACTGGAGTTAAAATGTTTCAGTTCCCGTTTATGGCGTTTAAATTTAACATGGCTTATGGGTCTGACTACAAGGTTATGCCATGTCTGGCAAACTACATTGACACGCTGGTCAACAACAAGGTGCCGCTTGTTCTGGTTAGTATTTATCATTACATTAGATCTATTTATTTTATATATTAAATTAGGGATGTGGAGAACTGATAACTTTTACTTCGATTCACTTACTAGACAATTTTGGCCACGGTTTTTCTAATAATACTAGCATTAATGGTTATAAAATTTTTGCCATAAAATAATTTACATAAAACAACACATTTATTTTTAATATCTTGCTTTAATTAGCATTAAGTACATTACAAAATTTCAAAAATATGCGTTATTTCAAGTACTTGTAAAAAACCTTATTTATAAACTTTGGACAAACTCTGCAAAACATTTTGACAGACATGTACATTTTATTGATTTTGTAAAATTAAATAAATTAATAAAAGTATAATATATAAATATAAAACAATGATCAATATATAGAGACACCGATATTTCGTGAGGCTTCGCGAGTTGTGTTTTTACGAACTTTTACTTAGCACATTAAAATTGCCATAGAAACATAATTAAACATCAATGTGGCATTTTTTGAGTGAAAATATTATCGCGAAATAAAACGAAATTAAATCTATTCGCGAAATTGACGATTTGGCCATTTAAACGCGAATTATGGTCTTTTTTTTCTATTTAAACGCGAATAAATAATAAAACATTGCTGACATCGGAAACCATTCTAAGACTTGGACAAAAAATAAAAATAATACCAACTGAACCAATATAATTTTCTTTCAAAAGAAAATTTATTTCCCTCATCCAAAGACTTGCTTTAAAAAGTGTTAAAACTGGCTACTACAACGGCCATATTGGGCGCCAAGGCAAGTATTTAAAGAATTAGAGGCTAAAAACAAGGCCATGTCTAAGCTAGAGTGAGATCTCTCTACACTCATATCTTTGGCTTCCTGGTGACGTCACTACCATCAAGGTCGTTAGCTATTGACATTGCTTTAGTAAGATCGTTTTTAACCTCTCCTCTATTTATTTAATATTTAAACATGCCTAAAGTTTTAAGTATTTTTGAAAGAGAGCGTGAGTTTGGAAAAGAAGGATTTTATATATTTGATAAAGTTAAAAAAATAATGATGTGCAAATTGTGCAACACACGCGTTGACTGGTTCAGAAAAGACACGTGTTTGAAGCACATTAATAGTGCTTTGCATAAACGAAAAAAAAGTAATGTTTTTGAATCATCAAAACAAGCAACCCTAGAAAATTCTCTAATAAAGTCTAAAAACTCAAAAGAAGACCGCAAAGAATTCATTATGGATACCACGAAAACATTTATGGAAGCCAATATTCCCATTGAAAAACTAGATCATCCTTCTATGCGATGTTGGATGGATAAATATGTGAAAGGTAACCATTTTGCATGATTTTTAAAAATTTCTTTTATTATTTAAAAATCAAAAGCAAATAAGGACCTATTATTTTCCGATTTTATTTTCCTAATGACAAAATAGTGTTTTTTTAAACACTTTTGATTATTTACTAATTTATCAAAAAAATATATGAGATAGAAATGTTTGATTTGGGTTATTTTTAAGATGTTTATCTTTAAGTACAAATAGTGAAATAGCCTAATAAATTAGTGTATACACACTTTGTCAACCAACATAGCCTAACATTAGTTTGTTCTATCAAAAATTAGTATGCCTACAATTCGGTTTTAGGTGGAGGAGACCTCCCTAAGGCAGAAACTATAAGAAGTGTTTGGATCCCAGAAGTTAACAAAAGTCAAGAAGATAATATCAAGAATAATGTAAAAAACCAGCAAGTTGCAATTCTTTGTGATGAGACAACTGATAGGAAAGGACAGTGTGTTTTTGTTATTTTGTTGAAAACATTACGTGCTGATTCGAAGCAAAGCTTGTTTGTTGGTGCAGTTAAAGTTTTGCAGAACGCTTCAGCAACTGAATGTTCACGGGCACTTGTGGACACCATCACCAAGTATGAGATTCCTTATGAAAATGTAGTTTGTGTTGTGACAGATGGTGCGCGTTACATGACGAAATGTGTGACTTCTTTGAAAGTTCTCTTATGCGATGATTTTCTGCATATACAGTGTTGGGACCACAAACTTAATTTGGTCCAAAATTATTGGTCAGTAGAGCTGCCAGAGCTGAATGAGTGTGTAGCTAAAGCAAAGGCCGCATTTCTGAACACTCGAAAGAGAAAACATAATTATCTAGCATTTCTAAATGAAAAATACAGGAAAGGTGAAAAGTCTGCTAAGCTATTTCCAAACCCAGTTTTAACGCGATGGAACTCTTGGTTTTGTTCAGTGGTGTACCTCTGTGAATATTTGGTGGATCTAGTGGAATATTTTTCCACATTGGAGGAGGTGACAGCAGCACTTAAGTACTTCCAGGATATGTCACATGATAAAGTAACCCTAATGTTGATTGAATGCCAAGCAACATTTTTAATTGAACACTGTTCTGAATTGGTGGAATTAATTACTATACTCGAAGGTTCTACCTATGCCTTTAGTCATAAGCTGTATGGTAAAGTGACAGAGCTACAAAGTAATTTTAAACTAATTTCTGACATGAACTACGGAGAAAAAACACAGGAAAAATTGAAAATTCTTCCAACTCTAAAACAAGCAAATGTCAAAAGTCAGTTTCAATCTTTAGGACGGCAGTGCCTTATAAAGCTGAATTTACTCCATCAGTCAGACCCATCCAAAACATTTTTTGAAAACATTGGTACTCTTTTTGACACTCGCTCGATTGGTACAAAACAAGTTAATTCTGATCTCTTCCAATCAACTCGAAAAATACCATTTTTAAAATCCTGCTCTGAAATTAATTTTCAAAGAGGATACTGTGCGCTGCAGACACAAGTGAGAGCTTTGCAAAGCAATAGTAAAAAAGTTGACATTTTGGACATATTGTGTGGACTGAAAGAAGACCATGAAGAGTTTGCCATCAACAGCATAAAAGCAATATGGATTCCAGTGTCTAATGTTGACAGTGAACGCGCATTTGCAGCATATTCCAACATTATGTCAGACAAGCGCACTAACTTGAAAATCGAAAATTTGGAAACAATGTTGTCTTTGTACTTTGGTGATTGACGTGAAGTATGTTGAAAAAAGTATGAACATTTTTGTCTTATAAAATAATTCAGTGCAAGTACTTTCTAAGCTATTTGAGTTAATTTATAACCATTACCTTAAAAAACCTCTTAAGACTTTTTATACCGAAAATCAGGGTCTTACCATTTATTTACAGAAATTCAACTTTTTATTTAACGAAATTAAGTAATTTTATTTACCGATTTTATTTACCGAAAATCATGGTTTTACCCTTTTATTTACCGACTTTTTATACCGAAATCCAACTTTTTATTTAACGAAATCCAGTGGTTTTATTTACCACAAATCAGGGTCTCTATCAATATATGTTATCTTTGATTCAGCATCAGGAATATTTCATATATTCGACTCATTTCACTCAAAACTAAAAAGTGGATCTTACACACCCCCATTTAAACTATTATTAGCACTATCCTAATTTGAAAATTGCTTTGCAGGAATTCCATCCAAATGGTGTGGTTCTCAAAACTGAAGATGGCGTCTCAGTAAACGAACAAATCAAACGTATGTCCGAGGCAGAGCCTTCTTTCAAAGAGTTGAATGTGGTAGATCAGCTTCCTAGCTCTGACGAAACCTTGAAGGCAGCATCCCCTGTCAACACACCAGCACAGTTGATTTCTGTGGTTTCAGGTAAAGTTTGTAGTAGTCTTGGCATGTCATCATAATTATTTAGATCGACACTATTTGGTTTTACATATGAAAAATCTTCAGTAAAATATTTGTTTAACTTTATAATTAAGTCTTAGCTATTGTACAATTTTGCGGTTGCAAGCATGTAAGTCATACCAATGTATGTTCTACTGCAGATGTGTTGATGATTTCGAAATTACCATGCACCACAGTACCTGTGGGGGAAAAGGTGGAGCTACACTTCCTTGGAATCTTAAAAAGTATGGATATTATGTGCTGCAAGGCGGATAAAAAGCAGTTGGACACTGTAGCTAAAATGTTAAAAGAGCTTAAAGAATTCTATGACGCAGCCCCTCAGCACCCACACACACCTGTATTGGAGGAGCTCTGCATCGCCAAGTTTGGAGGTATGTGGAACAGATACTTTAAAAATATATATATCTTTTTTTTTAGTTATTTATTTAAGGCATTTAACCCATTGGGAGTAGGCTTACGGAACTGTTTCATATGATAAGTAAATAGTCCAACAGCAGACTTACCGAACTGTTCTGTTCACTTCAAAGACTACATTTTTTTTTTACCCGCAAGCTCTAAAGTGTATTATTTCATACCAGTTTGTTTTATCCACGTGGTATGACATCAAGTAGGTTGTGAAATTCTCATTTTTATAGTAAGCATGTTTATTATTTGATTTGTTTGTAGTTTTATAGTTTAGCTATCTTTGGATTTGATCTAAACAAACAATAGACTGTAATCGGGGAGGGGGAATTGTTTTACTGACAAAATAAATTGAAGATTTATTAGATTTATTAGCAATTAGGGATTCAGGAATTGAAATAAACAAGGAAAGTGATACAGAGTGTGTTGTGGACAGTGTCACATATAATGATTCAAGTAGCGAAGAATATGGAATAGAGTTAGTTCAAGGTGATTGTATTACAAGCTTGTCATAAACTAATGAACTATTAAAGTGGTTTTGTGTCAGTATGTGACATTTTAAAAAATATTTAATGGAATTTAAAACAAATTAATAGATTCAAATAAAAGTAAAAGCCAGAAAACAATTATTTTGAAACGCTGCAAAAATAGCCTATTTTCACATGCATTTAATTCCTGGCACTATTTACATTTATGGGAGAAAATATTACAACCTTATTGGGTTAACACTGACTATCTAAACTGATTGCTTATATCAGCACATGAGAATTTCTAGGAGCGAGAGCAAAAGACCCTACCACTTTCGCTGGAAAGGTATTTCCACACACCATCCAGGGTTACTTTACATGCTACAATCGACATGGGACCCGATATCTTTACTTTCCCTCCGAAGGAAGCTGTGCTACAGATTCTTATCACTCAAGAAAAATCTGTTGACCCCAGATGGGTTTGAACCTACAAGCTCTTTACCCCAAGACCACAGAGGTTGACAATTAAAATAATCAAAAGAACTAACACTAATTATTTTTTTTAATCTGGTTACATTTAAACTCTCATCTATTTAATACCTAGATAACATATAAAACAAACAATGAAAGCATAATAAAAGGGCACAGCTTACATACTTACCAGAAGTTTACATTTAAATCAAACAACAAAACCCATCATGGTAATTTTCTTGGTTTATCAAGCCCCTTTTTCAGAAGAACTTCACTCTGTTTTGCTGAATAGCGGTTCATGCATCTCATAAATTACTGTAAAGTTGTGATTAATTAAATGAAAATTAAATTAATTAATTAAAATAAAGCTTGATGGATTACCTAGCCATGCTATTATATTTGTTAATTACAGTTCTAGCCGCATCTAAATATCATATTCTATAAATTGAAAAGTGACATGGGAATCAAACCCAGGAACTTTGATTTAGTACATCGATGTTCTATCCAGGAGTCATCCAGTTCCCAGGGTCATTCTTTACTCATATTTTAAGGCAGAATCTGTGATGGATGTGTGGAAATTGTCAATAAAATTATAAGCAAGGCCTGGATTTTGAAGACATCTTTTTATTGGTTCATCACATACAATGCTAATAAATACATAAAAACTTTTCACGATTCCTGGTTATTTAAATGTATATTTTATAGGTCATTTTTTGCCATTTGGGAATTTTAGGTAATATTTTCTTAGTGTACCTCCTTTTAGAGACATTTTTAAGCATTTTTTTAAATTTTTGAATCACTTTAAGGCAATTTTAGGCATTCATGTTGAATAAGTATGTTACAATCGATATATTATAAATGTATAGATTTGTTCTGAATGAGAAGATGATATAGTCGAAGTTTGTATCCTTTTTGCTTACTGTTGAAGCAGATATTTGTACCGTATTGGCCCAAAAATAAGCCGCAATTTTTTCCAAGAAACTATTATCATTATTATTATTATTATTATTATTATTATCATTATCATTATTTATTATTATTATTATTTGTTGTTGTTGTTGTTGTTGTTGTTGTTATTAATTAATATTATTATTGGCACCGTGTCTTACTACCCGTGCGGGTGCTACGCACTTACGCTAATGTGTAAACAGTAGGGTGATTGTGAGATGAAATGGAGGACCTACAGTTTAACATGGAATCCGAACCAACGGTGGAGGCCTGGCATTCCTCACATTCACAAGTTATGATTAATACACATCTTGTCAAAGGTGTAGGAAGGGTTTGGCAATCATATAAATCTGTGCCGGAACCGAGGATTGAACCCCGGACCCTCAGCACAGAAGTCTGACACCTTACCCCTAGACCACCAGGTCAACCTACTCCAAGAAACAACTCTCATAAAACTCTAATGAGGTCTATAATCACACTCTTACATAAAACACATTCAATTATGTACCTATAGGGGACGCATGTTGTTAAATCGATTTATATCAAAGTTAATAGCTACCGCTTTTTAAAAATAGATGACACCTTGATAGTTGGCAAAATTGTTTAAAAATAGATGAACCATGGCAGTTGGCACAGTTATTTTAAAATAGATGAGCCATGACAGTTGGCAAAGTTATTTAAAAATAAATGAAGAATGACTATCTTACTTGTGTGTACAATATTTGAGCCATAATGGCTGCCAAAATAAAATTAGTTTCTTCAGCGCATTCTATAAGCAATATATCCTTTTACTAAAGGGAGCTTAAATATTTCGAGTTAGATTTTGTTTCAGTATGTTGGTTAACATTTATTCTATTGTGAGAATAATAATTTAGTGTGTGTGATAAATAATTTTTCGTCCTTCTCAAAGTATCTCATTGTTAGCCTATTTTTTTCACTGATCACATTTTAAGTTTTTCATTATTTTTTTAATTTCCAAGTGATCTTATTTTTAATATGAATAACTTACCTTTTTTTCCCCAAGTGATTTAATTTTGAATATGAATGGCTTACTTTTTTATTTCCAAGTGACATCATTTTAAGTGTAAATAGTGTGGGTTTTTATCTCTGAAAGTGATTTTATATATTTAGGTAACCTAATTTTAAGTGTAGGCACCTAACGATAAATAATGTTTCTTTTCAAATGATTAAATACACACTGATCATATTTAAGTGGGAATATTGTTTTTTCTCTGAAAGTGGTTGAAAATTTAGGGTGCGGCCTATTTTCGGGTCAATACAATAAATCAATATTATATTTAGCAGAATGCAAGAATTTAGCTGTTAAAGGCTTTTCATTGCTTAGGTATTTTTTAGTTTTATAAAATGTGAGTTTGATTTAGTCGTACGCATTTATTATCACTCTTTGTTCATATTTTTAGGTCATTTTTTGAAAATTTGAAGTCATTTTTTAGAATCTTTAGGTCATTTTAAAGGTTATTTTTTGACCATTTTTATCTCATCAAAATCCAAGCCTTGATTATAAGTACTCTAGAACATAGACACTATATGTCACTATATCTAATTTTAAACTGGCTCTGAGTCTTGCGCACATGTTTCCAGGGTCTGACTGGCACCGTGCAGTGTGCTTGAGCTGTAATCACAACTCTGGCAAACATAACCTCCTATTTTTAGAACTCGGCTGTGTTCAGGACGTTTCTTCTGATAACATTCGCAAGATGGTGAGGGATCCTAAAGTCCTTAAGATCCCCTCACTTGCATTTATGTGCAAACTACAAGGTAAGATTTTTGACATCTTATTATGTTAAGCTACCATTTTGTTTATCCACTAAACTTTGGAAGTTGTGTTTCACCGAACTTGAATTTTACATTTTACATTGTTTGAGTATTGACAACAAACAATACCTAGCGTGTTAGTTGAAATCAAAAGAATATTTATTGTCTTTCATTAGGAAGCTATTTAGGGAATGAGCACTATGAAATTTAAAGGAAATAATCTATATTCTCATGGATGAAAATTGGTAAATAATTTAGGAAACACCACCTTCATCATACCCGAATGGGGTTCAAACCCCAACTTCAATGTCACCGGCAATCCAGTCTATTTATAGTATGACTGATGTAGTTTTTAGTTTATTGAAAACGCTTTGTTGTATATAGTTATTTAGGTTTGTTTATTATCATATTTCTTTATTTCTTATGTTCACTGGATAAATTCATACTTTGTTGTTTTTACTATGCTACTATTATTTGTTCTGTCTCAAGTCCAGTCCATTCCTTTTGTCAGTGAACCTAGACCGCCAATTTGTCCTGTTCTTTGCTTCTTTCTTCTAAGCTCCTCTTTCCCTCAACTTTTCCTTCTATGATGTCTTACAGAAGATACAACACATTTAAAAGATAATCAGTCATCATTAATCACTCCACTTTTCTCATAGCTAAGTTTGTGATATGTTAATAGTGGAACTTTATTTTTAAATCTGTACAGAGAATATCGTGGCAAATAAAAAATAATTTTATAAGAATCAACTTTAAAATAGATTCAAATATATATCAATGACATAGTTTTGAAACCTCAGATAGTATTTTACATTTAGCTTCCACTGATCATGGCTTAACCTATTGTTAGGGACATACAAAATTCGCATTTGCGATAAAGCAAATTTTTACACAAATTCTACTGTTTTTGCACGAATAACACGAATTTAAGGTTTTTCCCTAAGTAAACACAATTTCTTTGTAATTTGGGCAAATACTAAGACATTTCTTATACTCTTCAATGTGGTAACACTGGCAATAGCGCTATGCCAGAGCTTCTGTTTGTACGGGTAGTATCCATTTTTGCTGATTTTAAAGGTTTAAATGGGATCACAGGATATACAAGTATTTTCATGGACTTAAGTTTTTTTGAGGTCAACATTTAAAATCACAATTTCTACTTTTACACATTTAAATACTTAAATTTCAATTTCGATAGCTTAATTCCTTATTTTCAACTTTTAAAAGATTTCATGCTAGCTCTAAGCAAGGACATTAATATATATGACCCTTGCTACAGGCGGTCATGTTTGGCAAAATTATATATTCTTCATTTTTATTTATTTCTCCTTATTTGATAGTTTTTTAGTCTTCTATGACAACATGTTTCGGTGTTATTGTCGTTTGGTCTAAACATAAACATGTCATAACAATAACATAACAATTAGATAGCTTTAGTGTGATGTTATGAGAGCGTGGCATGTAGCATTGAGGCTACTTACTGGCGGCCAACCAATGCTGTATGGAAAGGGAAATAGAGGGCTTAAGGTAGTGGGAGTGGGATGTGGGGTAGTCCTCGGTAGAGGAAATTGTGATGTAAAAGTAATAAGCAAGGTTAAATGCATTTTATGTTATTATTTATCTAGTCTGATTTAAGGTTGTTGTTTTTTTGTGTTATGCATGGAATATAAACACTCGAAAGTATGGATGGGTCAAATCTACTATTTTACAAATCCGAATCTTCATTTTATCTTTGAATTTCGAATTTGAATCCAAATCATGGAAAAAATTACTAACACATGAGGGAATATATAACAGGATAGTATAAAAAAAGATAGTTACCAAATGTATTCATTGCGGTATAACATTTGTTCAGTTAAGTGTTAAATTAATCATCTGGGGTCTTACTGTTAATAATTTCTTAAAATTATGTTGGAGTTGAACCACCAATAAGCAATATTAGAGCGCTAAAACAAATTCAAATCCTTGAATCTCCCATAGCCATAAAGATTTGACAGATTTTAGGATCCTATCACTACAAAAAAGTTAAAAACAATATGGCTTTTACACTGAAAAGAAAAACACAATTTATACTTTATATTGTTGCCACTGGACAAAGAAGTTACTCCTGCCTCTTGAAGATTGGTAGTTACGGGCCAATCCCTCTACTTAAGTTTCAGTCTATCATAACTAGTCAGCAGGAAGTGTGAAACATGCAATGAAACTCCCTAAAGGGGGAGGATGAAAAAGAAAATGGTTAAAATATTGATAGGTCACTTAGATAAGAATATTTAAAAGGACCATAACAAAAAGCACAAACACAAAAATAAACATTGAATGTGATTACATATAGAAAGAAACAACCTATATCAAGGGATTTAGCCGAATTATGTTGTTGTTTTTGTTTTTTGTTGTTTTTTTCCCCCTAAGAGGCAGCCATTACTTTTTGTTCGGTAGCTGTTCAATAAATTGTATTCTGCTTTTTATTGTGAAAATTTTATTTTGCTCGGTCTCCAGCATGTGTTTCTATCCCTCATTGATGTACCTTCTTCTATAATATGCAACAAAATGTACCTCAAAAAATGAAGAGAGATCAGTCTGTTTAAAGGAATAGAACAAAACCAAACATATGTTATCTGCTGATATTGTAATTAAAAATGTTTGTGTTAATATATGTTTGGTGGGGATTGGTAAAATAGTATTGTTAATTGTTGGTGTATTGCTGATGGATTAAAGTTTGTAAAGTAAAAACGCAATTCTCCCACCAAATGACTTATTTTTGTTAATTCTGCTTGAGATTGTTATTAAAAAACTATATTATTTGTCATTGTTTAAAACATAATTTAGTGATGTAATTTAGTTGGTATTTTGGCACATTAGATTGTGTCATGTAACCAAGCACCTTATTTAATTGCTAACGACAGAGTTGTTTCAGCATGTATTGTGATAACAAATGCAATTTCAATAAGTAGGTCCTTTATCTCTCTGTTTAGGAGTCCAAAAAACACAGGCAGTGATCACTAAACTGAAAGGATGGTTCGAATCAGGGGTCATATACTCGACCAATATCATAAAGCATGAGGGTAGGGGTATTTATCTCATCGACATACCTGATTTGACAGCTGCTTTGAAAGCCGAAAAACTGGTTTGAAACAGGTTAGTAATGTGTTAATATAAATAATTTATTTTGGCAATACATTAATTCACACTATCTTGCAAAGAATGTGTGATTTTTAATGTAATGGTTGAAACTGCACTTCACTAATTATCTTTTAAAATTCCGGATCATCATTTGACATTACAGTTCTTTAACAGTCCTTTAGATTAGCATCTGAAAGGTGAGATCTCTATCTCGTTTACACAATTTTCACTATGAAGAATACTGATTTTCACATATAAGATGATCACAAATATAATTTAATCTTCATCGCAAAGGAAATTCTCTAAGGGAATTTTGTGGTATCTATTAGTTTCCAGAAATTTTTGTTTGTATGGCAAGCCTTGAGGGAAAGGTGGTTCTGTAGTTTCAAAAACTCTGATGCTTATATTCACTATATTAAAGTTCACTAAATTGTGCAAATCTTTTATTTAATACATCGCCCAACTTTTCTATGTGTTCACTGTTCACTATATAATTTTCTATCTAAAAAACTATTTCCTTCAATTCTTGACTTGTAAAATGTGCTGATACATTTTTGTTTTTTTCTTATTTTTAGAGAGGACTCAATTTCAGTATGAATAAATAGCTTGGGGGGCACATTCAAAGGGGCTGAGGCGATGTTGGCAACCCCTCTTTTAGGGGATGTAAAAAATAAGTGCAAAATATTCAAACCTTTGTAAACTATTACTCTATATTGCTGTTGTAAAAAATACAATCCTCAAAACACCTTAACAAACACACTTTGGCCTCTGAATGTTTGAAAGTAGATGTAGTAACATTTTTAATTATAGAGTTTAATAATATTATTTGAGCTATAACTATGACTACTTGATATGTCATATTGTCATTGTTTTAAAATCTTTGATAATTATTAGCATGATCTGGAATACCCTTTTCACTTAGAACATTGTGGTCTAACTGGTTGCCCGCTCTCACTAAAAATGTGGCCCTCACAGTATCCTGATGGAAAATTAAATGGAAACCCTATGAGGCATTTGGTAAATTACAATAAAAATCTGGAAAAATGTGCTTTTACTCAAAATATGAAATATAATAATCATTAAAACAGTAAATAATAATGTTATTCAAACTGTAGTTTTTTTTGTAGCTGTGTAATATGTTTTATAATTCCTAATAAACAATGTTAATACAAATTTTAAAAAATTGTTTATTTAAATTTTAAAACTTATTTTTATTCATAAAAAAAGATTAATAGAAAAATGAGGGGGGAGGGAGGAATTAGAAGGACGTGACATACTTTCTAGTCTGGAAATTTAGAAAATGATCAGGGGAAAAGTCGGGAATTTCATTGGTCAAGTTGAGTAGACACCATGCCTACCTAATGGTATTTCACCAATAAAAATCACCCGAGTTTTTTTGGGAATGATAGCATCTCTTACTTCTGATGCTCACTGGTTTGACTCCTGCTTGACATTTTAAATGGTGCGGTTATGATCAAGTGATTTGAAATACAGCACTACCAAATCCCCAACTGCTAGTTGTTCTAACTTTTCCATTTGTCTGATAAAATCTATTTAACTAAGTATTAACATGCTATAAGTATGCTGTGTGGCTAAAAATAAATTATTACTTCTTTCAGACCAATGGCTGCATTTAAGAAAACATTGACAAGTGCAGTCATGACTGGATTACTTCATTTCGTCAAGGAGATATTTTGAGATCTTGAATATTTGAAAATAAAGCTCTCTCACATTTTCAAGATTAAAGTATTATGTTAACAGTAATCTCTTTTGTCCTCATCATTTATATTTGTTAGTAATGGTGGCTCGTTAACATAAATTTTGCCAATGTTTGTGCAAATAAAATATGTATTTTAAATATAGGTTTCTTTAGTTATTGCAACCAATATAAGATTATGTAATGAGTTTTAATATTTTCAAATTTAAAATATCATCTACATCATGTTTTTCAGAATTGAAGCTGTTTAAAATTCTGCCATAAAAAATTTATATTAATTTTTATATATAATCTTATAAGGATACTTATAGTTCACTATTAAATTCTAATAGCTATTTTCACTTTAGCTAGTTTATTTGATTTTTATTAACACCAAACAGCAGTAAAACTTAAACTCTCGTCTTTTCAGCTCTACATGCTTCATTTGTCAAGGCCACAATCAATGTCTTGGAATGAAACAGTTATATTTATATATTATATAAACCTGAAATGTTAATCTTTATCACAACTCTTTGGATCACTACAAGTTTTCTAAGCAAACACTCAAACCTAGTTATAATTACATTTTCCAAACCTACTTATTTTGTGTGATAAAAAATAACTTTGGTTTAAATATATGTTACTAAAAAGCTGAACTCTGTTAAAATGAGAGTAAACTGATTGAATATTTAATTACTCTTTGCTTTTACATTACCTATTCCCTTAACGATGATCTTCTGTCATAAATTTAAAAATATTAGCACACTACCTTTATTATATTTTGAAATCACTGATTATCTTGTAATTATTAATCATTAAGTCTGCATTTTATTTTTATTTATTTTTTATTTTTATTTTTTCAAAAATAAATCTAAACCTCATTTCTGAATAGAAAAAAACCTTTATTATTGCACAGCACATTACAGTTAGTAGTTTAATTAACAGTTAGTCTTCTTGTTTTCTGCCTCTGAACATTTTCAGACTTTTAGATCATCTTACTGTTAATTTAAGAGGAGTCAAACAAAACTTAAATTGTATATTTTTGTATCAGAGTCAAACAATTTCTTGTGCGTCTTTTATTTATTCTTTTTGACAAATAGATTTTTAAAAATAGTGTGTCTAAAATTAAAATAGCCTTAAATTACACATCAGGGGAGCTACCAATCCTCAATGTTGGTTAAGTCTTGAGATTAAATTTTTGTTATTGAAATTTGACTAGTTTTGAAATAGACTACAGAGCAGGGGTCGGCAACTTTTTTGGTTCTCGATCGACTTAAAGGCTTTTCAAAGGTCCAGTGATTACCCATAGTTTCTATATTCTATTTCACTGTTTTTTCTATACATGTTTGTTTTATTTCCTAAAATCAATCTTCTTCAAATACTTATGTCTCCACCCTCCTAGAAGTAAAGATAGATTAGATAAAATGTATATTTTTATATTAAACTATTTTTAAAAAAATTAACATTACTAATTATGACTGATCAAGGTTTTTTTTGGTCACCCTCAAATATTATAATTTGAGATTAGAAGATTCACGTGGTCGGCTGAAAATTGACACGAGCTTGACCAGTTGCCGACCCCTGCTATAGAATTATATTATATTCTTTGATCAAACACACTCCTTTAAAGATTGTAATCTTGTCACCATAAAGAACTTAATTCCTGTGGGAAAGTATATTTTCTCAACATCAGAAAATGACACAACCTACTCTGTTTTCTATTAACAAATATGACTTAGTACTTGTTTGTCTACATCTTCACAGAAATCAATGTAGTAGGCATACTTTTACTGCATCGCCTACTTCTGTGGCAAATATATTCCTCTAAACAGAACTTTCTAATACCAAACTTGACATAAGCTTGGGAATAAACACATATTGCTTCTTAGACATACTTGTAATTAACAATTTCTATACAGGTATATTTTAATTGAACACTCCAATATTAAATAAGTTGACTAATAAGTTGCATAGTATGCTTTGACCTGAAATGATCTTAACATAAATGTTGGGATGAATAAAAATTTGTTAAACGCCCAATTTAAACAGGTGGAGTTGGAAACTAAAAGTACAAAGCATCTCGAAATCATTAATATTAGATAATCACTCTTGTTGTTTTTCATAACTTACCTTCTTTTGAACTTGTCTTCATTGCAGTGTTGAGTGGATTTCTTACTAGGTCTTTTATGAAAGTATCAGTAAAACAATGAAAGCATTTTATGTTGAATCCTCCATTAGTGCATGATCATATTTGGGGTTCTGGGCGCAAGAGGTGGGAGAGACAAATAGGTGGCTGAGAAAGGTCTCCTGCACGGTGGATCTCCTCACAGGCTTCTTCTACTTGAATTCCACATCACTATTTTGGAGCAGGCATTTATTTTTCTCTCTCTCTTTTTTAGCAAAGCAACTCTCCTGTGTTGGGCAACTCACTATTAATAATTTCATTGATCCTAGCATTTCAGCAAGTGGCTACTCATGGAATATTGTTATAATGTCCGAAAAATCTGTCATTTCACGGTCCTTTTATTGTCGGGCTTCAGTCGATTACTATATTCTTCCTATACCTTATTTCAAATAGAAAACCAGCAATATATCAGTGGCTTTTAAAGATGTACTTCTATTATCAATAACAAGTCAATAATTTATGCAGCCAGAGATGCTTCATTCAATACCAAGTCAGCACATTTAGAAATCTTGGAATATTCCTGTAAGTCTGAAATACAGCTTAAATAGACACATCTGTAAAAGCATTTCAATCAAACTGTGTTGATTAAATAAATTTAAAAGCATGACATGAAGAAAGGAAAAGCAACATTGTATGTCCATTATGAAGGACTTTTTATTTATGTTATATAAGTTACAGAAAATGTAAACTAAACAATCATGTATAATTATTGTCATATTTTTTATCCCCACACATAAATTTAAAAAGTCTTGCATTGTATTCCTTTTTAATTAAATTTCTGAGAATTTGCTGCTAATTATTTTAAAACATTATTGCAGTATAACTTTTAAAGCATCCCAAGGCATAATTCGATTCACTATTAAATGGCTAAATATATTATATACATAAATAATAGTTGATAAAATGGTGAAACTCTCTTCTCTAATTATTTGTTAAGTACAAAGGTCCAAAAACTTGTACCATTTTCACTCAAATACTAAATAAACCAGTAATATATATGTAGGAAAGCTATGCTATGAGTTGCTTGCATTGCTACTTTTAATAAATATTTTTAGTGATGTTTATTAATGATACTTGTAACTCTATAGGGATAAATCTTATTTGGGTAGATTTTATAAAATGAATAAAAAAAAGTTAATCATGGGATTTTTTGAATGAATACCATAGGTTCATGTGTAAACACACATAAGCTTTCAATGCCACAGACTGAGTTTCATCAGATATAAAGCTCTTTTTGTGTATTTCAATTTAATCAAATCAATCTAATTATTCAAAGAAGTCAAAAGCTATTTGTAATAGATGTCTAAAAATCAAAACCTGTTCATTCATTAGTACCAAGTGTGCAAAAGAGACAATTTGGTATCTGCTGTCTCAGCTGCAGTGACATGTAGCTTTCTTAACTAATTTTCATTGAATGTCTTTGATTTGATCCTTAAGTCATCTTCAAGGTAATTCATAAAATGAAAGGATGAAAGAATGAATTGGAAAGCAAGGTGCAGACACATTTGCTTCATTACTTGTTTAAATGCCATACGGTCATAAGGAGGAGAAAAGTGCCAATCATGTTGTGTATTATCTTTGGTATTGTACATTACAGTATATTATATTAAAATGATATGTCTACTATTAACATTATCATGTAATACCTATGTTAATTTTGTGAACCATATTTGTTTCTATACATATATATCTTTAGCAATAATATTAATGTATTAAGAATATACAATTATTACGTAAAATGAAATGTTGGATAAAGGTATCAGCAAAAATGATTATATAATAACATATACTAAATAATTTTGTCATAATAAATACTTAAATATATTAAGAGTGTGTAAACACTGTAAAATTATATAATGAATGTGATATGAATGGAAGCCAAACTGAAAGGATAGTTGTGTTAAACCTTGATAGAAACAAATAAATTTCTTCATACACACTTACATTTCCAACTTCATATCATTTTCACAGTTACACATGTCGACAGCAACATTTTAAAATGTTTAAGAGTAACTGAAACTTATAGTGTTACCATGTTGATGCTACTGGCTGGAGGTTTGAATATATAGATAACTAGATAAAAACTAAATTTATTATCGTAAATCATATAATTTTATATTAAACATTTTAAAATATAAATAAGATCACTTAACATACTGACTCAAATATTGGCTGCTAAGATTGTGCAAAAACTTTTACCTAGCTTTGACAATTAAGTAGCCTTTTCAATAAAAATATTGATAGCTAGGCTAAAATGCTTAATTTATGTTCGATTTTCCATTCCTAGCTGCTATGTACATTTAACCTAATTCTTAGCCTTAAAGAACTCAAAATTTCAAAGCTGCCAGGCTTAAGGTCATCCAACCTCTTTTAAATTCATTTTCACACTATCCTCCTCTCGGACATATTGTTTCTTCATGTTGTGTACACACCTACCATCACCCGTACACGCCCTGCAACCTGCGTGTCTTGATTGTCCTTAACATGTTCAGAGATGCTTGCAAATCATGAAGTTTTTCATTGTATAGCTTTATCCATTCTCCGGTGTGTCCATCCCTCTTTGACCAAAATATCTTACAAATTAATAGTTATACTAAAAAAATCTAAATCAACTGAATTGCTTGTTGAGATAATAACTCGGTTTTCGAATTAGAATGAAAATATTACAAACAATTGTGCAATCGGATTTGCTTTAAATTAAAAAATGAACTTCCCACACCCCTATTGGCCACATTTAAAACATGTGATAACTTAAGTGAAAATATAAATTATATCACATCTATCACAAAAGAAGGAACATATGCTTCACTTTTGGGATGTTGACTATGTTTGGGTCCTTGGAACAATGACCTAAAGCTATTTTTCCAATCTCCAATGATGTACATTATTTTCCTTCTCTCTCCTCTATTGCTCTTTGTTTATTCAGGTTTTATTACTTATATTATAAAATTTGTCATAACTTGTAAGAAAGTACTTTTGTTTCTACTTGATCCACCATATTGTATCTTCCAGATGTGTTATTTAAGGGCATTGTTATTGGCCCCACTCTGGTTTTATAAAGGCCTTGTTTGTGAAAAAGTATGGCCTATTTTAGGTCAATATAATAATAGTAATAAAAACTTAATTTTGGTACCAATATTACTATGGGAGGCAAACTAATTTAAAGTTGTCAAATCTAGTTTTTCTGTATCTATGTTTCGTATCTTCCTTGATAATAGATTACTTCCAAAGTGTTTTAGTAAAGCACTTAATTTGACATGACTACTTTGTTTGAAGAGAAGTGCCATTAGTTGTAACATTTAAATGAAAGTGTATTGACTGATTGAATAGACTTAAGGCATATGGCATCTCTTTGTTTATATTATCATAAAAATGTAATTTTTAAAGTTTTTTCTAGACACAGTAAAGCTATATTGTAACAATCGCTGATGTAAACTTGTATCATTCTAACAACTATGCTAATAGTATCTGAGTGTGAGATACATTATATGGATTTAAATTGATGAAATATTTGTCTCTCTTAAGTTTGCAGGCCTTGTCCTCTTATCCTTCTTTTATATTTTTTATATGTTACATTATTTTTATATAACATGATATATGCTTGTGCATCTAGAGTTTCACCTTCCATCTTTAGAATAGTAATTTAATATAAGTTTATTGAGTATGTGTACTGTTAATAAAATAATCTGACAGCTTTTGGTCACATTGTAATTGGTAACTATAATTTTGGTGTGTGGTTCTTATTGATAATACTAAATGGAGTATGTTTCTATATTGATAATTATTTAACCTTGCAACATTAAGATTACTTTGTATATTTTTTGGACCATTCTTGTTCAACTATTTAAAATGAATGTTATGTTTAGTCTACAATTGATTATAAAATGTTTTGACTGACGGAACCCGAGTCCCTTAATTTTCTTTGAAACTTGGCTGTATCCAAGTTATAATGTCACTAAAGAATGTATTTTTTGGATGTATTAGTAAAACTGTATGTTCGATTGTTTCTCATGTTATCTTAATATTGAAATAAACATTCAAAAATTGATTATTATTTTCTCTCATTGGCTTAATTTAATATATTACTACAAAATAGGTTTGTATATAAAAAAAAAAAAATATATATATTATATATAAATATACTGCAAGCCTTTACGTTGAGCCATCATTTTTTAATTAATTACCCTAAAACACAAGGTAACTTGGTTTTGGCTATTTAGATAAATTATTATTGCTGGGGAATGTCTTTATTTATTAAAATGATACATTTGTAGCAAATGAATCACAAATAAAAGTAAAAACATTAGCACACATTTTCAAGCACTGCCTGAGGGAGATGCTATGTGGTATTAAATTATTGAAGTTGTAAGGAATTTAACTTATTTCAGTATAATGCTCCCAATTCATGTAACACAATATTACTTTTGTATCTAAGATAGGAAGTGCATCAAGCTACTGAGGTGTTGCTAATAGATGATTTAGTTGGCAAACCAGTAGATTTCAGTAGGAGCCTGTGTTTAAGATTGGTTAGGTCTGCCTTGGAGCCCTTGTAAGAGATAGTCATGTGTGTCGGATAAGTTGTGTTGTATGAGCTCGTTGACCTACTAGTAGGATCCATGTAGCTTGCTACACCACTACCTTCATCCATTACTCTGTATTCTCCACTCTTTTGATACTAAGTGCAACTTTTATTTTTCACTTTGATAAACACCATAAAAAACCAATGTATGTATAGATCTTTTGACTGGTCCATCACAGATTGGAGTCAAGTAGGGTGGTTGTCATTAAGTATTTGTAAATGTGTGTTAATGTTATAACTTTATAACCCCACCAGGACTCAAATCCAGGGTCCTAGTTTTTAATAGGCGAATAAATTAAAGAAGATTCATCTAATAGATAGATTGTGTTAGACTAAGGACGAAATAATTTGTTCAAAAATTTGATAAATAATAAAACTTTTATTACTTAAATACTTGAAAGCTATTTCATGTGCCAACATTGAATTTGTTTCAAATAACTTTAATTTAAATATGATTGATTAAATCAATTTAATTCCAACTACATCACATAGTTTTTCTATTCCTTTAATATGATCTTGACTAACACATTCCTCTAGTACCTGACACTTTCATACATATTACTTGGTACACTCTATGCACCATCACAAATATTGAAAAAGACTACCTGGACATAGAAATTGAACATATTACTAGTGATGAGGTTTTAAATGAAACTCGACTGTGCAGTTAGAGGGGGAAGGGACAAGAGGGAGTGATATGTTGGGGTTGGAAAAGAAGATATATTTCTCTCTCTTAGGTATGAGACATTTTCCTCTACTACCCCAGACACAAATATTTACTACTTACCCTACATATCTTTTAGATTTCCACACCACTCATATTATTGCCATCACCCAAAGTGTTTTCTCTGAAACTGTCGACTGACGAATTGTCCTCTACGTTAATGATAATATTATCGGATACCTCAACTATTCTTGACTCTTAACGTATTATTTGTGCGTATGCATTGCGTGCTAACCATTTCCCTTTCATTATAAAGTTAAATTTTACCTCTTCTAGGCTCTTAACAGTGTTTTACATTGAATGTAAGGTTTTTATTAGAAATATAGTCCTTGACTGGTACCAATATCACTTTTATGGGGTTGAGATGGTAATGTTATGGAGGTAGACGCAGAACAGAATGTTCATACTTTGCTATTAGTGTATCTATCATACATGTTTTAAATCGTGGTTTGTGCAGTTGAATAGTGAATATAATTCTGGTTGGAACATATTATTACTAAGGGTATATTGTGTTGTTTCAGCCAATTCAACCTTTCAACCTTCTAATTTTGACTTATAATGTAATTTCACATATATTATGTGGGAAAAAAATGTTTAAACACATTATATATTAACTATGATGTTTCATCTAGTCATTATGTTGCAATCTTTGATCTAATACTTTTTTCATAAGGTTAATGTTCGTTTTTCATAGGATTACTCTATTTTTCTTTTTCTTAATTATTAAATGTGACTGATCCTAAATATTCTTCACTAACTTAACTTTTCAATTCATCTACCTTCTAATTTTTGACATATAAATGTAACTTCACATATTTTAAGGAGTAGTTTTGGTTATACGTTATTAATGAAATATTATTTCCTTTACATTTTTAATTTTTAATATCTTAACTCCCATTTTCCATTAACTACTTTCAACTTGGGAAATAATCTCATATAGCTCGTTCCTTGCAAAATATTCTCAATTCACCATTAGTAGTTTATGCATAGATGTCTGTGGTGGGTCTAATTGAATGTTGTGGTAGGGTGCATTGTCAAAAACGATTACACTGTCAGGTGGCAAGTTGGGGATTAATTTGTTTGCCATCCATTTTTCATAGAGTAAAAATGTTTTAGAAAAGGACAGCACCACACGGCTACTCACTACGCCCCTACGTTACTGATACTGGTGGCTTTTCCTTGAACTAACCTGTGCACGAGTACATAATGTTTTTCTGCTGTCCGATTGTAAGAGTTCCGTGTTAAACCTCATCAGCAATACTTTGGCTTAAGGGGAATTGTGCACGCCATAAATTTGTTCATGGTCTGAATTGAGTTCCAAATGAGTAAAGATTGTCAAATTACACACTCACCAACCCACCAAATTAATTTGTAAATGAAAATATAGCATTTAATTTATTTGTTAAGTGATCGTGTGGATGGGAGTATGTTCTGAGAGATAATGTTGTGGATACATGGTTAGTAAATGCAATTATGGTGGCGTATGATAGAAGTAAAGCGTGTGTTAAGGTGGATGGAGCTTTGAGTGAATTGTCTGACATTGAACAGGTTGAGCTATGTCTTCATGATTGTTTAATGCAGAGGTTCTTAACCTTTTTTGGCCAAGACCCAAAATCAACAGAAGATCAACTTGGTGACACGTGGGTCTCTTTTGGACTTAAACAGTGCTAATTTAATAATTTAAATAAGTCTGGTAGTTATTTATTATTATATAAAGCTGTAGTATTTTCTAACAAGCAATTACAAAATGTAATCAGAATGTTATAGTAGAATTAAGAAAATATTTCCAGTATTGAATTTAATAAATAAAATACAGTAATTTACAATAACTCCGTTAATAATTATTAATTATGATGCTAGGTAGGCCTACTCACTATTGGGAAGGTATTAGTATAAGGTTGCTTCTCAAGTTATGCTCTGTTGTAGTCTGCTTCTAATATTAGTTTTCATGACAGAAAGTTTAGAAAATCCAGCTTCACATAGGTAAGTAGTCGAAAACTAAAGTAGCACGTTCATAACTTTGTTCCCTAGAATAGGTATTTCTTTTTTCAGCTTTATCCAAAATGAACATAATGACTCAGTTTATTTTTTGAAATTGTGACGCAAATCTTCATTGCTTTGAACTTCAATGAGCTCTTCCTGAAGATCAGCAATATCTGAAAAATGTTCAGGTGAGTTGTCAATGTCCATTGGACCCAACTATTTAGCCATAACTTCTGGACTATAGCGATCAAACTAAAGATTTAATTTCTGCAGATGCCTATTTATTACATTTTTAACCTCTGCTAGCTCAGTCCATTCGTCTTCCAAAAGTAGGTTTAAAGTTGGGAAAGAAGCCATCTTATTTTCTTGTGTTTTCTTTTTCCACAGTTTTCAACTTTCCTTTGAATGCTGTCAATTTCTCTGTTAGGCCAATGACAATGTGATTGCGACCTTACATTGAGGTGTTTAACTTACCAAGTTCCGCAAATATATCTGAAAGGTAGACTTAATTCAATATCCACTTATCTTTAGAAAATCGGGAAGTCAAAGGATAGTTCATATATATACACACACACAACCTACAATACAACCCACTAGGAATCAAACTCCGATCTTGTCACCGGCAATCCAGTCTCGTACAATATTTTCAATAAAAATATATTTGAATAAAACTATTGCATAGCATTGACATCGATCCACTTGAGGTATTCTGTGACCCTAGTGTAGAGATCAGGGAAAGCCGGTATTACAGCACAGCCTGTCACACCGAAACTGACTATTCCTATTAGAACATCCGTTTCATCAGGGTCAAGCACCGTGAGTGGGCCGCCACTGTCGCCCTGCAAACAAACATTATTTATTATTATGCTTTAGTGCCAGGGTGCACTAATTAATTTATCTGAAATGATGGCACAGGTGGAAATGGCCGAAGTTTAATTTATAAGAACGCACACATCCAACATTAAGAAATAACTTAAGAAAAACTGCCCCTCATTGCGCCCAGTAGGGGATAAAAACCTGGGACATGAATCAAGCGTACTAGCCCTCGACAAATAGTTAAAGCTACTTTCAACTAAGAAAATTGGAATACCTTTAAAATCAATCAAAATATTTTTTTTTATCATTTTATTTATGCATAGGCTATTTATGAAACAATTCAAATTGCAACAAATATTTTGAGTTGTTTTGAAATATTTAACAATAGAATCGCACACTTTTTAATTCAAATTCAAGAGTGACAAGTTGAAATAAGACTTACAAGTGATTTTTTTATGAAAAATACAAATCAGTTGAACCACTCTACTTTCAATTGAAGCCAAGGGCTACCATATATTTTGGAACTAAAAAGAGGACACTTTTTCATAGGAACGGGGAAATAAGAGGAAAAATTAACTTGGCAAATGTAAAAATAACCCTTAAAATAAACATTTACATCGCATTTAAAAAAAAGTTTTATGCCCAAGGGTATTTTTCACTTGTTCCAATTTTTCATCAAAAATTCACTAAACCCACTGATTTAATTATAAAATTGTTCTTATGACATCTTAAAATTATGTTGGACTGTTAAAATTCTCTTTACACATTCAGTACATAACTTCTTTTTTCTCTATTTTTTCCCATTAACCACTCTGAAAACACAAATATTTTTTCTGAAGCCCATTCATAAATTTTAATTTTAATTGTTGCTATTGGATATTTATAAAACATTTAGTTCTACCTTAAGGCAACATAACTTTTAAATTAACCAAATAAGAGACCAATTTGGTCTTAGATCTTATTTAGTCAATGATCTTATTTTTAACTATCTCAGGACCCCTCAGAGAGAGAAAGTATTGTGATCTTCAAAAACATTGAATTAAAAGATTTTGATGGACGTCAATGTTTTATTACCTAAACCCGAAAAAGTGGTGTTCACAATTCCACCTGTCTGTTACAGTTTACCAATCAAGCTAAAATTGTTCTTTATGGTTTTCATAAGGTTGCCTAGGGTATTTTTTGGAATTGTCCATCTAACCCTAAAACTAAGGTTAGTTTCCTTAAGATCAAAAGGAGAACAATTCTCTAACAATTTTGATTAAAATTCGTACCTAGGTACTGTTTAACATCACAAACAAAATGGTGCATCTCATTTTTCCATAAAATTGACTTTGAGGGTACTATACATAAACAGAAATTTCCAATTTTGATCATATCTCCGCAGTTCTTTGAGATACGAAATAACTGATCATTGCAAAGTTGTAGTACTCTTCAAAACAAATAACCTTTATTTGAAATATTTATTTCTTAAATAGAGCTTTGGAAAATGGGGAGTTGAAAATGCACGGAACAGATAATATGTTTCTGTAACAATGTCCATTATTTCATGTATGCTCTTTAGTGGAACACACTTTTTTTCCCCCCATTATGTTTCTATAACAATGTAAATTATTTATTTCCAGATAGCTTACGAGTTATAAGTATAATTTATATAAAGGAGCGAGAAAGCCTGTGTGTTGCTCCATAACATTTATTTTCTTCTTGGCAACATCGTCTGTCAAAAATCCAAAATTTTACATTATTACAAAATCTGTTTAAAAAAAAAAGGACATGCCTGGGGAAAAGCATATGCATGGTAAGCAACCCTAATTGTGTCATTTATAACCGAGTTCAATGAATAATATTTAATGCAACTTATCATAAAATTGGTTTAACTTAAACCATATGTAGATTATGCGTGGCTGTGCCAATGAAGTTGTTAAAAGAATGCATAAATGAGATACAAAAACAACTTTATTATATTTTTGAAAACTTGTTAGTTATATTTGTTGGTCATTTACAATTGTCTTTGCTCCCGTGGTGATTGTATATGTTTTTGAAAGTGAAAGTTGTAGTGTTCATTTTCAGTCTTTATATTAACCACTCTTATTTAATGCCATTAATAGAAGCAGAGACTAAAGAATATAAATTATGGTTCAAAGGTTGGTTTTCCTCTTTAACAATTCAAAATAAAATTCCAACATGACAGGTAAATGTGTGTTTAGTCAAGTGTGGTGACCATTAGTGACAAATAAATATATGGCATCAGGAAGATGAAAGTGAATTTTAGAATATGTATCAGCATTCCCCTGAATGAGGTAAAGTAATAAATAAAAATGTGGAGAAAACCACTAACATTTGATATTGACTAGAATCAAACTTGGACTCACAAAGCATGTCCCTTCCAAGGAGTCGGGAGCAGCACAAATCATCCCCAAGCCGACTGGTTCTTCTATGATCCGTGAACACTGAAAGTTGGATATAGTTTCCACTATCAACTTCTGTAGAATGGGGCTGGGTTCCCCTTGGGGGAAAGAAGTGATCCCCCAACCAACAACGTAACCACGACGTCCAGTGTATGACTCGCCTTTAAACAAGTCATAAATGTTTGTGTTGCAGAGAAACATCATACCAAGGCACGCTCAGAGAAGCATGTTTTGGTATCTAGTCAAGTTGGGTCAGATCCACTATTTTATGAATCCGTATCTCCAATTCACCCTCAAATCCAAATCTGAATTTTGGAAAAAATTATGACCATAAGAAGAAATATAAATATAGTAATATAATAAAAAATAAAAATTGTAACTAAAAAAAATCTTTGAGGATGTGATGTTTGAATCCAAAATTTTCTCGACTCTCAAATATCCTTAAAGATTCAAGGTCCCATCCCAAGTATGTAGTTAAAAACTATGAATGGCACAAGACCTTTTCATTTCATGGTCATCATTGTCTTTATTACAGATGATGTCTAAACATCTTTAAGAGGCTCAAATACATTCCTGTTGAGTTATATGTACCAGCAGTGAGCAAGAGTACAACAACAATAAATATATTATTTTAGATCAAAGAGTATTTTGACACAAATATAATTTTGTACTTTATATATTTTATTCACATAGCAAGTAAAAGAATATTCTTACTTTTAAAATGTATGCACGCATCATTTCTTAAGTTTTAGGAGAAATGATTTTGAAAGACTAATAAGATTCTTGTGTAGCCATGTATGTGGTGAAAACTACCTGCTACCTGATAATATACTATGATCACACCATAAAATATTTAAATAATTATAATGATGATTTTCAGTACAGAGCTAAATTATCATTTTTTTTTTTTCATCCCATTGCTTTGTGGGCAGGAAATAAAGGGGTACAGTCTCGTGATACTGATGCAAACATAATTGTTTAAACATCACAAACTATCTACTCTTTCTATCAGGGTTGTGTAGTAAGTACATCAAGCCTTGAACTCCTCTATTTTATACTCTCAGACTTCGACTACTTAAGAAATGACTAATGTATGTTAATTAATAGCAAGAAAATTTACTGCAGTAAAATGCTCAGATACAGATGACTTCAGGGGAAGTTTCTTTGACGTGAATTTATATTTGAATAAATGTGTCAATCAAAATTACAAATATTGGTCCTAAAA
The DNA here is from genome assembly GCA_033556935.1 of Timema podura. NCBI lineage: Eukaryota > Metazoa > Arthropoda > Insecta > Phasmatodea > Timematidae > Timema > Timema podura. The sequence goes on from JAVRXN010000008.1 coordinate 59,399,890, forward strand.
ATTAAAATGGTATATCTATCATATATTGTAATAATAGTAGAAGTTTTTATTTTGAACCCTGAGTCGATACATTTTTACCAATTCGACCCAAAATTGCTTCTGATTACAACTACATGACGTTGACCCCGACTCCATAGCCCTGCTTTCTAGGGTGGCCTCTTTTGTTACTTTGTTTTAAATCCCCCTATAGTCAAGAATTACTAAATTTTCAAATTGTATACTATTTTAGTGTACCACTTCTTGCTATAATGTTAACAGTGTTCTTACCTGACTCGGGAAGACAAACTGGTCTGATCCTGTTTGAGAAAGTGACAGGTTTGTCCATTTCTAGCAGAGCAATGTCGTTACTAAGCAGAAACGGATGAAAGTGGGAGTGATAGGATATCCTTTTCACCTTGCGCACTTCATGGGTCGTCTCATTCATTGTACTGAGGTCGTGGTCTCCTATCTGTAGCACCAACTGCTCAATCGGGGTGTCTCGTCTGAGGGCAAGTCTTAGAATCAGTACATGTGCACAGTATTTATGTTGTGATCACAGCTCAGTCAGTAATGCTTTTGCATAGTAAAAAGTAAATATTTTTTAAGAGTCATTTTATTCATAAATTTAATATATATAAATATAATTTTCTAATGTATGTGTGCCTTTCCACACAACTCCAGAAGCCTCTAGACAGGGCTATTCAATTGGCGGCCCCGCGGGCCACATCCGGCCTGCCAAGCTCTGCGGATTGAAAGTTTAGCTACCGTATCACTGTAGATGCTTTGTATAGTTCAGACGGTATGTAGAGGTGCCTGACCTTGAATGGCCAGAAAGATCTTCAGTCTCTTATCAGTGATGGGCGAAGCTGCAAGTCCAGTGTTACTCGGTCCTTGGCGCCACCAACATCGTGTGTATACAAGGGAGTGCGAGCTTACCCTCTAGTGGCTTGAGTCCCCCACTCTAGACCTGTTATCTCTCCCTCCAAGCGCCACCACATAACGGCTGAGCTATATGTGACTTACACATCTTCACTCTTCCACTCAACAGCAGCCGATGTCTCGCCAGTTGATGTTTGCCTGATTTATTGTTCGTGTATTATTTATAGTAATAGCGGAGTGCTTTGCTTGTAATAAGTCTTATTCTAAGTTTATAGCAATATCATATATAATATCAAATTATGTTTCACTCCCCAACCTCCCCCCTTTTAAACTACTAAAGTGTAATTTAATAACATTCCAAATTACTGCCAGATTGAATTAAATGTCTGGCCCGCCAAATATTATGATTTTTTTGGAGTGGCCCACTTGGATAACTGATTGAATAGCCCTGATCAAGATGGTCTAGGAAGCTGAAATTTGCACACTCATAGTATAAGTTATGGGACAACTAAACTGAGTTGAATTTTCAATTATTTTTTTTATGAAAATAGAAATAATTTAGTTCACTCTCACTTTATCCACTCTTAAGTAATAACTGTCAGAACAATACTTTTTTTTACAAACAAATCCCAACCTTCCATGCGCTTATCAATTGAAGGTAAGGTTTTGTAAGGTTGGTTTGTAATCAACTTGTTGTACACAGTCCTAAAAACTAGTTTAATAATAATTCAAGGTAAAGTATCAGTTTACATTCTGTAGCATAAACTTCATTACTTAACCAAAAATACAGTAGATATAGTTTTTTTCTGTTTACATAATGTATGACAAGCACTCATTACATTATATAAATCATCCAAGGTGACAAATAACTAGCTTAAACTTAGATTAGCTTATTTAAGTTTTAAACGCTCCTGAAACTAATAGGAAAATTGTGTTCATTTTTTAAATCAGCTGTGAGTAAATTCCATGGTGACAAATATATCATCAGAGCTCTGCGTTTGTGGAGATTGCGATAATTCGCGAATTTTAGATATGGCATTTTTTATTTCAGATGTTCACATTTCAGGTTACCCTGATTGCAAATATATGCTCAGAATTGTCGCGATAATTCGCGAAATCGGCGTTTTAGCGCGATATTCGTGATTTTAAACGATCTCCGCGATAATATTTTGGGATATTGAAAAATAAATATTTTAAGTTTTAAAATTGCATCGAAAGTTTAAAAATTGAGAATGTGCTGCTAGGGCTGAAGACATACAGTATGTTCAGTGACTTCGCAACAAAGTGTTTGCAAGCGTTGTGGCTGCCGATTTCAAATGCAGATTCATAACGATATTTTTCTAGGTATAGTTTAGTAGTAACAGACCGCAGAACCACAATGAAAGTGGATAACATTGTTACCAGCTGCATGTTGCAGTTTGGTGATGTTGAGTAGTTATTTTGTATTTTTCTAGCCTAAATTGAGATTTAAAAATATAGTCACAATTTTTGTGAAGTAACAAGATGATTTTTGTGTAATATTTTGTCTTTGTGACTTGTACATACTTTTCCCGGACCAGCTGCCGCTAAATATTACTTTTTTAATAAGTTGACAGCACATTTTTTTGCGGACTAGTGTTTTTTACCGTTTTGTCCAAACAAAATGTAATTTTTTGTTTTCACTTCAATATGTTTACTTTACCTGTTTCAAACATTGTCCTGGAAGTCTAGTTTTAACCCAACAAAGTCACCTTAATCACGAAAGTTTGGTAAAAACCACTTTTTTAACGCTTTTGTCTTAATTCGATAATTTCGCCACAAAAATAGGGTTTTTGTAATTCACCGCTTTTGGGAAACTTAAAAACGAAATTGGGCTTTTTTATTCACCATAAAAGCAGGGCTCTCTATATCATCTTAGATTTGATATTACATTTCTTTCATTTTGTCCTTGTACAGTAAACTCCCAGTTATCCGCTTTGCGGCTTAACCGCGCATCGCCAACAGCAGGGGATATGTTTCTGAAAAATGCTGTGCTGATGGAGAATACAGAGCTACCGATTGTTGTACTCATTAAAACCCTAAGGAAGAGATAATGGCTAGATAGGCAAAAAGGCTTATGCACTGGGGACTGCACTGGGATGGACTCATAACCTGCTTAATTATCTTGAACAGGATGTTACGGGAAATAGATAGCGAGATAAGGAAAAAGGAAGCAGCTCTAATGAAGCAGAAGACTAATACAGACGTTTTTAAGTGATGTATCCATTTGTAGTATACTGTACATTGATTTAAAGAGTGTTTTGTATTATGTTAACGCATAAAATATGATTTGATGTGTTCATAAACGCAACCAGAATAGGTGAATATTAGTTTGAACTGAATGTGCTACAATCTCTCGTTTGACTAAATATGCGGACTATCTGCGGTTTTGAGTTATCCGCTACACTCATCCCCTCCATTACTGCGGATAGTCGGGAGTTAACTGTATAAAATGAAACTCAAAAATATTACAAAAAAATCTCTGGAATTGACATAGCCTACCAGTAAAATTATTTTATATTTATAGTCTTTCAAAACCACCAAAATATTTTATATAATAAAGGATATAAATGTCTTATTAAATAAATTAGATTTAATGTTGTATATTTTTTTATCACTGCGTCTTTTTATCTGTTCAGGTTATAGGCATATCTGATGATTACTCTAATGGGATGGGGATAAGGAAAGAAGCATTTTCGAGGTAATCCACCTGCATTTACATGAAAGGAGAGTGGGAAATCATTTAGGAAAAACCACCCTCGGCAGATCTAACATGAGAGTGACACCTTAGACCATTTGACCACTGAAGTGGGTTGCTGAATATTATTTACATACTATAATGAAAGCAATATATAATTTGGAGAATTCCAACACTTTCTTTAAATAAACTGACGATTTACTTGTGAACAAAGACTCGTACTTATGAGCTGTGTATGAAACGTTGGCCCCAAGACTAGTTAGATCAAATGCAATAGTATAAACCATGAGTGCATGATAAAGAAGTTTATGTGTTGGAGATGTGCACATACGTCATGATACAATGTGCGGCTGTGAGCACAAATAGCTCGTTGATTAGAGCTCCCCCACAGAAGAAGAGGTCCTCCAGGAAGATAGCAACCTGCCAAGGGAACTCGTAGAGGGCCGCATCTGTTCCCCCGACAATCCTATCCTGTGCTTTATACATCCTGTCCCTCTGTAGTGCATGAGGGGACTGTTGTAGATGCTTCTTCATCGTTCCTGCACCAACAACACACTAAATTCTTAACATTTCTTCAATTTATGTCTAGCCTGGGCACGATCAAGATTATTAAGTCCCAGCGGTTCAACCGCTTTTAACTCCCAAAACACTGGGTTAGAGATCTCAGAGATAAGAAACTCATCTTGATCAGTGACTTTTATTTAGTTGAAAACTCTTGTGTGAGTCAACTTTGTTTAAAATAGGTCACAAAATCACATTTTGTCCTATATCTAACACTTGATGTGTTTTGAAAAATAAAACGCTTATAAAACGTTTTTTTCGAAACTTCATAACTTTCTGATTCTATTAAAGTGTTTACTTACTAAGTAACACACTTTTTTGGGGGAGGAGGGGTTGCACAATGTTTTCTTTTAACCACACTACACTTAAAATAACCTCTGGGGCTACTGCGTGATTACTCTTAGTCAACAGCATTGCCATTCTCTTGTTTTAGCATAGTCAATCTTCCCCTGAATATGAAAAATTTTGCAACACTGACTAGTCGATTTTACCAGAAGCTCCTTCTTAACCCCAACATACCACTTTCTGGCACAACCTAAAGTAAGTATATTCGGCAACAGTTAATGGAGTTCCTAAGCAGAGATAATCAGTGTGGTAGGTTAGGGATGGGAAGTGAAGAGCTTAGAAGAAATATATGCGCATTTGTGTGGAGGGAGAGTGGGAAACAGTTTGGAAAGAACCAGCCTCTGAACACCTGGCCAGGATTTGAACCTCGACCTCCCCATCACCAACAATTCAATCTCTTGCAGGAATGGCACCTCATACCATTAAACCATCAATGCTAGTACATATGTTATTTAGCAGTTGGCACATTTATTGATGCTGCTCTTGCCATGGCAATCTAGCACTAGTAGACACATAATATACAACAATTTGTACTAATGTGTTGATTGCGTCAACACATCACAATACATGTATGTGTAAATGTACCCAAGGTTTTACAAAACTCTTTCATGAGACTTAAATACAGTTAGATTAAATTAATGTAAAATCCAATCAACCATATACCATAGTAGAAAGTGTTGAAGACAGGTTCAGGAAAGCTCCACCAGGTACCTCCTTGATACCTCGTGTTATCGCGCCGCCACTTAATATCGTGCCACAAGTTGAAAAAGCTGTGGGACAGCTCGGAGGAAGATGTTTGAGCATCCCACTCTTGTCGTCCGCAAGACACGGGAACTTAAGGACAGATACTCAAATCATACTTTATTGTTCTTTTAGTATAAGAAAGTTAGTGTGTTTCTTTTACACATTGATTTAATTGTTCAATAATAATATATACATAATAATCAGTGGCGGCTCATGCATATGAGCTACGGAGCTGCAGAACCCCCAACTTATTCTGCATAATACATACACGATATTGTATTTTAGTTCAGTCAAAACACAACCCAGAAGAATATATTATATTATATTATATTTAAAATATTTCATATTTTTTAATTTTCTCAGACATTAATTATTGTGCTATTTTGGACTAAAGGTTTTCATGACTTTGAGGCTAGGAGAGCGACAGGCGCTGCAATTCGCGCAGAACCCCTTGACTAATGGTAGTGTGTAGAAGCAGAGGCGGGGTAGTAGGGGAAGTGCTCGAACAGTAACAAAGGATTCGAGCTTCAACTTTTGCAGATCCTTTTGACACCCATAGTCTAACATTTAAACCGAATTGCGTGACCAACTTTTTTTTTTTTTTTTTAATTCTGTATTTTTGCCTGTTTAACTGCTTATCAAATGAGTGCAGAAATGAATACTAAAACTAGAATGTTTTTAATTTATTATCACTTAATATTTCTCGATTAAGTTTAATTGGAAAATTTTAAATTGAAACCAAAGGGCCTAGTTTTACAGTAATTTTGGTGTTTAAAGCGTTTATCCAAACATAATTCATAGTATTTAGTTGCCCATTTTAAGATACAGTATTATGAGCCTCTAAATTATAATTAGAATATTTTATCATTTGGATTTAATTTATTATCAAAATAATATTTATTCTAACTAAAGAACCGACTTTATTTTTTTAATTGCATATTGATATGTTTATAATATTTTGAAATATCTGTTTATTTTTTATATACTTTCATATAAAAAAGAAAAAAAAATTTCGACTAATTATAGTATGTCGTCATTGTTATTGTGTTTGTTTTTTAAGTAGAAGCCCTACACTCCAAAAATACTAAACAAAATCATATTTTATATAGGGACTAAACTAAACAAAGTAGATTTTTAACTCAGGCAATCTCACTGTCTTGAAACCGTTCATTTAAAATGTATATTTCGTAGATCTACCTTTTTGCTAATAAGTCTTAAAAACTAAATTAATTTTAGCAAATAAATTAAGCTATAAATTGTTAAAGGAAAACATTATTATTCATCCCGCCAAATGACCCCTCTAAATTCCCTCTCTATCTCAATGTTCTCTCCCCCTCCCCTCTCCGGTCCCACCCAAGCAGCACCCCCATTGTTAAAACTCACGAGCCGCCACTGATAATAATACCTACATAACTTGTCTATTATAATGCTGATTCAAATTAAAAAGTTGACACATTTGATCAAAGTATAATCACATTTTAAAATTATTATTTATATTGCCTTTTAAACTTAACACTAGGAATTTGTCAGATCTTAATTAGTTGTGAAGTAAAATAAATTATTCAAAAATATATTTCATATCTATATATATTTTTATACATATTTAATAAAGTACTGCAGATAAACAAAGTCACCTATGTATATACTTGATATAAATTAATTGGTTGTAATGGTATTAATAAGTTTCATTCCTAGAACTCAAATCTGGTTCTAATTTATGGTTGTGTGTGGATATATAAATGACCGAATGGGCTAAGTGGGAGCATGCTACAGCTGCCAGGCAGAACTTTGCTTCCCAGACCTCCCGGTGGTCATTTTACAAATTAAGTCTGAGGGTGGTATGCAAGAACTTGACTAAGTGAATGCTTAGTGGACCGATAGTATGCTCCACCTTTTAACCTAAGTCTGAGGGTGGTATGCAAGAACTTGACTAAGTGAATGCTTAGTGGACCGATAGTATGCGCCACCTTTTAACCTATGATGACGCAAGCAAACTCACGCTAGTGTCAAAGAAACATCCACTTAGTCAAGTTCTTACATACGACCCTGTATGTTGTTATTTTTTTATCCAAGACAGTTTCTGTGTGTGTGTGGATGTCACCTCTCTTTTTTTGCAGGACAAATCTCATTTGATATTTTATGTATGTAATAAGAAGCAAGCATCTCTGATTATAAAAAGTACTAAGTTTACAGTGCATTTGAAATTTCAGAGGTTTTCTTTGTGTTGTATAACTATAAAGAAAAGTACAAATATTATAATATTACTTACCATAGATATAATTATTTCCTTGTCTAGCTTTGGGGTGAACAATCAAGCCAAGGCTTGTATTCTATTCATAACAGTTACCTCATGGTATCCTCAACTGTTGCAACCCATTTGTACCCACTAATTAGTCTGATTAAGAGAGATAAATACACAACAAAGGTATGTACCTTGGAAGTTGCTTAGTTCTGTGCACCGTAGCTGAACTATTTTAATACTCCAGCGATAATAACCTTCATTCTGAATGAGCAGTGCCAACTTCACTGGCTTTGTCTGTCCTGGGGTTACTGCAACTGTAGCTAGAAGCAAACAATGTATTTGTTTTCTGCCTGTAAATTTATAAATTACCAAATTTCTAGATTTTCTTCACTCTTATTCTCTGTATTGTCATAAATGTGTAGAGTAATCCTACACAATTTGTTTTTTGAAATTATTTAGTAATAAATTTATGCATCACTGGTTTTTTAACGGGAGAAAAATGAAAAGGTACACATGTTTCAAATAGAAAGGAAAAAATATTTTAGAGCTAGGGCCTGTGCCAATTTTGAAAGGAAATCTAGAGTCTGATTTAGATGTGAAAAACTTTTTTTTGACAATCATAAAAGTTACTCACATCATTTTCATTAATGTTTGTATGTCAAGTTACGTATAAGTAAACACAGCGTATTCTTACCAGATGTCTTGGGTTCTGATCCTGACTGACTCAAATGTATGTCTTGATCATTATCGATACGAGTGTCTTACTTATTCATGAGGGCTAGACTCTTGTCTTATATTCAGGTGTGAGATAGTTTAATCTTCTACCAACGTTTATTATTAGGCTTTTGTTGCATATCAATGAATATAAATATGAAATAAGAGCCACATTTATTAATAAGTTGATTTATTGAGATATGTGACTAATAAATAACATGCTAAAAATAAGTATTGCCTTTACATTGCTATACTAAAAACTGAATTATTGTGCCTGCTGGAATGGCCGGAGTGCTTCAGGCACTTTCATATTGATTGACTGCTTGAGCACGAGGGATTTTTCTCAGATTGCCCAGGTTTCTTGGGATTTTACCAAAACCCCACAGTATGAAGGCTGCACCAATAGTAAGTCAATCCTCTACCAGTATTCCTGAGAACATTAGGGGCTATTTTGAATACTTTTCCCCATTTAACTTTAAAGGTAAAACCATTTAAGATGATAGATAATGCATTCAGGAATAAGGGCCATGGTCGCTTTCTATTTTAACAGAATATGTCAAGGGCTGCACTTTTACTTTTAAAAAACTATTTCAACCTGGTTGATGGGGAAGTCTTTTTTAATGGCCGATTCCTTTAACAATATCCGAGGGTTTTTTATGTAAGGTAGTAAACCATCAAGTAAACAAACATATTGTTCCCTTGTCCAGTTAGAAAGTGATAAAATCAGAAGAGCTTGGAATGTTGCTAATAAATCTGTTATATTACAAATGTTATCTGTAGCTGTCCCTTTTCATAAATTAATAATATCAATACTAATGAAATCATACTAATAATAAAGGAAAATGTTACAATATTGATCGCAAATAAAAATTTCGTATTTTCTAAAAGTGCCTTCCTACCAGAATTATACTACAGCGTAATTTGACCAAGGTATACACCAGACACTCAGCACTACGGGAGTTTCACTGAGCTCCTTAAGCCAGATCAAGTCCTTGGGCATTGGGGAGTGCTTTCACTTTTTCATTGTAAAGGGATGGCAGTCCAAGAACAATAGTTCAGTAACCAGAACCCCCCCTCCCAACTCACCCCTTTACCCACTTTCAATAACCAAACATTTTCAGACAAGTAACTGTATTTGATGCTTGTTTACAACCAGACAATTTGGAAACATCGCTGGAACAAAATAAAGGACTATGGTTTATTTATAATTTGCAGTCTGAGTAAGCTCATTTGAGGGTTGGTTTATGACAGCGGTTCCCAACGTGGGGTATGCGTACACCTAGAGGTATGTGCCAGGAAGTTTAGGGGTATGCGAGAATATTCAAATAGTGGCGGAAAGAAAGAGCTACATTTGCCAGCAGTCTAAGACAAAAGATCAGTCAAATTATGAAATTAACTCAACGATATGGTGAGGCGCAGTTCGGGTTTTCTTATATATTGAACCTTGAGAAAATGATTTCAATTTCAACCATAAAAAGTTTTTAAGTTATTAATAAATAAATTAAGTGTGTTAGTTTTTATTGTAATTTTTGCTTTTTGAATGTAAAAATATATTTCACTTTATTATTACACCGTTTTTTAATCCCATTATTAGACATGTATTTTCAGTTGCAAGAAGTAAATTATAAATAACTACTACTGTAATAATTATACATTTTGCTCAAATTAAGGGCACAATTTGTGGAAATGGGCTGCCAAGGGGTATGCAAGTGAAAAAAGGTTGGGATCCACTGGTTTATGAGAAGGGGTTGGGGCTGCTACCTGAACCTAGATTTGTGAAAGCCAGATTATTAACACCAGAGATTCTCTAGAAATGTATGTTAATAATATTATTATTACTATTATTATTATTATGAATATATTTTTATCTTACGATCATAAAATGATGCATACTTACTGCTGTATCCAGACAAAGGTCCACATTGCCCAGTTGTTGGGCCATCCACAGAGTTGAGGATGAATAACTGATCTATGTCACACACCCCACCCAACTTTCTTGCTAGGTCAACCTTCTCAAACTCTACTCTAAAAATGTAAATCAAGCAAACACTATTAGTATTATTGTACCAACGAGTACACACCAAAATTAACAATAGACGTGTGAGGTAGCAGCCCTAAACAATTCTACATACATTTTATTTTAGTTTATTAAAGTCAACTATAACACAATTCAGAAGATTATATTTTCAACATACTTAAATTTCAGATTTTGTAATTTTATGGACAGTGATTGTGCTGTTCTGAATGGAAGGTTTTTGTGAGGCTACTGGCTAGGAGTCAGCCACTACAACTCTATCTGAACCCCACGGCTAGTGGTGAAGTGTAAATGCTGAAAAGGGGGAAGTGCCCGAACTCTAACGTGGGATTAGAGCCGCAAGCATTGCAGATCCCCTCGAGAGCCACAGTATAACTTTGAGATGAATTGTGTGACTAATATTTTTGTTTAAATTTATTTCTGTATTCTTGCGTGTTTAACTATTTATCTAATGAGTGCAGAAATTAATACTGAAACTAGAATGTTGTTGATTTATTAACAATTCATCTTTCTCGATTAAGTTCCATTGAGAAAATTGAAATTTAAAAATCAAGAGAGTATTTTTAATAATTATATCTAAAGACAACCAGTACTAATTCTGACCTTTGGTGGCCGCACGGTCTAAGGTGTCACTCTCCCAATATAATAGATTGCTAATGACAGGGATTGGTGTTTGAATTCTTTTTATAAGAACTAAGGGTGGCTTTTCCTAAATGGGTTTTCACTCACTTCATACAAATGTGGATTCACTTCCTCTAAATTTGATCTTTCTCATCCCTAACTAATTAGCATAATTAGTACATATGCATATAACGTGAATTGGTAGTAAAATGTGGTGCTAAAAATAATTCTACTATTCGAATAATTTATAAAAATATAAACTCATAGCATTTGCTTCTCATTCAAAAGTAAATATTCATTTTAAAATATTATGAGCCTCTAATTTGTAATTAGCATATTTGTATCATTTGCATTTAATTTATAATCCAATATTTATTCTAAGGATATAATCACTGACTTAATGAAGTGGACTGGCTAGAAAGAGCTCAAGATAGGGATGATAATAATAATAATAATAATCGACTTTAATGGCGAAGTTAAGGCTACCGCCTTTTCTTACACTTAACCATAGGGTGTAAAGGGGTGGACTGTATAGAACTAGCTCAAGAGAGTGATAGGCTGTAAAGGGGTGGACTGGATAGAACTAGCTCAAGAGAGTGATAGGCTGTAAAGGGGTGTACTGTATAGAACTAGCTCAAGAGAGGGATAGGTTGTAAAGGGGTGGATTGTATAGAACTAGCTCAAGAAAATGATAGGGTTAAAGGGGTGGACTGTATAGAACTACAGTAGCCCCATGGCTTCTTTGGTGCTGACTGACAGTTCACAGCTGACTTCTGACAGTCAACATTTAGGTATATACCTACATTTTGACTGTCAGAAGGGACAGCTGCTAAACACATGTTTTTTGCAGATCATATGGCTCGGCGTAGGGATACATAATTTGGTCTGGTAGCTTTTCAAAGCCGTCATCTGTCAGCTGTGAGCTATCAGTCAGCACCAAAGAAGCCATGGGGCTACTGTAGCTTAAGAGCGTGATAGAGTTAAAGGGGTGGACTGAATAGAACTAGCTCGAGAGAGGGATAGGTTGTAAAGGGGTGGACTGAATAGAACTAGCTCGAGAGAGGGATAGGTTGTAAAGGGGTGGACTGAATAGAACTAGCTCGAGAGAGGGATAGGTTGTAAAGGGGTGGACTGTATAGAACTAGCTGAAGAGAGGGATAGGTTGTTAAGAGGTGGACTGTATAGAACTAGCTCAAGAGAGGGATAAGTGGTGTACTTGAGTAAGTGCGGTAATAAAATTTCTAGTTCATAGTGCCAGAGAGTAAGTATACAACTCACTGTTTATTTATTGTATATTGATTTGTGATTTGTTTGTGATATTTTGATTTATAGTTTTATAGATAAAAACTATTTGATTTGGTTTATTTTTTACAACCAATTACAGTACCTATGTCATCAAAATTGATGTATTTCCAGTATAGTAGCCATACTACAGTCCACAAATACCAAACAAAATCAGTCTCGTTATAAGTTATACAAAGAATAGTAATGATGGGGCGGTAGAAGCTGTTTAACGTTCTCACCTGACGGCACAGACGTCGCTCTGTATGGTGACGTCATAGTCACAGGCCAGGGTCCCCGTAGAGCGGCCCGGGTAGTCTGGGGACCGAAAGTACGTGGTTCTCTCTCCGGAAATGTCTCCGCACGAGTGCTGGACTGTGAACAAGGACCTCGGTACATAGAGACCTCCTACAGACACGTAGTAAACAGTAACTTAATCCTCATCAGTCACGCTGTGGTTCCGGGGATAGTATTCACGTCTCTGTGTGGGTTGGCAACACATGGCTGGTCTTAGGTCATGCCCGGGTAACTGGGCAAGGTTGAGCTCTAACCGGGCGATGCATGCAAGGGTGGTTTGGTGCATTCGCTGATGAACAAAAGCAGAATATTCTGAAAATTTAAAAATGACACCTGGACCCCTAATTTTGAAACTTGCGGAAATATTCGCTTGCGAGCTAGCTCGCAACTCATGAACTCGCAAATCGCAGGCTATACTAAAACAGAGCTAATTTTGAAAGGTTTCTACTATCGTGCGAGTTGGTGTAGTGTTGTTTCGCTTGCGAATGAGTTTTCAATCCGACAACACTGTAAAACCATGACGTGTGCCAAAGGATTGAGGCTATGAGATGCCACAACACGCCATTATACAAGATACGTAACTGAAAATAAACTCTATTATTGTGTTGAGTGCATCATATAAAACGATTTGTTTAGTTTTATTAGGAAACCATCTTCCCTTTGTATACATCTACGCTTGTTGTAACAAAAAATTTTCAAGTTTTATCAGTATATGCAAAACCGTTGACATATTTAATGTCCACTTTAGCACACTTGGTAGCGAGCTTGATTCATAATCATATTTCCACGAGTTCGATCCCACCCCTAGTTGCGATATTTTTTTTTGTCTGAACTCAAATCACTTTTTAGTAATTAGAATTCAATAAAATATTTTATTTTCCCCTCTATTTTTAAACATAAATATGCCCTAAAGATTTTTATTATTAGAATAATAATTAGCTTGCTTAGCCTTATTTTAAAATGTGTACATTTTTACGCCATAAAACCCATTAATTTAATTTTAAATAATCACCTACAAACAAAATTTCAAAATTAATGTATATCTTGGACTCTGATGTGGGCCTACCGTTTTTAATTTACTACCTTTTTAAATTATTTTTAAAGACTATTATGTTAGTCTACGCAGGCTCAAATACCTTGAATACTTCTATAAAAAATATTTAAAACAAATTATATGCTTACTAATACGATACTTTAAAATTAAAGTTTAAAGTCCCATAAATAAAAATAAAGAGTTGGGGTTGACAGGATTTGAACACGTTAACTCTAGATTATGAGACAGTCACTCTACCGACTCAGCCAAATTGACGGCTAAATAATATTGAAAAATTTAGAATATATAATTATATTTTCACCCAAACAAATCTTTTTATTGAAGGATTGTATAAAGAGTACAAAGCAATCATATTTTTTCCTTCTGTAAACCTATTTTGTACAATGGTAGGTTTATTTCAACAAAATCACTCTCAGAAAGCTGCAACCGAAGAGGGGGATGGCATCCATTTTGTTATTTTACTGTCAACTCGATAGACAAAACCTCTCTCGCACGGTGTTTGGCTGGCGAGTAGAATCCGCTCGCTATTCGATCGTGTGACGTCAGTTTTCGCAGCGCAGAAGTTTCAAAATTAGGGGTTTGCGAGATTGTGTGCGAGATGAGAGAAATACGCTAGCGAATCGCTACTCGCACGTTTCAAAATTAGAGGCCCTGGACACGGGAATCGAACCCGTGTCCAGGTGTCATTTTTCAATTTTCAAAATATGATATCTAACTGAAGTAATTACCATTACTATAGCTCTGGCTATTTACTATTAAAAGCAGAATAATTTAAATTAGGTACAATAAGATTATTTAAGGTTAAAATATGTTTTTAAAATTGTAAAGTGATTCCACTTATCTTAATATTAAAGGGTAGCCATTGGTTACCAAAATCACCTGACCGATTTTGTACCATAATTGATTAATTTTATTTGAAATTTGTATGATTTTTTTTTTTTTTTTACATTTATGTCAGTTGTTAAAAAGTTTAAACTTGAAATGTTAAATCGGGCAACAGATCATATCATTACAGGAAGCGATGACATTATTCTTAGCGTTGCCTCAAGCTGTTGCAATTATTACAGTATTACAGTACCGGTATTGCAGCTCTGTTTACAAAAATTACAAAGAACTACACGAGTAACTTCTGGTAATTGTTATTTGTATTCACCTGTTACCCGCTTCGTAGGCGATGAAAATTTAAATGTTGTGTTGGATATTGTCGTCTACAACAATGTTTCACAAACGTTTTTAGTTCGCAATACTCTTAACAAGCCTACTTTTTTTCCCACGCTGTTTTGTTTTTGGGTACGCACCACGGCAGCAGAAAATCTATTGCGCACCCAATCCAACGGTTGCACGGTAAATCATAATTAGTTAAGTATAGACTGGTTTTTCCCTTGAAGTAACTCCAATTGTTCTAAGATTAAAGGTTGAAGTACTTGTTCTTTGCCCGCTCTAACATTTATAAACATTTCATTCAAACCATTAGGTAGGCCCTATTTAGGTAAACCTAACTCTTAACTTGGCGCGCACGCTTTTGATTTAGTCTTATGTATGTATTGTACATATTTAAAATATTAATAAGTATGAATAAGTAAGAAATGCGGACAGCGCCGGACTGCTGCTCGAACAAACATGTTATATGATAGGCCCTACCATTTAATTGACAACTACAGCACAATTTTCATCGAATAACCTTATCTGACAGCTAGAAAAATTATCCACTCTCTCACACATAACTTGATTATTATTATTAAGTTTGGCACCCTTTTATACCTGTTCCAAAAGTGTTTTTTTCTCTAACAATCTGACTGTAGGTAAAAGCTAGCATGTTTGGCTCTTGATTTTGGGTGCGGAAGTTAATTTCTCGGTCGGGTTTCTAGGGCTGGTTGCTACCCACTATGTGATTTTTCAGCTTCTTTCCAGGTGAATCGGAAACGGCAAATCGGCAAGAACTTTACTAACACAAATCCAAATGTTAAATCTTCAATATTTTGTGTTTTCTTAAAATCGTCTATCCTCGTTCTGTCAGATCATTCTAGCTGATTTAGTACATTATATTTGATTGATGTTTGTCATCTGGAGGCTAAAGCCCCAAACCCAAGGGTGTAGAAAGGGTGGGGTAGGGACGGTCTGGACCCCGCCTGGAATTTGAGTGGGATTTCCACGCCCTTGCCCACACCTTAACTTGGGGAGCCTTTGCTTTACCAACCGAGCTATCCAGGTTTTTACTAATCTATTGCTTCCAAGACTGACTTGGGGGCTTGGGGTTTAGTTGCAATCAGGTACACTAGGGTGTTTTTACTTTGCTTTAAAGCACCCTTAATTAATGCGAATTCTGGGGACTTTCCTTATGTTTCAAACCACTCATTTCCTTATATATAAAGTCGTAATAACCAGCACACTCGCAATAAATTATAAACAATTAGTTTAGTGATCATAGCCCTTTGTGACTTGACGTGGTTGACTAAAAGGCGAAAAAAAAAATAGATGCCTTTGTAATCACTCTTATTAGGTATGAACTCACAAATGCACCAAATGATCACTGTATTACTAAATATGAACTCATATATGGATCTAATGATCACTGTATCACACAAGATAAGCTCACAGCTACATCTAGTGACCACTTTACGACTATAGGCGACCTCATAGATGCAGCTAATGATCACTGTAAGTATTTAGGAAACAGGGTCTTTGTGGCGTGCGCGATGTCTGCTATTAGTCCGTCGGTCGTCGCGACGTCCATAGCTAATGTAAATTTAGCCTGTGACGGTTATAAAGACACCAATGAGAATCCAACACCAGTGAATGCGCAGTACTGAACTCCTCTGACGCCCTTCTCCCGACGCTCATCCGACGCTTCTGATAGGTGCAAGAGTTATTGTAACGTCAAGATTTTATCGTGTGTTGTGGATGTAGACTACAAAATTACGCCGCACCGTTGTGGGGATCGCTATCATCCTCTGCGCTTGCGCGGTCGGGTGTCGAGCACCAATCATGGTCGGCGCATACGCGGTGTTTAGCTTGTCGTCCTCTTCGGACGCTGGTGGGGTGTGTGATGCACGCCAACGCTCAAGGATCTGCGCATTGACGTCTACGCATGCGCATGGCGTCAGCTCGATGCTAAAGCGTCTATCCCTCCCCTCAACAGCCACGTTATCCTTGAACGCGATATTTGAACTCTTCTCGAACGACGAAACGATGAGAGACAATTTCAATTAAGAAACACGTATAAATGGAGCTCATTAAAAGATACAGATACGAGTTTCAAATGAGTGAATGAGGCTATTGCAATGGAAAAAGAAATGTATCTACGTCCGTACTAAAAAAACTGAGTGAAGCGCTACCTAGACGAGCCCTTACCAAAACAGATCTGCACAAGTACGCTAAAGAGTTAAAATTTCCGTACCTTAGAATAGTTTTCGCGAGAGATGATTTACCTACTGTATCACCGTGGAAGTAGTGTACCAATATCAATAACGATAGATAAAGCGGTAAAGCTACGCATTGGGTGGTGTATAAAAAAACAAGAAGGACGTGTGAAATACCTCGACAGTTTCAGTGATCAAAGACCACCGCTCAAACTCGTACAATATCTCGGAGGAATGCCTATTGTCTATAATCATAAACGGTATCGAGATTACGAGATAGTATTCTGTGGACATCTTTGTCTGACTTTCCTTAAATACGCGTTCTAACTACTCATCCTGGTAAACATGTCCATGAAACTCCCGCTGTCGGGTCAGAGTTGAGAAACAGAAAGTTGCTTTCCGCATATCCTGCTGGGAGAAAGAGACTCGAGAATGGTTTATCGTTTGATCCGATCTGTCCAAGTTCAATTCCTTACCGAACATTGACGAACACAGGCCTATTACTAAATTCTATTACGGAGCAAAAGAGTATTATCGTTCCTTCGGATACTTATGAGTTTGGAAGCTTTGGAGCGACACCTGAGACCTCAAGTTTCGAGCGATGTGAAACGCTTCATCATCGGTGATTCCATCATCTTAAAGAGTTACGTTGGTTGTAATAATCTGATTGACTTTACTCGACGAGCCACGTTCACTTCTCTGTTAGGTTTCTATCATATTGTACTTTCTGGTGGGACAACACACATCTCGACAAATACTGTGAGTATCCTAAATGTGAATGTGATCCGGGTCGAATGCAGTCTTGTTAGCGGATCTTACGTCAACGGAGAACTGAATCATTACCTGCACGAGTTCATCATGAAATGTACCTCCTGGCCAGGGGTCTTCAACATTTTGTGTCCAAGGGTCAAAGATTATATCTCTTGTTGCTCGCGGCTGCAATACTGTTACGACATTATTCTGAATGAATACATATTAAAATATTCCTGTCAGATCATTCTTATACACTTATACTCACACTAGGGATTGGGATTTCTCCCGAAGTATGTTCTCTGTTGTTAATAGAAGGAGATGGCACGATTTGTATTGTCTACCAAGTTGTCATTTAATGGTTCCAAGTTTTATAATAATAATAATAATAATAATAATAATAATAATAATATTTAGCACGGGTCTTACTACCCGTTCGGGTTATACGCTTAAGTACTAATTACGCTAATGGATTAGGATTGGGACGGTTGAATTTAGAGGAAGTGAACACGCATTTGCGTGGAGGGAGAGTGGAAAACCATTTAGGAATAGCCACCCCAGTTCACCCAACGAGATTCGAACCTCGATCTCCCGTCCTTGGCGGTCGAGCTCAAACGACTAGCGCGTTAGCCAACTACGCCACCGAGCGGGTGTTCCAAGTAGATTTGTATTAAAACCCAATACTTTTCTTCGCGCATGAAGAAAAAATCGCTTATAAACTAACGTAAAATATGTAAATATAAAATAGGTATTTATATTATTAGTTTATTATGTAAAAAAATATCTGTATCTGTCATTTTTCTCACTTGAAATTATTTTATAGTTAATGAGCAAGCAGGCAGCAAAAAATGTTACCGCGGGCGCGTGTTGACGACCCCTGCTCTAGGCTATAAAATAGTTGAATCCCCGAATTTACCTTTCGGTAATCTATCCCGGTACGACATATTGACGAAAGGGGAGATATCATCAAATATAGGGACGAAACTATATCACTACGTCTGCACTTGAAACGAGTTGGAGGTGGGACTCGTTCGATAACAGGAGATGACGTCCTTTACATCAAAACGTGAGTGAAGATCAGTGAAAGCGTTAACACCTGTTAATTAACTCTATTTACGACACTAGGGCTACTCGTAAAGAAAATATCAATATACTAAGCATCGGAGACCTTGCTGCCTTCGATATTGCTTTGACCAATTTCCATTATCATTCCGACACCCTGTATAGTCAGAGGATCCTTAGATAACGTGAACGAACTTAGGATATCTATCACAAATACAACTAGTGACACTGTAAAACTAGAAAGGAGCTCACAGATACACCTAGTGACACTGTACAGCTAGATATGAGCTCACAGATACACCTAGTGACCACTGTACTAGATATGAGCTCACAGATACACCTAGTGACCACTGTACTAGATATGAGCTCACAGATACACCTAGTGACCTATGTACTAGATATGAGCTCACAGATACACCTAGTGACCACTGTACTAGATATGAGCTCACAGATACACCTAGTGACCACTGTACTAGATATGAGCTCACAGATACACCTAGTGACCAGTGTACTAGATATGAGCTCACAGATACACGTAGTGACACTGTACTAGATATGAGCTCACAGATACACGTAGTGACACTGTACTAGATATGAGCTCACAGATACACCTAGTGACCACTGTACTAGATATGAGCTCACAGATACACCTAGTGACCTATGTACTAGATATGAGCTCACAGATACACCTAGTGACACTGTACTAGATATGAGCTCACAGATACACCTAGTGACCACTGTACTAGATATGAGCTCACAGATACACCTAGTGACCACTGTACTAGATATGAGCTCACAGATACACCTAGTGATCACTGTACTAGATATGAGCTCACAGATACACGTAGTGACACTGTACTAGATATGAGCTCACAGATACACCTAGTGACCACTGTACTAGATATGAGCTCACAGATACACCTAGTGACCACTGTACTAGATATGAGCTCACAGATACACCTAGTGATCACTGTACTAGATATGACTCACAGATACACCTAGTGACCACTGTACTAGATATGAGCTCACAGATACACCTAGTGATCACTGTACTAGATATGAGCTCACAGATACACCTAGTGACCACTGTACTAGATATGAGCTCACAGATACACCTAGTGACCACTGTACTAGATATGAGCTCACAGATACACCTAGTGATCACTGTACTAGATATGACTCACAGTACACCTAGTGACCACTGTACTAGATATGAGCTCACAGATACACCTAGTGACACTGTACTAGAGATGAGCTCCAGATGCAGCAGGCGAGGTTCTGGTCCAGACACAGCATCCCTCTCTTTCCAGCCTTCTCCTCGCAGTCTCCCCGAGAGTAGCACATCCCTTCCGCGGGGCCGGATGTGCAGATAACACCGTGGTATGGGCTCTTGTACATCACCCGGGACGCCGATGCACTCTTCTCTACCTCCTTGGGTGCCGCCGTGTGTAGCCGCCGGCACCAGCCTGTAACGTCTGCAGCCAGGAACAAGTTATCTCGTTTAACACGCTCATCGCCATGGTTGTTAATAACATACCGCTTCAGTGGTTGCATGGTCTAAGGCGTCACTTTCGCAATGACGGGAAATCATGGTTGAATCCCAGTTGGGTGTACTGAGGATGGGGTCGTTTAAATAGTTTTCATACTCTCTCTCTTTTCTCCAGGCAAATATGGGTACACTTCTCTAAATTCAACCTTCCTCGTCCCTAACCAATTAACATAGTGTAAAATGCATCCGCACTAGTTTGGAAAGATGATGGAAATCTATTCTGTAAATTTTATGTTGAAATCACACCCAGTTATTATTTATTTGAGATATTTAGAGTGCACCTTTTGAACCAACAGTAACAAATTACAAACTAGCTTATTTTAGAACAGGCATAACACCCTCTTCTCCTCTTGTTAATTCATTATTGTAGAGAAGTATCACCATTTAATCAATATATACATTTTTTGGTTTTGTCTGGAATCGAACCGAACCTTTTGTTCTGACACCTTAACTCAGTAGGTAGCGTGTATGACTGTTACACACGCTACCGACTGAACTAAAATATCAGACTTCCAATGCTCCCAGAAACATTCTAGCCTCGATCGGCAATCCAGTTTATTACGAGACTACGTCTCAGACCACAAACCACTGGTGTTGGTACTTACTGTGATCTTTCCTCCTGTTGGGCAGGGTGTTGTAGTAGTAGAAGGTGACAGCTACTGGTGGTTGGGAAGGGGGAGGGGGTGTCTTGTCCGATGACCTCAATTCGCTCGTCGACAGCCATATATACACACACCTGCGAAACAACCGTTACTGTAACTCGAGTAAATGAACCTTGGCTATCACAAACCTCCCTCATGGATCCGCCAACCTTTAAACCAATGTACCATCTTAATTAACCACGGTATTAATTTTTAGACTCTAATTGTTTGATAAGTTGTGTAGTAGCGCCTTACTTAGCTGAAGGTTGATTGTGTTTGTCAGTTGGCCTCACTGTATACGATAATTTTAGGGTTTGTTCTAACATGGATTTATTTATAACCTTCATGTATAATTCAGTCATAGCTTGTACTTTATGTAAATAAGACGTCTTGAAATTGCTGATTATGTTGGAAAGTTAATTTGTATGTGATAATAACACACCAATAAACACGTTAAAAATTGCGTATTAACATTTAAATATATTGAAAGCTCCCCAACTAAATAAACTGCACCATGTTTTCCCACCCGTCCGGGTTATCCACGTTTTTATTTTTTTATAAATAATTACATGATCCAAAGCACTTGAGCTCACTTATAGGATTATTATGTAGTATTATTACACTAACAGAGTATAGATAGTGAAGGATGAATTGAAATAACGCATCTACATTTGCGTGTAGGATGAGTGGAAAAACCTTTTATTTGAAATCGCTGCCCTTAGCTGCTATAAAAATAATTGAAATAGCATCTATCTAATAGTCATATTGTCTTCGCCTCGGTGGATATGGAGCTGTGCCCCTACAACCCCTACTCCAAAATTTAAATCTGGATACAACCTTGATTATTTGTCCCTTCCTCGAAGAAAATTTCTGGGTGCGCCACTGTTAGGAAATGAACAACCTTGGTTGTTCACACTGTGGCCCTAACATCTTGTACCGGGCTGCTGAGCTCTTCCTTATTCTAATACCCTCATCCTGAATGTGTTGTTCTTGAAACATTTTAAATGTCGATGATTTCATTACAGACTTCATTTTAGTCAAGTTTCTTGTCGGAGTAATTTCGCCCGCTCAAGAGAGATAGACAATTTGCTTGACACAAGTGTACGGCGGGATAGTTTTAACATAAATTAGGCTCCCCCACCACCACATAAGCGACTCGATTATCTCTGAGAGCTAGAAATGCTTTCACGTATTTGTACATTAAGTCATTACATGGTCTGAAGCTGCCCCTTAAGATAGATATTATCAAGACTTATAAAATAACACTAAATAATCTAGTGAAATCATAACAAAGTTGTTACAATAAGTGTATTTGTATTTTCTATAGGTGTCTTCCTTTCAAAATCTTACTATTGGTAGTTCTGATAATAAACTAAGGGATATCTTCATTCCTGGGCAGATCTTCATTAGGTTGTGCTTCAGTCAACAATCAACTCTCAAATACTGGCTTGAATCCAAGCGGAGTAGAAAAAATATTTTACCGTGGTGTAGTAATAAATAATCAATTAATTAAATGTGAGTAATTTTGAGTTTTTTTATTGGTATTTTCTTTAAATAGGGCTAACAACAGCTTAATTTAGTGGGTAGGCTGAGGAAGTATCGTAATCTATTCAGCCGCATTAGTCTGGAGAGAGGCTTTAGAAAAAAAAATTGATAAATTGGATTGAAGAACCACCGATTTACAACCTACCTTAGCCTAGGACAGTAGACTGGTTACGCACCGATGGTCACGTAGTCTTCGTCTGGTCTGGATTTATGGTAACGGAAAAAATCAAGATTTTAATCTTTTCCCAATCAAACCCCCCAATAAAGCGAGGTTACAATTCCTCTAAATTCTACCTTCCACTCTTACCCCAATGGTGTGATATGAGAAAACAGATCCAACTGGTAACAAGACGCCAGGCACGTTAACATATTATTACCCATTATTAGTTAGTAGTAGTAATAGTAGTAGTAGTCTAGTAGTTGTTGTGTGGTAATATTCATGTTCACCAACGTCTAATGATTACAAGTCACAACTAATAAACCTGAGCTAACACTATTCTTACAAAAGGCTCAGTAGTAAAAACGCAATAGAAAGGGATATTCATAAAATACTTTTTTTTAAAATATAATTTTTTCCTGTATTAATACTATCCGAAAGTTAAATCAATATAGCATCTGGCTTGTCGTTTGAATAAATGAAAGTAGTTGAAACTGTGAAATACCATGTTTTTTACAGCCGGTAAGCTATAAGAACAATTTTGAAAAATAAATCAACACTCGTTTTTTTTTTAATTTGAGAGCGTGGTTGCCGCTGATGGTAAACAAGTTATGAACAATTATTTGCCAACAAAAGTCGCTACTAATAGCTTAATGATCTATTCAATTAAACACTTAAACTGACTATTTTTCAAATTATATTGCATCTACTTCATAGATTAAATAATTGTTTTTGATACAAAAACAATGATATTTTTGTACTTACAGACAGGTTGCAACTGTTATTCCATATAACAAAATATGCCAAGGTTTTCCAAGAGTAAGCTTCTTGTTTCCATTCTTCGCGGCATCAAAGTTTTCTCCCATTGTTCCCGCTCCTCTCTATTTGATATCACTCTGCATCACACTGGCCACACGACAACATTATTTATAATACGTACAGTGATTAAAGTCACAAATAAATCAATTGTATATTCAAACTTCACAAGTATGGGAGGACACACCCCACAAAACTCGTTTATAAATTGTGTATTTAAATACAGCTAGTAAAGGGGTTGGGCAACGAGGGGGTAGCTCAAAATTGTCTATTTTATAATTTAACTTATTTTTATCTCCGATATTGACACGGATTTATTTTGTAAATTTAATTATTATTTTAATATTATCAAGTGTGAATACAAGTAAAATAAATTCCGAATTTGGTGACCAACATCATGAGAGCCAACACAGCTTCATGACTGTAACGCGTAACTTTGAATGCGGTGGTTACAGTTATAATATCAGGTTGTAGACCATAAAGAATAATTGTTGAAGGTGTTGAAAAACGCCACAGCGCTGCTAGCAGGTGAAGGCTCTGTACGCTCTGATTGGCTGACAAGAGCTTCTGTCTGTCTGATGAACTTCACGCCGCGTTAATTCCTACGTTGAGTGTTAATACACACATACGTCTCCGTTACACAACCTCAGTTTGTTGATGACAAAATTCAGACATGCTGTGATTTTTAAATCACCTTCCTTGGCATGCTTATTGACCTAGCGTAGCGAGATCCTGTTTTAACTCTGCACTTTGGTGTTTCGTCTGTCTGTTTGCTCCGCTATTACAACCAAACGTTTGAACCAATTTTAACTAAATTTCACAGACACATGTTTCGAACTTAGGCCGAACAATGACTCTACATGGCTTTGCGATCTGGCCATCCGTTTCCAAATGGCGGTCCCTCAAAAAGGGTTTCTTTCGTTAAGTAAATCAATCCAAGCGATTTGAATTTAAAATGATAAGCAATCGATCGAGCACCTCAGCCGTATCTATTAGAATGTTGACAAATATTGCGAGACTCAACAATGGATGATTATGCACTATTTTTAGTTTTCGGTCGCGTAGTTTTTTTTGCCATTGGAGTTGACAGGGGATTTTCACATCTGGAACCTATTCACTCTTATATTGCTTGCTAAATCACTATATTTTTACTTTCTCTCGAGCCCTCGTAGAGATAAGTATTGTGATCGTAAAAAAAAAAATCGATATCGAGATTTTATAAATGTCGACGTTTCATGATCCCCCTGAAACTGAAAAAGATATTTTTGTGATGCCATCTGTCTCTATCTTGCACTATAGACAAAATTATTTTACCGATCAGGATAAAACTTGGTATCTAGTGTTCTAATACGGTCCCCCGAAAGATCTTTGGAATCATGCATCCAACCCTAAAATTAAGGGTAGTTTACTAAAGGGCAAAAAGAAAAAAATTGGTTTTCTCCAAATTTGGCTTGAACGGTTTTGATTAAATTTTGTATCGAGGCATTGATTAACATTACAAACAAAATGGAACTTTTCATTTTCCCATGAAAATTACTCTAAGGGTACTTTACATTTGCGTAAATGTCCAATTTTTATCATATCTTCGCCACTATTTGAGATACTAAATCATTTACTATTGTAAAGCTGTAATACTATTAAAGATACAAATATTTATTTGAAATATATTTCTGTAAAACCAATAATTTCTTAGCTCTAAGCAAATACACAGGGGGTATCTATTTATGTGGGAAGTAACTGGGGTGTGAATAGTAGACCTCGAAACAACAAAAAAGTCCTTATTAACATATTATGTTCTATGTTCAATGGTTCCCGAGAGAAGGCCTTCCAAACTTCTGCTGGAATTGTTAATAGCCCTATTTGATACACCAATGTTCGTGTAGCTGCAACCTTGTCTGTTTGCCAGCAGCATACGTCACTCACGATAAATGCAAAAAGGGGTGTATCAAATAGGGCTATTAACAATTCTAGCAGAAACTTAAAAGAGCTTATCTTGGGAACCATCAAACACAGGACATTAATGTTATTAAGGCCTTTTTGTGTTGTTTAGAGGTTCTACTATCCACACCCCAGTTACTTCCCACATAAATTGATACACCCCATATATATATATATATATATATATATATGTTGTAGTTTGTGTGTTTTTATACAAGTCTTAAAAATATGAAATTGATTATTATGGTCTTTGGAGGACAGAGATATTCCTCTTTTCTCAATGTTTCTGTAATAGTGTATATTTAATTTATGCTCTTTGGTTGAGTGTTTCTGTAAAATTATGTTGTTTCTTCTCACAAACCCTACGAGTTTTTAGTAAATGTCTTTATCTCTCTCTTCTCTTTTATATATAAAGAATAAAGTAAGTGTATGGATGTGTGTGTGTCCAGAAAAAGACAAGTTACTTCTAGATGAGCTATAAAACTGAAACTTGATGGAATGGTAGAGATGTATAACCAGAAAAATCTAAAATCGAGAAATTTAAAATACGCCACTGGGAATTAGGGGTCTTGGGAAGTCTAAATATATATAAAAAAACTTATTAGGGAAGGTAGATAATTGAAATTTGGCGGGCTGTTAAAGGCTCCAATCCAAATAATCTAACAGGTTTTACCATTTGAAATTTCAAATCAAGTGTAGTTGGTTAAATGGGGAGAGGAGGTTCAAAACTTTCTAAGCTAATAGAAAAAACAACTTACAAGAATGTATCAGAATTCAAACTCGGCAAGTAGCTTGGCAAAAACTCTAAAAATGGGACATTTCAAAATGAGGATCCAGTAAATGGGGGAATTTTATTAGAAACACTTTTTAGATGGGTGGAAAAAATAATTTGGCAAACAGGTAAAAGGACCACTTTAAATAATCATAACATTAAAAAAAAAATTAAATTGTAGTCGTGGAAATAAGGGAGCGGGGAGTGTATAAACAGAAAAATTACTTTTGAAGATGGTAGAAAAATTCTATTTGGCAGGTAGGTGGAAGAACAATTATAGGTAGCCAATTAGTATTAAAATTGGAAATTTCTAAGTGGTAGTTAGACAACGGGGGGAGGGTTTAAAATCTCCAAAAGCCATTAGACTTTTCTTATGAAACGAGTAAGAACTATAAAAATATATTTACAAATTGTACAATAACTAAGTATGGACACTACGAGCAAGTCTTTGTCACAACCTACTAGTCCATAAGCCCTTTCTCTGGCTTCTTATGCCCTTCAGTCCCTACATGAGTGTTAGCCAGGAATCCTTAACACAATTTTTACCAACACGAGTAACCTTTAAAAACAGCGCGAGGCTGTTCCCTGATAACTGGTAATTCTCTCAAATAGACTGTAACAATACTACTGGTGGTCTAGCGGTAAAGTGTCGGACTTCTGCGTTGGGGGTCCGGGGTTCAATCCTCAGTCCCGGTACAGATTTATCTGATTGCCAAACTCTTCCTTCATCTCTGACAAGACATGTATTAATCAAACTTGTGAATGTGGGGAATGCCAGGCCTCCACCGTGGTTCGGATTCCACGTTAAACTGTAGGTCCTCCATTTCATCTCACAATCACCCTTCAATTTCACATTAGCGTAAGTGTGTATAACCCGAACGGGTAGTAAGACGCTGGTGCTAATAATAATAATAGTAATAATAATATAATCTTATAGAATCCCTACACGATCAGTCAGACTGTCAGTATTAACAAGGTAATAATTAATACTGACAGTACTGACTGATCATGTAGGAGCAGTACTGATAGACTGATGGATGGACTGATTAAAATATTGATGTGATCCGAATTTTCTGATTACATCAGTATCAGTCCATCAGTCTTGCAAGTGATGGGAGAAACTGACAGTAGTACTGACCTTGTGCGCACACTTGTTAGTACTTCCTTCAGTCCCAGTAGCAAACATAGACTCCATTCACGGTAGGAATTACTCTCTGAGAGCTCTTTTTTCCTACCAATATCCTACTATATAATATATTTCTGGTAGCGAAAAAGGCCTTTTAGAAAACAATTCCTATGTTGAACAGAATTTAGACCCCCACGCCTTTTCCTTATCATCCATGTTGTTACACGCTGCACGCAGGAGCTGAGACTGATAAAAATAATGATACGAGGAATGACCGTGTAGGTCTCGTTTTTAGGCTCTTTTTTCCAACATGGTTCTGTAACAATTTATATCACGACGTTTCACTTATCTTATTATTGTGCCTAGGCAAATAATGCGTTTTAAATAGATTGCGTTCGTTT
Source organism: Timema podura (assembly GCA_033556935.1). Lineage (NCBI taxonomy): Eukaryota > Metazoa > Arthropoda > Insecta > Phasmatodea > Timematidae > Timema > Timema podura. The sequence goes on from JAVRXN010000008.1 coordinate 59,427,474, forward strand.
GTGCCTCAGTTTGGGAGGTAGGAAATATTTATTTTGTTTCAAAGATATAATTAATTAAAAAATGTTTATTGACATTATTGGTTTGGGATTGTTATAGTTCAATATTTTACAAGGAGGAATTTTAAAATGTTGGTAGCCGGATGTTGAACTTCATAATTTGATATAGTTTTGGTATTGCTTAACCGTGCAAAAAACGGCTCAAACTGCTAGTCATTTATATATATATATATATATATATATAATTATTATATAATTATATTATATATTTTATATATATATATATATATATATATATATATATATATATATATATAAATATAGTTGAAGTAGATCTGTCTGGAAAACCCACTCTCAGATGAGCTTAAAAACTAAAATTTGGCATAAACGTAGAGTGATTTCCCCATTCAACCAAAAAAATCTAAAAACAATAAATTTCAAAATGAGGCTTCAGAAATTTGGGGCGAGGGAAGGATATATATATATTTTAATAGATGAGGTAGAACATTAAAATTTGGCAGGAAGGTAATGGACTAATCCAAATAATCATAAAAGTCTGAAAACCTTAAATTGCTAGAGGGGTTCCAGGAAATATAGTGGGGGGTGAGTGGGGAGGGGGGAACGTAAAAATATCTTCATCGTGTAGTCGAGTTATTATAGTAGTGAACTACAGCTATAGCCGCAACTAAATATCATATAATTTATTTAATTGAAAAATGACACCTGAACACGGGAATCGAACCCGGGACCTTTGGCTTAGTACGCCAATGCTTATACCACTGTGCTGTTCAGGAATCGTCCCGTACTCAGGGTTATTCTTCACTCATTTTTAAGGCAGAGTATTTGATTCCCGTGTCCAAATGTAATTTTAAAAATTAAAAAACCTTAGGTCCCGGGTTCAATTCCCGTTCCAGGTGTCATATTTATTATTTAAAAAATAAGAAAAATAAAAATAGCTACTAAGTGTCGTAGAAAATCTAAATTTGTCAGGAAAGTAGAAGGACAACTCCAGATAACCAAAAAGTTTAAAATTTTGAAATATGATCTCTAAGGGAGGTAAAGTGAGGTGGGTTGAAAATTTTCATAACTAAATTCATTGATGTATTTTTTTTAATCAGCAGACATAGAGCCTTAAAATTTAAATTGAAGGTTTATTTCTAGAATTGGGTGAGACCTTTTGAGGGCTTATCAAATATCTTCCTCAAAGAGGGTGGAAAGGGACAGAGAGGTGTGAGACTCATTGGCTTATTCATTACCATATTTCCCTAAATCCTGGGCCTGGAAACTTAAAATTTTGCTTGGCAGGAAGGTAGCAGGATTTATCGATAAAACCATAAAAATCTAAGACAAGGAAATTTCAAAACAGGACTCCGGGAAATTGTGGGGAGGGGGGGAGGGGGCTCCTTATAATAAGAAAAAACTTTTTAAATGAGGTATAAAATAAAAATTTGGTAGAGAGACAACTCAAAATAATCAAATAAATCTTAAAATTTGACATTCTAAGAGTGAATGGGAGAAAAGGAGGAGTGGATTCAAAATTCAAAAATACTACTTCCCAGTATGGTAGAAAACTGAAATTAGGCAGGCAGGTAATATTAAAAATACACTCCAAATTAATATTAAGGCCTGAAAATGTTACATCTTTTATTGGAACTTTTGGAAACAAGAGGAGAAGGAGACAGAAAAAACACCTTTATGTGTGGTAGAAAACTAAAATCTCACAGGAAGGTTTAATAAAGACCACTTCAAATAACTATAAAGAGCTAGATTTTTAATGGAGAAAATAGGAGGTGAGACGGGTAAGTAAAAGAAAAAGAATCCTTTTAGGTTAGCAGAAAATTGAAATTTTCCAGGAATGTAGAAGGATTTCCCCCAATAATAAAATAAGTATTAAATATTTTTTTATAAATGGGGCTGATGAAAGGGAGGTTTCAAAATTCCCAAAACTGTTTTTTTTTCGGTGTGGTAGAAGATTTAAAATTGTCAGGCGGGTATAAGAACCACCCCAAACAACTATTAAGGTTTGATCCTTAGTTTACAAAATGGTGGAAGCGGTGTATAGGGAGCGGGGTTCCCTTCAAGATACCTAAAACTAATATAAAGAACACTTTTTACTCTGATCTGAAATGTAAGTTCTCCATGTAAGTCAATAGACCTTCCTGGAGATTCGAATGACGTCTGAACATATCGAATTACAAAAGTGAGGCCTCTAAATAGAAAAAAAACTTGTCACTATGGTAGAAAATTTGAATTTCATACAGGCAGATGTAAAAAAATCTAAAAATAAACGAATACAATATATCTGCGAAAACGTAGCGAATCTCAACCAAAATTAATTGGTAGGGGCCTACCATTTGTATAACCAACCAAATAAAATGAACTTGGTTTTGTTAAAATCGATCCAATTTCATTCTAGTTATTGTGCATGTGCAGCATACGAAATAATATTGTTATTTTTAAATAATAAATCACCAAGTAAAGTTTTCATTTACAGATGTTTTTAAATAAAACACACAGTTAAACAATTAAAAGTTATTCAACTAAGTTAACTTATTTTCTTTAATAAAATTATAATTTAAATATTTAGGTTAAATTGCTATTTAGCGATACTAACGCTTTCTATTCTTCTCTCAAATAGTAATTTGTGTTCTTATATTACAAAGCGCTCTACATTCATAATAATTATTTATTACTGTGGATTTACACGTTAACTATATTTGGTCACGTGACAGCTCACAAGAAGTCCGCGTGGCCAGCATAGCCCGCACTGCTCGAGTAAAGATAATTTCAACTTTTCCAGCGTGTCTAATTAAAAAAACGCCAAGAAGACCCTATCAGCGCATGCACAAACTTTCAATCATGCGTTATTAATAGAAACATCACATTCTCACGATGGCGTATCTCAAAAGTTATGATTTAAAAGAAAGACTGATCAATTTAGTCTATTTAGCGTCTATACATTTTCACAATTATCAACACACAATATTGGAGGCAAACAGCTAATTGTAATATTTACGTTTTTATGTTTGACGTTTCAATGCATCATGAATAAACAGAGATTCCTAACTTTCCACGAGTGTGTGAACAGCTGCACCACTAAAGGTGCCCATACACGGTCATTCCCGGCATGATGCCGAGAGTTGTCATTCGAGGCGTGTCATTCCGGGCGGGCCAGGAATTGTCCACACACGTGTCACGCCGAGACCTGCTAAACACCGCAGTTTACTGATGTGATTTGTCCCGTGGAGTCGTAAAAATGTATAAGAAAAGTGCTGATGTGGCTTTGGTTTTATTATTGGCAGTTGATAAAGTAAGGGAGACAAAACGGCGGAACTTATGCTCAAAACGTTGGTTACAACAAAGGCATACATTTTCAGACATCTATCTTTTGCGTGAACTTGAACTAAACTCTAAGGACGATTATAAAAATTATTTGCGCATGAGCTCTGAGTGTTTTCAAAGACTTCTATCACTAGTTAGTCCTTTAATATACAAACAAAAAACAGTGATGAGAGATGTCATTCCAGTAGAGGAAAGACTGATAGCAACGTTAGGTTTCTTGCAATCGGGAGATCCTTGGAAGACTTGAACAACGCCACACAAAATAAACAGGTGCTGTATCGACTATCACCACGTGTTTTATGAATTTGTTGGCTAACTGCGCGTGCGTTCGTCAGTTCGGGATTGCAGCTGCCCACACACGGTCAATTTTGGCGCGCCATCACTCCGAAAAAATCAAACAGGTTGGATTGTTCATTCCTGGAGTGAAGTGGCGTGTCAATCCATCATGTTTGGCGTGAATCCCCCCACACACGGGCAGTTTTGGAATGAAACGTTGGAATGGCACTCCTGGCATCATGCCGGGAATGACCGTGTATGGGCACCTTTAGAGTCGCGGACTCACTGTACTGGTTTCAAATTTTAGCGTACGTGTGAATTCAGCTTTATAGTTTACACTTTCGAGTACGAGTCTTTGACTGTTTTATTATATCAAAAATAGCTACGCAAACCTACTCTTAATAAATTAGTAAATAATGAATATTTTTCAACTGACTACATAGGCAAATTTAATTAAATTCCATCAGCACAAATCAGTGACCTCAGTGTTCTTGGGGTAAAGTGCTCGCTTCAGGACCCGATGTTTGTGGGTTCAAACTCAGCTGTGGTCGACGGATTTTTCTTGAGCGCTAAAAATCCGCAGCACAATTTCCTTCGGAGGGAAAGTAAAGCCTTTGGTGCCATGTCAACTGTGGTAAGTAAATAACCCTGGAAGGTATGTGAAAATACCTTTCCCGGCTAAATTGGTAAGCCCTTTTGCTCTCGCTCATAGAAAATTATCGTGTGTTGATATAATCAGGTGGTTCCGACAGTGCACGTTAAATACCTCGAATTTTTTTTAAGCAGCCCAAATATAATTTTGACCACAAGGGGGGTTATTAATGTAAAAGCATTATGCTGCGTTCACTTTGAATGCGCGCATGCGCAAATAAACGGTATGCGCGAGCGTGCGGAAGCTTACATGAAGAAACCAAATTCGAGAAAACCTGTCTGAGCAATTAGTGACGTGCTGGGACTGTTTACAGAGAATACCAGTCGGATGCGCAGGGTTGCACAAGTTGGTGCATCTGCCCCAGCAGGTCAGATAAATTTGTTTTCTTTGTGCACACTTGTACGTTGTATGACGTTTGGACGCTCTGTCGTGAGAGTTTGTGTTGTTGTTTTCTGTTCTCAGGAGGTGCATAGCTCTGTGTGTGTGTGTGTGTGTGTGTGTGTGTGTGTGTGTGTGTGTGTGTGTGTGTGTGTGTGTGTGTGTGCGTGTGTGTGTGTGTGTGTGTGTGTGTTCACGATGAAAATCTAAATGTTAATAGCATGCATTGAAAAAAGGAAGGGCAATCTGGGATGCTGACTGCTTAAGGAGATCCGGGAAATCGCGACTTCTTTCTACATCTTCCTACCTTTTCTTAAGATAATCATTCGCCCATTTTTCCTTAAATGGTTCCACATCCACCATTAAAAACTTCAACACATCATTTTGCATCTAAAATCACTGTTCTTCGACCGATGACTTCAGCTTTACAACCCGACTGGAAGTGGTTACTTGCACTTGCACTCATTTGTGACCATTTCGTACACGCGCACGCTTGTGAAATACTCGCGCAAGTTTACATCCAAAGTGAACGCAGCCTTACAATGACGTAGCTCACGTTGCAAAAAATACCAGACATATTCAGATACTTATTTCCTCAGCTACAGTACGTGTTACACACGAGATCTATACCTATTACGATGATACTTTTATTTTATGTTTATGATAGTTTTAACGCTAGTAAAAGATTTCAACTTTACAGCTGAACAACTTCCTTTCCTTTGTGCTTTATTTCCGTGTAAGCCACCCATTGTTTATGAGGGTGTTCAACAGCAGCAAAATGGGATGGATTGTGGAGTTTTTTCTATTGCGTTTGCTGTTTTTATTGTCTTAGGTGTGAACCCACTGATAAAAGTTTCAAAATTTCGTCTATGTGAAATCATCTTAAACTTATTTTTAAAGTAAACACTTATTTCCATTTCCTGCAGAAGATAACTCTACTAACATACCTAGCTTAAATCTTCCAAGAAAAAACGTGGAAAGCCAATTAAAATTCCAAAAATAAGACCTAAAATACATCTAAGTGAGGCTGCAAGAAAGCGGTTAGAGAGATATGAGAGTTTAATAAGCTCAGGAAAGACGGAATATGGGTCGCAACAGGGCTTTAAATATTGCAGCTAAAAAATCTGAAAAACAAAGAGCTGTTAGGTTTCAAGATAAGTGATCAAGTTTTGTAAATTAATGGCAACTTTCCTGGAAGATTAGGGCACGTACACACAGAGGCAATTATCCAGACCGAGCTTATAATTACTTTCGCGTGAAGAAAGAGAGTTTTGATATGCTTCTGGACTTAATTTCTTTATAAGCTTTGGTTCCATTAACTAATTTGCATGAGCCCATTAGCCCACAGGAAAGGGTACAGATGACATTAAGCTAATTATTATCAGATTCGTAAGATATTGAGTCAAAATAGGCATACCTAGGAGCAAAGATATAGTTATTTGTCTCCAGGTACAGATATTCTTAAATCATTCGTTTAATATAGTTCTTATTATTTACGTCTTATATAACACTTATTACAGTTACAGTTGTGTTTAATCTATGTCAAGAAAAGATTGAGACAGCTCAGTTACATTAGGAATGGAAATTGTGATCCTGGACAGGGCCGGTCTAAGGCAAAAATTTTGTATGTGCAAAACTCACATTTGCGCCCCCCCCCCCCCCCCAAAAAAAATATGAAAAAACTGTGTAGAATACTATATATGAACATTTTAAAACTAGACCCTATGTATACCATTTTGAATGTTCTTTCCCAAATATGTTACACATCTGAGATTGTCTTTTCCCAGAATTTGGGAAATATGTTCCTTCATAACAGGATTGAATTTTGCAATCAACTCTACGAGCCCGAGAAAATTTCCATTTTTTTTGTTATTGAGGGTTTTGTGAGTTCCTCGAAAAGTCATGCTGTGTTTTGCAAGGAACTCTATGATGACAAAATCTCTAGTGAGGACATTTTCCCGTCGCTCTTTTTCCTGAGCAATTAATCTTTGATTTTCGTCATCAATTGTCTTGCCAGTGTTAACCTCCTTTCTGCTTCAACTCATTTTTCGTAGCACTTTAAGTGGTTAGAGGATGTCTCATGTTGGGAAAGAGTTTTTCCGATGTGCCTTCAATCATAGTTTCCATTTTCATCAGATAATGTAGTTCTGGTGATTGCCGTGTTAAATATCTTGCAGCAAAAACAGTATTGACTTCCCTTAAACTGAGAGTACATTAACCATTGTCTTCAAATTTTCTCGCCATTGGAAGCAATCCGATAGTAAAATACGTTGAGAAATGATCTTTTTGCACCGTCTCTAGTTTAGCTGTCTAATACCGTTGAGATTGGTCCTTGCGAAATAATAAAATTACGTTCAGTTGCGCTTAGCACTTTGAGCCAATTAGCCGGATCTTTCAATTTGTTCCATGAATTATTCATTTCTTGGATTCTATCAGTCACATAACTCTTATCACTGTGATCAGTAATTTTCGTGGTGTTAGAATCATCGGCATTAGTATTTATTAAATCTTCTGAGAAATCTTCATCCTCCTCTGAGCGCTGTTTCAACAGATGATCATCGTTACATTGAGTTTCAATTTCACTTTCGCTTTCTTTACTAGTGCTTGCCTTCATTAAATAATTACAAATTAGTTTAGTGCTTGACTTGGTTTCTTGTAACATTTTTGCTTTCCATTTTCTATTTTCGGCTGCAGAAAGTTTGGAAAACATTTTAGTAACGGTTTAAAAAATTAGATTTAATATTAATAAAAAAACAGAAACCACAAAAAGTAAAAACATAATAATGATAACAATACAGCATACGACACAATACGCTTCACAGAGTATAGTACCTACTAAAAAGGTTTGCACCAAAATAATAATTTAAAACAAAACTTAAGCAAAATTTTACAGAGCACCATATAAACTAAAAATAATAAGTAGCAAATTGGAACACGCCGAACTGTAAATAAAGCGAGTAAGCTATTGTCAAATCACTCGCACGGAGGTTAGATGACTAACTGAGAATCAAAGCTAGCATTATGTAACCCCTCCCCCTTTAATTTGGGTGGTCCATATTACCATAAATAAAATGCAGGTTGGTTACAAGAGAGTTTTTTAATTCAATAAATAACAACACTCGAAGAGAGAGAGAGAGAGACAAGCTCAGCGTTAGGCGCTGACAATAATACCAAATGGCCATAACAAACAAAGCCGAAATAAATGATTTGGGGCACGACCCCAAAACTCTAAGATGGCCGACCAAAGAATTTACAAAAACAAACATATTTAAATTGACCCTGTTCAAAATGCGATGGATAACGATAATAACAAGATATTGAAATGATAACCTGCAGACCAAAAAGAACTATCATAAAGATATATAATAGTCGCCATTGGCGACTCTCCAATTACTAAAGTAAAAGACAAGAGTACCCAAGAAAAATTGTTCGTCTTCATAGGCATTACAAGGTGCAATAAAAAGCAACAAAGATACATAAAAAAGATCTTCAAGTTAACTAACCTAACGACTAACATAATTAACAAGCTAAGAGCGTGGGCTCGCGGCCCCAGATTTGAGCAACAAGTACAGATCTTCAATAGACTAAAATTCTTAATTTTGACAAGTAACGCCCTTATTCAACAAGATCCCAAAAAGTATCTCGCGTATCAAGATGGTGGTGTTATAAATTTCGAACCCATCCGTGAAGCGGACAAGACGATTTAGCCTATACAATACTAGTTTTAAGTTCGACTGCGCAACCATGACTTCTAGGGAAAATCCTGCAGTCCCATAAAAAATAAAAGTTATGTCTTATGTTTATATTGCCGAAACAGTAATTTAGAGTCCATCATAAACCAAACAGAATTTTGATGTAAATAAACTAAATCTAATTTAAACACTAAGTGTCTCACCAAAAGAATGCAGAGAAATGTGTGTCTTGGCTATAGAGGTCTGCCATTATATACACATAGTTTGAATCACGTGTTCTAACAGCGCGGGAAGCATGGATGGGAAGAGGGGTGAGGGGAGTGCACTGTTTCTCGAACATGCTCACACGATCTGGATATTATTTAAATTGCGCGCCGGTCAGTCGACCGTTAATACCAAAACACTTTTGTCGGTGCGCATGGGTCTGCGCATGCAGACAGTCTCTTGTTTGTTTCTCTCGGGCGGGGCGCGCTTGGAGGCGGACGTCGAACCACGGCCTCTTAGTTGGATACAAGTCGAGCCGTGATGCGTACGTAGTGTAGAGCCTCGTTGCAGACCAGCCAAATGGGGGCAGAATTGGTGAGCCAAAACAATCCTTTCTCTTTCATGTTGTAACAAGGTTACAATTACACCTACCCCCCATCCCCTGCCGCTCACCAAAGGTTCGGCCTGAGCCAAACTCATAGATGGTACAGTCTCGACCTGGCAACTAGTATAGTCCCGTCACCAATGTAACTGACAGGGGTACGTCGCACCGAACAACCTTCAAAATGTATCTACTTTGATAATGTATTATAATACACTAATTTGAAATCAAAAAGTACTCTGTTTGGCATGGATGTAAATATTAATTTAAGAAATAAGCGTTCGTCTGACAAATTACTTTCTTTAATTATACTTATAATTTCTCAGATAAAAACCAAAAATATTTATTTTCGGGTCATTTTGGCGCCCCCGTGAATTGTTTGTGTGTGCGGTTGCACACGTAGCACACGCCTTAGACCGGCCCTGATCCTGGAAATGATTGATTGGTGGTGGTGTGGAACCCACCCTCTCGTCCACTATTAATCGATTTAGAATCTCCATTATTAGTTCAAAAACTCTTTTTATTAACTGCCTCTTCTGTCATTAATTAATTTCACACAAGTCTCCTTTTAAACTTAAAAGAAATCGCTCATCAGATTGAGAGGACAGTGATTCTAAATTGTTCTTCTACAATTCTCTCTTAAAGTAGTTGGGCATGTATGAATCTAATAGATCACTTTCAGTTTATATTTTAAGCTGTTTTTTGTTTCGTTACAGTTGATCGATAGTATGTTGAGGAATAGTGTCTAGTGTTGCATCTATTTTAGGATTTTGTGCTGGTTTTTCCCCACTAATAGAGGCTTCATCTTCATCATTCCTTTCTTTACTATCAACTTGTTCATCTTCTGGTTTATCAGCATTCCGTGGTAGTGATGTAGGATTCCATACTTGCTGTTTCCCTCCCTTGATGATTGGCACTAAAAACTGTAATACATAACTTAAGTAGAAATTCTTCTTAAGCTGTGCACGATATTCAGATAATGGTCTGGATGGTAAAACCTGCGGAATACAGTGTGTATATTTTTTCACTTGTCTTTGTACTCCTTCAATAAAAAATATTAATAGTATGAATGAGTCTTATTTAGTCTTTTTCGGAGCGTCAAATAAAACATAATATAAACAGTAATATAAACCATAATAATTATCTTGGCAGTTATGGAAAGATAGATCTACATTGAAGAAGGAGGTCAGATAATATTTAGTGGTATGTGAGGCATATGCAAATTTCACGCTTCCCGAGGCTATTCACTATCCAGCAGAACGATATAAAAAATAGGAGAGAGTGGAATGATAAGGCCACGATAAAACCCTCGTCACCTCCCTCCGCCTTTGTTTGTTCCACTGCACATCCCATATCTTACCTAACCCACAATAAATTGGTTGGGTGATAGTGCAGCCTTCAGATGCAGAATACAGCCCAAAACTTCGCCTACACTTCTTTAATCTATTTCCATGTATACCAGGGTGGTTACGGCAGGACCTGTGCGTGGATTATTATATATTAAGTAATTACACATTTGTTAGCCTAATAAACGAAAGCCTTTAAGTCACAAAATAAATATGTGTAATTAATTCAATGTTGGGTTCTTAATTTTTTTCGTATATTTATGGCTGAGGGATCAAACTACCACCAACTATCATACGATTTTTTCCATGGGGTATCAACAATTGCTCAAATAATTTCTGAGACTTGTGAAGCTATCTGTATATATGCTATATTAATAACTGGCCCAGACAAACTTAACATTTATGTATTGGTTCTCAACACATTGGTTTCAGTTTTATCATTAAGTTTTTCTTTTACCTTTTCCTTACTAACTTTACTAGCATGAATTATCCGACTTTGTCCGAGAGAAATAGTATATGGTAAAAATAGTAAAAAGGGCAAAAAGGATAAAAAGTAAATTCAAGCATATCATTACTATTTATATATTTATGAATCCTGATTCTCCCAAAAATGAGTAACTCCAAGAACTATCCCAAGAAAGCAATGCATTTTAATGTGTTTTTTAAATCAATAACACCATGCACATTGAACTTTGTATTCCATACAGGACATAACTCAGTACCATGTAGTACAGTAAAAATATTATTTGACCCAGATAAAATTGCAACACAAATGTTTTTTGTACTGAAATGTATATAAAAATAGCTGAACAACATATCCAATATACCCCAACATCGCCCATATGGAAAATCCTATTTTGGGGTTCACAAGGTAATTGTTTGGGGTGACAATAGAGTTTCTGCTTCAGACTTTTACCGACTCATGGAAAGAGAGGGTCAACGAAAACTACATCTTACTCTATCGCAGTCTTCTTAATCAGTTTTTGGTTGATATGTACGCAAAGGTAGAAACATAAATACTGAATTTCTTTAGACACAACCAAAGTAAACTGCAAACGTAAAACTACGTACACCTGCGGGACGCCATGGGCAAGCCAGATGGGCAAGTTTCTGATCTTGGCAATTTGGTTGTGTTACCTTCAAGTTTTACTGGTGGGCCCCGTTACAAGCACGAGCGGACTCAGGATGCTATGACATATGAACGTCAATGTGGTCATCCTGATCAGTTCATCACATCTCTATATAACCCTAAGTAGACAGAGATACAAGAGGCATTAAATGTCTGACAAAAGCCCCAAAACAGACATGACATTACTGCTAGGGGCGTTCATATAAAAGTAAGATCCATCTTTTGACTAAAGGCTCTATTTTCGGTCAAAGTAGGTGTTAGATGTACACTGGTACACTATTGAGTGGCAGAAGCGTGGTTTGTCTCACGCCCACATCTTGCTATGGCTTCAAGACAGAATCATGCCTGCCCAAATTGACAGTGTCATGAGCACAGACATTCCTGACGCAGAACTTGATCCAGTCCTTCATGAAATCGTAAAGTATACGATGATTCATGGGCCGTGTGGAAATTTGAACAGAAATTCACTATGTATGATCGGCGACTCATGTAGCAAGAGCTAACCACGTCCACTAACAAAGGATACTCAGACTGCAGATGACGGCTATCCCCAGTACCACAAACGATCTTCATGGTGGTTTTACAGTCAATCTAAACGGAGTGGACCTTGCTAATAAGTGGGTGGTGCCGTACAACCCTGTCCTGTCCCGAACCTTTATGGCCCACATTAACGTGGAATTATGTAATTCTGTGAAATCCATAAAGTATATCTGCAAATATGTGAACAAGGTTTGGCTTAGAGAACGAATGGGATGAAGTTAACAAGTATGAGGCAGGACACTCTATTAGTAGTTCTGAAGCTGCTTGGAGAATCTTATGCTTTCCCGTTCATGAAATATATCCACCCGTCATGCATCTCTCTGTTCATCTCGAGAACGTTTAACGAGTTTATTTTACAATTGATACTGCCACAGGTAAAGTACAGACCCCTCCAAAAATCACTCTCTTGTCATTTTTCGAACTTAAGGAATGGTAACATTAATTTCTCACATTGTGATAAAACCGTTAAATTAACTAAAAATATGCAAGTTACGTGTAGAATTGTACGATTTTTATTTCATCGAATGATAAAAATTTCTATATGACTAACGGTTAGTGAAATATTACCAAATAAAGTTTTTAGCCACCATTTTCCCAATATGGTAACGTTTTCCCAAAAGTGACAGAGTGGCACTCGGCAGATTCGTGATCATCGGAAAAAACTAAGTCAGAATCATCATAAAATCTTTGTCCCCTGACATTTCCAGGTCATGTTAAATTTAATGGATTGACGACCAGACCTGTTTACTAACAAATGTCCCACTTCAAAGCTTCACAATGTTGTTACATGAATGCTGTAGTGCCATCAAAGGCTAAAGATGGTGTCTATATTAAATAAAGAGAGTGAACTACTTTAATTAAAGACAATTATTGTCGTTTAAAATTATGAACCATGATCAAAACAAATTGGTGTATTATGTTAGTATTAAATCTATATTATAATAACAAAAATAGGCTTACAAACCGTTAAAATGCCTGTTTAGACTTACCGCAAATTAAAGTAATTTAGTGACACATTATGAATTTGAATATTTAATCAAATGCACCATCATTAATTTGATTGTTGAGACTTCAGAGAGAGGTACCCTTCGTTTACCCTGAAATGTGGCAAGCTTACCCTGCATGTTTCCACTATGGAGCAGCTTATTTATTAGGGCCATTGTAGAGTGAATCATTTCTAGGACTGCTACCTCGCCGGATGAATGGAGTGTACATCATTATTAAATAAATAGCAATGAGCAACTGGCAGGGATTAGAACAAAACTACAATTTATATTTCATAGCTGAGTACACTAATAGATTTTTATAGTATTTGACTGATTTGTAATTCATTTTAAATTCACAACATGGATAAAGGATAACCAAAGAGTCCATGCATTCACTTTTTCCCCACGACCATTAATACGTGATATATATTTATCATGGTACCGTAATTTATCAAATATGAATTTTTTATTTACGCAATATAATATAGTTTGTTTTGTTTTAAGCATATCTAATTAAAATACAATAATACTTTCCTGGCAAAGCATACTTTCAGAAACACAATAATTATTTCTCAATCACAAATAAAATGGTCGAAATTCAAAAAGTAATATTTTAATAAATAGATAAAAGTCAAAACACGATCACATGGCCTTATTTGATTTGAAAAAGATATGGTTTTTTTATAGTGCTTCGATCTAGTGGCAAAGTTTAGCAGTAAGTATCCTCATTAATATAATTTTTCGTTCACTTCAAAGCTCATCTATAAAATAATTGTTTACTAAGTTCTTAATAAACGAAAATGTCACATCATGAAAGGGGTAAAACATTTTAAATTATTGTCTACGGCTAAGACTTCATATGTTACAAAGTTAATCTCTTCTCTTATCTACGTAGGGCCTTAATCTATTTTTATTTTAAAAATAAGACTTAAAATAATTGTTTGACTTAACAAACTTGTTGGTCGCTTTGGTAGCAGTCAATCTATACAAATTATTAAAATATATTTCAGGGTAATTAATAGTCGGCAGCTTCTGCTTTCCAGCTGCAACCGTGTCGAGCAAGAATAGTATTGAATGAAACAATAACGAAATATTTGTGTTTTGCAATATTTCAATTGATATCAAACGGCATAACAGTTTAGCCTACTTGTGTGGTTATGAATCAAAGCATCAACCTAGGTCCGTACTAAACCATTTGTAGTGGGAAAATGCCCAGAACTCTTTAAACAATAATAGCTTCCCAAAACTACAGACATTGTCACACTTGGAGGTCAGGGCTAAAACAGTTGTCTTGGTCTAAGTCTAGTGTTGGCTATTATATTGACAGGGTGAACATGGTGGTCTGGGGGTAAGGTATCATACTTCTGTGCTTAGGGTCCAGGTCTCAATCCTGGTCCCGGCACAGATTTATCTGATTGACCAAACCTTCCTTCACCTCTGACAAGACGTGTATTAATCACAACTTATGAATGTGTGGAATGCCAGGCCTCCGCTGTGGTTGGATCCATGTTAAACTGTAGGTCTCCATTTCATCTCATAATACCCTACCATTACACATTAGCTAAGTGTGTACAACCCGAATGCTAGTAAGACATGGTGCTAATAATAATAATAATAATACATTTACAGTATCAATTCCTTACCTGTGTTAGTAACCTCACTGGGTTCCCAGGAGTTGATATAGATGAAGGGGAGGGGGGGGGACAGTGGTAGTTGGCGTTTTGTTTGTAGTATCTAGATGACAATAGATCTGGAAACTCATGTGAATTTGGCTCTACTGCTGAAATGGTGCAAGAGCAAAGGGAGATAGTACACTAAAGGAGCAATTTTTAAGGTAGTGGCTTGTTCTCTTTTACTGAGGTTCAAGTGACGCAAGGTCCTGCTCTTCATCATTCATCTAGTGATTTAGGTGAAGTGGAATTGGAATGAGGGTTCCTGGGTAGGGTACACCAATGCTCCACTTTATCTGAGTGGTATTGCCCTCGCTACAGGAGTTAAATAAACATTTCCCCTCCTGAGACTAATTGTTGATAACAATAATGTTTGTAGGGTGAAAGATAAAACTTTTTTATTGGATCCATGTCATACTCCTCATCTGGACTATAAGCATTTAGTTACACTCAGGGTGGGGATGAGAAGAAACTACTTAAGAAAAAACACACTCAGTACACCCGACCGAGATTTGAACCTTGATCTCCCCATCATTGGCAGTCTAGTCTACTGTGAGAGTAACGCTTTAGACCATGCGGCCACCTAAGCGGGTCGACATCTATGTTACCAGCAAACCAGGCTAGATAAGCTTGAAATTTAGTTTGTGTACCCTTCGGTGTGGGTAAAGTAAGAATAATAGTGGTGTTAGTAATCATTAATTTTAGACCAAATTGTCTTAACCTTTCAATGGAGGGTTAGGAAGTTTCCAGATTAGGAGTAAGCTTAGTTAAGAATGGTATCTTGGATACTTGGCCCTTAGTCACATTTTTGTTACATTCATGTTGGTTACTGTGTTGCAGGTGATTAATGATTGTAAGCCCTTTTCATCTTTGTTTCAGTGAAACATGTTCTAAGTAAGGTTTAAAATTAGAAGGTATCCATGTAATACATTTATAAATATAAACTAATTCTTGGTGGGATCTGAGCTTTAGTTGGCATACAGATTTGAGTGTTTCAAGTGTTTAACACTAAATAGTTGATCACACTGTCTTAGGCGTCAAGTTCGCAATATATTTTAGCGGGTTGCCGAGAACAAGGAGGCCAAGGTTCTAATCTCAACCAGGTGTACTGGGGGTTGTTTTACATGTGATTTTATCCCATCAATTCTACACACTAATAGAGGTTTTAAGCAACCACTTAGATCAGAAATTCTCAAAGTGGGGTCCCTAAGGATTGTCCAAGACATACCTTTATATATTTTTTAGTAAATATAAAAATTTTTTAAAAGGGTAAACACTGGTGTAGACTAAACACATTGGAGATGTCTTCCTATATTAAATCCTGGCAAGAAATTGAGGCTAAAAGTGTGTGTGTGCATGGGGGGGGGTTAGTCACACCCCTTGTACCCACATCTTTCAGAGGAACAATTAGAAACTCACTTTTATATTAGTTATTTCGCCAGCCAACACAAATAACTTTATCAGAAAAAGCACTGAAATATTTGATGACTTTTCCAACAACTTATTTATGTGAGCGAGCCTTTTCTGCTCTTGGTGGTAGACTATAAAATATGTGAAATGAGACTTAAGGAGATGTTCACTAAAATTGCTAAAGATTTCAATTATAATTTAAAGTCACACAAGCAGTTCCATTCCTCACATTAAGTATGAGTGATTGATTATAAATATACAAATATAATATATTTTCCATTAATTCTTGTTGTAATTCTTTTTTACATTTTTTTTTAAATGCCTAAAAGTGAACAAATATAATACCTACGTTTATTTTATTTTCATTTATATTGTGATTAACTTATATTTTCATTAAAATATATTATGACTAATTTATCCCTCTAATATACTATACATTTATGAGTATATTTTTTTATATCATAAATCCTACATCAAGGGGTCTGCAAATCAGTTGTGACTTGGTTAGAGGGCCTATGTGACTAAGAAGATTGAGAATCACTGCCTTAGATTAAGTCCTTAATAGCCATAGTGTTAAACACACTAATGAAAAAAATACTAGTTTTTAAGGGAAATTGCCACACAAAAACTTTTAAAAATTACATTTCAGTTACCCGCATCGGTGGCATAGTTGGCTAACGTGCCAGTCGTGTTGAGTCAGACACAGGACGGGGAGATCAAGGTTCGAATCTCAGTCGGGTGAACTGGGAGTGGTTTTTCCTAAATGGTTTTCCACTCTCCCTCCACGCAAATACGGGTTCACTTCCTCTAAATTCAACCTTCTCATTTCCTAATCCATTAGTCTAATTAGTACTTAAGCGTATAACCGAACGGGTAGTAAGACGCAGTGCTAAAATAAATAATACATTTCAGTTGAGTTTTAGAAAATAATTCTTCTTTTTGAACAAATCATATTTTAGTTTTCATTTGGTATTATTAGCTCATTGTGTCGTTAAGAAAAATAAGTTCCTAATTTTTAAAATGAACTTAGTATTTGAAACAACATTTTGTTCCTTCTTTTTACCTGTAGTTAATTGTATTATTAAATCTTTTGTTTTAACTACCCAGGTCACAGTCGTAGAGGTCGACCAGACAAAAGACGTGATGGAAATAAACCCAAACCAGTGGTGGGAGACAGAGGCAAGGCAATTCTGGAGAGCATTGATGATGACTCACTGGTGATACAAAGTTTCAGGCAATATGGTGCCGAGCTAGATGCGAAACATGATAAACATGAACGTATCGTAAAGCACAGCAGAGATATTACAATCGAGAGCAAGCGAATAATATTTTTACTTCACACTTTAGATAGGTATTTTTTTTCTATTTTCCTATTTAATCTTAAGTTTTTATCAACAGATACACCAGTATATACGGTAGTTAAGAATATATCTCACAAATATTTTTTATTTGTGTGCTTTGTGTTCTTTGTGTGATTTATACCTTGATTTTATTACAAATGGATATTTGGATCACTTTTTAAAATATATACAGATTTTTTGCAATCAACATTGATAACATTGATAACATTTACTATGTGATTAATCTAATTATTATTTTCTATCAAAAATGTCAGCTGCAAACCACATGACTTGATTTGACAGTAATTATATGAAAGTAGATCTAATAGCTATTTCTAGCTAGGTCATACTTGTACATTTGTAAGAAAGTTGGGGTAGGTAGAGTCATGTTCATCCCCCTGTGCCCTCACTTGCCCCACAGGTGGTCTACACGTCAATACCCCCCTCCCCCCCTTTCAATTAAATTCACACTTTATTATATCCTCTCAGGGTTGTTGAGAAATTAATTGATAGAGATGTATCAGTCTTGTGATAAAATCTAAAAAATATTCAATTTTTATATTTGTAAGCCATTTATTTGCAAAGTATTGAATCATTTCTAGTAATAAAAATTGTGACTCAGCTGTGCTCTAGATGGTTGAGTTGTTGTTCACTTTAGTTACTAATCAATCACGAGTACGGATTCCAAATCGGAAAAGATTTAGTTTTAGACTCTAACATAATGTATTATTTACCCAAAGTTCTACCTTAGGTTATTTATATTAAGTTTAAATTTAAATTTAAAAATGACACCTGTACACGAGAATCGAACCCGGACTTTTGGCTTAGTACACCACTGAACTAGCCAGGAGTCGTCCTGTGCCCACGGTCATTACTTACTCATATTTTAAAACAGATTCTCTGAAGGATGTGCAGAAATCAGCAGCCACATAAGAGCAATTAAGATCACAAGCTATCAAATAACGCAGCCACCTTCAACTTGGGAGGGCTGCCATTTTTTTTTTATTGAAATACATTAATTATAACATTCATAAATTAATGTTCTAGAGCTTGCTTGTTAAGTTTGTCCTATAGTTATATTGGGCTGAACCACCAATTAGCAGATTAGGAGCCTTAAAACAAATTCTGATTCAAAAACGTCCATTTTATGATGAAATAATCAATTAGAAAAATATAAGGAGGGTAATATTAATTTGTGTGTGCCTTTCTACATAAAATCTACATCTTAGATTCCTAGGACAGACTTACCAAGCTGATCTTTTAGGATATCTTACTGGGCTCATGTCAATATATTCGTAACACACACTAATTTAAGGATCCACAATATTAAACTGAATTTTTAAATAAAATCTTTAGCATTTTCATGGAAAGAGTATGGAAAAAACTCCATATTAGCCTCCTGGGTAAGAGTCAGTAGTGCAAACCTTGCCTTTAGGAGACTTGCAACTGATGATGATGATGATGATAATAATGTGTTTAGGGAAAGCAAAGAAGCCACAGTGTTGAAAGATGCGGAAGCGCGCATCTCCAAACTTGCCACAACACACTTCAAGGCCATAGCTCAAGAACTGGATGGAGAGGATCCTTACCAGTACAGTAAGGCCTATACTTCAGGTGAGGAGAAATATTTCAGTTCTGCCAACATTGAGATGAAACGTTTCATAAATTTTTATGCAAACGCTATACTTTGAATCGCAATAAATATAAAATAGGTTCACCTTTTGTAGAAGGACTTTAGCTGAATGCCTTATTTATTATGTCATTCACCCAATAACATAATGTTGACTTAAGAGGGTTTATGACTCAAAATTAATAATATAATAACTTTATATATACTAGTAGGTCTTCTTAAACCAAACTTGGATCAATGTATTAAATATAAATTAAATATATATTTTTAAGCACAGTGTTTACTCAAAGTGTGAAATTTTGGCATCTAATGCAACACTTTTTAGAAAAACCAAATGATGCAAAGATTTCATATTTGGAATGTTAAAAGTACTTAAGGAGGTTTATTAATTGAAATAAATATTATTTCAATGAACCTTCAATTAATTGCATAAACATTTGCCAAATAAATGTAATATTCAATTAATTATTTTGTATACTTAAAACGTATGTAATAAATTGAGTAAGCAAATCAATTAGTGCCGACTTCTTTTAACTTTATAATGGTACTTTATTTACATGAATATTCAATCTGAAACTCATGAAAACTAATACGAGCTGAGGAGCTTCGTATTTTCCCCTGGATTTTGAAAATATATCTGATACAACCCCGCAATAGTCGAAACAGACCGGCCTGGTCAAAGTAGAACAGACAACTCATCCCTTCTCACTCCCAAGTCAATAGCTGTTTGTCCTTGAAACCATAAATCTGTCGTTAGTGGTTTTGGCATGTTTGTGAAGCTTATCGCCCTGACCCATCACCATCTCTCTTTAGGGATTGTTACCTGGCTCTCCACCGTTTTCAAGTCAGTGTAGCAAGTGCAACGATTGATGAAAGGATTTTTTTCAGTGTGGCTAAGTGTAATTGCATTTAATGTCTTTAGGGATGTGTGAAGTGTAATAATAGTGGAAAGAACATTTTTATTACTTTAAAAATGGCTCCACAAAAGCTTAAAGATGGCAAAAGATATGTAAAAGGCAAAAGGAATAAGCATTCCAAGGCAATGAAACGCTTTCACGAAGAAATTCAGAAAGCCCAAATCGCTAATAAGTTGGTGAAATGACTTCAAACCTATATTATGCAATTGAACTTAAATAATTAATTTTTTCTGCAAATTCTTTTGAAATCTGGAACCATATCTGGAACCTCCATCTTTGCACGTAAATATCTTACCACTAAGCTATCTAGGGCTAATACTGTGTTAGTCATTTATCGCTCATATTTTAAGGGTTGGTCGGTAATAGATGTGTAAAATCGTCAGCCATTTAATAACATCCGAAACACACTCCATTGTTTATCCAGGGTAGCTTTATGCTACCGTTTGAACAAATTTTATCAATTTTAAATGGTTTCTTGAATATAATTTGTAGTAAATAATTATTGTCTATGATATAATATTACAGCTATTAAGGAGCCATGATCTGCCACACGTCTTTCACCAAATCTGCTTTAAAGTATGACTGATAAGTACGTCTTAGCATTGTACAAATACTGAGTAGGTAGCTCAATGGTGAAGCTTTGGTGTGAATTAAATAGCCAAAGCTAAACTCACTAAAACCATAAATAATAGCTTTGGCTATTTAATTCTTAATATGCAATCCCGTACAATTATAATAATTGTACAAATGGCAGTAATAAGCCAACTACCGAGTTGAAGATGGCCGCATTATCTGATAGCTCGTGATATTAATATAATCACATACTTGTAGCCGATGATTTTCTGCACGTCCATCATAGGCTCTGCCTTAAAATATGAGTGATGAATGACCCTGGGCACGGGACAAATCCTGGATAGCTCGGTGGTTAGAGTATTGGCGTACTAAGCCAAAGGTCCCGGGTTCAATTCCCGTGTCCAGGTGTCATTTTTCAATTTTCAGAATGATATCTAGATGGAATAATCCTTACTAAAAGCATAAATAATAGCTTTGGCTATTTAATTCTTCATACAAAAAGTTATGACATTGAAAAATATGTTTCTGTTTTCAGGTATGCAAGAGTTTATCGAAGCTGTAACTTTCTATCATTACTTAAAAAGTAATGTTTTGGAAAGTTGGATAAACATTCAGAAGGACTTTGTCTACAATGTTGGTGAATCAACAAATGAACAAGATGGAGCTGAAATCAAGGCATTTGATGAAAACAAACAGGAAAAAGAGTGCACTCCAGAAGAATCGGCCATTGAAACGTCATCACAAAAGTCCCACATAACTACTCTACTCATACCGACTGATTATTTCTTGGGAGTAGGAGATTTAACAGGAGAACTAATGCGAAAATGTATAAACAACTTGGGTTCTGGTAACATAGAGGGCTGTTATCAAACATCTGCTTTTGTACGAGAAATTTATAAGGGCTTTCTTTCCATAGGGAATGTGGCCAAAGAAATGTCACGCAAAGTGTATACCTTGCGTCAAAGCCTAAGTAAGATGGAAAATGCTTGCTACACTATACATGTGCGAGGCTCTGAAATTCCAAAACACATGTTGGCTGATGTGCTCAGTAGCAGCCATGATGACATGATGGATGAAGATGAAGGATTTTACTAAACATTACTCTCACTCCAATTTTACATACCATTTATGCCCAAAAAAAATACTTAAAGTCTTTTATTATAATTTTAGAAGAGTCGTAATATTAATAATTAAGAATTAAAAGTATAAGAGCCCATTTTACCGTTTGGAAGTTTATTAATCTTAATCATTGTTATTAGAACAAATTATATAAAACATACAGAATTATCAACAAACTTTCACTGCCACAGTTAACGTCTTCATGTAGATTGTAGAGTTAGCTATTTTTTATTTATTTTTACTATATTATTATTGATTGGACTTTATGATAGAATAGCTGAACAGAAAGAAAGTATGATGAAAAATTTCATGGACAGTAAAATTCCCATTAGACCGAACTCTGGTAGTACAAAATTCAGAATAATCCAAACAAATTTTTCAGAAAACTGGGGGGAAAACTAAATTAAATATAGTTTATTCATTACAAACACAAGTTAAACAAGAATTGCAAGGCACTAGTGATGATATTAAATGCTAAATATTCACATGTTGTAGATAACAAAATGTTTTCCTGTAACAAATATAAATAGTAAATGTAAACCTACAGTATAGGTAATTACTAAACATCAGTTAAATTAATGTACATTTTATAAAATTAATTCAAACTGTAATTTAAAATTTGTGAAAATACTCTGCATTACTCTAACCCTTCCATATTCTCCCACTTAATTTAATTTGCACTAATCTGAACAAGCCTCAGTTCCAATAAGTTAGGATTAACAAGATCCTATTGTGTAAGTTTTGGGTTTGTATAAATTTGCTATCCATACATTAATTGGTAATGGGTTGCACTGTTTCTTATTGAGACATTTAGTATTTATATACTCCATAAGTTCTTTAAATTGAAAAAATTACACCTGGACATGGTAATTGAACCTGGGACCTTTGGCTTAGTATGTCAATGCTCTAACCACTGAGCTAACCAGGAATTGTCCCATACCCAGGGTCATTCTTCATTCATATTTTATGATTCCTGGATATCTCAGTGATTAGAGCAGTGGCGTACAAACCAAAGGTTCCGAGTTTGATTCCATATGCAGGTGTTATTTTTAAATTTAAAGAATATGTTTAGATGCTGCTTTAACCGTAATTAATAAATATAATAGCCTGGCTATTTAATACATCATACTCCATAAGTTGCTAATACAATGTGTGTCAAACCCAAAAATATATAATTAAATAATGACTTAATAAAGATGTATTTTATAAACATTAATATTTTTGTATAAATGAGTGAATTAAACCATAGAATGACTTAATTTTTTCAAGACACAATGAATATTCAAGCATAAATTCATTAGTAATAATTCCATGAAACATTAACACTACATAATACAACTCAATATATCATCTGAGAATAAAGACCCAACTCATTTTTTTTATGTGTGTTCTTGCTTGCAAAGAGTCCTGTTTATAGTGTCCAAACAAATCATTTTCCATATTACCTACATTATATTATACTTTCAACACACACAAAATTAAATTACACATCTTAAGTTTCACGGTTTGGCTTTATGCTGTTCTAACAAAATTAAGTATATCTACATTCAAGAATCAAGACAAATTTGAATAGGCAATGAATAATCTTAGCATAATTCATTTGGGGGTTCTAATCTATTCTGCTAAAGAAGAGGTGTGATGAGCCCTGAAAATGATGTTTTGTGTTTTAATTGTGAACTTAATGGCCTACATCTTTCTGTTATGTGTGTAGTCATTAAATACAGCTATTTGACACCATTTGTTTATTCGTGAAATTGGGTATTTCAAATCTTATTTCGCTAATGAACTTTTTTCCCATGCTGGGAATTGAACCCGAGACTCTTAGTTCAATAGAAATAATCACTACTAGCTGAGCTAATGTATTGACTAGACTCTGTACCTTGATTATTGGTTCTATATTATTTGTAAATAATCTTATAGCATCAGAAATTCACTCAGGGCCGACTTAGGAAGGTGAGGAGGCACATGGTTCCTAGTACAGGGTCTTAATATAGAGAAGGCTTCTTCTTAAGAGAGGAAAAATTAAATAGAAACTTAAAAGTAAGAAATATTTATAACACTAAGAAAATAGATGTTCTACAAAAAAAATAATTAGGACTCATGGCGTCTAAACTCCTTGAGACGTATATAATTCCACTTTAACATATTAGAGTGATATCACTAACAACTAACTAGCCATACGCTCAAGTAAACAAATCCCTCATTTTAAAACTAAAATAAATACATCGTGCATTTAATAAGATGTATTTATTAAATAAATATAATAATTTAAATTAAATAAAATCTGAAATAGACTGTCTTTGAAACCAAAATTGATTTTGAACTCAGGTGAAGAATTAGCAGAAAAAATATACCGAACAATTAAACAAACCCATCCTTACTATAAATACTAGTTTTAATAATTGTTTGCCCTTGAAAAATACAAAGCATTTAAAGAGCCATACAATTAATCATATAAAAAACTGTACACCATTCATATTACTCGAATTAAAGGTGATTGTTAATCAAAGGCCCATATTTTGAACACACTACCAATGCAGGGCAGGACACATTTCTGCAGGGCTTACCTAACTTGAAGTCAGTATTGCCAATGAGCATATAAGTGTTGTAGCTAGATTACTACCAGAAAGTCGCTAGATTGCGCTTAACAAAAAATTAAAAATCGTCAGATTTGTCACCAAACCAACAGAACAATGTCATTGTGATCTGTAAATGACAGATAGCTAGTTTAGAGATCTTCTTTAGACTGAATCAATGCATTATGTGTTCTTGCAGTATGTTAGTTCAAAAATCAAAATTCTACATCATTAAAATTTAAAATAATGAACATGAATTTGATAGAAAATTAAGGAAAGTCGCTAAATTGGCAACACTGTTTGAAGTCTTATAAGAAATGTACAGTTTGTTTCTATCAAATATGGACATGTTTGATTAGTTCTCACATAAACTAAATGAGATTTTTGCTTGTTATACTATTACCTTTTTATGAATCAAAAATTAAGCATTTTTCTAGTTGGTATTGAATGAAAAACTAAATGAATAGATAAATAGTAGCCAAGCTAAATTGCTAGAATTGAAAAAAATGTGATTGCAGCCAAAGGATATTTAATTTTAAACTCTGTGAAAATTAACGAATGTACAACCCAGTGCATTTCTTAATTACAACATTTATAAAGCACATATATCATTCCTTACATTATGGCATTACCTAAGAGTTAAAAAAACATACAGCTTTTGTTGAATGAATATTACTCTACAAACTATACAGTAAATTAACAAATTGACAAGTTTTTTTTAACTTAATAATAAAGATGATATGATCTAGCATGTTAACATTAACAACTTGGGTAGATTATTAAATGTATGCTAGGATCAAAGATGAAACTCTTAAGAATAACACAGTAACGCAGGGCAGCCACAACCAAGAAAATCCAAAAATGTCGGAAATTACAACTAAGATTTTTTTTTATTTTATATTTGGGTGTCTAGTGAAGTGAAATGTCTCTATAGAATCTTACTCAAAAACTGTTTCAAAGTAAGTGTGCGTTTGTTTATTTTTGAGCCCTTTCCAAATATGATTTTTAACAAAAAAGTGTTTGGAATTTGAAATATTCTTATCAATTGCCATATGGATTTTAGTCAGAAAACCTTAGATTTTTTTTGCCCGAGATTGTGTGGCCACTCCATAAAACTACTTAAAAGGCATATTTGGAAATGTTGAAATGGCTATACTACTATTTTTTTACAAACTTCTTTGCCTCCTTCTTCATCCTCTTCATGTCTGGCTCATCTACTTCATCACTAACACTGTCTGAATCCGAGCCTAAATCTGTAGGCTGGTAGTCATCAGAGCTGCCATCATTTAAAAATGAATCGTTTAAATCGTAGTCATCTTCTTCAGAAGATTTACCATGGGTTTTTCTTGGCTTCCCTGTTTACCAAAAAATTGTATTAATAAGCCTATAGATGTTAAGTAATATTAACTCATTAATATTTAATGTAATGTTAAAATGACATTTTTGTGAAGACTGTCCTATTTATAGTTTGGACATGAGGAAATTATCAAATTAATGAGACCACTCGAATTAGTGGTTTCATGGTCTAACACATCACTATTGTGTTAGATTGGACGGAGATCGAGGTTTTGAATTTCAGTCGGGTGTTCTCAGGGTGGCTTTTCCCTCTAAAATTCTACCGTCCCCATCCTTGTTCCATTTACGTAATTAATGTATGCATACAACCCGAACAAGTAGTAAGAGACGTGGTGAAAATATTGAGGCATGGAATAGAGAGGCAGTAAAAGCCATTTCAACTGATTAACCAGGGAAATAGATACTACACATGCTACAAACCAGAAGTTGTATCAAAGTGCAGTTTGCTTTATTTTTTTAACCTTTTAAATGCAGTTTTTCACTCAGCTCAATCCTTCCACTGTCTTCCAATAAAGACTATAAAACCACTGTAACATGGTACTTCAGTTTTGAGATGTATTACCTGTCAAAGCTATGTGTTATCTTTGACGTAAAGCAAGGGAAAATTAAGTTATATTCATTCATCCAGAGAAGATAGAAACTGAAAACCACTTTTGTAAAAAAATCCACCCTCTTTGAATCAGTTATGATTCTAGCTTAAGTACTGTCATACTAGATTTAGAGTCAAGAACGCTAGCTAAGCAAGTTCACACTAAGCTAACTCTGCTTGAATGTAAAAAAATGGTTAAATATTGATGTAAAATTGAAGGTGCCAAAAGACAAGTAATACTGCAAACCCAATAGAAAACCTCCAGTTAAAATATAACTATTTTAAGTAAAAAATTGTTGGAGTCTTTGAGTGTTTTGAGTGCAGTCCAAGAAACTATAAGTATTTTAGTTGTGGAAATTAAGAGCGTGCATCACATGCCCATCAACTCTGTGATACACTCAGTTAGAAATAGTAGATTTACACAAACACTATTGCATGTGGATCATTTCTTATTAAACATTAATAGAAATAAAGAGATAATAGATTTTCCTAATAAAGAACATTATTAAAATATGAAATGATATTTAGATAAAAACTGCATTGAAAAGGCCGTTTTTGACAATTTTAGAATAGCTTCACTGATAAGCATTGTATACAAATCTTAATTTTGTCAATAGGGACATACTGTAGTTATTAACAAGAAACTTTGTCGCTTTGTCCCCCAACGTCACCGCGGAAAATTCCGGGGTAATCATTCAATATAAGCGCACTGCACACATTTCTGGCATATCTTGGTCTTTTCTTTTCCCTTTAACTCCCATACCTCGCGCGAGCTGAGTTGAGCCTGCTATGATGAACGCTCTTAAGTTATGTACAAATAATGACCAAAATATGTGTGAATAAAACGAGTGTGAGACTATAACCATACCAAATCTATATAAAAACTTGTTAAGATATTTTAGGTTAATTTGGATGCACAAAGGAATAAACACAAATTGTAAATATCTAAACTTGGACTTAGCTGTGGACATGATTGTTGAGACTTGTTCTTAAGATAATGTTCAACAAAATTTGTGGGATTTTGGTTCCAATTAAAATACAAAGGCTTAGACAGTCTCCATGTGGTGTGTTTAACAGACAGGTTAGTTATCTTTCGCCTGTTAAATAACCTACAAAATAGGTTTTTAAGTATAAAATTCAATAACTGCAATTATAGTTGGGCTGTTACAAATGTACAATAAGTATAAAAAATGAAAAATATCAGGAAGCTTAATAATATCACATAAAATAAAAAATTACAACTCTCTGCTCAATTTTATTTCTTTACAACATATCATGTTCATTTATTTACATAGCTATTTTTCACCAAATTAAAAACCAAAGAACTTAATCCAAAGCAATATGTTTTTTAATAACTTATCAGTTGTGTTACACTAGACAAAAATTTTCTGGAAAAAAAATGAATACCCCTTCTCGGTTATGGATCCTTAGCTCGAAAATCAATCAAATTAATTGTAACATTACAGTTTGATAGTAATATATTGGGGATAATACCATTAGTTCCCCGTTGTGGCCTAGTACCCTGGCCTGGATTCCCACGCTGGTGAACCTTTGTGTGTTTGTAAGCCTGCCAGTGTCCTTTGTGCTTGCGGTAACATCCTAGACCATAAGGACACTCCGGAAGATTAGCATAGGCGGTGTCATAATCAATATCACCTGGATGGCTAAACTTCTTTTTGTGATCTGGATGTTTCCTTCAAAAAGAAAATGATGGAGAAAATATTCAAAACTATAAACATCTTTGATTGCTGACAGCTTAAATATGTTAGAAAAAAAACTTTATTGATAACCTTGTATTTATTTCAATGAAAAGGCGGCAGAGAAAAATAGTGAGTTTATAAATAAGTAGCCTATCAGTTAAGTGTTTACACTTTGTTAGTTTTTGCTAAGCGAATAGGTTTTTGACTATAAAAATTTGTAAGGGCATGGAAAAATCAATAGTAAAAATGGTGTCACAATAAAGGTGCATATGTTAGGGGAGGAAAAGTTTCATAAAATGTAATTGAAAACTATAGGCTCCTAATTATCACTATTACATATTAAAATGTGTAGCAATAATAACAAATAAAATGTGTAAATAGCATTAAGGAAACAGTCATTTTATTAAGTTTACAAAATAATAGATTAGATTGAATGACTAGTGTATGTTAGGGGCGTCACTCTCAGGACGAGGAGAGGGGTTCACCTCTTTCAATGTTGGTTGAAAGTTAGATAGTTGGGAATTTTGTGGAGAGTCGAGATCATGAGTTGGTAAATTCTAGAATTATTGTCTACCACTACTTTCGACCACAAAAGTTCCTTACCACAAAATTGTACATTCAAATTTTAAATTTCCCAAATCACTATCGAACTCTACTGTTCAAAAGTTCCCAATTTCATAACTCAACAAACATTGAAAGAAGATATGTTTTGTAGTATATTGTATAGAAAGCTTAGTTAACTAAGTTGGCTAGTATTATCATTGTCGCGCCTATCAGTTTTAAGGCTGCTACTATTACTAGCCTACTAGTCACTAGAAGCTTTAATAAAACTAGGTAATGTTTTAAGTTGATCACTTAATAAAGCCTGGAGTTAATATGAGCCAAAACTTGTTAGTTTTCTTCCACACAATGATGGTGTGAATGTTAAAACAAATAAAACTTGTAACTTGAAAAAGCTATCATTAACAAATAACGTTAAAAAAAAAGCAGTTGCCTATAACTTTGAATCAAGGCCCAATTATTGCCTCATATTTTATATTTTCCAAGGGGAGAACCCCCTGGACCACTTATTAACTGAGGGGTATTCTATACCTCCCCTCCCTCCGGTGTTTCTCAATGTTGCCCATGTTATCTGGTCACCAGGATTTTTTCTAATTTCAAAATGCCTAAAGTTGGTAAATTCACTGTTTCACCCCACAAAATATATTTTGTGTGATATATATGGTAATATGTCTGGTGTCAGTTGCCTTGTCCATGCAACCAAAAAGAAAATGTCCTAGTATGAGTATTGAACCAGTGTGGCACTTTGGGTAAAATAATCTGCCACAATAATTCACATTGTCACATGTCTATTTTTATGATCATTTAGTAACCAAATGGTCTAAGGTAGGGCTATTCAATTGGCGGCCCGCAGGCCCCATCCGTCCCGCCAAGCTCCGCGGATTGAAAGTCCAACTACTGTATCACTGGAGATGCTTTGTATAGTTCAGATGGTATGTAGAGGCGCCTGACCTTGAATGGCCAGAGAGATCTTCAGTCTCTTATCAGTGGTGGGGGAAGCTGCAAGTCCAGTGTTACTCGGTCCTTGGCGCCACCAACATCGTGTGTTTACAAGGGAGTGCGAGCTTACCCTCTAGCGGCTTGCGTCCCTCACTCTAGACCTGTTATCTCTCCTCCAAACGCTACCACATAACGGCTGAGCTATACAACATATTCTTGCTTTTGACCTTGGACAATGCAGGTGGCCTGGCAACAGTGTGGCTGAGAGTGGCTTAAACCTCTTCTCCCCTCCTCCCAACAGCAGCCGATGTCTCACCAGTTGATATTTGCCTGGCTTATTGTTTGTGTGATATTTATAGTAATAGCAGAGTGCTTTGCTTGTAATTGATTTTATTGTAAGTGTTCTAGAATGGCATTTTCTACTTTGATTAGTAAGAAAAGGAAACTTAGTTATGAAAATCGTAATTTTAATGCTGAGTGGACTAATAAATAAGTATTTATATTGCCAAACACTCCCATATATAATATCAAATTACATTTTACCTCCACCCCCTTTTAAACTACAAAAGTATAATATAATAACGTTCCAAATTAGTATCAGATTGAATTAAATGTATGGCCCACCAAATAATATGATTTTTTTGGAGTGGCCCGCTTAGATAACTAATTGAATAGCCTGTTCTAAGGCATCACTCTCGCGTTAGACTGGATTGCTGATGACGTGATCGGACTTCAAATCCTGGTTGGGTCTAATGAGATGAGTTTTCCTTAATAATTTCCCACCATCCTTCCAAGCAAATGTGGGTAGATTACCTTTAAAATACTTTCTTCCTCATCTCTACCTCATTAGGGTAATTATCTTACATGCATGTAACCTGAACTGATAGTAAGAAGCAGTGATAAAAAAAAAGTCAGACTAGTTGAAATTGTAAGAGAGTATGGAAAGTAAATTGACATTGAGAAGTTGAAGGTAATGAGGATATCCCAGAGTGAACATCGTGGTGGGAAATCAACAGCTGGAGAATATGGAACATATCAAATATTTAGGAGGTTTAATTATAACTGAAACACAATGTACACAGCAGATTAAGTCAAAATTATCATTAGTAAACACTGCTTTCAACCAGAAGATGGTGCTAATGAATAGAAAATTGAGCCTGGAGATGAGAGATAAGTTTGTGAGATTGCTAGATATGGAGTATCACTTTGTATAGCTTCTCCAACATGAACCCTAAAAAATATATACATGATATATATTGTAAGCTTTGAGATGTAGTGTTTTTTTTAGACGAATAGAGAGGATAAAGTGAACAGGCCAGGGGACTAATGAAGTTCTAAGATTAGAAGAGTCAATAAAAAGGTGATTTTATGAAGAAAGGCCAACTGACTGGGTCACATTATGAGAAGAAAAGGCTTATTGAGTGATGTCATGAAAGGCAAAGTGGAAGAGAGAAGGATATCAGGAAGACCACAGGTGCAACTAATAGATGATCTCAAATCAAGGAAAGATTATGAAGATTCAGGATCTAAAAAAAAGGAAGCTCCTGATATGACATGTTGTAAGACTCAATTTGAACATTTTAAGGGTAATGAATTTAAATAGTTACCTGAAACATTTGTGTCCATAAATGCACATGGCCCTTCGAGTGCTATTGCTCGCTGGCGTCGTATCATCTTGATCATTTGTTCCACATCTGTCTTTACTATCTTTACTCAAGTTTTTGCTTTCTCCAGTTTTTGTCTGAAATTCTGCTTTATCTTCAGTATCTGAGAGGTCAGTATCATCATCACTCAGCTGATGGACATTCGCTGAAGCCGTAGTTTCTTTCTTTAGAACATTCTGTTGGCCATTCCCTAAAGAAAGCTTATCAACATGATCGTCATCATCATCACTAAGCTGTGGACGTTTGCTGAGACTGTGGTTTCTTCCTTCACGACATTATCTGATGATAATTTACCTTCATCATCATCATCATCACTCATTTGATGTAACTTTGGTTGATCTTTTCTTTCTTCTACGTTACTACCACCTTCTGTTAATATATCATCACTAGGTTTGTTGACCTTTGATTGGGCATCCTGCTCTTTTTAACCTCATGCCCGTCAAATGCTGTCATTGATGTTTCCTCGTCACCACTCTGACTCATTTGATGAGCCTTTGATTGAACTCTTTGCTTTTTCTTCACATTACTTTTTTTTGCTTCAGATGTCCCAGCACTTTCATTTGTTATCTGAATAGAAAATAAAAATGAAACATCAACTAAATCACATTTTTTTATCACAACACAAAACAATGATTTAATCAGTGCTCAAACAAATTAACCTTGTCTGTTTTCCTAACCACACAATATTTGTAGAATATTTTATGTAAATAAAGTAGAACGTTGACTATCCGATTATCAGTTGTTAGAAATATAGAATATTTCAATTGTAATGTATTATAATTACAGTAGGTATTTGATTTGTATATGTATACTTTATAATTATATAACCCCCGTGGGCTAAGGCATCAACCTCATATGACCTGGTTTTCTGGTGACAAAGTCAGGGTTTTTATTCCAACCAGGTGTAGTGTAAATAGTTTTCCACTCTCCTTTTATGTAAATTTGGGTACATTTGAGCCAAATTATATATATATATATTATATAGCTTTAGGAAGCGCAAAAGTAAGGTAGATCACTTATTCATGATGAGACAGCTTTGAGAAATGTGCTGAGAATATGACAAGGATATTGAGACGGCTTTTGTGGACTTCTCCAAAGTGTATGATAGCAGCCACAGAGAGCATATGTACAAGGTGCTCCAAGAGATAAAGATATACCCGAAAATAAAGAGGATGATTAGGTCTTGTACAGGAACAACAAAGGGAAAGGTGAAGTATAGAGGATTGTTGTCTGACGAGTTGGAGATAAAAATAGAAGTAAGGTAAAGGGATGCAATATTGCTGGTAATGTTCAACATGGTTTTAGAAAAGTTCATGAGGGAAATGAACAATAGAAAGGACTTGAATGGCGTTATGATGAATGGAAAGTAAAGATGGTTGGGGGTTTTCTGACGACATTGCGCTAATGGCTTAGAGAGGTATGCCAAAAAGGTTGGGTTACAGCAGTAAAGAGGAAACGAAAGTAATGACCTTGTCAAGGAGGAGAAAGCATGAGGGAACTGTAAAGACAGGAGATATGAAGCTGAGAAAGGTGGAGTAATTTAAATATATTTGTTGCTGGTTCAATGACTGTAACAACATTAAGGAAAAGCTGAACAAAAGGATGATGGCTGGATCCTGGAGCTATTACAATCTAAAATACCTTGTTTAGCTCCAGAGGTATCTCCATGAGAACAAAGATGAGGGCATACATTATTGTGTGTCCGGTAATCTTGTACGCCTCAAAGACATGGAGTACGACCAAGAGGGATGAGGAGCGATTGAGAGCCTTTAAAAGGAAGATCATGAAAAAAAAAAATGGGGTCCAGTAAGAGAGGTAGACTGATATAGAAGTAGAAAGAACCAGGAAATATATGAGTTGATAGAGCAGTCAGATATAATACAGAAAATGAAACCAAACAAAATTAGATGGGCAGGGCATTTAGCCAGAATGCAATCAGAAAGAAGTCTGAGAACTGTCACGGACAACATTCATGGCACTCATAGAACTATGGGGCAACCCAGAATGAGATGGACTGACGATGTGACCAGAGATCTCAAGAAGCTGGGTATAGAGGGGGATTGGAGGGAGAAGGCTTAGGACAGAACATGATGGAGGCAGCTTGTGCGTGGCCTTCAAGGCCTGTGATCGTCGTTAATCAAATCAATATGTTCCCTATCCCTAGTCCACTAGTTTAAATATTAGTAGCCCGGACAATTGATAAAACACAATGCACACCAAAAAAATCCATCCCCTTTTAAGAAACAATTATTTTTGTTTTTGATAGCATTCCCAATTATGTTAAGTGGTGCAGCAATGCCCAAGAACTGACATTTTAAGCTAAATCTATATATTGGTCCATAATCTAGACTATTCTTAGTACTAATTAGTTCATATTAGTATCAGCCTACTGCATTTGTATTTTCAGTTTTACACTATGTTTCAGACAGAATTTGGATTTTAGATGTAATGTATTCTAGTATACTGTAGTTAAGTGCAAAGCAGAGATAAGAAGCAAATAGGCGAACTCATTAATATGATTATAAATGTTTTATCAGGTACTTAACACGATAGGGTTATTACTGCGTGTAACCCAACTATTTAACTCTTGCAAAAATATTTTCACTCTTTCGATAATAAAAAATGGGCCAACTCTGTTAGCATGTGATAATTTACTAAGGTGTAAGGATAATGATGTAGTTTAGAGTAGGTGCACTTGCATTAATATAGAGAGAGTATGGAAAAAACCACCATCCAGTGCACATGGCCAGGCCAGTTTCACTGTTTAGTACAAAATGTTAAAAGGAAAGCATCAAATATTTTTTTTTTAATAAAAATATATGTTACCTTTAAAGCACTTGTATTTGGTGTAGGATTTCTTTCAGTTTTTAATTTTTTTGGAGAAACATTTCTAGAGATTTTTTCTTGATATTTTGACATCCATGCCGGCAGTTTACGCTTGACAGGAGAAGGACTATGAGCCGCAACATCTGATGGCTCGTTTGTCACAGTTACGCAGCTCGGATTGTCAGCAACATTTTCAACAGGAATATGTGGACCCTTTGTGGTATCAGCTGGCACTTCAAGTGCATTTTGCTCCAGTATATTTTTGGTAATTTCTGGTTCTGGCACGAGCACACGATACCAAAAGCTGTCTTGCAGCAAACCAAACTGGTCTCCTGTCTTCAATTTTACTGTCTGTCCTTTGAACAGTGGGGCTTCTAAACTTGTATTTCTATTTTTGTGAAAACAGGGGTTGGTGTGCATCTTTAAAACAAAGAAAGCAGTGGTATACATATAATTAAAATAAGTGTGTTATATATTGGTTAAAAAAATATTTTTAAAAGCTGAATTGTAAACTCAATAAATAGCTATTAAAATTGTGTTAATTTGGAACAAGTACCAGAAAAGTCTTTTTTTAAATTATTATATGATTTAAATAAACTAAATAGATCTTTCATTATGACTTTTAAATTAACAAGTGGACAACCCCATTTAGAAATTCTAACATCGACCAGAAATTGAATTCAAATTCCAGCATTGTAGGTGCTTGGTGAGCAAGTTAGTTGATCGAGTAAGAATGATTTTTTTAAACAAATATTATTTTATAAACTATATTAGCATATTTTGATCATAAAATATATGTGAATAAACCCTACAAAAATATTTTACTCAATATGTGTGCAATGTGTGTATAATCAACTGTATTTTCTAATGTATTTTTAACATTAGAGAGCCAAAAGAAAAATCACAAACTTATATGTAGCTAATAAAACTTGCTTTAGGCATACACATGAAAAAATTGGTGTGAAATGCTTACTGCTTCTAGAATAAGAGAACCATCCCAGTCAATTTTAGTAGTCCATGTTTGCGTGATATTCTTTTTTCATTACACTGAAAGCATAAACAATGTAATTAGTACAAAGGAAGTGTTTCAATTAAGATTTTGTAAATTGTAGTTCTTATATGTCTAACTTTAAATAGCTGTGTGTAGCAAAAATTATTCAGATACAATTAGTGTTCAACAAAATATTTACAATGTGCAGAGAAAACACTGTGATCTTAATTTATGTCTGTGTTTTGTAATTAATCTGTTTAACATGGGCTGTCAACGCCAATCTAAGGTGTTCGGTAAGGAAGTGTGGAGTAAGGATAGGAAAACCAGTGATAAATCACATTTAGA
Source organism: Timema podura (assembly GCA_033556935.1). Lineage (NCBI taxonomy): Eukaryota > Metazoa > Arthropoda > Insecta > Phasmatodea > Timematidae > Timema > Timema podura. Next base: position 59,462,604 of record JAVRXN010000008.1, read on the forward strand.
AAACCAACGCCAGCGCACCCTGTAAGGTTTCAACTCAGACCTCTCTAGTGATGATAACCAAGAGCTATGCAAATCTTACTGCCCTAAGTGGGGTCTACACTGTCATGTTTTACTGGAACCAGTGGTTACTGGTGTGCCAACATAACGGTGTAAACCTCTACTTGCATACAAATTAAAGAGTTTGCATGACACATGTTCTACTTGCACAAATATTCAAGTGCTCGAATAATTTAGCGCCAGTAGGTACCTGTCGCGCCAGCTGCATGTGCGCACTACTTGTAATTGCACATGTAAATCTCGATTGGTGTGCCAGTCACAGCTTGCAGAGAACAGGTGCAATGAAATGTTTAGAACAACTCAATTGTCAAGTAAGTAAATCCTTGCACAATAAACAAAAATGTTTGTAAATCTTTACTTGCACGACATTTGGGCTAGAATGGCTATTGGTGCAAGTTAAACATGACACTGTATACGGGCCTGTAGACCACATTACCATCAGTGCTGTTAGTTGCATACATTTTATATAATTATAATTAGAAATGATCACTTTTTTTGTGTATCACATTTTAATCCAAGATTATTAAAAACTTTATTCAAGAAGAAAAAGTCCGACACCTTATCTTGGTTGGTAGCATGTACGCCTATTCAGGTAAGGGTCCTGAGATTGATTCCCGGCATGGCTGAAACATCATTGATGGAATGGGGGTTTCCACTTTCACACTGATAAATTAACAGCTAGGAAACTAGGTATTCTATAGTTTCTAAAATGAAGTTTGTTTGTTGTGGGAAAGAGACTGCAAGGGAGGCCAAGAAAGAGATGGGAGGAGCAGATAACACAGAAAGTGTTCATATGAGAGGAGAAGAATGGTGGAAGGATAAAGGAAGATGGCGGCATTTTACTAAACTGACCTGACAACAGGCTGGAAACAGTTGGTGATGATGATGATGTTAGTAGGGGGCTGATATAATAACAGTTCAGAAAGTGCTTGTCAAATATGCCAAATTAAATAAAGAGGGAAAAGAATGGTAAGTTATAAGAATTGCAGCAGCATTCGCCTTGATGTAGGATAAATAAAACCTTTATGCGCCAAGTCTAAAGCAAACCTCGGGTTTTTCTATGAAATAGGCAAACACCCAAGACATGCAGTCAGCATTGCCAGTTTATTTACAAGTAATATTATCTTACATACCAATATTTCAAATAAATACAACCTGACAAAATAAAATGTGCATGCGGAAAGAATGCAAACTGTTACCTCCCTCTGTCCTTAGTGTTCCCAATTAAGCACTCTTGCTTTGAGTCGCTCTGCAATTTAATGTCAGTCACATTTTGCGTTGATGTCTTGTAGCATTTCAATACAGTTGACAACAAAACATAAAGTCACATGATTACCGCAAGAGAATTCAAAATTAATTTTATAGCTCTGTTATTTCAGTAGCGGGAGCATCAGATTAATATTAAATAATATGATTCTATTTTGTTAAGATTGATTGAAAGACTAAAAGATACAAATTAGATTTTTATATTGTCATGTGTGTTATTTTTGTTACTAGAATCGCATGTATATTATGATAAGTATATGACAAAAGTTATCTTTAGTGTGTTGGCTATGAATCAAGGTGGACCATGGTTTCATGAGTAAGATGCAACTTTCACTTTAAGGATGCACACTTTATGGAGTCAGGTTTCATAAATTTGACTAGACATTCTTTGCAATGCCAGCTTTACCAAGTAGCGCTTAAAATAGTCTCAATATAGACCTACTTTTACACAAACATTCACTGCACAAATTGAGCAAGAATTACTTATTGACCTGCTTCGGTGGCTGCATGTTCTAATGCGCTACTCTCGTGTTAGACTAGACTGTTAAAGATGGGGAGATCAGGGTTCGATCCTGGTCTGGTACACTGAAGAAGGTTTTTCCTAAATGGTTTTCCACTCTCCCTCTACATAAATGCGGGTGCACTTCCTCTAAATTAAAACCTTCCTAATCCCTAACACATTATAATAATTAGTACATAGGCGTATAGCCCAAATGGGTAGTAAGACACGGTGCTAAATAAATAATTAAAAAATACTTACAACGGATAAGAATATCATATTAAACATATGTTGAATATTAAGAACTAATACAAACATGTAAAATGAGTATTGACAGTAACCTTTTAGCCTCCGAAAGTAAAATGGGTAGAACCTCATGTACAAAACCTTGCTTTTATTTTTACTTTATTGTAATAGTTAATGAGCAAGCATTGGTGTACAAAACACAAAACATACATGTTCATGTGCCTTTTCACATGTGTACAAAGTAATATTTTGTTTCATTTATTTCCGAATAACCAACACACTTAATATTATTTGCATCCACATTTTTTCTACCACATTGTGAGGTGAAGCCAAGGCTGCCCGGAATATTCAGAGGACCCACTTTCATACAAAATAACTAGCTTGATTATTATATTTTATTAATTTTTAATAACATAATATCTAAACTATGTTCATGAAAAAAAAAATGTTTAATTCTAACCAAACTAAGTTGTTTTCTTTATAATGTGCACAGCCATTAAAAGAACCACACTCAGAAGAAGAAACAATTGTCTTTAATGGACTTGTGTTATGACTGTAGCAAGACTTGTAAAAGATAGTTGTTTAGGTTATTGGGAGCACCCAATAAGTCGGGGACTGTGACATACTGTTCAATTCACCCCCTCCGCTACCTCCCCACCCTTTCACTCTGAGCGGCCTTGTGTGGGACATATAATTATTAGATTCATCCATAAATCTTTTGCACAGTTATGTTGAGTACAAGTAGGTAAAGAACATTCTTGAGACGTCTGATTAAATATTTAAAAAGTTTCTTTTACAAAATTGTTAAATTTAAATTTTATATACGGTCTTAGAAATGTGTAAGTTTTAAGATGACAGTAAATTTATATTTTTCTTTGAATATCATTCGAGTAAAGTAAGGTTGGTCCAACCTGCGGACTATACAAGAGTAAAGTAAGGTTGGTCCAACCTGTGGACTATACAATCAAAATAAACCGTTTTTGTTAAATAAACTAGATCAGAATAGATAGGATAAATATAATCTTAATGCTCTAAGAGAAATTTAATCAAGAAAGTTTTATTGTAGTTGTTTTGGGGTAGTCTCAAAAACTAGAACACATTTAATAGTCACCTTGCACACAAATTTAAGCATTGGAAATATTGGCCATAATCAGCTCAACAAAAGCGGTCTTGTATTGATGAATATCAAAATATTGTAATTTTAACTGACTTAATTATGCTTAAATAATGTCTTCCTTAGTCGTTACATTATAGTAATATGTACAATGAAAAATACATGTGTGTCTGCTGTGAGGGAAAATAGTGTAAAAATTTGTAAATGTAATGTTTAAGAAAATGTATTCTGTCTTCAGACGTTTTAACTTAAAGGAATAAACACATAAAAAGTTTGTTTTTTCACCCCGCTTAGCATTTAAATCATAAATTAGCCTGCAAGGTAAGCAAGTTTGTCTTGATAGGTTTAACTATGGAAATCCTTGTCATAATATAATCAGTCAAGGTAAGATTGGTACCTTTCAAAGTTGTTGTTTGCTAATGCTCTGGAAATTGGATTTCTTCCATTCTTCGTCTAGCGTCCCAATAGTATTTCATTAGATGGGTTGGTATATCTCTTTGTATTTTTGGTTATTGTTCAACATTGAAGCAAGTGTTCTCCATTCATGATAGTAGCTTGTAGCTGTAGTTTGCACAGGGTGCAATGGGGTGGGGTATAAATGTTTAGTCTATGAACATGTGCAGCTAAACAATCATGTCCACTGGTTAATCAGAATAGAGCTACAGCTTTTATTTGTGGGAAATCAAAGTAAACCGAGTATCTATGACCATTAAACTACTTTTAGCATACAAGTTCTACATTGATATAATGATACTCAATTTTATAATTCAAACCTTTGACCTGTTTTATTGAGAAATTATGCACAAAGTGTTTCGAAAAGGAACAGCCATTAGAAAAGAAGAAACAAACATTTAACTTTTGTAATCGTCGTATGTACTGTTATCGCTAGACTTCTCAACATTGTCTTGAACATTTTGACTATGACAAGGACCAATGATTAAACTACATTTATATAAACTGGTTTCATCTCTGAAGAGATCAAAGGTTTAGTCTTCAAGTCGTGTGAAAGTTGGTAAGTACATACAGATGATTCGTAGTTTATCATAAGCCTGATCCCAATAGCTACAAACACCATTAAATATAAGTGCTTCTATATAAAAAATATAAAAAAGAGGTGTTTTAACTTTCACCGCAACTTACTACCCATCCAAGCTATCTATATCTTCACACTATTAGATTAGGAATCAGGAAAGTAGAATAGTTTGAGGAAATGTACCTGCATTTCAAGGAGGCAGAGTGGAGGACCATTTAGGTAAAGCCACCCTCAGTACAACCAATCAGGATATAAACTCTTTCCTCCCCATCCCTGTCAAACCAGACCAGGTTAGGCTGAGTACGTGCACACTGATGAGAGCACAAGAAAATTTAAAAATGGGGGAGGAGAGGGGGAGTGAGAGGAATAATTTGATAAGAAGTGTGTACTAAAAAATAAATGGTTGTCATCAAATGAATGGTTTTAATTTTTTATGTTTTGCATATAACTGTTCGAGCATAAGATGATGAAGATGAATTTTAAGGAAATACAATAAAATTCAGCTGGATATGGACAACCAACCTTGGGGTAAAACATGCAATGTACCTGCAGGTTGGAATAAGTAACAAACTTGAGAGAACTAAGCTTGGTGTTAGGTAAAACGTATTGTCATCTGTCATCTTGACTAAGGTAAATACGTGATAAACTTTGTGTGACATCAGCAAAGTTTCTATCTTCAAATGCTACTTGGGTCTAGAGTTCTAAGATAAGATTATTGACACTCATTTATTTGTGAATCACTGACAATATTCTTTCTTTTAACTGACTGACCACAAACAATTCCTAAACAGTTTAAGTAATGATTTACAAAGAAGAGATACATTTACTAATCAAAGAAGAAATAAAATGGAATCAATATCTATGAATAGTGACAAAGGGGGGGGGGGGGGGGGAATGGGAAGTCAACAATGCAATGCTGATGAGGAGGGTATGAAGCGAGTTGGGGCATTAATATGGCATTGTGTTATGCAAAGGAAGGAATTTGGTGTCTCTTATGAAAGATACATAATTTGATGCAAAAGGCACGAAAGTTGTGACTTAAAGTTTATCACTATTATTCATGTTGGTGGGCACATAGGCTAAGGTGGCAACCTCGTCGGGTCTGATTTGCTGGCAATAGGAAGTTTGGGGTTCGAATCCTGACAGGGTGTATTGAATATGTTTTTTTCCTTAATAGATTTCCACCCTCTCTCCACTCAAACTCCGATACATTTTCTCTAAATTCTTCTATTTTCCATATCCCACTCCATTAGAGTAGATATGAGAAACAACAGTAAGATGATGAAAAAGAATTAGTCTATTTAGATAGGAAATGGAGCACACAATATCTAGTTGGGTAAAATTATTGCTAGAATATATTTATCATAAATTCTGCTCTGATAAAATAAACACCCCTTGAAAACCAAAGTGGCAGCTGTATCATAAACAAATGAAATGGAGACAAACTTGTTAAATCAAGTTATTATGTGAGCAAGTTCAATGCACACACATATTAAATGTCAAGCTCATAGATTTTCGAGTCTATCTTACAGGTGACAAGTTGGTCCAGGTTTGAATCCTGACACAGTGTAGTAAGGTTTTTTATTCCTAAACGGTTCCCTACTCTCCCTCTTAACAGTGTATTTTTTTTAATCACCGTGTCTTACTATTTGTTCGGGTTATAACACTATATATGATCATTACTCTAATGTGGTAGGGATGAGGAAGGAAGCATTTTGGGGGTAATCTACACATATTTTCTGGACTTGAACCCCAGTCTCCTCGTCTTCAGCAGGCCAGTCTAACATATAAGTGACGCCTTAGACCATTATTTAGACACTAAAGTTGGTGTTAGTAGGGATGTGGTATCGAAAGAAAAGTATCGATACTGTACTCATTTAAAGTATCAGAAGAAAAATAGTGATACTGTACTAGTATCGGAAAAAAAAAATATCGATAACATTAAGTGTCGGTATCGAAATTTTAATCTGGAAAAATATTTTTTATCATAACTTCAACTTTTGCATAGTAATAATAATAATAATAATAATAATTTCATATTTATCTAAACAGTTAAAATTAGAATGATTTAACTATATTATAGTATATTTAAATCCATCATGTCCATGTTATGTGTTAAAACTTTGAAGGTGTGATAAATAGTTTTGTATAATAAGTATTATAAAAGGTATTACCATACCAGCTTTTAAAATGTCTATGAAAATTTAGCTGATGGAAAGTTATTTAATAGCTAAATTTGATTAATAATCTATTTTTTTCATTTATTTTGTACCTTTCTTTAACCATAGCAAACAGTTAATCCAAGCACGAGTGAAGATAACAATAAAGTTGTTTCTTTCGATACCAATCCGATACCAGAGTGTGAGTACTAAAGTAAAAGTATCGGAAAAAAAGTATTGAAGAAAATACTAGTATCAAAAAGAAAATATCGATATTAGTAAAATATCAATACTTTTTTCACATCCCTAGATGTTAGTGTAGTTAAATATGTATAGCTCATTTGGCCACTAAAGATGTGAAGCAAATAAATTTTTATCTTTCATAATATATATGTGTGTGGTAATTTAGCATATAAGTGTCAGCATCACATAGAGTAACTTAATTAGTGAACAGACACAGGTCAGGTAATTCATCACTGTAAGAGAGGCAAACCCAATTTTACTATCGATACATTTTTTGGCCTTGTCGAGAATTGAACTCAGACCCACAGCCCAGTTGATATAGATGCTATCGACTTAACTGAGAAGCAACTTAAGCTAATTTTTTTAAGTCAAGTGCTGTGATAAATTTGTATTTAACATTTTTTTAATTATTATTACTTACTACCCGTTTGGGCTGATTGCATTGAACTACACCAATTAATTGGGAACGAATAAATTAGGTTTTAGATTAAGTGCCCACACGTGTGTGAAGGGAGACTAGGAAACAATTAAGACCGGATGGGATTCAAACCCTCAACATCTCCGCTAATAGCAAGCCAAACTAAACAAGCTTGACGTTAGTACATATGCCCACAAAAGTGGGTAAGAACGTGTTAAATACTGTACACCGATATGAATTTGAGTGTGCACATAATTTTTAACTATATGTTTTCTCACTCACACTTTTAAGCACAAGATATATAAATGTCAATTCTGAAACCCGTGGGACACCTACAGTCCAACATTTATAATTGAGAAATGTAATACCAACATACTAGAACTTTTCACCCAGCAAACAATAATAATTTTCTTGTAAGCATGAAACAAACATGTTTTATACAAAAAAACACACATGACAAACCACTTTAGGAAACTAATCAAGAAAATAAAGTGATGATGATAACGAGTACAGCACATCACTTGCTTCGGTGACTGCATGGTTTAAGGTGTCACTATGACAATAGACTAGCCTGTAGATGACGGGCAGATCGAGGTTCGAATCTCAGTTAGGTGTATTGAGGGTGGTTTACACTAAATGATTTTCCACACAAATGCGGATACACTTTCTCTAAATTCAACCTTACTTGTTCCTAACTCATTAGCGTAATTGGTTTATATGTGTATAACATAAAGAGGTTGTAAGATGCGGCGTTATAAAAAAAACTCGAAAACAACAAAATTATTCCATTCCAAAACTACCATGAAACATGGCACATGTAATTAAGGAAACCCAAGAAATTATAAGAATATTTTATAAAATTCTGGCTAAAATCACCACTTTACAAGAGTATGTCCAGAAAGAATTCAAGAAAGATCTAAATTTACTCTAAGATGAAAAAACAAGATGGAACTCGCTGATATGATCAAAAGTTCCTTAGAATTAAAAAATGTAATAGGAAAACGACCAATTAAAGCCCTTTAGCAGAAGAAATGTGAGAAGTTCTTCAGAATAGAACTAGAGAACCATAGAAGAAAATTACTATCCCACTCATGTACCTCCAAAATCTCCTTTCTGGTCAAAAACTAAGTTATATTCTTTCGCATAGTAATTTATCAATGCAAATAGCCATAGAAGATCAACTAAACCTTAAACTGAATAAAATGAGTCAAAAGTAATCTGAAAAAACAAGTCATTTAGAAGAAGAAAAAACTAAAGAAATATTCAATTTTTGAAGTAAAACCTCTTGACAGAAATTAAAGATTTTTTTTAATAACTGGGAACTTTGTTAAAGACTTTCAAATAAATCTATCAATGCCTTAGTCTTCCTGAAAAGTTATTTTATTATAAATTAAAAAGATATTTTTCATAAATGTGCATGAATACATAATTATCCAATAGCTCAGAATCAAAAAAAGTTTATAATAAATAGAATTTATTTTGTTAATTCTAGTATGTTGTGGAATAATTTAATAAATTATATTAGTTATCAAAACTAATATTTCTAATTTGTTTCACCTTAAATCTTACAGTAATAATAAAAGATCATAAAACATTATATTATTTCAAAAATTCCTGGACCCTGGAAATAATTTTAAGCTCTTCCCGGGAAGTTTAAAGTCGGAAATAATGAGTATCCCTAGTCTAATGAAAACTAAATCCCTTTAGAATTGTGATAGCTGTCATATTTGTTGGAGTGATAAACTTCTCCTGAAGCCAGTTCCTAACTATTAACATAACCTTTGAATAGATTTGCATATCTCATCATTAGCTTACTTCCAAAACCTTGTAAGGCTGATGTTTCCACATCAGAAGATTATGGCATCTACCTGCTTCGGTGGCCTGCATGGTCTAACGCGCTACTCTCATGTCGGACTAGGCTGCCAAAGACAGAAAGATCGGGGTTCAATCCTGGTCGGGTGCAGTGAGGGTGGTTTTGCTTAATGGTTTTCCACTCTCCCTCCACACAAATGTGGCTATATGCAGAAAAATAAGACATCTTCTGGGATAATTTAGTGCAGAGTTTCCAAAACTTTCACCAGTTGCTTTTGGGAACATACCCCAATAGCTTTCCAGGAAAAATAAATAAAAATATACTTGCTATCTTGTAAAGTTTTATGGTAGTTCCAGATTTTATTAAACCTCTAGAGGAAAACTAAACAAAGCCATGACAGAAAGGAAGAAATACATAGAATCAGGTTGTAATCTATGTTAATCTATTCATAAGAGTTACTAGTATCAAAGAATAAATTAATGAAAAAAATTGAGTGGTATGCCTAGGGATTTGCATACCACAGTTTGGGGAACACTGATTTCAGTACTATCAATGAGAATAAAACCAAACCTCATAGATTTCATATAGCTGCACTGTTAGTTTTTTTCCTTGAAAAATTTTATTTGTTGATGTAAACAAAGTTTTTGAAGTAAACTAATGATATGTGATAAGACTCAATTCACAATGATTACAGTAGTATTAAATGTCTATTACAGGTCTAATTTGATATTCCTAGCCCTCCGATCAATTTAATTCAACAATTTTGGATACAAAAAGCTCTTGTGAAAATGATTTTTCAAGTTTCTCAAAAAACATTCTTGAAACATTAATTTTAATGTTTTTGCCATACCTTTTAAACCCTGTAGAGAAACGAAGTTCTTCAAATTTAGATGTTAGGTCTAATAATCTAAAGGTGTTGTGCTCTAAATATTCTTATTCACCAAACACCTCTTAAGACACTATCTCACAGCCAATTATCATTTAAATACTACGCTCAAATCAAAAATTGTCTCAAAGTGTGATTTTTTTGAATTCTTCATTTGAGAATCACTAAATTAGGATGTTTAGAAATTTAATTTTAAAATGATTAATGTTAAATTTTGTAATTTTTTTATAAATATGGAAAAACAATTTTGACCACAGATTTTAAAATAGAATACAGAAAACCACATCTGCAATACCTGTTTTAGTTCTATTACCTACCTGAGTAAAGTGTTATCCATGGGGCAAGGTGGACTCAAAAGAAATTATTTGGTTAAAACTCTGGTTGATACAAAAACATATTCTCCACAAGGCGCACGGGGATTCAGAATTCACAATCAGTGCAGTCCCATTCATAGCACCACATTTTACCTTTCCTTTAAAATACGTTTTTTAATCTTTTTTCAAATTGTTATATCTTATCAACATTTTTAACAATTTTTTAGCCAGCCCAATGAAAGGAAATTGTATTTCTCATAAAAGTTATTTGGTAGAACTTGATTAATTTATTTATAAAAATGTTATCGTATTAACCTAAAAAGTATTCAGCCCCGAGCTACTCTACCATTCAGCAATCAAATTTTCAGTTTTTTTTTTCACAGGTTGATTTTTGTTTTGGCATTTTTACTTACTAAATGTTAGCAATATTTGATTAATAACGCGCTAATAAATGAATATATCTGATCAAGGGTGCAATGTTCAAAATTCTTCCCTTGAATATGAATTCAATTTATGTATTCATGTAATATAAATTAAACTCTTTCACTAATGTAATGGTTATTGTATTACAAGTCATAATATTTATTTTACATAATTAAAACATTTAAATGCTCTACACAAGGAATAAAAATACACCTTCATACTAAAAAATACTACTTTTGCCGTGCATTATATGATAACACCCGCACAAAAAGAGCATTCACATAAATGCCCTTCTTTCTCCTAAAAGGTATGACACCTGACGACTCACTATTTCCAGCAAGACATAACTTTCAATGACTATATCCCAAGGCTTTGGCCACTCATATTTCTCTCAAAGAGTGGTGTAGTTGGCTAACGCGCCAGTCGTGTAGCCAGACCACCGAGGAGGGGAGATCGAGGTGTTCAGTCAGGTGAACTGGGGTGTTTTCTAATGGTTTTCCACTCTCCTTCACGCAAATGCGGGTTCACTTCTCTAAATTCAACCTTCCCAATTTCTAATCCATTGTGTAATAGTACTTAGGTATACCCGAACGGGTATAAGACGCGTGCTAAAAAAAAATTATCTCAAAGACCTTAGTAACTATGTTAGCATTTGTTCAGAAGTGTTATTATTATAACTTTACCAGGCACCATCTCAAAATCATTTCCTCCATCAAAACATAAATTAACAGGTCCAAATGTTTATGTTTCAAAAGTAAACAACTAAGAATTGTCCTGATATAGACCCAAGTGATTTAATTCATTAGCAAGGCAGTACCCAGAAATTCAATTTGAGATTTTGTTTTACTTGTGGTGGCTTGTAGTGAAGTCCCCCAACAGGAGATGGCAAGAAAGTTCATCATTTAACCGCTCTTGAAATGATTTTAAAGATGTTTTTAAAAGCCTAAATGAGTTTGAATTGTATAAGATTCTAAGGCTTTGAGGATTAATACAAAAATGCATGACTTATAATACTTTCGAGTAGGGGCATAACTTGAAAAAAAAACACCAACCCTTAGTGCTGCCCTATTTATTAGTTAAATGTTGAATGGCAGAAAATGTGAGCGTGAAAATAAATAATATCCCTCATCATAAAAACATCAAATTTTTACCAAACAGTCAAATACAACACACATTCCTTTCAATGAGTGGAAAACAACACCTACACCAAATAGTTTAGGTGCAATAGTTTTTCTGATAATAATTCCCCTAAAAAAGGGCCAAGACATAACAATGATTTCAACCAAACTCTACAGGCATATATGGACATTTGTCTGGCTTTTTTGGTAGGATGGTAGCTTATAAACAAATATTATAGCCTATATAAATGGGCCTTGAAGTACCATCTGTTACAACACACACACACACTTGAGTAAACCATTTCTTTTGGATTTTTAGAGATGCGCTGTTAAGTTCTCACATAGTTCTCACATAGTTTGCACAAAAAACACTCAGAAAATGTACTAATTTAAAAATATTATTCTATCACTTGAAATATTGTCTCACTAATGTGACCCGTTTAGAGAAAATGACATGGTTTAGTACTAGTGCTGTAAATTATTCTTAAAATTGGCTGAGTCGGCTCCTTTTTTAAGTTTAGCAAACTGAAAAGGTCTGCAAATTATTTTGTTTTCCTTATTAACGTATGATGTTTTAAGAAAATCGCCTTAATCCTTAAAATTGTTCAAACAAAAGAATAATATTCTGGTAACATGAATCAATTGGTTATGAACTGGTTCAAAAATGTTACCAGTTTCAGTTCTTGCATCACAAAAAAATTAACTTAAGCTATTTTATATCTCCCAACACACAAATATATGTATGTTTAACTAGATTTTAAAAATATTTATATATATATATATATATATATATTATATAAATTGATTGTATATTTTGTAACTTGTAAAACCACAGCAGAGGAAGTAAGAACTGAATTTCTGGAATTAAAAACTAAGTGAAAACTTATGAGAACCATGTTACCGAAGAAAATAACTGACTCATCCCTAGATTTAATTAATTTTTAAAAACAATCACCCTTATGTTCCTTTGCTGTTATTGTATCATATTGTATTTTGAGATAGCTAAACAAAGAAAAGTGCGTGGAGATAGGATCTTGAGACCGGAGCAGCACATTATCTGTTTAAAAATTAATCTTTCACCCCTAAATATGTTCTTAAATTAAATAACTCCATGGAATAGTAAAAGTTATATTGTTATATTTTAATATATTACTAAATACATAATGGATATAATATATTCAAATGAATAACAGTTATATTTGGTAAAAATAATGGAGACAAACAAATTAACGAAACCACCACTCTACATGACCCAAAAAGGAGGGTTGACATGGCTTTAGCTAGTTTGGAACCAGGATTGGGGGGGGGGGGGGGGAGCGGCGTGGCGGGTCTGTAACATTCATAAATTTTACAACCCCCCCCCCCCTTAACAAAAATGTTAACTCTCACTTCAAAAAGTCACATGTCTGTAAGTAACCATTCTTATAAAGGTCTTCTAATGGCAATGTTATGGCACCAAATATTTGCAAGTATTGACAATAAGAACTTTGTAATACAAAGTAAAGCAATATCCCTTGATGTCGAGACACCAATTAGTGCAAAAGATGCAGCACTTCCTGACTCGTGGAAAGTGGTGTTCAAGAGGCAAAATTAGCTGTTGAAGCAGGAGGGCCACCTCAATTTCCCGAAAACCAAAAAACTTCTAAAGAAACTGAACAAAATTTTATGATTTCCATAATTTCCCCATTATTGGCTTTTAGTATCAATGATTTAAAGACAAGATGTGAAATATTTGCACCCATTTTGAACTTACAGATATTATACAATGGTCAACTTACCTCAAAAACAGCATAACTTGTAAACTGTCAGAAGACTTACTGCATGAAATTCTTTACAATAAAAGTATTCACAAGAAAGTTTTGGCATTGAAAGAAGCCCAATTAGACTTCTAAAAGCAATTTAAGACAAAAAACCGCAAAGTATATTTGCCAATATCTGTCTCGCCATTAAATTGTTTTGTACAATACCAGTTACTGTTTCTTCAACTTACAGATCGTTCAGCAGACTGGCACATTCATTGAAGACATGGCAAAGCAGCACAGCTGGTCAAGAGTGACTTAATCATTTATCAATTTTGTACATCAAAAATGATTTAAGCAAATTTATTTTATTAAAGTTATTGAAAAATTTGCGTCAACAAAAGCTATAAAATATACTTTGAGATAATTGTTTATGTTATTTTAAGTTTTTACTATGCAAGTCCATATAGTTTTTTAATAAATATAAATATTACTTTTGTGTCATAATTTATAGTGACTTATACTATCTAAATCCTTTAAAGCATCACGCTGTCCTTAACCTTTAGCGGTAGGTAGGAAAGGCCCCCAAAGATCCTGGGCTGGGGGCCCACTTCAGGATGTGTGGGCCATGGCCCTTTATCTTAGCAACTGGTTGACCACTACTAGCAGTTCCCAGAACATTGTCCCCTTTTACTATGAGTGGAAATCACCACAGATTTTTACTAAATTTTAGACTTTATGTTTCATTTGTAAGTGAAATATTTATTATTGTTACTATAATGCTTCTTTCTCTTAAACTCAAAGAAATAAATGACAACACAAAATAAATATAACCTTTTGAGGACCAAGGTAGATCTTTTAAAAACATATGGACTTGACAGTTCTAATTAGTGAAGAGGTAGAGGGGTGATTGTTTACTCAAATAAGATGAGACAACATAACGGATGCAAGCAACAGCATAACACCGACCCCGAGCTACCAGTGGCATGTAGCTGCTTCTCATGGTGTCCTGATTTTAACTTTTTTTTAATAAAAAAATGTATGTCAAACCAGAATTTGTCACAATTTAAGTGAGAAGTGTTTTTACACTGATGAACATTGTGTATGCACAATTAATTTTTCAATTTGTTTTATTTATTTAACAAACCAAGTTACATAATAACAATACACCAGCAAAATCCAAGCTCCAATACAGCTCTAGCAATAAATCAATCTTAAAATTAAAATGTAAAGAATTTTACCATAACAATTCCTATAATTCATTTTGATTTATTTTGAGAATACATCACTAAATGCATTCCCTAAAAATATATATTATATATTACATGCTAATATATTTATTGGATCTTTTATATTTAATTGTTACATTACTGGGCAAATAATTTATTGTATAAAATGTCACATGTAATCTATTTTAATATGATATAATACAAGTGCCATTAAGATCACTTTTACAATTTATACATGGTTATACTTTGACCATCAATTTAAAACTAATGTAAATGTTCAAGGGTTTCACTTTATTTGGCCAGCGAGAGAGTTAACTTTGAAGATAAATGAACATTCCCAATATTTAAATGGTGTCTGATTAGAATACAAGGTCAACCTTGTTTTATTGTAAAAGAGAATTAAGTCTAAAGTAATTTAAACATAATATCAAAGTGATAATACACCTAAATAAAATATTAGACAATGAATTTGAAATTATAAACAGTAAAAATTATATATAATATACATAAAGTCAGTCCTATTGCAAAGATTGATGGCAAATTGTGTGGTAGTATAATTAATTATAGAATAATTTTTTGTAATTATATTTCATTAGGTAATACCATACTTAAATAATGCTTGTAAATTAAATTAATATGAAATTTTTGGAGAAAAAACATGTTTTAATTTCAGTAGAATAATGACCATCAAAATTAATTATGTTAAATTAAAAGAGGTCTCAGTAGGCCTAATGTATTTACATAGACCCACCAACATGTGACTAGGCTTATGATAATCCCTCAAATTATCCTGTACAAGGCCTATGCAATATCTGGCATGGCTTTTTAAAAGTGTGCTTTGCTTATTGGTAATTTTGTATAGGTATATTTCATTATGTTTGTATCTGAATAGTTTGTGCAATACACACTTGTATACCTACTCAGATAGTACAGTCTACACTTGAAACTAACGATTCTGGCGCTCTAGGATAAATAAGACATTTTGAAAGTGGTAGCTTTGAAAACATCCAGCGTCATAGAATCGTTAAATTTTGATAATATTTTGTTTTATAAATACAATATTCTTTAGTAAACTATATTATTATGTTTATTTTAACAATACTTCTTGAAACCGAAACTTAATTTTCTGTTAGAATGAGATTTTCACTTATAAAAAACCGTACTCCAATAATTTTATGTTTCAGAAAATAATTTACCTTACACATATAAGTTACCAATATCTAAACACAAAATATACAGGCCAAGAAAATAAGTTTAGGTTAAACTATATTTTCAACCATTTCTTCACACTATTTAATAATGCTTGTTAATTTGGAATCATTATTTTAACTTTAAGTGTGTGAGAAGGGCAAATCATATCCAAAAGTATGCACACTTGAAATAATTCAAACTCCATTAAAACTGATGTCTGCACTGTTAGTCAAGGTCGATGGAATATCCAAGCCCCCTTGGACAGACTATTCAGACACAGCCTGTGTGTAGGCTATCTTAAGTTTGTTACTTTCAAATCTGCCAATTTCTAATTTATTATTAAACAAAACATGGTGATTCTGCTTGGTTTTAAGCTTTATGATGAGCATGAGATAGCATCGTTACAAACAAAATATCAGATAGGCCTAACATATGTACTAACCACATTTTTCACTTCTATATGGGCTGAGAAAATTCTATTAACACAATAAATTGGATGATTTATTTTTCATTTACAAATTCAAATGAGGTGACACTTAATCTTCCAGTGTGGTCCAGTCTCCTTCAGATTTCAAATTCATATAATAAAATCAAGCCTATTGTTCTAGTGTAGGCCCTACTGTTACCAGTATTAAAAATAGTCCTTACAATTTATTTGATGTTTTGTTTAATATTTGGTAGGAAATGTATTATGAAATTACAATTGTTTACAGAAACAAAAATTAAAAATGTACACACTTGCAAACTACATAAAAATGTATGTGAACCACTGCAACTTAAGTTGAATTAGATTTAAAATATTATAAACTACTAAGCCTACTGGTGGAAAAGAATACATTTTATATATATTTTAGATGTAACATTATGCACACTACACTTTATAGTTCATTATTCTTTCCCCGTTTAAGGCATTCCAAAGAAAATCTTAAACCTCAAATAATAAGCCCATATAAAAACATAAGTAATATTTGATTCACTTTACAATAAATATTATACTTTACAAATAAAAATAAAACCCCTAGATGCATATACATACCAAACATTTGATACAAAACTCACAATGAACATAAACAAAATGTCCTTACAGTTTATTTTATGTTTGCCTTAATGTGTTGCAGGAATTCATAATAAGAAAGAGTCGATTCAGAACGATCTTCCAAAAGTTTTTCAATGAATTTTGATCGATGGTGGCTGTCTCCTTTAATAACTTGGATGTTTGCATCAAAAGGTTTCTCTGCTTGCAAGAATCTAATGAACTTTAATAACTTTATAGACTTCGGGGATTCTGTTTCTGGAAGATCGTACATTTCTTCCGGGATATTAGAAAAAGATGGGACACCAAGAACTGATGAGCAAAAGTCTGCACTTATGTTACTCCCAATAAGAAGCATCATGGAATCTCCAGCATCTAGAAGAAATGCTCCAGTCAATTCCAACTTTTCTGAAGATAAATGAAGACGAGGAGGCATAGGAATCAGATCTCCATCTACTTGAATCACAGGTTGACTGTCCAAATTGTGAACAGGATACAAGTCTGGAAAGATACACTGGATTGCAAGGGTGAGAGGCAAACTTTTCATCTGGCACATGGCAAACAAACGATCATCTAGGCGTGTGTTACTGCCAGGCCGAAAGGCCACGTATTTTAACAATGCCAATATGTAAAGAGGAAGCAAAGAAAGATTGTGAGGAGCCATGAGGCCAGAAAATGGACCAACATTCTGTGTCAATTTGAAAGCCGAAAGAACATCGATGGCCACATTAATGAAGGCGTCTTTAGCATCTGATAAAGAAGATTGATGTGATCGGTCAACGCCCATTTTAGCCAAAAGTCCAATGATGCATTGCTGATCGGCCGAATACAAGATGTCTGACAAGGTCGCAGATACAGGTAGACACAAAGTATGAACACGAATGCGACGTTCCCCTTTACTTGAGGTGTACAGCAAAGCTGCTTGAAAACAAACATTCTGCACATCTGTTAAATTTTCTTCTATGGCCACTTGCATTCCAAATCCTGCATCGGGATTCACATTTGGTAAGGAAAGCAGATCAGTCGATCGTACAAAGAAATTTCCGTGAAATGTATGAATAGTTAAACCTCTACTACAACGTATTCTCAAAACAGCCTCAAAGCCAACTTTCCTAGTAAGATAGCGTTCAAATGTTCTCTCTAAGCTCTGAGAATGAAGTGTATTTGATGCATGAAATGATGGGAAATAATAAATACAACCCCCAGAGAAGCGAGACACTCCAGACAAAGTGGCCAAGTCACAGTATTGACTGTTCACTAAGAACAGATCAACTGCAACTTGCTGACCTGAACAGTCTAATGCCAATCTCTTGTAAAAGTCTGTGGCTGGGTTGAGATGTTGCGCTTTTAGACTTGTGTCTTCTCGTGGTGACAATGAACCTGGGCCAATATTTGGCAAACATGACTGGAACACTGTTACTCTACCACCAGTTGGTGCCACAAGTTTGTAAGCAGCTTGGAGGGCAGGCCCTAGAGCTGAATTGGTGTCATGAGAACCGATAAATTTTATTGGTATTTGGACAAGAAGTTCTCTTACCAGTTTTTGGCATTCCGACAGATTCACCAGCAAGTTGTCAGGACAAGGTAAAAATATATCTTCTGTATCTGCAACTATCATTTGTTGGGGTTGGGTTAAGCAATCTGCAAGATTGTAAAAATGCACACTACTATTGTACGTCAAGAAACCAATTTGAGTACGACCATCCCCTGGAAGTTTATCCAACTTATTGAGCAACATCTCTGTCACAATGCTAAGATAACCACATTCCAAGGCATTTCGAGACACATCTAATAAGAAGAGGTAAACAGCTGGTTGTGGTGGCCGAAGCATGTACTCAGAAGGAGCAATAAATTCAATAGTTGAAGATTGAATTTCTGGTCTTCTAGTGGGGTCACCATATGTTTTAGAAACTGGGTCAAATTGAAATTCTTCTGGAACTTCATTTACTCTGAAGCACAAGTTACATTTCCATCGTTTATGATCAACAAAGTGAACAAAAGGATTAATATAGGTCCGGCAAGAGCGGCAACGAACTATCGTTACACATTGTATCACTGGCAAATGATTTAAATCCTTGAATGGATGTATAAGAATTCCAAGAGGAAGCCTTGACTTTTGAAGCAGAGAATTTGTTTGTGGAATTTTTGTTAATGTGCACCTAAATATATCTGGGCTACAATTTATGTTGTTTAAAAATTCCTCATGCAGTCTTATTTTAGGTGGTTCAACTTTTCCCTTAGGCAATATATTCCTGTTTTGTAACAAATCAAAAGCTTCCATGCCCCATAGTTTATTAAAGCCATGAGCCACAGAAAGACCAGACATTTCTGGTGCTAAACTGTCGATTCCACTTGTGTTACCTTGTTGATAATATTCCTGAGAAGCGTACTGAAGAGTGCTCCCAAATGTATTAGGGTGGGCCGGTGTGTTGAGGTGTGCACTTCCTGCTAGCCCTACTCTTTTACCTGACTGTACTTGGTGGGCTTCAGTTGATGACATTGGATGTGATGCAAGCTGATGATTCACTACACCAGCTGATGAAGGTGGGGCATTCATTGAAGGTGGTTGAACCATTCTTGGAGGAGGACCCATCCTAGGGGGCAAATCCATTCCAGGCAATGGACTCGTTCCAAGAGGTGGGCCAATTCTAGGTGGTGGACCCATTCTAGGTGGTGGACCCATTCCAGGCGGTGGACCCATTCCAGGCGGTGGAGCCATTCCAGGCGGTGGAGCCATTCCAGGCGGTGGAGCCATTCTAGATGGACCTGTTCCAGGCAGTGGACCCATTCCAGGCGGTGTAGCCATTCCAGGCGGTGGAGCCATTCTAGATGAGCCCGTTCCAGGCAGTGAACCCATTCCTGGTGATGGACCCATTCTAGGCGGTGGACCCATTCCAGGTGAAGGGCCCATTCCAGATGGTTGAGCCATCCCCGATGATGGACCTATTTTAGTTGCCAGACCTATATTTGGTGGAAATGTCACAGTTGGATGTGGAGCAATTCCTAATGGCTGACCCATTCTAGATGGTGGGCCTATTTGAGCTGTTGAGCCCATTTCAGGTAGTGAACCCATTACATTGGGTTGTAGTCCCATTCTAGGTAGTAGTCCCATATTTGATGGTGAAGTCACATTTGGTTGTGGGTCTATTCCCAGTGATGGAGCCATTCTAGTTGGCAGTCCCCTATGTGGAGAAGAGGTCACATTTGGTTGTGGGTCTGTTCCCGGTGGTGGGTCCATTCTAGTTGACAGTCCCCTATGTGGAGAAGAGGTTACATTTGGTTGTGGATCTGTTCCCGGTGGTGGGCCGGTTCTAGGTGACAGCCCCCTATTTGGAGATGATGTTACATTTGGTTGTGGATCTATTCTTGATGGTGGACCAATTCTATGTGACAGCCCAATGTTTGTTGGTAAAGTCACCATTGGTTGCACACTTATTCCTGATGGTGAAGCCATTCTAGGCGACAGCCCTGTGTTTTCTTGCAAAGTCACAGTTTGTTGTGGACTTATTCCCAGCGATGGGCCTGTCCTAGGTGGTTGCCCCATGTTGGGTGATGAAGTCAAAGTAGTTTGTGTGTTCATTGTTGAGATTGAATCCATGCTAGGCAATCGCTTTGGTGTTCCCAATGTAAGTGAAGTTGTACTTATTGGATGTGTCATGGAATGCTGTGAGGGATGTTGTCCCACACTTGGAGAGGGGGACACTTGTTGACGCGTCGAACTAAAAGGAGATACTGGGTTAGAATAACCATGTGTATGTGGTCCTGTTGCCAAAGGGTTCTGATGAGTTTGCCTTGTAAACACATTCTCCGGCATGACTTGCTGAGTAGGTCTGGTCGTTAATGTTCCTATCTTTTGAGTATTTGATATCGGTATCTTATTTGCAGAGCCCAGTCTAGAACCTTGACTTTGAATATTATTACTTGACATGTGCATCCACGAGTTAGGAGGTGCTATTTCACTATCACCTTTCTCCAATTGAAGATTCTGATTTTCAATATGACTATTACCACTTGCTTGATTCAAAGTATTTTTTAATTTTCGTTCATTGGGTTTGGTCAATTCTTCTGTAGTATGGACAGGACCTGTGTTTAAATGTGTCTGAGAAAGTTTAACAAAAGAATCTGACCTTGTGGAATTATTAGGGATGTTATTTTGGTGACTATTATTATTTGTTAAATGCGCGGAGGGAATGTTTGGAGATGAAAGGCTAATTGAATGATTGGAATCTCTCAATTGTGGATTTGGTTGAAAAGACTCACCATTTAAGGTGATGTCAGAATTCGCGGGAGTCTTCAATTCTATAAATGGGTCTTGTATTGCCTTAACAGTCGGTGCTAGCCCTACATTTGGATATCCACTTGAATGGGCCATTTCTCAAGCTCAACTTATTTATAACTAATTTCAATTACACTAGTGTTTCTTCAAACAATCATACACTTTTAATGTATCTGATTATATATAGTTTTAATAGTTTATGTCGACAGTGACAGCTTGAAACAAAAATTTGCAACATAAATGTCAAGTCAATCTAGAGCAGCTGTGATAATGCCATTATTATAGAATAAAACAGGCGAATGCAAAAGAAACTTTCAGAAGAGATCAAACATGTTTTACTGTATAGTAACATTCTCATTGGAGTGCACAATCAGTTAAATTGTAAAGTAGCCATCTGATTTAGAACAAGGCTTAATTGGGTAAGAGAATGTAATATTCTTACTTGTAGTAGTGGCCCTCTTCCAATAAGAACTTCATCAGTACAATTTATATTGATTTCTTCTGTATTAATATCAGTACGAATTAAGGTAATGCTTCTCATTTTTCAATTGATGAAAATAAGCTGAAATAAAATATTTCGAATACAGATTCCCTTGAGATTACGTTCCATAACCTCACAACAAACACCACGAACATGAATTCATGGTGCAGGGTTGCCACGTCACTTTGAAGCTTTTTCTTATTCTTCATCGACCTTTGGTGTGTAGAAAACCATATATTATTATTTTATTCTAGAACATGCAGATATATTTATTTTTGAAACATTTACAAAAATTATATAAACAATATGTGAATATAAATATCAATGGTTCCTTTTAGGATTTGATATTCTTTATATTAAAAGAACACCAATAAGATAAAAATATTATTAAACAACTAAATTAAATAAACAATTACTTATTTCAATTAAAATATATTAAATCAAATAATAACATACGTAATAATATTAGCTATTAAAATATTTACAATGTAACATTAATTTGAATTCAATAAACTTACATCAACACTTTTTAAAACATTATTGGAATTCAAACAAAGTACTGTAACAAAATTAAAATACGTCAATCCCACAAAGGACAAAAATAAAAGTTGGAATAAATTAATTAACGATCCCCGAATCATTTGAATAATTACGAAGTAAGTTTAAATGTCTTTTTTGAGGATATACTACAGAATTATAAAAACAAAAGACGCTATATTAATTGATTTATAATTGATTTCAAAAGAATGGATAGCTTCACAATTTAATATTTACATCAATATCACAACGATGTGATTTTCATGTGGCAATGCATTGTGAATCATGATGTATTATAAACCCCCAATGCATCGCCCGCCACAATATATCCACTAGCAGAATATTATAGTAATGAATCTAATACGATGATTTTCTAACAATAATTGTTCAGTGAGATTTGATTAGTGACATTAATAGTAATTTTCTTGCGTTGTGTTATTATTATAACTAAGGAGGATTTTTTTAATAGTGAAAAACACCCTAAATCAATTAACTGCTGATTAATATTATTACTACATAAATTTGATACAACAATAAGGCTTGATATTAAACAAATGACGTGAGCGCCACTCCTTGGTTGGTTACACTAACACATCGTGACCACCCCTTCTAGCTACATCGTGCCACTGACCAATCCTCTCAAGTCTCTGCTAAAATTGTAAAATTAAAAAAAAAACTTAAGCTGGCTATGCATCCTTTATTTACTTTTTAGCTATACACATTCTTCCCTTGTTATATTAATTGTAGAGATATAAATTCTCTATCTTCACATGGCAAAGGTTCGTCCAAAAACTAACACATTGTTACCAAACATTTTTCCCTTAGGCTATGGCGAGTCTCCAGCAAGTGCAGGATATTAATTAGATTTACTGCCTTACATTATGGCTAGAAGGGCATATGAAATTGATGTCTCAAGTTTTCAATCCTAAGGTTGGTCCTAATATGCTTCCCCTCCAACTGGAGATGGGCATACACTCAGCCCATCAGCCGGTTATTGATTTTAGCGCCATTTGAGAGAAAACACATGTCCTAGGTACCCACTGAAAGTGTGGTAGTTTTCCGTTATTTTTGCACTGGATTTATATGAGCAAGCGGTAAAAATCCTACCAATGTAGCTGGAAAGTTATTTTCAAGTAATTCTCAAGGATATTTTATATTCCGCAATCAACATGGGCTGACGGTTTTACTTCCCCTCCGAAAGAAGTGGGCCTACAGATTTACATTATGTCGGAATCACAATTAAATTAACGTTAACTTAAAGTGAACTTAACGTAATTTAACGAAAAGCATCTCCTTGTGTGTTTAAATTGAAGCGATCACGATTCAGTTAACTTAACGTAAGAGATGTCCTGAGAAGTCTTTTACTTTAAATGAACGTTACTTGAAGGGTATCACGTGATCTAGCGAGCCAATCATTATGCGAGCGACGTCAACAGGGCTATCTAGTAATTCATTTGTTGGTATTATGACTAATGTTTACGCTTTAGCATAAGTTCTAGTGATCATACACTGAAACAAAATAATTAAACTAAAATAGGAAAGCTAAATTTATCAAAAAGTTTAGTAAAATATATTTATTATATCGATTGAAAACTGTAAACATTGACAGATCATCAGTGTACAAAGAGTAGAAATCACAGATCATACTCGAGAATGAAGATGTTTGGCTCGAGTTGTTACGTTAAGTTATGTGAATCGTGATCACACATCTGTTAACTTAAAGTGAACGTTACGTTAAGTTAAAGTTGAGTTGATCGTGATCCCGGTATTAGGCTTGTAGGCTTATTACGTGGGAAAACTTAAGAAAAAATCTTTTGTTTTCAGGGGCAGATTTACGCATGGGCCTAGTATGCACGTGTCTAAGATGGCATAGTTCAGGGGTGGCAGATTTTGAACGATGATTTTTTTTCTGCCAGGTAAAACTATTTTATTGCTTCAGTGTTTGCGTGATTTTTGTGATTTTCTGTTTTATTTCGCGCACGGAAATTAATGGTGAAGAAGACAGATATGGTGCAGGGAGTAGAGGTGATGACAGAGTCATACATTCTTCTGCTTCTGCCTTCACCACCCCTACTGTCTCAAGGCCAGTAGTCAATGGCAACAGAGTACCGTGGCAGAACAATGCATGCAGTAGTGTAGAAGATGTGAGTGCGGACTATGGGGTGGATACAAGTAAACTCGTTTCTTCATTAGAACTTAAGAGTAATAGTGCTACTGTTGTGTTATAAGTCTGCCTGTGTGTGTGTGTGTTTTGTAATAGCTATTACTATGAGTGATGGTAGAAAAAGAGTGAGTGCCAGTCAATATTTGAAACTTGAGAAAGATAAGGAAATAAAAGAAGAAAATATTATAAATACAAATTAGTAAATTAGTGCATAACTCAAACCGGCAAATAATACCAGTGAGGCTTGTTCACAGGCATTTCAGAGTCAAGATGTGTTTACTGAACGCATCAGGGGCACTCACGCAGCAGGGGCGTATCCAGGGGGGCGGGAGTGCCCCCCCCCCCCCCCAAATCTTAAGACGAAAACTCAGCGAGTAGATTTTTTTTAATTAGCAATCATAAAACGTGATTTCCCTAAAGCAATATATACTCACTGCTCATCTCATTGTCTAAATCTGTGTTTAAGCGACGCTGCCAAAACACCTTGCATTCACAATTGTTTCTCTACAATATCAGAAGTCATCAGTTTTTTTAGAGCTTCAGCAAAGCGTGCCAAAGCTTTGAAAGATAGTTTTAGTGGCAGCAGGAAAGGGCAATACTGTCCTCCACAAATACTGCGAAACAAGATGGGTGGAGAGACACGATGCTGTTTCAGTATTCCATGAATGTTTCGATTGTATCATTGAAGCATTGGAAACTATTATGAGCAACAAAGCAGAGGCAAATGGCAAAGTTACTTCTCTTCACACATGTTTATGCAAGTTTGAATTTATCATCACTCTTACCGTTATGTCAAAAATGCTATCCATGACATACATAACATCAAAATATCTACAAAAAGAATCTGAAGGTATAAGTTCAGCTTTGGTTATAATTAGTATGACAGAAAAGGTTTTTGCTGACGTGAGGAAAAGTGGAAAAGAAGAATTTAAAACACTGTTTACAAAAGCTGGAGACATATCTCATAAATTAGAAGTTCCTATAAAAGGACCAAGAACAGTAGGCACTCAGAGGTACAGAGAAAATGTTGAAGCCGAAACCCCAGAAGAATACTGGGGATTGTGTTCTATCCTTATTTGGACGAGATATTAGCTTCATTGAAAGGGAGATTTTCAAACCATAGGGATCTATTAAGAGGACTTGATTGTTTAATCCCAGTAAACGCTGTCAACCAAAAGTTTAGCAACTTGTTACCGGCTTTGGAGTTTTACAAGGATGATATGCAGCACACCAGCAGAGATACATTGGAAGTGGAATGGAGTCTTTGGGCATCACACTGGAAAGCTAAAGACTCTCCAAAGCCAAAAAATACTGTCGACACATTAAAATTTTTAGATCGAGAAATGTTTCCTAATCTGACAATTCTATTAACAATTTTGACAATAATACCAGTGATCACATCTTCCGTTGAAAGGTCATTCTCGACTTTGAAGAGACGGAAGAAATACCTGCGCAACAGCACAGGTGAAGACCGGCTAACGTATTTAGCTTTAATAACTGTACATAGAGACATAAAAGTGAACATCTCAAAAATTATCAATCACTACAATCAAAGCAATAGAAGATGCTCTTTCACTTAAGGGTTTGTGACTTTGTGGCTTGTGCTAATAGTTTTTATTCACCTTATTTGGTTTATTTTTTTGACACTATAGTTTCCCAAGATTTTTTATGCCACTGTTGGTAATATCATCAATATTTAAACACTGTTTCTTTCATTTGTATTAGTTTTATTTAAAATTACTACTATTCTAAATATTATTGAACTATTTATAACTATAAAGTTAAAGAATAGCTGTAAAATCGTACATTGTTACCATGTGTTAAGAATTATTAAAGATAATTCTAAATTGTGTAAACTTCCATATTTTATTTTATCCTTATACTACATAACGTAATGACCAAACTAAATGCCTATAAAGTATGAAGTATTCTTCTTACAAGCTGTATCACTGGTTAGTGGTTAATAATTATTAAGAATAAAGGAAAAATCAAACAATATAGCCCCAAGATTTTTAATACTGTCTCATTTTTAGGTCCCCGGGATTTCTGACCCCTCGAGCCATCTGTATTTCCTATGTGCACGACATCATCTACTTTATAATATCTTCCTTTTCTAGGATATCATTTCTGGGTTCTCAATCCAAAACAGTGAAGTAAAGGAATATGGAGAAACAGAAAATGAAGAAGACAATATTCAATATCCTTAAAAAAAAAAAGCATGAAACCTTCGCAAACAGTCCAGAAACATCGCGTACATCCGAGTTAAAGTCAAGTAAGCTTGTAAACTCCATCTCACTCAAGGAAACGCTCACCAATAAAAATGCTACCACCAACTCTTCCATTGAAAGCTTTTAAACATGGACCAGGTAAAAAATGCCCAACTAGGTTTGAATATGCTGTTAATAAATTACAAGTTGTAGCAAAAATGACTATTGGGGACAATGAAGATAAGTATGAAAGATTTGGGAAGCATATAACTAGCCAACTTTGTGAGCTGCCGTCAAAAAACTTTATATTTTTACAAGACAAGATTAAAAATCTGATAACTTTAGAAACTTTAGATATGTTAAACATTCCACAAGCATAATCACCATCTCTTCAAGGCAGTGACACTAGCTCCAGCACTCCTAATCAGCAACAAAGTACGTTAGAATTCGTAAACTCTTCACAAGCATTACCAGCAGACATTGAAACTTGCTTCAGTGGAGAATAAATTACTCCAGAACTCGATATTCTATCACAGTCACTATTAACCATTAACAAAAACTCATAGGAAAGGCAGATATATTATTTTTTTATGCTTTATTTACACCTTCCGTATCTTAATTTATTAACAAAAAAATCTAATTTTAAAATAAAAAGTCAGCCAATATTAATATACAAAACAATAAACCTATGGTTGTATTTGTAGACTTTATTTCAATAGAGCATTATTGTACTCCATTCTTCATTTTATCTTAATTAAATTAAATAGAGTGCTAAGATTGGAATAGTGAATTTTTGTACTATCCTATATTCTTCTTAACTTTATAATGTATTATGCAGATATATGATCTTACCTTAATGAATGGTTGAAGAACTTCGTAGATAGCACTCAATACATCAGGCAGAAACACTGAAATTGAATTGTGTAGAACTCTGAATAAATACGCTAGGGATTTGAAACTGTTCCCAGTTGCAAGTTACTTTAGAGCAATCTCGAGATTAATTTAGCAAGGAATTTTCTGTCGTAACTTAGTAGCTTGTTTTCG
Organism: Timema podura; assembly: GCA_033556935.1. Lineage (NCBI taxonomy): Eukaryota > Metazoa > Arthropoda > Insecta > Phasmatodea > Timematidae > Timema > Timema podura. The sequence goes on from JAVRXN010000008.1 coordinate 59,490,094, forward strand.
TACTGTGAGTGTAACTAATTCCAGCAACCCTTCAAACTTGGATACAGACAATCTTAAGACATTCCTGTATGATGCTCGGTCCTCTTCTTTAAGTTCTTCTAAAAGTCTTGTCAATGCCCCAACTGCTTCCTTCGTTCTATCCAGTGTCTAGCCCACCAGCGTCTTTCCTTGCGTTGCAACATTTGCAAGAAAAGTTCCCTCACTCCTATCCTAAACAACCATCTTAAATATTCACGCAGTGGACCAACGGATGACCTTTTCCTACAAAACAGAGTACCAAACTGAAGAGACAGCCGATAGTAGCAGTTGCTTGTGTATGTATATATTTACGAATGTATTTAAGTTTGAAGCTACCTTTTTTAAATTTTAGGTATTGAACTTTTAATATAATAGTGTTTTTGAAATCATTATATAAGCTAATAACTAATTTTAAATATATTGTGTTGGCAGACTGTTAACATTGTGGGCTTTGCATATTTTAATAATCAAAGATTTTATTCTTATCTGTACAATATTACCTTTAAAACTGAATTGTATATCCATTTATGTAAATGTGTTTTAAGTCAAGTGGGGTATAACACCTCACTATTTAAAAAAAACTTTTGTTAGTCAGACACACGTTTTTACATAAGAACATTGAAAGAAACCGTTAAATCTGTCCCCTAGCTAGCAAACAGATGACAAACTTTAGCGTCACAATTTGGTCCGTTGTAAGGCGTGTGTTTATGTCCATCCATTATTTTTTATAGATCACTAGCGTTGTCTAGCTATTGTACTTGAACTGGTCTGACAGTTGAAATAGAGTCGTTCACTGCAGAAACGGTTGAAAATGTGTGTTTTAGTTCATCTCATCTGTGATTTTGTTCCATCTCTGATCTCTAATTGCGTGATGGTTCTCTGTTAAAATAATACTAATTTCTATTTGATTCTTAATAGAACCATTATTTTTGACTAATAGCAATTTAAGTAACCAAAAGTGGTTTAAATTTAAAAAATATTATGTTGAAATGGAAATCAAGCTCATTAAATTAAGTCAATGTTTAGATAACATATCGGACTGTATTAATAATGTTTGCGAGAAATCAAAGATATACAAAAATGGTTTATATGAATCTAAAAGTAAACATGGAAATATGGGAGATTTTAATGCGACCTTTAAACATAATCATTCTTGTTTGTTAAACTCCAAAGATGGGAATGACTCAGAGAAAATTGACATTGACAAACTTCAAACTAATTCTGACAAATATAAAGCGTCTGTGGTGGTATGTAATCATATGGCGGAAACTTTATTTTTTTATGAGTTAGCTCCATAGAATCTTTCACAATGTTTTATTATTTTGAATAACATAGAATAGTAAACTAAGAGTTATTTGTGTATATAGTCTCGCCTTGTACCATTCATAGTTGAAATGCCAAAGACCTAAACGATCGTTGCCTTGTCCGAATTTTTACTAATAATAATAAATAATAATAAATTAATAATACATAGCACCGCGTCTTACTACCCGTTCGGGATGTACTCTTAAGTTCTAATTACGCTAAAGGCCTAGACACAGACTCCGTATCCGTAGGTCCGTGGTCCGTAGTTCGTAAGAAATTGATGATACAATATCAGATTGCTCTAGCCACAGAGTCCTTATCCGTAAGTCCTTACTCCGTAGAAGTTGCCCAACTTAAACTTTCTACGGACTCGTTTATACGGACTACCAATCACAGCCGAGTAAATATGCGCATGTGCCTTGAAATAATCAGTCGCTATGAAAACATATACAAAATGAAAAGATGGCTACACGAGGACCTATTTCAGAAACATTTTCCTAAAAATTCTTAACACCCCGGGAAGAGCGGCTTCTAGGAAAATATTTTCAAAGAAATACCAAGTTCTCAGAAATATTGGCTTTGCTTTTGTAGGTTCAACACCCCTATTCCTTTGGTTTATATACTAGGTTTTACTGGCGTAATTTAATTTTTTTGTAATTGAGATATATTATGGATACGAGTGAATTTGAAATGGATTCTATCCTTATTGATTGTGTTCGGCAAAGGCTGCTTTTGTTTAATAAAAAACTTAAAGAATTTAAAGACGTTTTAAGAAAGGAAAATGCTTGGCTAAGTATTTCAGAAATCGTCGCGATACCTGGTAAAGTTTTGGCTACAAGTAGGCCTACTTTTACTTTGAAGCCAAACCCCTTTTTTACAATGTTGCGTTTATTTATTAAAACTTGAAAAAAAGGATATTCATGCATAAATATTTTCTGCTCGTATATTTTTTTTATCAGCCCTACTCCTTTTTTAGGCAGTTAGAAAATCCACCAGAGTTAGAAACATATTTGTAATAGTGGAACCCAATAATAATAATAAAAGATTGAGGACAGGAATATCGAGGCTAGAATCTCGGTCGGGTGAACTGGGGGTGGTTTTCCAAAATGGTTTTCCACTCTCCCCCCACGCAAATGCGGGTTGGCTTCCTCTAAATTCAACCTTCCCAATTTCTAGTCCATTAGCGTAATTTGTATTTGTAGTAAGACGCTGTGCTTAATAAAAAATATATTAAAAGTTCTCGTTTGGTTTCATCCAAAATATTAGTAGGCATACATCTGTTTTGCATTTTCAGGCTATTGCAAACACTTATTATTTTAAGTCTGATAGTTAAAATCAAGTTACAAATATATTTCCCTTAACCTACATTTTAGTATTTAAATACTGGAAGTTTTCTCGACAAAGTTGTTTTTGGTTTCTTTGATCAGCTGACTGCTTGACGCGCACTCTGTGTTGTAGATTATTTTCTTTCGAATTATTTGATTGGATGAAGTCTCTTACTATCTCATTGGTTGAAACGGTCACATGATTACGGATATTGACTCTGTAATCGCGAGTAGAATTTCTTATGTACCCAGAGTACGGACTACGAATACGGAGTCTGTGTCTAGGCCTTAATGGGTTGGGATTTGGAAAGGTTGAATATAGTTTAAGTGAACCCGCATTTTCGTGGAGGGAGAGTGGAAAACCACCCTAGTTCACTCGAGCGAGATTCGAACCAAGATCTCCCCGTCCTTGGTAGTCTAGCTCAACACAAAACTAGTGCGTTAGCTAACTACGCCACCAAGGCGGGTTACTATAACAAATTTTTTAGTATTTCCTTTCAGAGAGCCATATCATGGCTTAATTATAGAACAGTATACATAATTTGTGCTGTAATCAAAGATTGTAGATACAATTGATATGTAGATGATTACAGAATTACTAAGTTAACAATTAATAGTTCTATATTTACATATGGTGTTCAATAATAGTAAAAACACAAGAAAATAGGCAACAAAATATATAATATATCCAAGAGAGAAAGAATGAAAGTGATATGTCAACTCTAGGTCCACCAACAATTGTAATGCAGTGTTTGACAGACAGTTTTATATTTCCTACCATCATGAATTTTACAGAAATAGGCCTAAGCTAGTTACAAATCTTCTTATTTTAAAACATCGGCCTAGTAGAATTTACAAAACTTTTGCAAGTCTTGTATCCCTTTCGGGGCTGTAGACCAGCCAACATATTCTCCCCCTTCCCTAAAAAAAGTCACATAGGTTACACCCACCACATTATAAATTATAAAATTACTGTTCCAAATTTAATAAAACTTAAGTATGTAGGTATTAATAGGCCTATAACCCCCTCGGTGGCATAGTTGGCTAATGCGCTAGTCGTGTTAAGCTCGACCACCGAGGACGGGGAGATCGAGGTTCGAATCTCGTCGGGTGAACCGGGAGTGTTTTTCCTAAATGGTTTTCCACTCTACCTCCACGCAAATGTGGGTTCACTTCCTCTAAATCCAGCCCTCCCAATTCCTAATCCATTAGCGTAATTAGTACTTAAGCGTTATAACCCGAACGGGTAGTAAGACGCGGTGCTAAATAAAAAAAAAATAGGCCTATAGTGACAGGGAAAGAAAGGCTTATAAAATTCCATGGCATCATACTAAAATTTGTGAGTTACTAGTATTGTTTATCAACCTGACTTTTATCAAAACCTATTTTATGAGAAATAAAACTCAGTAGTAGACTACACATGCTAAATCTTGGGTAACACTAAAATAGAGCATGTATTACAGTAGTTTGAAACCTATTAACTTTTATAAACATTGTATTTAATACTGTTTCTAGCTACTAAAACTATTACCCATCAGAGATTTCACTATATTCATGATAAAGTTCTTTCAAACAACTTTCCATTTTTGAAAGGTCTTAGTTCACATATTAAATACCTATTGAAACAAATAATGTGTAGTGAAGTTGAAAGACAAAACGATTGGCCTACCTTATCTGCTAATTAGACTAAAGAGAATAATAGTTTAGAACCCTTCCCTCACCTCTGACAAGACGTGTATTAATCACAACTTGTGAATGTGTAGAAAGCCAGGCCTCCACCGTGGTTCGGATTCCACGTTAAACTGTAGGTCCTCCATTTCATCTCACAATCACCCTACCATTACACATTACCATAAGTGTGTATGACCCGAACGGGCAGTAAGACACGGTGCTAATAATAATAATAATGCTTTTTCTGGCACTTCAGTAAAAGCACGCCTTGACTAGGAAAGTTTTCTTTCACAAAAGAAGTAATGGTCTACCTTCTGCCCTATTACACTTTTAAGTTAAATAATTTTTAACTTGTGGTTGTTACAGATCCTAAACAAGTTAGCAGAGGAAAGTACTACTTGGCCATTACCTGTTGAAAGATGGTCGATACAAACTAACTATGTTAGTATATTTTTAAATAGGAAGAAATCTTTCTCAAGTGTACTTAGTTGTGTTTTAGACCAGAAAGAATATTATGGAGTGTGTGAAAAAAATGGTAAAGTAAGTATTTAAGTTAATCATATGACTCTTTAAAAATAATTATTTTGGCATTCTTGCTCCAAATTCATAGAGAGCTGGCTGGACTTATTAAAAATATATAGGCCCACAAATTATCAAGGCTGGGGATTCGGTACTCCAAGCTTTCGATTCTGGCTCCTTCAGAAATGGCAAAAGTATTTTAATTAGTAACTTAATAAAAAAAAATTACTGCAGTAAAATCCTCCAATACAGATTCTTCAGGGAGCTTATTTGGCATTCTGAATTTATATTTGGATACATTTGTAAAACCAAACTACAAATATTGGTCCTAAGGAATAATAAAAAGTATAAAATTAAAATTAAATATATTACATAAAGTTATATTTATAAGTTTTTATTTTCAACCAGTGTCTGAGCCAGTACATTTTCACCGGCTCAAGACTCCACCCAAAATTGCTTCGACTTTGACTACAAGGCCCTGCAACATTACTGAGTTTTAGTATATTATAGGTCGGATGCATTTTTGGAATTACTTTCACTGCAGGAATTCTTCCAGTGTGTATATTTAACTGTCGGTCCAACAATCACTCGTTGGTTTTTCAACTAGCTCCAAAAGTTCAAATTTAGGGACATAGAGAATACAATTTGTTGACATTGAATTTCATTGCTATTATTTTAAAATAATAAAGTTATTTTATGTTCTGGTAATTTGAAATAAAAAAAAGTTTAATAACACACTCAACTATGGTATCAATGAACAATTATTTATTCTTAATTCCTAAACAGAACATTAATTCTCACCTGAACATATAAATATATATGGTTCAAGTAATTAGTTACTGCAATAAGTTACTTACGTATATAATTAAATATTCTTGCAATATATTTTTGTATATGATATTTTAATTATCATAGTTACTTAATTATACCTGCATATTCATTTAATTTTGACACGTAATTAATTATTTCTAAGAGAAAAAACCGTCAGTACACCCAGCAAGGATTTAAATCTCAACCCCTAGTGTCAGTAACAAACTAGACGAGTTAAGCATTTAGTCCTTATGCCTACCAACGCAGGTAAATTTTAACTAATAAAGTACTGTATTGTTTCTAAATTTCTACTTTGAGTAAAATTGAAGATAAGGAATTTTTGGTTTTGTAATTTCAGGAAATACTCCTGACTTCGGGAACGTTGCCTTCTGATATTAATGAAATGAACTTAAGTCAACTAAGACTCCATTATTTGAGAAGTTTAGTTTACAACTTGTTGGAGTGCAATGGCTACACTGTTATTCACCCACAAGAACGGCAAGTTTCGGGAGTGTGATACAGATCCACCTAGCTCTCAGTTCCTCCAATTCGGCACTTCTGAATCGTCATGAGGTTAGGGTCACCACATTTAGCCTTGTGTGGGGTTTTTTGTCATTAATTGTATCTTAATTCTAACTGTTGAAACAATTTGTCCTAAAGCTAATGTTACACAGGTCATAGAAAAATATAGTAAAAACATTATTTAATACTCGAACTAGAGGTGTGCAATAATAATAATATAATTCATTAATATTCTAATTATTACCTCAAAATGTCAGTTAGTTTCACATTTTAACATCTCATTATACTCAATATTTTATCTACCAAATGACTTTTGACTCTCATCTTATTATTTTACACAAAGTGTGTTTATCAATTTTATGTATTTGACTTGTTGTTGTTGTTGTGGTTGTTTGCAAGAAAACAAGTTTGAATTATTTTACTCTAGTTCAAATCTTTCTTAACTCTGATTTATATTGACTTCTTATTACATTATCAAAACATTATATTTTTATAATTACATTGATGTAAGAACCCCATGTTCATTTGTTAACTCACTTCAAAACAATAAGTTGTTTAAAACATGTTTAAGATCACCACATTGCTTAGTTTTACAATAAAATATTCACTCATTTTTTTCAGAAAGTGTGCTTTGGATTTGCTATGGCCTTAAGTTTACCTAACTTACACTCCTATCACAATTTCAAGAATGAAAATTAAGTAAATCCAAATAGGCCTAGTTTGCATAATATTCTTAGCATTATAACTTCAATTCCAAATTATAAATTATAATTATTTTAAAGTAATTCTTCCAGACCTGTCAACCTCGGTGGTCCTATGGGAAAAGTGTTCGCCTCAGGACCTGATGTTCGTGGGTTCAAACCCAGCCGGTGTCTATGAATTTTTCTTTAAAAATAAAAAGGCATAGCACAACTTCCTTCAGAGGGGAAGTAATGCTTTTGGTCCCAAGTAATATGTGGCATGTATAAGCACCCTGAAAGGTATGTGAAAATACCTTTCCCACCAAAATTGGCAGTCCCTTTAGCTCATAGAAATTCTCGTGTGCTGATATTATCAGTTGGTTTAGAAAGTGCACGTTAAATAGCTCAAATAAATGAAAAAAATATTTCCAGTCCTGCCAACAGTGATCAAAATCCTTTCTGTGTACCATCAGTTTGGTTATTAAAACTGTTTCTTATTTATCCTCCTACCCTGATTTGACCCGGGAATCCTTCCAGGTGGTTTGTGCCTCTGTGGTCAACTCGAAACATGACACCAAGGAGGACTCTTTGTTTGCCAGACATTACTTAAAGTGAGTATAAATGGTTTTCAACATTATCCCTACTGGAAGAGTTAGTTCATTGCTAGTGCGTTCAACTCTGCCAAGAGAAATTTTGACCCACATTGGTGCTCTCATGGCTTATCACTCTCATGTTAGACTGAATTGCCACTGAGAGGGAGATCAAGGTTTGAATCTCGGTCGGGTGTACCTGGAGTAGTTTCCCCTAAACGGATTGCTCATCCTTCCACCACACAAATGTGGATGTACATTTCTTCCAAAAGTTCTTCCTCATCCCACTTCAAATAGCAAAATGTATGTGTGCAACCCAAACAGGTACCGAGACCCTGTGAAAAAACAAACAAATAAAAGGAAGCAACTGGGATTTGTATCCTCATTAGATGCGTTAGGGAATGATTTACCCTTTTTATCCGTGTTAGTGTTTCTTATTAATAATCCTTGTTATGCTTAGTATGTTGAATTGGTAAAAATAACTATAAAAAATTGATATATTTTGCAAAGCTGTAGTAACATGATCACTGTTTATAAAATCAAAATTAAGGACTCCAAAATAGTTAAGGTGTTATATTGTAATCATTTATAGTTTACAAGGTTATTTTTCTATTATTATAAGTCAGGGATCGGCAAAAGGCTGACCGGTCGATCTCGCAGCAATTTTCATTCGATCGCGTAAGAAAATTAAATCGTCACGAAAAGGCAAGATTACCTTGCTTGGTTCCACTATGGTACAGCTTTTAAGTCGAAGTCTAATCAGTCAAGGTAAGACTGCTACCTCTCAGTTAAACGGAGTGTACATTGTATTTATTTTATGTACAGTAGTCCCATGGCTTCTTTGGTGCTTACTGACAGTTCACAGCTGACTTCTGACAGTCAACATTTAGGTATATACCTAAATTTTGACTGTCAGACGTGACAGCTGCTAAACACATGTTTTTTTTGCAGATTATATGGTTCGGCGTAGGGATACATAATTTGGTCTGGTAGCTTTTCAAAGCCGTCAGCTGTCAGTCAGCACCAAAGAAGCCATGGGGCTACTGTATTTTCTATAAAGGCAGGTACATAGGTATTAGAGGAAATATTGAATTTAAGGAATAAATACAAGAGGTATGGACAAAAATAATTACAAGTTGAGTGGGGGAACGAAGGGTGATCATGGGACTTTTGATAAAATATGTAAAAGTCAATAAGGGCCCCAAAAAGGTTGCTGACCCCTGTTATAAGCCATTATTATTAACACTTCAGAATACAGTTTCTATTTTTCATATTAGGAATGTGATTTGCCTGTCATTGCCAGCATTGTAGCAACTTGTGTCAGTGAGCTATGTCCAAACAGCAGTAACAACATAATGTTTTCATTCCACAATTTAGAGTAGAAAAGGGATCCTTATGCATGTATGTTGTCATGGTGACTACTAAATGCTTTCAACATTGTGTGTGAAAATCTTGATGGGTATGATAATAGTTCTATGAAATGGAAAATTAAATACTTGGTTCTGTTCTACAGTTAAACGTAATCCATCCAAGCTAGAAAGTAGTTATATTAGTCCACATTGATCTAACAACCAACACCTACGCTTTCTTTTCTATTAAAATGAGATATTACATCCACCTTGATGATGCATTACTCTGTGAATGTATAAGTGTCAAACTTTTTGTATTTGTTTCATCTTTGATCATGTGATTAATAGCTCTATATTTTTGTTTAAATCATTTGTAAAATAAATACTTAACCATTGTAATGGCCAGACAAAGGACTAAAGACTTGGAGCTGATGTCTCGCCACAAGTATGGTGAGCAAGTTGTGGGATGGGGCGAGTACCTACGACAGCTGGGAGAAGCGGTCGTAAAGGTGGACCTACTGCATGTAAAGCCTGGCAAAGTGATACCCCTTGACCTTCAGCCAACAACCAGTGGCAGAGGTCGGCACACCAGCTGTAAGGGTAAGTTTAACAGACGCAGGTATTACAAGTCAATAATACTTACACCTGCTCGGTGGCCTCGTGGTTTAATGTGCAACTCTCACAGTAGAATAGACTGCCAATGACGGGAAGATTGAGGTTCAAATTACGATCGGGTGTACTGAGGGTGGTTTTTCACTCTTCCTCCAATCAAATGCAGGTACACTTCCTATAAATATAATCTTCCTAATCCCTAAAACCATTAGCCTAATAAGTAGGCCTACATTTAAGCGTCCAACCCAAATGGGTAGTAAGAGCACTGCTAAAAAAAATAATGATTACAACTATTTCTAATATAAATATCACAATTTGTTTTCTTCTCAATATATTTTTTGAAATTTTAATCTCAATTCTTCGATTCTTTATTTCATTTCCTTGGTATTTACCAATTCAATCATTTCAATGCATCCACCCTCATAATATTTTATAACAGATCATTATGTTGTTGAAAAAAAACTTTAAAGTGTAGATAGTACTAAAAAAAGTCCTTTAACTAAAGGAACATGTATGAACTGTGCAATATCACTAGTAGAACACAAATATAATGTTGAGTACTTTTAGAATTGATGGATACAGGATAAAAAGGGTGAAAGTCACACTACCCACATTTTTGAAGACGGCAACTTTTACATATCAAACCCCATAAAGACCCCTGTATATACTTTCTTTCAAATAATTTAAATAGAACAAAGACCTTTTATCCATAATCAAAATGGCACTAAAACAGTCATAATTATCTAACAGGTGGCAGCACTAAATTTGATTTAAAACTAGACTTTCCTTCTTTTTCTCCTATAATCTTCAATTTGCTAGCACTAAAGTGAAAATACAAAAGATTTAATGTTCACAATGAAAATTTACTCAACTCTGATTATTGCGTTTTCTTCTAAATGCCAGGACTCTGATTTGCTGGAATTTGAAAGCCGATAGTTGAGGTTTTGAAAACTGTTATATTAATATTGATTCTCATTTGTTTTGACACCAGTAAGAATAGTATATATTGAGAAATAGAGTTTTATATCATTAATTTTGAATGGACTGAATGGCTAGCATATGGAACTTCTTGATCTTAAATTACAGTATTTTGCTTTATAAGTTTCTACTTAATATAATAATTCAAATCCAAACTTAAGTTTTGCAAAGTTAAATAAAGTTTACAAACAAAATTATTTAATATAAAACTACTATCCTACATCAAAGACATATCATTTTCTAGAACAACTTCATAGACTGGCCACCCCTCTTTCACAGCATGCCATATTCGTCTCAATCGACGTTACATACCCTCATACCTACAGACTTGCAGAAATAGAGGAATTCCTCAACTGACATCCATCTAGTACCCGACCCACAACTGCATTTCTGGTGAAACTATCAAATTTCATTTTGGATAAAAATGACTTCAGATTTCTGGACAAAATCTACCTGCAAATTAAAGTTACTGCCATGGGAACATGCATGGCCCCTTCGAATGCAAACTTGTCTGTGGATAGATTGGGACGTATGTTCATGGGCAGACAACTGCTACATACCCTTTGTTAGTTCAGATACATTGATGACACCTTTATGATCTGGACCACCCAGCAACTTGAGTCCTTCCTAGCAGACCTCAACAATTTTTCACCGCTAAGACTCATCTGAAAAATATCCACATCCAGCATTAATTTTCTTGATGTAGACATAACACTCTATCAGGGACACCTGAAAACAACAGTGCACACCAAGGAAACCAACCAGCAACAATACCTTCATTACGTCAGCTGCCACCCTATGAGCACAAAGAGATCACTCCCAAATAGCCTAGCCATTAGAGCCCAAAGAATTTTCTCTGACAATGGTGACCTTTTGCAATACAATAAAAAAACTGAAACATGCTTTTATGAACAGAGGTTACCCCAAAGCACTGGTGTGTATTCAAATAGACAGAGCTCAAAATAATAGACAGCTCAAAATAGTGGGCCCACATCAACAGGAATGAACAACATAATCCTTTTTGTCACTACATACCACTCTGAACTCCACAAACTCGACAATCGCTTGGAGCCTCCAAGAGTAACCTATAAACAACCAGCCAATCTGCAAAACTTACTTGTAAAATCCAAACTGCCAGACCCCACTATTTAACCCAAATCCAAACAAATATCAGGTTAATTTCGCTGCAACTGCACCCACCTGTAAAACATGCACCATACATAAACCAACAAATTCATCACTCAGCAACACAACTAAAATAAATTACCCTATAAAAGGCCACTATACTTGTGATTCTGTAAATCTCATCTACTAACTGAAACGCAATCAATGCCAAGCACAACACATTATTCTCACAATAGAAACACTAAGCAAGAGTATGAATGGTCATCGACATGACACAAAAATGAAGAATGAAGATAAACATATAGCATCACATCCTGAAACTCATAATTTGGACATTAATCACTGCTACACCACCAAGGGGGTCAAATCCCTGAACAAAGAAATATGCAACCCTTCACAACTAAGGATATGAGAACAGGCTCATCATTATATCACCAAATCGAGATAAGCCTCTAACCTCAGCCTTAGGTAATTGCTCTCCTTCCTATCAGCACACTTATGATTACATTCAGTGTCACAATAATAATAGCACAGTATATAACACAACTTTTAGTTTATATATATATATCTTCAAAATGCTGCCATCTATACACTGATATAACTGGAAAACAGTCAGCTGTGGACAGTCAACCTTGCAGTTCAACCAAGAGCATCAGTCTTCTCTCTTGACCTGATGAAGCTGTCTGTGACAGTGAAAGCTTGTCCTTACAAATCTGTTTTTGTGTTATATCCAAACGATTTCTACTCCAGTATCGCCAAGGTAAGTGTTCTGGCTATCCTTCATAATTTAAACCACGATTTAGCCTAGTGCTCTATTCTAAATAACCTTAATATAAATATAAAATTTTTTGGGGGGTATTTGTTAATAAACAGAGCCTGTTGGAAATAAAAATTTTGTTCTGAAAAAGCTAGAAAATATCAGGTAGTTTATAAATAGAGATTGTGTGCTCACCGTAAGTTTTGTCTCACAGCTGATATAGATGAATAATATTTCATCCATATTTTTTAATTCATTTTAGTAGGTTGCCAAAAAGGGATTTTGGTTAGGATATTTTCATTTAAAAATACTTCATATTCAAAAACAATTTGACTTGTTAAACACTCAATTTGTTTGTTCAGAGCATTAAAGAAGACACAGTTGGTTCACAGTTTGGGGTTGCCACACACCTGGGAAAACGGGGACTTTTCCTTGTCAGGGGAAAAACTAGGAAAACTCAATATTTAACAAGAAACTAAGGAACTACTGGAACATTTGGGAACTTGCTACATTAAACTTCAAACTCTAAATATTAGGTCTTTACATAAATATGTAAAAGTTAACTGAAGAAGGGAGCTCACTTATTTGAATACATGTTTTATCTCCCCTTCCCCCCACCCCACCTACCCCCCTTCCCATAAACATTGGGCTGCGTGATTACTACATCTACAAGGGGTGTTTTTGTAAGTAATGCCCATTTTGCAAAATAGGAACTACCAATTATTTTTGGGTAATTTAAAAAAAAAATCCAATTCTACATACCTTCAGCTACTTTTCAACATAGTTTCCGTTGTTATTTAAACATTGGTCAGACTTCTATGACAAGGGTCTAAAAAAACTTATCTCACGATATGACATATGTTTAAATAACAACTGTAACTATGTTTGAAAGTATCTGAAGGTATGTAAAATCAGATGGAAAAAATATTTAGAAGTTCCTATTTTATTGCAAAACGGTCCGTACTTAAAAAAACACCCCCTGTACTTCCCCATCACTATTAAATTATTTTGTTCTAAACACTAGTTGCATGACTTTAAAATGGTCAGTTTTATGAAAATGGGAATTCCTGTGGAAAATATAAAAAACACAGGAAAGTTCCTGTTTAGCAAATAGGGTCAACTCTTGTCCTCCAAAATTAATCTGAGTTTTCACTAAAAGAACTTTTTCTATTGTTGAAAGTGCCAAAGTATCTAGTTTCCTACATTTACTAAAAAAAACTTAGGCAACAATCTGTGAGATAAATTATTTTGAATCCAGAATGAGTAAAATTTTATGGCACAACTTCCAAATGGTTCCTAAACACTTATAACCACACTCTGTAATAAGCATCTTGAATTCATTTGAATCACTTTAATAGATAAGTACTTTTATTTATTTGTTTTTTTTATTCCAGGTGCTGCATTTGTGTTGTACAACTGTGCACGTCTTGCTGCCATATGCAAACAATTTGATGATAAAGTTGCAGAAGGCTACTATCCTCATTTGATACCACTTCAAGACGTGGATTTCTCTCTACTGAAACAAGAGGTAAAAATACATAGGTCTAACCACTTATACTACTTCATTAGGTGAGGGTAGCACCAAGTAGGGGTTGGAGCTCATAGGTCGCCCTCGTGGTGACTGTTATGGCTCAGACGGAACAAGAGGCTTCTCACCCTCACCTGCGGAATGCTCCTCATCCAATAATTCTGGCAGACTTCCTCCTTGTGGTGGCTCCCAGGCGACGCCCAGAGGGCTTTACCCAAAGGGAGGCTAAATCTCTGTCGAGGTTGTCTTATGTGGAAGTGAATAGGGGTGGGGGACACCCCCTACTCTCCACACCCACACAGTGGCTGGTAGCTTGTACTGTATAGGAAAGTTGTTCAAGTCACCTCCACAAAGTTCTCACTGGACAACTCGGGTTGAAAGCCCCTTTTAGGGTGATTCTTGAGGTTAGGCGCCTGACCTTCTCGAGGGGTTAACACCCATACATGAGCATCCAGCATTCACAGGAGGAGGAGCCAACTCCTCCCGCCGGTGGAAGCTGGCCAAGGCGGAGAGGGTTTCCCATTTGTCCAGTAACGACAGCAATTGATGGCGGGCACGGGTCATCGGTTCCTAATTGGCCTACTGCACATGTAAAAGTGTGTGGCTATGCTCCAAGGACACAGCCATGATAAGTTAGAAGAGCCTCATAAGAGGTATTTGTTCCCCAGACAACCCTGACATGGCAGGTGAGTTTCCACTTTGAAAAGTCTCTGACTTATGCAAGGTGTCAGACTAGTTACATAGCAGTATTCTTTATACTTCAATAGGTGGATTTCTCTCTATTGGAACAGATGGCAATAAGAAATAGTTTCAAGCCCATTGTTTTGGTAATGCTCTCTCTAACATTTGTTTTTTTTAGCTTTCAAACCATAATGACAATATTGATCTAGGGGTTTCCCGCTTCTGATTCTCACTTTAAAGATTAAGGTCCAATCCCATTTGGATGCACTGAAAGCTTTTCTTATATTAAGGGGAATGAACCATTGTAAAAAATTGTAATTTGCTCAAATGGATTAAATTTTGGAAATTTGTTAGATGTAGGTTTATACTCCTCCCCAATACAGTTTTCTAACCTGATATAAGCCCATGCAAGGGAGCAGACCAATCAGTTGAGTTAAGGAAATCGAAGGGAGAGGTCTTTGTCACTTTCTCTTCCACCATAGTCTCATCATCCCACTCATGTTTATTGGTAGACGAAGGGAAAGAGGGGGGAGTGGTTCTATTACTTATCTTTCTTCTCCTTTCAAGACAGTTTCCTCAGGTGCACCAAGTTGAGCATAATACATCTTGGCTTCTGCGATCAAATATTAGAACACCCTAAAACTTAACTCACCCTTTCTCCGGAACTAGTTTGAATATCACCGTAATTCTTTCAGAATTATTTACAAAAGCCTTATAAGCCATTATGATCTTATTAACATTCCCATATTCTAACAGGTTTGTTTTAAAAAAAAGTTTAAAAAAACTATAACACAATTTTTATTGCAGACATATTTTCACTCATTTAAAAAGTTTTTTCCTAATTGACATAGATGGATATTTTAAGTTTACGAAATAATCATCATAAACTTAATTTTATTTTGAAATAAGATTCATTCCTATAATACCAATAGTTTTCACAGTAGGGTGGGTTTAGTTGTGAGTTATTTGCACTGCTAGATTTTTGATACACCGGTGGTTGTCAGAAAGACGGTCACTAAGCATATTTTTTTTTTTTATGATTTACTACTACTAGCTTTGTAATTTATTTTCCATGAATATATTTGCAAACACATCTGAGTTCAACTATCTGTCTATTATTACAACATTCTTAAACATCGTCTGCAATGGTGAACATTGTTGTGTTTTTATACTTTGTTCATTAAATATTTGAAAAATCTTCTTTATTTTTTCAAGGACATTTAGATAAAATTTCTCAAATAAATCCGTTTTTAATTAATATTAAAAATAATTTAAATGCAGCGTAAAAGCCTATTATGTCAACAACAAAGAATTTAAGCCGCCTTAATAACATCCTATATGTTAATGTCAAATACTTTAAATCGCTTTTGATTGCACACTCTATCTGTTATTTTATCTTTCTTGTAAAATGGTGAATTGATATACAAAATGTTAAATATTTAATCTTATTCATTTGCAGGAGAATATACTGAGCAAGAATCGTCACTAATAATTTATTGAAACCCTAAAATATTTTCTTATGTAGCATACTTGATTAAAAAAAGCTAACATTTTTGTAATGAATTATAAGTAATTTCACTTACTGTATTTAACAGCTTTTGGTAGCTTTTTTTTTTTAGCATCACTGATTTTATAGATTTTAAGATTATTTTTTAAGCTCAGCATATTCATATTTATGTTTTTAAATTAAAGTACTTTGTATACTAAATCATTACTTCTTGGATTATTATAGATTTTTAAAATAAAGCTTGCATAATTACAAACTTTGATTTCAATCTTTAGTATAAATTATTTTGCTCCCTTTTCTTTCACGAATTTTAATATATCATTGTAAATTAATTTCATTTTTATCATAATTTTACATGTTGTATAGGAACACTATACATATGTGTGATATACAGAAATTCAGTACAGTACTGTACATATAATATTGTATTTATTCGAATAACACGTTATTGAATTGGAAAGCTAACAAACACAGCACTTGTAAAAACATCACAGCACGACTGTTCCACTCGAGCTACACAAATAAACTGAGCGTTTATACAGTTGAATGACCTTGTGAATGATTGTGATGACTTGTGCCAATAACTCTGTGCACGTGCGCATGTAGAGTTACATGGCATGTCGAGCTATCTCTCAAGTTGTAGTAGTGAGTGAATATGAGGGCGAGCTTGATAATATCTAAGACCCAGATGTTAATTTCTAGCTTCAGGGAATGAAAGAACATTCTGACAATGAAAAATAATATAAGGGTTTACCTATCACAGTTTATATTTTACTTGAAATATCATTGCAATCCTGAAACTTCACTAATATATATGCTGGTTTCAAATTTGTAATGACTCTCCCGTGTATGCAAGTAACATATAAGAGAGTATTTTATAAACTTCAAGTTCTCAAAAATAGATAAAGATCGCTTTTAAGCCAAATTTATATGACCCCACTCTTGTTAATGTATGTTGATAAAGATTCATTCCACGATCTCAATAAAAATCAAATAAATGTAATAGCAGGTCTAATAAAGAGCTAAGGCATAAGTGGTTTGACAAGAAAAAGTTATTCTTAATCTCTATGTTTGTTCACAGAATTATTGTTGGATGCTTTTGTTGTCTTGAGTATGAATTTTAATTAGATATAGTTAGCATGGTCATTTTAGTAAATCATCTAATAACTTACTGAAATATAATCTGTCAATCTATTTGTATTATTTTTAATTATTTGACACTTAAGTTATTTTTGAGTTGAGTTTGTGTAGGTGCAGTTAAAAAATATATTTATATTATATTGTTTTAACCCCTTGCCCTTGTCATTAACCCTTTGAGTGCCAAGAGAAATGACAAAAAAATGTGCTAAAAGTGCCAAGCTATTTTCCTGAAAAATGCAGGAGTTTGTTTAAATTTTAATAACTAATTAGTCTATGAACTTCTTGCACTCAAATTTTTACACAAACTAGCTAACATGCTTGCCAATCCGATGATATAATTATACATATACTTTTTTAATTTTTAAATATAATAAAAAAATCACTAGCCAAGATATTTAAAAAAAATTTTTTTACTGTTTTATTTAACATTAATTTTTAAGCATTGAAAATTTAAATAGCTTGAAATAGAATAAATCACTGAAAAGAACATAAAAAACTGAATAAATAACAAAGTTTACAAAAAAAACTAACTTTAGATTTTACGCTAAAATTGGGTTATGCATAGCAGCTGTTTCAGTGACCATCAACTTTAGCAGGGTTATAGTAAAACAAAGTCTAGAATAAATAATTGGGTTGGAATCAGAAGGGGACGGTGAGAGGACTTCAAACTTGGTACTTTTGCATAAATATGAAGACGTTGGGGTGGATTATCCTGATCTTCAAAATTTATTTCATCCCTTTAGGAATAACTAGTATTTACACTCGTGTCATCAATGTCATCTGCCATTCCTACTTGATCCGATCTTTCAATTTCACTAGAATAAAATTCCTGTTCAGTTTCATTATTTACAAATTTAGAATCAGTGCTTTCAGAATGACAAACAAATTGATCACTCTGGGTTGAGCTGTCAATAAATATTACAAGTATTTCTGTGTCTTGAATCACAGCTTTCCTCTTAGTAGCCATGTTTACAAACAAGGCCAAAGATAAAACTAATAAAGTAAAAAGTTATAAAATAATTTTCAGGTTCGATATATCGCAAAGACAAATAAAAGTAGCTTGAACATACGAGAATGCAATGGAAATAAAATCTACTCTATCTGTTGACTTAATACTGAACTAAGAGCTCGAAAACAAGGGATCGCTGTGAGCGACGCTGGCAAGTTTAGCAGATATTTCGTGCATCGCTCTGAGCGACGTTGGCACTCAAAGGGTTAATCCAGATTTTGGTTTCGTGTCTCATCTATATTGAAACCATAAATAAAAACAAATAGTCTTTTTTTAACTTATTTTGTAATTAATTTTATAATAAAGGCTTCATTGGACCAATATGGTGAGAGGGGGGGGGGGCGGAGATAGACCGAGGGGCGCTATGAAATGTTAGCCGAGGGCCTAAAGATGAGCTAGGCCGAGACTGAGCATTTCCATAGTACATCTCTTGTAGATCTTATACTTGCTGTTATGGATGAAAGTATATTATATTATTTTCTTTATTTCAGGAAGAGTGGACGCTTCTGTGTAAACACTTGTTGTTCTATCCAAACATACTAGAGAACAGTGTCAGAGACGTAGAATCAGGCATAATAGAACCTCAACTTCTGTCCAGGTTTCTGATGTCACTGTGTGCCAATTTCAGCATTTACTATCGCAGAGTTAGGATTCTAACAGTAAGTTATTTTTCTTTGCTGTTTTTATCAATATAATTATATAGTAAGACATTATTTTTGATTAAGACGTTTTCAAAGAAAAAGTTTGATAATTATATACCTGGACTGGAAATTTATTTTCAAGAATATTTGCATATAAATTTATGGGTGTGATAGAACTCAGAACTCAAGTTTGAGTCCTGTCTTTGAACTCAGCTTGCATTTTTTCCAAAATTCAAAAAAATGAAAATGTTTAACTTAATCTAAAAAATTTTTGAGTCTAATTAATTTAGTTTTATTTCATATGTGAGCATTTTGTTATAGACACTAAAAGAAAAGATTAAAATGTATAAAAATTATTTTGACGATCAACACAAAACATGAGCCTTAAAAACTGTAGAAATTTACAGTATTTCATTAAGAAAGGAAGGCAATTTAACTGTGAGGTTTTCCATTATTCACTCTGATAATTTTAAGAGGACAGTAAAAATCATATTTGCTATCTCAGAAATATTTTCTTTCATATATTATTATAAAAATATTTTATTAGCATTAATACACACAGCAAGAGAACGGATAGTCAAATAATAATTCAAAGATTAATGTTATTAGTCAATTTTCAAAGATTTACAAACAATCAGGCGGTAAGGGAAAGTCCTCAATCACCCTGAGGCCCTCTAAGATCAGACATTCACATTTGATAAATATAGGATTTGACCCATCTCTCTAATAAAACACAAAACAACATAGAGAAAAACAATTCTTGTATTGACTTATTTAAAAAAAAGTGACTTTAAAATTTTCTCTACTCGCTTCAGTGGCCTCATGGTCCAATGCACTACTCTTTCAGTAAACTAGACTGCTGATGAAGACGAGATCAAGGTTCGAATCTCAGTCAGGTTTACTTAGTTTTTTCCAAAATGGTTTACCACTTTCCCTTCATGCAAATTTGTTTACACTTCCTTCAAATATAACCTACATAATCCCTAAAACCATCAGCTTAATTAGTACAGAACTGTACAACCTGAACAGGTAGGAAGACTTGGGCTATGAATAAATAAATAAAAAATAAATCTTATTTTTTGTTGTTTTTATGTTTTGTATGTCTATCTTATTTAATAAAAATAAATGTCCCCAAAAATTTAAGGCTAATATGTCTTTGTGAAGATTGTATAAATGAATGAAGAGTGAAGTGTGTTTTAATCAAAATGAGATTAAAATAGCGCTCATAAAATTTCAAAAATGTTCTTAAATATTTTTAATAATTCATTAACAAGTTTAAAAATAAATGTTTCACTATAGATTCATATTGGCACTGATGAATATTTTTAACATGATTTCTATTCTAACGACCATAATATTTATATTGTTTAAAGTTAATGCTAAACTGAAAATATAACATTGAACTAGGAAATAATTTTTAGAAATAAACATTTTTCTATCATTTCTCCAAGCAAAGCAAAATAAATAGTACAATTCAATTTCACAAACTTTCTCATATTGTGAAATTATATTTTGGAATAAATTTTTCAAAAATATATTTTCAGTAAATTACCATTATATAAGTTTTCTTCCTAAAAACAACATATAATCTTGTTAATCACAATAAATACACTTATATACATTCTAAGCCAAATTGTTCAAATATTTTTAACCAATTTCAAATGTTCAGTAATATAGTATTTGTAATATTTCCTATAATTATTATAATTTGTAAAAATAAAATATATTTTATCTAGGCCTATCAATTCCCCAGATACCCATTTTGAGCTCAATCTCTAAGCCAATTTTGAAAAATGTCAGATTTTCTATATTTTACTGTAAGTAAACCACACTTAAATTAATTTATTTTAAATAAATTAACATAATTATTATTAATTTTATCATATAAAATAGTACCCTGATACCAATTTTGATCAAAATTGTTGAGATATTAAAAAAAAATCCCATTTTACAAAAATCAGCCATCAGTAAATACTTTAAATTGATTTTTTTTTAGAAAAACTAACTTTTATTTATAATTTAAAAAAACCTAACAGATGCCTATTTTAAACCAAATTGCTAGAGCCATTTTTTACAATATTCAAATTTAAAAAACAAACAATTAGTAAACTATCTTTAATTGGAGGGCTAAGGTCAAAATAAAATAAAAAATTCTTTGGGTATTGCTTAAAATATCTACATATCAAGTTTGAACAAAATTTATCTTGAAAATGGTTTTATATCTGGGGACAGGGACAGTCAGATGCAGCCATAGGAACAGACATTGTAAAATCCACATTTTTGAGTTCGGGACACATAATCTCGAGGCCAAAAACTTTAAGGAGGACAATACTTTCTCTTGATTTGAGAAAGTAAAAATAGAGAGGTTGCAATTTGGTCAAGATGGTAAAGATGGTCAATATCAACTTGGAAAACATATTGATTATTTTGATGGACATAGAAAAGATAGTTAGTTTCATACTTTTCTTTTTGTAAGACTCAGATTAAGGTATAAAATAGAAATCATAAAATATGTGGCCAATGTGTTGTGTTAAGCATATTTTAATTAAAATATACTATTTTATATGGAATACTTTGGCTTGTTAATATATTTGTTGCAGTCAAAACTGGTTTTTAGTTAGAACGCGTTTTCTCTAGTTAAAACTAGTTTGTACTGAATGCCTTTGTTACAACTAGAATTTCCTAGCTATAACTAGAATTTACTGCTATACATGTTTGAATTTGGAGATAAAACTAGTTTTAGCTAGAGAAACTTGTTTGGGGGAAATAATTCAATCAAAAGCAATTAAGTGTTGATTGGGATTAAAAAAAATTTGTATTGTTTATTACAATATTTATTGAGAATATTGGTCACACATCTATGTCATTACTATTAATTAAAGTAATACAAAAATAATCATACACTAAAAGAACATTTTTAAGAACATCACAGAGCCATGTCTACAATAGTAATTAAAAAAATGTTAAATGAAAATAATCATATATTAACAATATATTAATTAGTATGATACTTTAACAAAAGTAGCTTGAGTCTTAATAAAAGACCAAATAAAAAAAGGAACAAGTAAGTTTACATTACTTGTTATTGCAAGGCAAACTATCGTGGCATTTCGAGTTACACAGGTTGCCTTTTTTCTTACAAAAAGCACCGTTTTGACAACACTCCTTCTTACACACACAGCGAACAAATCCTTGACCTGTTCCTAAGGCTGCTGTCTTGGCAGCAGTTCTTAAAGATAAATTTGTCTCTGGCATGTAAGCTAAATGATCCTTGACCTGGGTCGAAACAGTTATAACTGAGTAATTTTGTCAAAACGCCGTTTTGTCCAGTTAAAACCAGTTTTAACTGACATTCATTTTCGACCAGCAGTAAATTCTAGTTGTAACAAAGGTATTCAGTATAATCTAGTTTTAACTATAAGAACGCGTTCTAATTAAAAACTGGTTTTCACTGTAACATATTCATATAAACTTACCTAATTAATCAAAACTATTTACATATTTTTGGTATATTTGTTTGAAGGTACAGGAAAGAGAATAGAAATACATAAAATAAAACAGACACAATATAGCTTTTACCTCAAAAATGAAAAAAAGTATTCCTTAAATAGTTCTCTATGACACTTTTTTAATTCCTCTATTTTATATAGCAGTATTTTAATTTTGTGGTTTTGCTTGATATGTATCCTTCATTTCTTACTTTCTAGGAAGATACCTTATAGCTCTGTGTATCATTGTATACACTCTCCATTTTGAAACTGATAAATCTTTCTTTTGTATGCCACAGGAACCAAGAAACCATTTACTTCCAGTGATGTTTGCTCGACTCTATTTACTGAAAGGAATCGAACAAGTTTTGCACAATGCACTTAAGATAATGGATATAACACCATTGACACAGATGTAGATGTAATAACTTTTTGAATATACTGAACCTTAAAAAAGGGTAAGAAAATAATTGATTAAATAGTTTGATCTAATTAACCTCTTTTACATTTGATATTTGCTCTAATGAGGATAGTAGAATTTAATTAAGAATTAACCACATTTGTGTGGAGGGGTAGGCTAGAACCATTTAGGACAGTGGTTCCCAATTAGCTAAATACTGCAGACACATTAATTTTCAAAAGACAAGTCATGAATCCCAATTGTTGAAAATTTTGATATTTCTATAATAGTTAACTGTGTGGAGCTATTTTTTGGAGAACTACCTCCTTAATAAGCAAAGAATTTTATGTACACTGAAAAACAAGTCATAAATTTTGTGATATTACCACGCAAACATGACAATAATTTAATTAGGGAAAAAAGACCAATTTAAATTTAATAACGTCTTATTCAAGTGAACAAATTATGAGATGTTTAGCAGCTCCTAAACCTTAGTTTGATGGAATAAATAGTGGCTCTTTCTGTCCTGAACAATATCTTCCACATCCGGTTCAATATTTCCGACATTTAATCTCAAATCTGGATCAAGATCAAGCCGATTTCTATACTTATGCTGAAAATGTTTGTTCAAAAACGATATGTGGAACAAAAGGGAACAACATGTTTTAAAGCTTTTTCACCTAACTTCTCGCATTCAGGAAAAACCTTCACTGAGAATTGTTCCAGTATACAATTTCAGAAAAATGATTCTGACAAGTAACATCAACAAGTGAATCTTGCTCTTTCTTCTGCAGATAAAGTTGTTAGTTGTGCACTACCAATTCAAAAGGATCCTTATGAGTTTGAGGATTAGGAACAAGGAAGTAATCTTTGAAGCTAGTTGATAAATCATGAAGGTGCTCAATGACGTTATATTCTACTTCTGGTAGTATTTATTTTTGTCTGTGGATTCAAAATATCTTCAGTGTTGGGATGTTAGTGAGGCTACAAACCTTCTCCTTGACTTGCCCACAACTGTAATCACATCACTACCTTGAAGGCTTGTGCTGAAAGAGTTCAAGTATGTGAAAACCTCTACTAAGGGCCGGTCTTATGACTACTGGATAAATATTGCTTTTGTGAGGTTAAAGTTATCTACCAGATAAATGTTATCAGACACTTTAATGCTTTACATGTCTTATGAACTGAATTTATCTGCCAGATAGCTATCTGTAGGATAAATATATTTTTATTCTTAACATGCAAGGTTGGTACTGTTTTTACTGGTGTGTGCATGCGTATAAGCCATGCTGATAGCGCTACAACCTAGTGAGCACAGATCAAGTTAACACGAGTGGTGAGTACGTTCAACATTTGTTAAAATGGCAGCTAAACGAGTGCGAAGAAACAGATGGCATCACGTGCTATACTTTTATCTTTGGTCATGTGGGCGCAGAAACAAAGTTGTCTTGCAAGTATTAATTTCGGTGTTTGCCAAAATGTGGGCAATAGTTGGTTACAACGTTTACAAAATTTCATTTATTGTACTCACATTTTGATGATTTATTCTTATATAAATATAACTCTATAAATAGCTTGTCACTTTATATAAAAGTGTTCTAACTTTATATAGTTAGAGCCCGGGCCTGTGCTTACTGAACACTTGAACCAAGATTTTAACCTAATAACAGATTCTGATAGGCGAAACCTCATTAAAAACAATGCGTCACTATAGCAACAACCATTTTAACTTCCAGATAAAAGTTATCAGGTACTTAAATCTCCCGATAAAAATGTAATGGATAAATACATTTTATCTGGCAGTCATAAGACACACTTTTAACTTATCCACTAGATAGAAATATTTATCCAGGAGTCATAAGACTGGCCATTAGTAGGCTACCCTACATAACCATGGAAATTATTCAACTGACCACATGGAAAATTTGAATCCATCAGAAAAGGTTGTACTTCAGCACGTAATTCAAAGAATTGATTGAATATTTCCCCCCTTGACAGCCAACACACTTCTATGGTAACTGCATATGTTGGCTTCCCATTTCTTCACACAATTTTGAAAAGATCTTAGGATTCTAAGCTCGACATTTGATAAAAATTAATAATCTTGACGACTTCGTCATATACCTTTTTTTAATGAGTCTTGCTTCTTCTTACAGCCAAAGCTTCTCGGTGAGTGCAGCAGTGGGTCAATTTCATTAAAGGTACTACAATCTCCACGCGAGCAACAAGTCCACTGATTTTACCTTATATAGCACGAGCACCATCTGTTGTCAGGCTATTAATCACAACTTGGTGAAATGCGCCTTTTTAACTGTGTCATTTATTTAATCCCTTTGAATTAGGTAAGTGCTTATACCTCCACCGGGTTCGGATCCATGTTAAACTGTAAGTCCTCGACTTTCACTATCACCTACTATTGAATAGGTGAGTGATGATGAACCGAACGGTGAGTGAAGACGATGTGTGATAATGATATGATGAGATGACGAGACTTGATATGACTACTGATGATGATGATGAGAGAGGAGGAGGAGGAGGAGGACGGGGAAATGATGAGGATGTCAGGTTCACACATTTCTCACATAAGTTGTGGCTCACAGCAAAAAAAAAAAATCATTAAATGATTCATAGATCCACTCGGCTATATTGTGTACAAGTTTACATGAAAATAAAAAAATAAAAAAATCATGCATACATTCTTTCTTCCCATACATAGCGTACAAAGACTAGTGTGATGGATTTATTTGTAATATCATTGGTTTAATCAATTTACAATAAAAAAAGGTTGCAAGTCTGGATCTGTCTACAGAGTTAAGGGTCCTGGGTTTGATCCCTGGTATTGCCGAAAAAAATATATCATTGGTGAAATGTGGGTTTAACCTTTCATAGTGATGAATTAACGGTCAGGAACTGGGTTTTATGTTTGTTCTAGGCTAGGTTAAATTTAAGTTGGTTTATAAGTCGTATTGATATATTATCAGTCAGTTCAGAAAGTGCATGTTAAATACCTCAAATAAATGTATTGAAATGCAATTCAAGTCTGGACCCTTAAAATGAGTTTTTTTTTCGTATATTATCAGACTATCACACATCTTCATCTCACAGTGTTGTTCGAAGCGGTTACTTGATTTCTCTAGACACCGACTCACCAAATACTAATTTGCATATAGCTACACAAGTAGGGAGATAACTTCCTTGCCTATAGTATGAGCCTTTCCGTTTTGGCAATGATTTTTGCCACATCATAAGCTAAGGTTGCCTTCTCCTGAGCACTCACGCTTGATTTTTTTTCCCCACCCCTTCTTCAACTCTGCAAATTTTATCTTGAAAAAATCCATTTATTTTTGCAGTGCGTGTGCTTTTTCTCCAAATGGCATCAAAGATGCTTCATAGATTCACTATCCAGAATTTCAAACATAAAACACACGATCTTTGGCTCCACATCGATCCTTTAGCATGAGTAAATCCATACCTAAGATAGTCATCACAGTTTTTTTTAGTAGACGCACTGACACTAGGCCTAGTTGAACTAGCCCAGAATCAACATAACAAATGGACGACACCACCTGAGAGACTTTTGTTTCTTCCTCTTTATCATTTCGTGGTATTTTCAAAGAATCTGTCTGTAACCACGCTTTCGTTTTTCACTGGTTGGACTGCCTCCATTGGTTAAAATAACCCTTCTTATATGCTTAGATCAGACAAGTTCTCGAAACTTTGGATGGGTTACATGAATCTCAAAGCACTACCTGTCGAGCGGCTAGACATTGTAAAATTGAATCCCACATAGAATCAGTCAATAGAACTGCAAGTTTGGCGAGGTCAGCTTTAGCTTCCGTCAATCAATAGGATGGAGGTGTACCAAAACCATATATTTAGTTGAAAGAATGGAGGGGGGGGGGGAAGCTCGCCTAAATACACGGCAGATGGCATATTTTATTAAACTGCAGACCTTGTAGAGCTAATTCATCATTTCTCAGAAGGGGGTGGGTGGGAGAGCCTAGTCGCTTAGATTGGCCAACCCTGGCTCCGGCAGTGTTTATGTTGAAGGCAAAGCAAAATGATAAAAATAAGTAAATAAATAAGAAAAAAGTTTATGGATGAATTAAAGCAGACCAACAATTGGGAACCACTTACTTAGGACATTGATTTTAACCCCGTATTACTGGCAATTCATTCTATTAACTAGCAAGATGCCTTGAACCAAGGGTTCTTAACCTGGGGTATGGGAGTCAAATAATGGGGGTATGGGATTCAATCTCTAAACAGAAAAAATCTACTCGTTGAAGCTAGCTATGTATTTGTGACTAACCATTTTTCTATAAATTAATTATTATAAAATCCTAAAGGTTTTCTTTCATCTATTCTGTTCCTAGTTATTCATATGTAAAGTAAAACGTAATACATAATGACATATTTTGAAATCGTACTGTTACCTAATAGGGCTGGTAATGATGATGATTTTTACAGTTTGGTGAAGCGGGCATGGAGATGTGTCTGGCAATTCATTGGGAGTCTGTAATAATAAAAAGGTTAAGAAACCCTGCCTCAGATTGTCCAACCACCTGTGTGAGTAGACAAAATATGTTTGTTTACTTACTCTAAGGCATTAGGAACTTTGAAAGTTAAATACCAAACTTACAAAAGTATGCCACTTATTGCCATCTTGAGCTAGTTATATCCAGTCCACCTCATTACATCCTCTCTCTATCTTGAGCTAGTTCTATCTAGTCCATCTTATCACACCAAATCTCTATCTGAGCTGGTCTATCCAGTCCCCTCATTCACCCTATCCCTATCTTGAGCTGTTCATCAGTCCCTCATACACCCTATCCCTATCTTGAGCTAATCTTAGTCCCTCTCAACCTCCCTATCTGACTAGTTATATCCATCCTTATTAAACCATATCTCTTTCAGGTTCATTTTCTTGCTATCCTCCCATCTGTATTTAGGTCTTCCCACTGGTCTCTTCTCATTGGATTTGCTAGTCAATACCTTAAACACAGTTTTATTGTATTGTGATTAGTACAGGGTATGTAACCTCCTCCATTCCCCAGTAGCCTCATCTCTTTTTTGCCCAATTATCTTCACGCTCCTTATTTTAAAACACCCTAAATTTATTTTCGTTATATTAGGTAATAGACCACATTTCACACACAGCTATGCATATAGTCACATGTTTATTGGGGGGGGGGGGGGGGGGGGGGGGAAGAATCATAAAAAACTGTCACAAAATTATGATTTCCTGTTTTTTGCCAGTCCTATTTCGATTTTGTCAATTTCCTAGATTTTCAAGTAAAAAAAAAGCTGAAAATAATTATTTAGAAATATTGTTTATATTATTGTGATTATATTCTATGTAACATTTTACACAGATTAAGCATATGCTTTTTTTTTTCTATTCATAAGATTTTTCTATCCAACCATTGCTACAAACTCTGAAGCTAGTTTATTGTAAATATATTTTTACAAAGAGAAAAATATCAACCTAATTAGCTATTTGTTCAAATTTCCATGTTTCACAATCTATTAATGTATAGTTTTTGGAGTAATTAGTAGCTTATTCAAGTATCAAGTGTAGGCCAAACAAGTCTGGATCTATTAAAGTAAATGTGAAATTGCCAATGCTATAGAATCATAGCATTAAGTGCAAGAAAGAGAGGGCATAATTTATGGGGCATGACTGGGTTGGATTCTTGATGGGCTTGCTCTCCCTCACTGCTCAGCTGTGTGTGTGTGTTCATAAAAGTAGATCAAAATGTTAAATAATCTATATTCATAAACTTAAACTTTTCGATGTTTGTGAGGTACATTCACCTTTGTTTTCTCGTAGTTAAAGATCATAAAGGTATGTGCCCAGTGGGGGATTAAAAGCCCTTGGGCCCCTCGGCCCAATTTGCTCTGCTGCCTCCTACTACCCCCCCCCCCCAAAAAAACACCCAACAACCAACAACTAGGCATTTACATGGACATGGATATTGCAATAGCAATTTAGGTTTCGAGGAAACCTTTTGTTCTATTTGAATTAAGTTCTTTAATATTATGAACTGAAATCAAAATAAATTAATTAATTTGTTAATTTAAGTTTAGAAAAACATGAAACTTTCCTTTAAACATAGTTTTTGATGGAAAAAAAAATCACTATTTTAAAAGATATTTTTATTCAAACTCAACAAAAACAATACATTAGTACAATCATATCATACTATCACTAAAGAAATAAAAATACATAGCAGTAGGTTTTTTTTTTCAGTTAGAAAAAACTATTGACTTTGAAATTTGAAGTTGATGTGCTAAAACATGTTTTAAAATTATTATAAGATATTTTAATTTAAACTCAAGCAAAAAAAATCATTATTATAATCATATTCATATTATAATAGCAGTATTTTGTTTAAGCTATGAATATGATTAGCTAAAAAAAAATTTAACAAATAAACTACAAATCAATCTTTTCGTGAATGAGAATTCCTTAATAATGTCATCAAATTAATATCACGCAGATTTCAGCATTTGCCGCAAACTGGTTAAGCTTGACAATCTTAA
Source organism: Timema podura (assembly GCA_033556935.1). Lineage (NCBI taxonomy): Eukaryota > Metazoa > Arthropoda > Insecta > Phasmatodea > Timematidae > Timema > Timema podura. The sequence goes on from JAVRXN010000008.1 coordinate 59,519,295, forward strand.
ATCTGCAGATGAGTTACGAAGTTAATTTTTTACTTTTTTAAAATACTAAATGATCTCTCACCAGATGCATTCGTTGACATCATACACAACAAAATTCTCAGCGCTGTTTCAATGCTAGGGAAAAGAGTTGTTAACTGTTTTTCACGTATGAACTCAAAAATCAAAGCAGGCAAACGGTGGTCCTTTACATCTAACTTAAAAGCCTCGATGAACGTCTTGAAATGTATAAATTCTTCACTAAGATCTGAGGCAAGTCAGGATATTTTGACGCTTTTGACCCTTATAATTACCTACATTTTATCATGTAGTTGTGTACAAAAAAACATTTGTATGAATTAGCAATAAAATAAAATACAGGGGGGAACCAAAAGAAACCATATTTTTGCTCTAAAAAATTAATTTACTAAGTTTTTTACAAAATTCTTTCAGTCTCCTTCAAAGTACTCTCCATTAGATGCGATGCACTTGTCCAGTCTTTTTTCCCACTGTTTGAAGCACCTCTGGAAACTTCAACTTTGATATGTCCATGATCCACAGCTAGTAAGGCGTGCATATAATAATATTGCCCGTGCCATCTGTGAAGCTGTTTTTACAGCTCCATATCAATCAAAACGCTTCCCTTTTCGATTTTTTTTTCATTCTTGGGAAAGAAAAAAGTCGCACGGGTAGTTTTGGCAATACGGAGGGTGGGGAACAATAGCCCACCCCTGAGAGCCCAATAGCGGTTCACAGACAAGGCCATGTTTGTGGGGGCGTTGTCATGGTGAAGGAACCAGTCACTGATCGCCAGAGTTCCGGGCGTTTCCTTCGCACATCCTCCCTCAAACATCTTAAAACTTCCAAATAAAAGTTTTGATTAACAGTCTGACCAGGGGGGACAAATTCCCGGTACACAATTACATGAACATCGAAAAAGACAATGATCATCGTCTTAACATTCAACCTCACTTGTCTTGCATTTTTTTGGTCCGGGGGAGTTGGGGGTCTTCCACTGGCTAGACCCTTGCTTGGTTTCGGGGTCATATCCCTAACACCAATTTTTCCAAGTCCTAGCTCATATTCAGACAAATGGTTTTTTGACTCTGTGTGAGCAGGCGAGGAACAAACTTAGTGGCAACACGTCTCATTTGCAAATTCTCAGTCAAAATCCGCTGGCACGAGCTCCAACTCACTCCTCTAAGTTCTGAAATTTTGTCGATCGTGAAATGACGATCCTCGTTGATTTTTTGGTGGATTTTTTCAATGTTTTTGTTGTTTCGAGATGATGAAGGGCGCCCAGAACGAGCATGATCTTCAACCCTCATCTTGCCACGTTTCAAGCGCCCAAACCACTCGAAAACTTGTGTGCAGCTCATATCATCCTTCTTGAAAACCTGTTGAAGCGTTTGGTACGCTTCCGTTGCCGATTTTTCAAGCAGGAAGCAAAATTTCAAACACACTCTTTGTTCCTTTAAATCTGCCATAGCGATTTTGCAGGCAGCAAACAAGAACAGTTGAGAAAAACAACATTACAATCAAACTTAACCTTCTACGCAGACACCGCTTAGGTAACTGATTTGGAAAGGTCTTTAGTAGACCCACAAGCGTATAACCCGAACGGGTAGTAAGACGCGGTGCTAAATAATAATAATAATAATATAAATAATAATAATAATAATAATAATAATAATAACAATAACAACAATAACAACAATAATAATAATAAAGTAGACCCGCCTAGTGGGAGAACTCTCTAATATGCCTAGGAACAGCCACGCGCTTTCAATCCGGTTTCTTTTGGGTCCCCCCTCATATAAAATTAAATTTTTTAATTATTTAGGCCTGATTATAATATAAAAATTAAATTTATTTTATTCCTCTGGCCTGCAACCCCTAGTCCCGGGCCTAGTGGGTAATCCACCACTGTATGTGCCAAGTTGCAAATTTTGGCTGAAAATATAAATTCTATAACAAATTTGTCAAATCTTGAAATTGTTCTTTTTAAATCATAATACATGTTCATGTCATCGTTGAATAAATATTTTAGTCAAACATCTGAAATTTGTATGGTTCAATAACTGTTAATTAAACTCACCATGTATTTCAGATTTCAGCTTTTTTTTATGCATACAAATTGACGGGGTCAGGGTAAAAACATGATAACCCTCATTGATTTAAATGGGATATTTTCACTATTTAATCATCTATACAATCCTGAAATCTAGCTATAAAAATAAGTAAAATATTCATTGATATTAGTTATCCTCAAGGTGTTGACTGACTAAAAACAACAAACTTGTAGTTCAACTGGTATACAACCAGAAATCACTGCTAACATATTTTATTGTCAAATGAGGGTTATCATGTTTTTACCCCGACCCCCTCAATTGTGAAGATTAGGTGTTGCACGCAATTTTGGGGGTGACACTCCTTGGTCATAGGGTTGACAAAAATTAGAACACGTCACTGTTAGTATGTAGCAGTTAGATTTAATTATAAAATTGTTTTCTGTCCTGTGATAGATTATGGCATTCCTCATCCTACACATAGCAGCTTATCGACTGATGTTTTAAAGCTGTATAAACTGTTGACAAACTGCACATCTTGTGAACAGAAACTCATCTCAGAAGCATAAACTTCACCATCATTGTATGTATCTTTGCTGGCCAAACAAAGTTGGAGTGATTCAAAAGAAAAATATTTTAGCAGTGCAAACATGAACTGAACTCGACTTGATAATACTAATAATGTGATTGCCATTTGATAATAGTTATTTGACAGCTACAAAAGATAAAAGCTATTTTTATGTAGTAATACTTCAAATATGTATGTTCTGCTAATATCAGTATTGAAAAATCATATTATGGGGGCTGATGCAAAATAATATATCCATTTACGTTTTATCAATGATGAGAGCAAAATTATTTATGTGCTCTAAAGCTACCTTCCTACTGTGATTCCACTATACATAGTCTAATAAAGTTTATATCCTAATAGCTCATGTGTCAACTTGACTCCACATCTATGTAAGGCTTACAAGTTGTCACAGTTTATATACTGATCAAGAACCATGATATGTTTATTAAGTATTAAAGAGAGTCTATTTGCTATTGGTTCAAAGTGTATATGTTATCGCTATTTTAACAATGTAGTAGGGTAAAAATTACCATTGAACTCTGAGCCAAAGTAGCTATAACTCAACTTTTTTACTATCAGACCTGTATTTTTAACCTCGAGGCTACCAAGGGCTTATTCTAAATGGTAAGGATTTGGAGTGTACCTTGAAGAAAGTACATTAGCATGGGAAAGGAACGGGAAAAACAACAATGTTAACCAACTCCACTGAGATCCAAACCTTGACTTATCACTTGCAAGCCATTTGGTTACGAGTCTGCCTCCTTAAACAGCAAGACTACAGTCCATTGTTCATAGGAAGGGCCTTTTAGAAAATACAAACACATTTTTCTGCCAAAATTGATGACATTCTACTATGGCCTATACTATTAGTGTTATTCTATAGGTATGTGAGAGTAGATCTATTAACTTTTTTAGCTGCTAGAAAAGGCCCTTACTAGGAATATTGGACTGTACAAGTGCTGGTTTAAATGTTTGGAGGTGATATATGCTTCTTTCTTTCTTTCAATTATAAAACAGTTACATTTTATATGACCTTAATAAATTTAATAATCTATTGAGCCATTCAGGAAGTAAAAAAGCTTTAAAATATGTTGCTAAACATTTAGTTTCTGAGGGACTGGATTTTCAATAAAGTGAAAAGTAGAGTAATATATTTTTATATTAATTATGAAGTTGATCAAAGTGTATATTGTAAAGTAAATTTTATTTTTTCCGTGGCATGAGCCCCCAATCAAGCTATACTAACTGAGCGACTGCCGCCGTTGTTAGCGATGGTATTCCCAACATTTGCAGATAGATGGTGTCATGTGGTCAACACAACAAACCCTATGGCCGTTAATCTCAGTTTTCTAGACTGGGAATGCTACTTATTTGATTAGCTCCTAATTTGTCCTCACGAGGCTTAGTTTGAACCCTTTCCAGACCACTGCTTCACAGAAAAATTTTAGAGGTGCTGGGGATTAAACCCGGACTCTCTTGATCTGTATCTAAAAACTCTGACCACTGGACCACAGAGTAAATTAAATTATAAAATATAATATTAATTCTTGTTTTAGAAATAAAAAAGTCCTTAAATAAATAGGTAAAAACTCTTAAATATATTTACAAACTAATATTTTGAATGCACAAGATAGTAGAGTGAAGTTGACCTCAGTGGTTCCAACTTAGTTGTGGCAGAATAAAAACTAGTCCACTAGAGCACTGATCATCATTCTGAGTGTGCATAACCCCGGAGGTATGTTAGGGCATCTTATGGGTAACTAAACGTTTTACAATATGTATCTACATCTATTTATTGCAATCTATTTGATTTATTTTAGATGTAGATTATAGAATATGTATAGCAATAAAATTGGGGGTACAAAGTTGATAGTTATATCAGGGAATATTCGAACCAAAAATGTTGAAAACCACTGCACTATAGAATTGTGTTGGTGTTTTTACTTTTGCTTATTTTCACTCTCTGCAATTTTATTATTATGTATTTAATGTCATACATAAAATATAGAAATGTAAAATTAATCAACATAAGTAGTAGGAATAGTATTTTGTATGCTAGTATTTATTATTTTATAAATCAATGTGCTTCAAAATAATGTGTTGCTCGTTTTAAATAGCCTTGGGGCCAATACTGATAATGAGATTATGTAAATACAAACAAAATAAAAAATAACTAACCAATATACAGTAAATGTTCTCTGGAGCAACTTGAGATTATTGTATTCTACTCTGTACCTTTTCATATTTATAAATATATTTTTCAAAAGTTATAGTTTTATTTTGTGCTCCCTACTTTCATTTAACTGTCATAAGTGATATTTACTTAAAAAATACTTGAATTACATTACCTAAAGCTAGGTAAAATGTTTATATAGAAAATAATATGTAAAAAATATGAACTATCATATTGTAAGTAGTTTATATGGCTAGTATTGCCATTTAAATTAGATATTTTCAGTAGGCCTAACTTGTCGCAACAAATTAAAATTTGTATCTAAAGTTGTTTTTTTCTATGAAACATTGAAAGTAAATAATGGGTTCCTATTTGAACTAAATGTTTGTAGATAAACCCATGGAATACCAAGTAAGTCGATTAATTTAATGGATTCTTTTTGTAAATTTTTGTGAAACTTTGATTTAAATATTGTCTCCACAGCTTTTGCACACTTGCATATTATCTGATAGTATAATTGTGATTTTTAAAACTTAGAAACTGGATGACATGAAACAAAACCATTTGCACACAAATAATACATTCAAATGTGCAGTAAACCCTTTTATATTATAAAAATGGCTTAGCTACAGAGCTTTCTTTCAAATAATATACAAACATGTCTGCCCAAACAAATATCAAATCTTTAAAGAAATCTCTATTTACTTCTTGATGTAGGTACCTGATTTTATTTAAGGGCACCGTCTTCTCGAAACAGTATACCGGAGCATCTAATATTAAAATGGCAGTTCTGAAACTTCAAAAGCATTAAAAATAATCCTCAATTATCTTTAAATTTTCTATTTAAGGAAAACCTCTTTTTGTTTTTGAGCTATTTTGTAATATGTATTTGGTAAAAGGTAACTTTCCTGTACCTTATTCCAAATACAACTTTAAATTTTATATAGATGCCCAAATAAAAAGTATATATTTGAGGAAATTCAATTCTATGTTTCTCATCATTTCACATAAAATGTGATTGTAAATCACTTCATTTGATCGTCACATATTAGATATTTAAATATAAGATTGAGGTTGTAGTATTTTCTCACATAGTTGTACACAGTGGCAAGAATTAAATGCTTGTAAGAATAAGCTATTTTACCAACGTTTCAATTATTAATCTGCTATGCCAGCACAATTTTATGTGTATTTTTCTTGCCTAGCCCATTAGAATGTAAAGGGCAAAATAAGCTTTAACTTTATCAGATGGACAAAGCCCCCATTTGCTCTCAGACTTAATTTTTTTTTCTGTTGGGGTCATTGAGTGATTTATTGGTATAGTCATTTGTTTCAATCTTTATTATACACCAAAATTTCTCACCAAGAAATTTTGAAAACACACCAAAGACTTGTGGATTACAACCCAATTTTCTTGAAAACACAGCATTTAACCCTGGTGTTCTGCCTAATCTAATGTCTTTTAAGACATTTGGTTCAACTTTCCTATGTCACTCATTTTCCACACCTGTAGTACAATCACCTTGGCTTAACTCTATTCCATCTTTTCCGCTGCTTGTATCATTATATGTGACAGTGTCCACAACACACTATCACTTTCATCACTTTCTGAATAACTAATTACTCATAAATATTCAATTTATTTTGTTAGCAATACACTTTTCCTGTGATTATGGTCCATGTTTATTTGGATTAAATCCAAAGATAACTCAACTAGAAGCAAACCAAATTTTGTATAATATAAACAAGCACATTATAAAAATGAGAATTTCACAGCCTGCTTGATGTCAGACCATAGTATAAAATTAACTGGTATGAAACTATACTTTTAGAGCACGCAGAAAAAAGAAGCATGAATGCTTTGAAGTCAACGAAATAGTTCTGTAAATTGGCCGTTGGACCACTTTCTTAGCATATGTAACAGTTTTTGTATGTCTACTCCAATGGGTTTAAAGTCAATTTGGAAAGAAACCACATTTTAAAAAAACTTTAAATAATGCAGCATTTCTGAACATTTACAATATGTCCAAGCCGACTTAAAGAGGAAGCCTTTATGTACAGTATCAACATTGTAAAACTGTAAAGTGTGTCTCCGATTGTGTTTGTTAAAATCACACTCAGGGTGACTCACTTTATTTTTAGATTATTTTCTAATGCAGAACACTATATTATATACTCACAGGGAAATAATGTCCATTTAATGAGTTTTGTACACAACAATTAAATTTATAAACATCCTTTGTACTGCTGTTCAAGATGAGTCACTGATTTTGAATATGAAGAGTTAATAAAAGGCCACTTCTTTACACTGTAAAATGGTACCATCAAATTACTAAAAAGAATATGCTTATAGTCAGTCATATGTTTAGGACTAAAATTATTTTTACATTTTGAAAATAAAGCTATCTTTAGAAACTAATCAATTTGTTTTCTTTTAGTGTAACTGTAACCAAAAGCTTATTTATAACTAGTTTTTTGCCAAAGGGCACAAAAGGTTGATTAGAATACTAACCAGCCTAACAAATTCCTAACCTTCAATTGATAAGTGCATTAAAGGTTGGGCTTTGTAAAAAAGTAAATTTCTGTTAGTTATGGAGCTAAAGTGGATAAAGTCAGAGTGAACTAAATTAATTTGTTGCTTTAATGCCAAATGGTCTAAGGCATCACTTTCGTGTTAGACTGGCCTGCTGATGACAGAACGATTGGTGTTTGAATCCTGGTCGGGTCTACTTAGGGTAGTTTTTCCATAATGGTTTACCACTCGTCTTTCACGCAAATGTGAGTAAATTACCTCTAAAATTCTTCAATTCCTCATTCCTACCCCATTAAAATAATTATCAGATATGCATATAAGCTAATGTGGTGATAAAAAAAATTAAATCTAATTTTATTAAATAATAAAAACAATAATTGAAAATCCTGCTCTGTAAAGTTCTGTCCCATGGTCTATACTATAAGTATGTATAGTTTCAACTTTCTATGTCATCTCTAGGGGCTTCTGGCAAGTGTGGAAAGAGACACACTCATTAGGAAATTATATATAGATAATCTGGAGTATGAAATATTACAAAATCACATTTTTCTTTGTTCAATATAACATGTTTTAACTGCAAACATTTTCAAATTCCTACATTATAATTATTTCACAAAAGCTCGCACCAGTGGGCAGCCTCATATAAGCGGTAGTATCATGCTCTCCCTCTAGTATGAAAGCAAGGTTGGGGTTCAAATCTTCGCCGGGTATATCCAGGGTAGTTTTTCATCAAGAGTATATCTCCACACAAATGTGGGTACACTCCCTCTAAATTATTCCTTCCTGATACCAACCTCAAGAGTATAAATATATGGATAATCCAAACAGGAAATAAAATATTCTGGGGAAAAAAGTATTGATTTGCACTTCTGACAAAGTGTATGTTCTTTCATTAGTGTTTTTCCCATGAAAAAAATGCTGGTGCATTTATCTAAAATCCACATATCTCATGTGTTCTTATTCATACCTTTATAAGTTTCAAGGATATCATGTTAATATACTTTCTTTCTTAGTGAATCAACTGAAATATAATTGTGAAATAAGCTTAGTTTAGGCCAATCATGCAAGTTATAAAAAATATTTACTAAATCAGACAATATGTTCCCATGCATGTTATATGACATGAATCTGACATCCAACGCTTTAAAATTAATCACGCATAGTTTGTAGTGTATTAAATTTTCTTTTTGCTAAAATATTTATATATTTCCCAGCTTATGATGCAAGGCTGTGAAAAAAAAAAGTGCTATGATATTTTTTTACAATCTCTATTTAATATCAACATAATTGTATATACTTTCTCAATCGTTGAAAGCGCTCCGAACGTTGCGCGGCCAGGTTTTATTTATTAATTTTTATTGACTCGCAAGTTCCAACCGACTCCATTCCCCTCTTTGTCAACAGAACGGTGATGCATGGATCCATGCTGGCTCGTTCCATTCCCAGCTGTTTGTTTTGTTTCGAGGCATGAGATTCACGTGACTTCCCAGGTAGTCTGACGCGTTGTAAGCCACCAGCTCATTGGCTCACAGTGTGACGTTTAGTTACGTCAGACCAATGGCGGACCATCTTTAGAACTGCCTGCTCGGAAGGTCCTCCAACTAGTTTGACATCAATAAATGCAGGAGTGAATTCTTAGGGCGCGGACCTAAACTGTTTGTTAGTCGTATACATTTGTATTATATTTCTCTTCTTTTAGTATTTTACTTTAAAGCATAATAATAATGAGTATTGCTGCACTATTGCGGGCTGCAGAGTATTTGGAAAGGAAAGACAGAGGTAATTTGCCTTTTATTTGTGATTATTGTGTTTCTATCCACGTCAACATGGCTCCCATGTCACTTTGTGGTAGAAATCAGCTGATTTTGACGCTCTTTTTAATATTTATATTGCAGAGGCCGAACACGGATATGCGTCAACACTGCCAATGCCAGATGATCTCAGAAGTGTAACAAAAAGGCCAAAGACAAAAAAATCTCAGGGTAGCAGGTGAGCAGAAAAAAATTATTTCTACAAAATTACAAAATAAAAGTTTACTTAAAAACTAATAAGTTAATCGCATGTGATTTTTTTTTAATTTTGGGGGCTAAATTTTTATTTTTGTTTCAGGACAACTCACAACGAGCTGGAAAAAAATAGGTGAGTCCTCAACTTCCATTGTGTAAGTAAGGTTGATTTGGGATTTCATTCGTTTGCGTTTAAGAACAAAAAAGTGTGTTATTTTTGTCTTATCGTTTCGTAATACTCGAAGTGTCATAATGGAAGAGGCATCGTTGTGTTTCAATTTCGTGTGCATTTTTGGCTAAATGTAACATAGTGCAGGTTGTGTCGTTTGTTCATAGATTTATATTCTAGTACGTATTTTAGTGACGAATTTTAAGTTTGTTAGGTCCTTTGTAAGTGTTTGTGCGGTTTTATTATCTATCATTCAATTTTATTATATTTTAGCAATCTAAATTCCTTTAAAGGAAGGTTGCTTGTGTATGATCCAGTTCTAAAAAAAAGTGCATCTATAACGAAAAGTGTGTGCCGTTTATACCATAAAAGTATTAATAAACACCATGTACCCTCCCTGATCCCCTTTCCATGAAGAGAGTATTTGTGTCTAAACAGGTAAGTGTATTTAAAGCACATGTACTGTATAAAAGTAAATCCTAAAAATTCTGCTTTGGACTGCCTGAAATGGTAAGGTTTTCTTAAATACTTTTTCTGTACTATCTAATAATTTTTAAATGTAAAGGCTATTCACGGTGTTTTTTTTTTTTTTTTTTAAGAAATTGTTTTCTTGGCTACAATAGTTTAACGTCAACAAACAATTAAGTTTTCACAAAATATCTAGTACTTGATGTAATAGACAATACCTTATTTGTGCAAACATACTAAGTCATAAGCCCCTAACGTTACAAGATTTAGTATGGTAACATTTTGGGTTTCAATCTAATAATTGAAGTATTTTAACTATGGAACCTACTTTTGTCACAAATGTTAGAATAGAATATCTACCTTTAATAAAATAATAATAAAAAAATTTAGCCAGGTAATTTTTAATGTTTTTCAAAATTCGTGTTTTTTATAAAGAAAATTTACTTCCCAAAATGAATGTAAAAATGAAATAGAAAACATTTTGTATTAAACTAGTAGAAGCTAGGAGTAAACATCCAAATGTTCCAATTCACTTTATTTATTGTTTAATTTTTTACTTATACCACATTCTCAGTAGTTTGTCAAATTTGTCACTAGTAGTTCACTTTTAAGATTTATAAGATTTAAAAATTTTCAGAATGGAATAAAAAAACTGTCTTGCAGCCAGAACCGCGTCTTACTACCTGTTCAGGTTATATCATTTTAGAGGAAGTGTACCCGCATTTGCATGGAGGGAAAATGTAAAACTATTTATTTAAAAACCGCCCTCATCAGCTACACCCGACCGGAATTCGAACCCTGATCTCCCTGCCATCGACACTTTAGCGTATTGCGAGAGTTACGCCTTAGACCATGCAGACACCGAAGTAGCATACATTCTTAATGTTTCAAAAAGATGCTAGGGCACAGTGATAGTCAACCTTGGTTCCCATACCCTCAGACATAATTGATCTTCAACTTTGTTCACCCAAAGTTGTTGGTGCATAATGCAAGCTATACAATGTTCTATAAACTACATATAAGAAGGAAAGAACAAATTCACTCCTAAATCTGTCCCTGATTATTCAGTGTTTATCATTATATTATTTTTTAAATGTTGCATGCCTTACTCCCCAATATACCTTCAGCCCCCCCCCCGCCTGTTGATACCACTGTCCTATACTGTTTAGTTATGAAGAATGCAATACTATGCACCTCTTGGCTTTAGTTCAAAATGTATCGTCTTAAGTCCTCGTGCTATGGACAAGATCGTCAAAGCGTTGCCCAGCCACATTTGAGAAACATTGGTTTGAGTCCCGCGTGATTTTGAAGTAGGTTTTTAAAATTGAGCTCTCTATCTGATTGTGCTTGATGTTTCACATGTTACTAATGAATATGTGGTAAGGTCGAGTTAACGCTTTTAGGTTATAAATGATCTCTAATTCCATACATGTTAAGAATCATAGTAAAACCATGTGTTAATTGTTTCCTCGCCTAATATTCTCGGTCGCCCTGAGGGTATTCGGAGTTGTATGGTAGAGTTAGTGGGGCGTGTGTGGGATGTTAAACAAGAAGAAATGAAAGAGTTGAGTACTTGCCAGGATTTACCTCGAGTTCTTACTGCTGTGTGTGTGTGTGTGTGACCATTAGCACCGCTCTCAAGGGCAAGGTTATTTAGCTCTCAAGTCGGTGTAATTATTGTGTCACATGACACAATGTCCCCAACATGAACACAGGGGGTTATCTAGAGTGTGTATAAACCTTGCTAGACACTTACTATAATCATCATTAATCAAACTGGTTTCCTTGTCAACTAAAGTCTTAACACCCCTTCCCTACCCCCTTTACAAACAAAAATAATTCACTATTATCATTTCTGCTAGTAAATAAACTTAGCCATTAATATCTTAGCTCTTTTTCGTGTGGATATGCGACAAATGGCACCAGGGACATTTCATATCACTCATGGGGGATGGGTCTACTGTGAAGGGTCTATTAATGATTTTAAAATATTTAGGATGCGACAAATGGGGTACCACTTGATGGGAATTTGTACCAGGCTTCAATTTTAAATTAATTTAGGCGAATTTAATTTAATTAGTTTGTAGGATGCCTCTGATATGAAAGTTCATGTCGCAAAGATGGTAATGGTAGTGGAGTGTTTCAAGTATTTGAAATCTAACTTAACCTAACCTAACCTTATCTAACCTAACTCACACTATTTAACTTGCACTAACTGAAATTTTGACGTTCTCACAGCTATCTATTATCCAGTAATGAACTTTGCTTTCAAATTATTATTTTTTCTATATTTTTTCCTTCCAAATAGATAGAAGTGGTACCATTTGTCGCATCGTAAATATTACTAAGCCATTAGTAGATCCTTTTCAGGTAAGGTGGTACGAAATGTCACAAAAAATCGAGGGATACTAAATGTCGCTGAAACCATTTATCGGGACACTTTTTTGCGTGTAAAATTATTACTAGCACCACCTTCCTTTTTTTCTTTTTTTAAAAATACATCTCAACTTATAAAAAATGAGAGCGTGATGTAAAGAAGAATTATGACCTCAAAGTGTCTTGTAGTATCACACACAAAATATGACAAGAATATTATAAAATAAACATTTTTTAAAAAGAGTCTCAGATTCAATTTCACTTAGTCTTGACTAAACACTCCAAAGGCTTACACACGTCCTTAGGGCTTTTTTCATTATTATTTACTGCAATCCGCGTGGATGTGGATGGGTGTTAAGGCGCCCTGGTTTAGTTTACCGGTGAGTAGGAGTTCAGAGTTCGAAACCCTGCCGGTTGCATCCCTACCACAGTAGTGTGATTATACGAATATCCCGGGTAGGATTAGATGCACAAACATGATATCCCCTGCAGAAGATAATTCAATATCAGGGCAGCCCAAACTCCCATTAAAGTAACATTTATCTGGTATTTGGCGTTGCTAATTAAGAATATAAAATTTACTTTTGTACCTCAATCAAAGAACATAATGTAAACTTAAACCATCAAGTATAGTTCTTCCGCGTATATTTTTTTTTCTCCCCATCGTTAGTCATAAATGGGTGACCTTGAAAGAACCTTTCATTCTTATCAAGAAAGCCTTAACATTAAGACAACCTATTACAAGATTATGCTCGAATCAGAAAACATATCACAGTGTGGTTTTCTGCATTCTTAACTCGGCAACAAGGAAATTAGGATAAGTTAAAGTCTTTTTGGTGGTCTAAGGCTAAGGTGTCAAGACTTCTATGCTGGGGCCCGGGGTTCAATCCTCGGTCCTGGCATAGACTTATCTGATTGCCAAACCCTTCCTTCACCTCTGACAAGACGTGTATTAATCACAACTTGTGAATGTGAGGAATGCCAGGCCTCCACCGTGGTTCGGATTCCACGTTAATCTGTAGGTCCTCCATTTCATCTCGCAATCACCCTACCATTGCACATTAGCGTAAGTGCGTATAACCCGAACGGGTAGTAAGACGCCGTGCTAATAATAATAATAATTAATACTTTTTATTCAATAAATATTTAATCGTCACTTTTTTGTTATGTTTCTTAAACGTTGGTAAAACTGTTTGACTTGTCTCAGTTCCACTGTTTTTAAAAGCTGTTTCCATAAGAGCGCAGCGCGATATAACATTATTTTGGTTCGAGCAGTACTATTTACCCGAGCTAGGTGTTACCTGTAGGGTCGGACATCGGACTTTGATATTATTGATCGGTCGGCGGGAACTTGCTAGGAAGGTTTATTGTTTTTAGCTTATCTCGCTTTCTTCTAATCTTGTGATACGAGCATTCACATGGTGCTCACCTCTCATTTTTCAAAAATAACATTCAAACATAGCTTCACAATTTTGAATAAAGTACCTTCCAAATATTTGGGTGCATAAAGGTCATTCGACAATCAACATTTTATTTCGCAATTTTAACAAACGTATTATTAAAAGCTATAAAAAGTGATTCATTAATTTCAAATCATTACAGTTTATGGATTAAAAGGGGTCAAATTTACTAGTTTATGCTTTTTATGTGCCGTTGTTAAGGTAAAGTAACTAATGTATGGGGCTGAAATTTAGTTTAACTTGACATTCATGTAAGATGTACAGAGTGGTATATAAAAAAATAGTAGGCCTAATATTTTATTCTGTGCACCTCATATGAATGTAGCAAGTTTGAGGCCTTGTAACCCGTGAACTGTAATGATTTGAAATAAGTGGATCACTACTAAAAGCTTTTAATAATACACTTGTTAAATTAGTTCAACAAAATGTTGGTCTAATGACCTTAAAACTACCAATACGGGCGATATCGTGTCATAAGACCATAGTCGTATGTTTTTAGAAAGTGTAAGGGTTCGGCCAGACTGACAATCTTGCGAGCGCGTGATTAGCAGGTACCTTTCGTTAGTTGTTGACGAGGAAGCTCCGAATCTTGGCTGAGTGAACTGAGGGTGGTTTTAACAAGTGATTTATTGATGTGGTTTTCTCATCCTCTCTCCACGCTAATGGTGATTCTTATTTGTAAAGGCCTACTTTGATAATATTGAAGTATTTTAACATATCAGTTTAGATATATACATATATATATATGGTTTATGATCTTACCAATTAAATTAGGCCGTTAGTAGCAAGTGTGCTAAATCTATCGATATTAATAAAAAGGTCAAAATGAGAAGTTTTCCTAGCACCCAATGAACCAACATACAATAATATTGTCTAGCGCCTGTAAACTAGACTGTACCTGGTCGAGCGCGCGCTCGTTCGCTCCAGTCTGGCCACCGCTCATTACAACTAATGTGTTCTATTTTATATTTTAGTCGCTCGCTCGCTCAGTCTGGCCGCCCCCTAACACGTAGACAATATTCCTATAAGCCATTGTATTAAAAATGCAAAGATGGACACAGTTTGTCTCATAAGTGTCCGTTACACGACACTGACTTGGGCGGATTTAGTAAATTGTTTAACCGTCCGACAAGGTTCTTACTGTGATCGAAAACTATAGCCTATATTTCATAGGATATCAGTCACAGAACAAGGTGGAACCAATTGAACATATTGATCCTTCGTTAATTAAACATTTTTTTCCCTACTGGAGCCATATTTTATTTATTTTAGCCAGCAAAATGTTAAGCTATAAAAATTTCAAAAACAATGGGCTTTTATCGCGTTTCCTATATCTCCAGTTCTCCACCTTAATGCCTGTTCTTACTTTCGGAGACCAGAGTTGAGTTCTACGTCCTATGTTCAGGACATGTCATTTATTGAAATTAGGCTCCTCCTGTTGTAGTGATTAATGGATGACTGAATACTGTATATAGACATAACTATAAATACCTCAAACTTCAACTTTACATAATCCAAGCAAACAGGCTGATGATGAATTGAGAAGCGCTGCACTAAGATTTCCCTCTACTTTTAACTTGGCTCAAACTTCTGTCGAGCGGCCAACTTTGCTTTAGGTTCTCGAGAGAGCTACGGTATTTAAATTGCATTCATAATATATATAAATGTAGATCTCCAACATATTTCAGTTAAATAAGCTTGGATCAAGTCATATACCAACATTTTAAAAATAATTTGAATTATATAGGACCACGCTACAACAGCAATACAACACAAACACCTTGATTTATCTTTAACTGGCTTGGCTTTGTGTATGAATTGTGGATGCTTTTTTTTAAAAAAAAGAACAGGGGTCCGCCTACAGAAGCACTTACACGCTTTGAAGACTTTTGAGAAATTGCGCATCATCTAAGAGTTGGGTGATTATTTAGGAATGTAGTTCACGTTAAAATCGAGGTGAAAGGTATAAACGAATCTCTTTTGCGTTAAAAACCTTAAGTTTTAAGTTTCCTAATTTAAAAAAAAAGTATGAACAGATCACATTACCTCAGTTAAAGGACGTTATATGCAAAATCGTGTTACGAGATTAATAGAATTATGATAAATATAATCTAACCATCCTCAGACAGACTTATTTTCAAGTAATCAGATATTAGATAGTTATCATATTTCTCAATGTACACCTTCAGACAGATTCTTTTGAAAAGAAAAGTCCTATTTTCTGTTGCTCTGTAAGTCTAATATTGTTATTTCCCCGCGCGATTTTTAACGACTAGCGTCACCCCCTTCTCCCGCGCTATTGTAAATTACTCCCCCTCTCATCCCCGTGTTTGGATGGAAGCTATTCTGGTGCCGCGCGACGTGTTTACATGACCACATTAACAGGAAACTGCGCAGATGGGCTCCGAAACACCGTCGTCCGTTGTCAAGCCACCCGAGAGCTGCGACTAGCGATAGACCGGCGGGGCTGCTATCGTAGACAAAGGCCGATTTTGGCTTCTGCGCACTTCAACGTTGTATTCTGGTTGTCATCCGCTTAGAGGCAAAACAGTACGGCGACTATATGTTTGGTAATGGCTTTTTTGAATGGTATTATTTTTGTTCTTTGTTTTTAATTAGTGAAGAGTCAAACGTATGTTTCCCCCACCTAAATTTTGAACAAATATTATTTTTAATTGTTAAGGGGATGGATCACCATGAGAGATGAGCGCGGCCGGTTTCTAAGACGATTTCTCTGTACATGATTACTAAGAAAACTATTATACATATTTTAATCAGATTTTTACTACTGTAAAGATCAATTCATTTACATGGTTTATAGTTTATTCCTATCTACCCAGACAATTCAAATTTAAGTTTTAAAAAATAATTTAAAGATCACTGCATGAAACAAACTGGGCTTGTCATTTAAATGTGGGAAGACTTAGGCTAAAACTGTTTTCATTTTATTACAATAAACACATTTCTCTATCATTTGGTATAATTTAACGCCAGTTAAAAGTTAAATATTTGTAAGCAGCTTTGTTTAGATAATTTTTGCATGATCGTATTTTCTTGGTTTAGTGTTTTTTTTTTTTAAATCTGCAGACAAAGTATAAACCGAGTAAATATGATTGAGAATAATTATCCATTCATTTTTCAGCATACATATTGTTCTAAACTAAAATAAAGTGGTACAGTTTTATTTTGATTCAAAAAAGTGTTGTGGTGCAGTATCCTGTGACCTAGCGGTGTAAGGTTGAACAAAATGAACCTCTCGAGAAAACTCATGGCAGTGATGCCAAGCGTTGCACGGTGACGAGCAGATGTTCTCAGGAAAAATATCAACTCGACTGCGTTCATTTATTAAATCAGTTGTGTGAATACCACGTGTTTTGCAATGGAAGCCGTTTCTGTAAAAAGAGATCGAAGAAAATAAAATAAAAAACTACTTTATCTCTCAACCAGACGAAAGAAAAATAAATGTTCTACTCTTGTGAATTGGATAAAAAAAAGTGTCATGAATTTATTATCATTTCTGCATGAAAAATACAATTTTAATACTGTAGTTTAAAATCCATCCATTAATTTCAAATAATGTGCGTAGAAATACCTAATTAATATAATTACAGGACCCGTTTTGGTGACCTCATGATTTAAGGCACTACTCTTGCAAAAAACTGGACTGCTGAGGACGGGGATTGGTGTTCGATCCCAGTTTGGCGCTATGAGGTTATTATTCCTAAAATGTTTTCCACTCACCCTCCCCGCAAATGTGAGTGTAAGTCATCTAAAAGCAACCTTACCCTTCTCTGACACATTAGCTTAATTAGTACATCGGCGTAAAACCCACACGGGCTCGGTTCACTTTGGTGTACCAATCAAACACTTTGGCCCTACTTTTGGTAATCTGATCTGTAAACAGAGTCAATAATTTGGTATCGATAATACGGGGCTAACTAAATCATTTTGGACTACAGTATTGACAATTTGAACAAGAAATACACTTGTCACAATAGATAAATATCTTGAAACTATTTTGCTATCAATTGTAAAGGTGGATAATGAAACGGGGTGGGGGGACTATTGAACATGCCTTGACCACCGCGCTTTTAAAATTAATAACATTAACACAGATACATATTTAATTTTGACAATTATTATTTTACAAAATAGTTTCATTACAAATATAATTTTTACTTTCTCGCACCCCTCGCGTGCCATAGTCAAAGATTTGGAAATAACGTAAGCCTTAGAGAGGAAGGGAAGGGGGGATCACACATGCTAAGAGGAGGATGTTACTCAACACATATAAGAGTGTGCAGTGTAAAGATTATTTCCATGTCTTTTTTTTTGTTCTTGTGATATTAGAAATGCTTCACTTCTTAATATTCTTTGATGTTATCCGTAAATTTACAATAATAAAGTAGGGTAGATAATAAATACGGTAATTAAGAGAAAGTGTTCCCACATTTGCGTGGAGGAAATGAGCAATCACGAGGAAAAACACCTCAATTCACGCGGTCGGAATTCAACCAAAATTTGTAGCACAGGTCCCTAATAAAATTAAAAACGTTGTGTTCATTGCAGAAGTTTTGATGAAGGACTTTGAATGTATAAAGTTGTAGAATGGATGTATTATTATTATTATATAATGTGTGTAGCTAAAATTATAAAATAGCTAGTGATGTGTATATATTTTATGAACGTCCCTGACACAAAAGTGATTGATAAGGGAGAAATAGATTATAAAATGATCATGCTTCAATGTAAAACTTGTGTTCAAGCCTATCAAATTTTGTCAAAATCGATGGATGGATATTTTCTATACAATTGGGTGAAAAACATTTTCTTGCAGTATATTTCTTTATGTTTTATTGTAATTTCAAATACTTATTTTTAGAGTTAGTGTTTATAATTTTTGAAGTACAGGCAATAAGTGTAATATTTATTCTATAAAAATTATAAATTTTTAAAAATAAAATCTTTCTTTTTGCAGAAAATTGTTCTATATGCTATCTTCAAATTTGAATATATATATATATATATATTTATTTATTTATTTATATAGATATATAATATTTATTTAATAATATAATATAATATTTTTATATATATTATAATATAATATTATATTATATTTTTATATATATTATAATATAATATTATATTATATTTTGATTTACATCATATTATATATAAATATATATGTATATAATATTATTTAATCTGGTCAAAATATTTTTATTCAGTTCCTGAGGTAAATGGTCGGATTAAAATTTTTGTCAAATAAACAGAGAATTTGTGAATAGATTTTTTTTCAAAAATTGTTTAGTGGTTTTATGGATCAGGAAGGTTATAATCATAGAAATTGTACCTGTATTTGCGTGGAGGGAGCGTGGAAAACCAGTTTGGAGAAACTAACTTTAGTACACCCGACCGAGATTAGAACCTTGATCTCCCCATCATTGGCAGTCTAGTCTACTGTAAGAGTAGCGCGTTAGACCATGAGGCCATCAAAGCGAGTGTTATACATGTTAAAATATGTATAAACGTATAAAGCTATATTTGATTATCGAATATAATTAATAAAAAAATAGGTTAATAGAGTTTGAAATTCTTGATAGCTACAAGTTCATTGGTGTAATTATAGGGTGGTGGCAGAATGCCACAGGCCCACGCTCAAAATAGGGCCCATCACGCAGGTCCACCCACCCAAAATTAATTTGGTAATATATGAAAGCGTTGTCTTTCAGACCTATCATTGTTTCGTAAAGATCTCATTATTCAATAAAAAATTACTCAATAGTCATTTTATTGCGCATAATTTATGCTGTACAAAAATGTATGTACATATTTTTCTGTAAAATCAATAGAAACAGCTGTCAGGTCATTTTCAAAACTTTACTAAAAATTATTAAAGAAGAACATGAATCAATAAAGGCTGCAGGGATTAGATATGTTGACTGTTGAGCTACTACCCGTAGCTTGACCTTGGAGGAAAGTGTAGACAATTTCACAGAGATCAATGTTTGTTTAGCCTCTATAAGTGTTAATATTGATAATTGACTATAGATTTGTTTATAATATTTATTAATATTGTTTTATTCAATTCAGATTAAGTTTTTTACATTATATTGAAACTTTTCAGCAAAAATTTTATCAAATATTATGGCTGTATGGTAATGCACTTAGAGTGGTTTTTCCTCAATGGGTTTACACTCTTATCTCTCCACGCAAATGTGGGTACACTTCCTCTAAATTTAACCTACCCACTCTATATTATTACGTATTATAAAATAATTCCAATAATAAATGTATAAATATTTTTTAATGATCTACAATTATTCATAAGATTTGGAGACGGTGGTGTATTTTTTCCTTGGGGGCACCCATCGTGGGTCAATTACTGCATAGTTATGTCTTTGTACTTGTTACAAGCTAATGTAGGTCAAGCTAGTTTTACAATAGGAGATTTTAGTGCGTCTTTAAGTTTATATAAAAATTATTATTATTAGTAGTATCTGGATGATGTAATATAAGAAACTAAAGTAAATAATAAAGTAAAAAAACACAATTTCTTATTTATGTTTTATACATATGTGTGTGGCCCCCCTGCCTTTTAAGAGTTCTAACACTTTTAAAGAAGGGTACATCTCTGACCCCCAATTTTCTGCGTCCATGAAAAAAGATATAAAAAAATAAACACTTTTTATGTTAATTGATAAGATATCTCTATCACCATTATTATTATTATTATTATTATTATTATTATTATTATTATTATTATTATTATTATTATCAGACACTGTCCTCACCCCTCATAGCTTGGGTTAAGTCAGATGCTGAGGAAATGATCTACATTCTACGGTGTGTCTGTCGATAGTTTTATATCCAATGTTACTCATTGAGGGTGAACTGGGAAGGGGGGAGGTTTGATAGGGCGGGGTATTACCACCAATTTCTTCTCCACCCCTCTCCCCATCAAAATGTGTCTTCCTCCAGTTTGTTTGGTTCCCTCTGATATACTTGAGTTTGAAGCTGAAAAATGGCTTGTATCAAACTTCAAATATATTCTATAACAATCTATTATTATTTTTAAATGCTTAAGGGCCACCCCAAATAGCTTTTAGTGGCATTCCATTTTCAAACATTTTCCATTGGCTTGGAGTCATTCCCCTAAAAACTCCTCAAAAATAATGTTTCGCCGACACTCTTGGTAGTCATCACAATAGTTTTTTTTTTTCATTGTGACTTACTTCCATTTTGAGTTGTACACATGCATGAACTTGGAATGAGGAAGGTAACATTTTAGATTTAATGTACCCACATTTGCGTAGAGTGAGATTGGGAACCATTTTAGGGAAAAATACCCTTATTGCACACAACTGGGATTTGAATTTCAATCTCCCCACCACCAGAGATCAAGTCCAATAGTATGTGCTACTCACCGTGTTCAACTGACATGTTGAAGACGGGGAGATCATGGTTAGATTCCGGTCGGGTGCTCACAGGTGGTTTTTCCTAAATAGTTTTCTGCTCTCACTCCACGAAAATATGGATGCACCTCCTCTTAATTTAACCTTCCTGATGCCTAACACATTAGAGTAATTATTACATAAGTGTACAGCCCGAACGGATAGTAAGACGTGGTGATATAAATAAATAATAATAGCGTGTTTAAAACTGTTTTAAAAAAAAACACCCTCAGTATACACTACTGGGATTTGAACCCCAAACTCGTCACCAGCAAACCAGTCTAATACGAGAACGTCAAATTAAAAATGTTTTCTCCCGCTAGGTAAGAAATATTAAGAAAACCATACTACTGATTATTTGAGTTCAACCTAAAAATAAAGCAGCAGATTTCTGCATAGTGTGGTCTTTGATAAAAGCCGCACTCTAGCCTTTCCCTTGCAAGAAACTTGACCCATGTAAACAACAGATTAGCTCGCTCCCCCTCACTCTTTTAGACCAAATTTGACAGATATGACAACACTGTAACTCAAGTTCGGTGTCGGCTAAACAGTCCAAATAGTTCAATATATGGACGTTTCTTAGGAGTTGCGCTGATAGCGCTTCTCAAGTTTTACAAGGTAGTCCATCCACTTAAGTGGAAGGACTACCTTGTAAAATTTGAGAAGCGCTATCAGCGCAACTCCTAAGAAACGTCCTTATATTGAACTATTTGGACTGTCTAGCCGACACCAAACTAGAGTTACGGTGTTGTCATATTTGGCAAGATTGGTCTAAAAGAGTGAGGGGGAGCGAGCTAATCTGTTGTTTACATGGGTCAAGTTTCTTGGAAGGGAAAGGCTAGAGTGCGGCTTTTATCAAAGACCACACTATGCAGAAATCTGCTGCTTTATTTTTAGCTTGAACTAATATAATCAGTAGTATGGTTTTCTTAATATTTCTTACCTTGAGGAAGAAAACATTTTTCATTTGACTTTCTCGTATTTGACTGGTTTGCTGGTGACGAGATTGGGGTTCACATCCCAGTAGTGTATATTGAGGGTGTTTTTTAAAACGGTTTCAAATACGCTACTATTATTTATTTATATCACCGCGTCTTACTACCCGTTCGGGCTGTACACTTATGTACTAATTACTCTAATGTGTTAGGCATCAGGAAGGTTAAATTAAGAGGAGATGCATCCATATTTTCGTGGAGTGAGAGCAGAAAACTATTTAGGAAAATCCACCTAAGTGCACCCAACCGGAATTGAACCGTGATCTCCCCGTCTTCAGCATGTCAGTTAAACACGGTGGGTAGCACATACTATTGGACTGGATTGCTGGTGGTGGGGAGATTGAAATTCAAATCCCAGTTGTGTGCAATAAGGGCATTTTACCTAAAATGGTTCCCCACTCTCACTCTACGCAAATGTGGGTACATTAAATCTAAAATGTTACCTTTCTTGTTCCTAGTTCATGCATGTGTATAACTCAAACTGGAAGTAAGTCGCAATGAAAAAATATATATTTTTGAGGAGTTTTTAGGGGAATGACTCCAAGCCAATGGGAAATGTTTGAAAATGGAATGCCACTAAAAGCTATTAGGGGTGGCCCTTAAGCATTTAAAAATAATAATAGATTGTTATAGAACCTATTTGAAATTTGATGTAAACCATCTTTCATCTTCAAACTAGAGTATGTCAGAGGGAACCAAACAAAACTGGAGGAAGACACATTTTGATGGGGGGAAGGGTGGAGAAGACATTGGTGGTAATACCCCGCCCTATCAAACCTCCCCCATTACCAGTCCACCCTCAATGAGTAACAGTGGATATACAACTATCGACAGACACATCGTAGAATGTAGATCATTTCCTCAGCATCTGACATAACCCAAGTTATGAGGGGTTTCTTATATTACATCACCCAGATACAAATAATTAATATTATTTTAATATAAACTTAAAGATGCACTACAATTTCCTATTGTAAAACTAGCTTGACCTACATTAGCTTGTAACATGTACAAAGGCGTAACAACTATGCAGTGATGGACCCACGGTGGGTGCCCCAAGGAAAAAATACACCACCGTCCCCAAATCTTATGAATAATTGTAGATTATAAAAAAATATTTAGACATTTATTATTGGAATTATTTTATAATACGTATTAATATAGAGTAGGTAGGTTAAATTTAGAGGAAGTGTACCCACATTTGCGTGGAAAGATAAGAGTGTAAACCCATTGAGGAAAAACCACTCTAAGTGCATTACCATACAGCCATAATATTTGATAAAATTGTTGCTAAAAAATTTCAATATAATGTAAAAAACTTAATCTGAATTGAATGAAACAATATTAATAAATATTATAAACAAATCTATAGTCAATCATCAATATTAACACCTATAGAGGCTAAACAAACATAGGCCTCTCTGAAATTGTCTACAATTTCCTCCAAGGACAAGCTACGGGTAGTAGCTCAACAGACAACATAGCTAATCCCTTTAGCCTTTATTGATTCATGTGCTTCTTAAATAATTTTTAGTAAAGTTTTGAAAATGACCAGTCAGCTGTTTCTATTGATTTTACAGAAAAATATGTACATACATTTTTGTACAGCATAAATTATGCGCAATAAAATGACTATTGAGTAATTTTTGATTGATTAGTGAGATCTTTATGAAACAATGATAGGCGTGAAATACAACGCTTTCATCTATTATCAAATTAATTTTGGGTGGGTGGACCTGCGTGGTGGGCCCTATTTTGGGCGTGGCCCTGTGGAATTTTGCCACCACCCTATAGTTACACCAATGAACTTGTAACTATCAAGAATTTCAAACTCTATTAACCTATTTTTTATTAATTATATTCGATAGTCAAATATAGCTTTATACGTTTATACATATTTTAACATGGTGGCCTCATGGTCTAACGCGCTAATCTTGCAGTAGACTAGACTGCCAATGATGGGGAGATCAAGGTTCTAATCTCGGTCGGGTGTACTAAAGTTAGTTTCTCCAAACTGGTATTCCACGCTCCCTCCACGTAAATGCGGGTACACTTTCTATGAATATAACCTTCCTGATCCCTAAAACCACTAAAGCAATTTTTGAAAAACAAAATCTATTCACAAATTCTCTGTTTATTTGAAAAAAATAAATTAATCTGACCATTTACTTCAGGAACTGAAAGAAAATATTTTGGGGTTCACATCCCAGTAGTGTATACTGAGGGTGTTTTTTAAAACGGTTCCAAACACGCTACTATTATTTATTTATATCGCCGCGTCTTACTACCCGTTCGGTCTGTACATATATATTTATATATAATATAATGTAAATCAAAATATAATATAATATTATATTATATTATAATGTAAATAAAAATATAATATAATTAAATAAATAAATATTATATATATTTTTATATATATAAATATATATATTCAAATTTGAAGATATCATATAGAACAATTTTCTGCAAAAAGAAATATTTTATTTTTAAAAATGTATATTTTTTATAGAATAAATATTACACTTATTGCCTCTACTTCAAAAATTATAAACGCTAACTCTAAAAATAAGTACTTGAAATTACAATAAACATAAAGAAATATGCTGCAAGAAAAGGTTTTTCACCCAATTGTATAGAAAATATCTATTTATCGATTTTGACCAAATTTGATAGGCTTAAACACAAGTTTTACATTGAAGCATAATCATTTTATAATCTATCTCTCCCTTATCAATCACTTTTGTGTCAGTGACGTTCATAATATATATACACATTACTAGCTATTTTATAATTTTTTGCTACACACAGTATATAATAATACATCCATTCTACAACTTTATACATTCAAAGTCCTTCATCAAAACTTCTGCAATGAACACACTTAATATTACGTTTTTAATTTTAATTTTATTAAGGACCTGTGCTACAATTTTTGGTTGAATCCCTACCACGTGAATTGAGGTGTTTTTCCTCGTGATTGCTCATTTCCTCCACGCAAATGTGGGAACACTTTCTCTTAATTACCGTATTTATTATCTACCCTACTTTATTATTGTAAATTTACGAATAACATCGAAGAATATTAAGAAGTGAAGCATTTCTAATATCACAAGAACAAAACAAAAAAAAAGACATGGATATGTGTTGAATAACATCCTCCTCTTAGTATTTGTGTTCCCCCCTTCCCTTCCTCACTAAATCTTACGTTATTTCCAAATCTTTGAATATGGCACTCGAGGGGTGCGAGAAAGTAAAAATGATATTTGTGATGAAACTATTTTGTTAAATAATAATTGTCAAAATTAAATATGGATCTGTGTTAATGTTATTAATTTTAAAAGAGTGGTGGTCAAGGCATGTTCAATAGTCCCAATAGCAAAATAGTTTCAAGACATTTATCTATTGTGACAATTGTATGTCTTGTTCAAATTACCAATAGTCCAAAATGATTTAGTTGGCCCCGTATTATCAATACCAAATTATTGACTCTCTTTACAGATCAGATTACCAAAGGTAGGGCCAAAGTGTTTGATTGGTACACCAAAGTGAACCGAGCCAGTGTGGGTTTTACGCCGATGTACTAATTAAGCTAATGTGTCAGAGAAGGGTAAGGTTGCTTTTAGATGACTTACACTCACATTTGCGTGGAGGGTAAGTGGAAAACATTTTAGGAATAATAACCTCATAGCACCAAACTGGTATCGAACACCAATCCCCGTCCTCGGCAGTCCAGTTTTTTGCAAGAGTAGTGCCTTAAATCATGAGGTCACCGAAGCGGGTCCTGTAATTATATTAATTAGGTATTCTACACACATGATTTGAAATTAATGGATGAATTTTAAACTACAGTATTAAAATTGTATTTTTCAAGCGGAAATGATAATAAATTCATGATACTTTTTTTTATCCAATTCACAAGAGTAAAACATTTATTTTTCTTTCGTCTGGTTGAGAGATAAAGTAGTTTTTTATTTTATTTTCTTCGATCTCTTTTTACAGAAACGGCTTCCATTGCAAAACACGTGGTATTCACACAACTGATTTAATAAATGAACGCAGTCGAGTTGATATTTTTCCTGAGAACATCTGCTCGTCACCGTGCAACGCTTGGCATCACTGCCATGAGTTTTCTCGAGAGGTTCATTTTGTTCAACCTTACACCGCTAGGTCACAGGCTACTGCACCACAACACTTTTTTGAATCAAAATAAAACTGTACCACTTTATTTTAGTTTAGAACAATATGTATGCTGAAAAATGAAATGATAATTATTCTCAATCATATTTACTCGGTTTATACTTTGTCTGTAGATTTTTTTTTAAACAACACTAAACCAAGAAAATACGATCATGCAAAAATTATTTAAACAAAGCTGCTTACAAATATTTAACTTTTAACTGGCGTAAAATTATACTAAATGATAGAGAAATGTGTTTATTGTAATACAATGAAAACCGTTTTAGCCTAAGTCTTCCCACATTTAAATGACAAGCCCAGTTTGTTTCATGCAGTGATCTTTAAATTATTTTTTAAAACTTAAATTTGAATTGGCTGGGTGGATAGGAATAAACTATAAACCATGTAAATGAATTGATTTTTACAGTAGTAAAAATCTGATTAAAATATGTATAATAGTTTTCTTAGTAATCGTGTACAGAGAAATCGTCTTAGAAACCAGCCGCGCTCATCTCTCATGGTGATCCATCCCCTTAAACATTTCAGCTGGTGCGATCGATAGCAATTTTTCTCCCAGATATTAAATATATAAACAGGTCACTATCGCTAAGCTAAGCCAAACTCTTCGTTCTGGCATTAGGAACGATTTACTAACTGCCCCCAATCAGCTGTTTCTAAATATGACCTCACATCTGAGCTACCGCGTAGCGACGATAAGCAATATGTCCTTTCTATCTTTAGTTGGTACACTGGTTAGTACTCAGCAATACCAACTTTGTCTGAGGAGCCCGGGGGAATTTTCATAAACATCCTCTGAAACATGGACCATCAGTTTATAAATATAGCAGGCATACAAGTCGCTAATAACCACCACAGTTAATCTAAACATAATTTTTTTTTTTAAATACTGTGAAAGCCTGTCTGGTTTACAACTCAAAATATGGCCCACAATGCTGGACAAGTAAACTCTCCTTGTATTTACTTTGCCACCATTGACGGGTAGGTTCGTATTCCTTACGGGTGAACTTTTTATTTTATTTCCTAGGCTATTAATTATCTCTCTATCTAGATATGTAAAGAGAGCTATATCTACATCTTCTGTTTATAATTACTTTACTTTTCCCTGTCTGCGGGTGAACAAGGGATTTTCCAATTTCTCCACGCTAATGTGGGTGCATTTACACAAATCTTTCTTCGTCCCTCCCTTCATCTTGAATTATGTCGCTGATAATAATCCTTTGTTTTGTGCCTTCCTATTAAAATAGTCTCTTTTCCCTCTCATTCCTTAACTTGTGTTAAGAGTCTGGAAATGGAACCATTTGTAAAATTGGGGCTTCACCTTTTACAGTGATGAATTAACTACTAGGGTGCTGAATGTTGTCTTAGAACTAAGTTAGTTTGTAAGTCGTCTGTTGATATAACCATTTGCTTCATTAAAGCCCTAGATACAAAAAATTATCCCCAGTATTGACGCAACTATCTTGTATCTTTGAATCAATGGCATGGACCTAGTGTTGAATTACGCTAATTTTAATTGTCAGGGTCCGGATTTTGATGACCTAAATCCATTTAAAAATGATCTATAAAATGACCTAGACATTTTTAAAAAATGCCTAAAAATATGAACAAAGAATAGTAATAAATTCATACGACTAAATCAAACATGTGCTTTACAAATGTAAACTAAAATATACATTGTCAATGAAATGCCTCTAACATCTAAACTCTTGCATTCCGCAAATATAATATTTATCTACAACTAACTATCTGATTCAGAAGTAATAGCTACCCCCTCCCAACGCAACCCTCTCGAGCCTAGTTGCATTCTCACCAGGAATATGTGTTTTACAACCGTACAGGTAAAGAGAATACAAAGTTCATTGAATATATTATCTTATTATCCCGACAACTGTATGATTACAAAATTTACGTTTGGGTATTCATGCATATATATATAATATTGTTATTATTTTAAAAATATAGGTACTTAAGCCTCGTTTATAATATAACAAGTTGGGAGACAAGACATGAGGAAAAGTAAGCTGCATTTATTGTCACCGACACCCTGGGTCCTCCACCTGTTTTTAATCAGTCTACACATTTTTATCCATGGATAGCGACGAATAACTTGCCGTTTCTTCATGTATTGTGTTGACAGGAAGTGTACTCTTGCAGAAAAACAAAAACGTAAGAAACGATAGGAGGTTCGAAGGTTTTTTTTTGTGGCTTAACGTCGAATTGAAGGTGTGTACATGGGAATAATGATTGACCTACATTTGCAAAGTTGAGTTGATAACTTTGTACACATGTAACATCACAAAGAACAAAATACTTGGCAACATGTTGGATTGGTCGTTTATTATCTCCAACAAATGATCCAACACAACCCAACGCAACTTTTTGGCTCTGACCGGCTCTCCCAACACCAACATGTTGGTCAACATCCCCAACAAGTTGGGAGTACGTTTATATTGTAACACAACTTGTTAGGATCGTGTTGGCCAACATGTTGTGTTACAATATAAACGAGGCTTATTCAACATGTAGGCCTTTTTGCCTTAAAATTATTCTAAAATTTCTAAAAATAAGCAAAAGGGCGCAAATCAATAAACTATGACTTACAATTCCAAAATGACAAAAAATACCAATTATAAAATTTATATTTCTACAGCCAGGTGACCATGGACAGAGTTTATGTACATTAGCATTGTATTTTATTAACCATTAAAAAGATAACATGTCATCAAAATCATGGTCCTGCTTATTGCACATGTGGTGCCATTAGTGCACTGTTTTTAAAACTGTTCCCAGTAGTGAACCACTTGATAAGCACACGTGGACCACTCATCTACTACCTATCTGCCACTTGTCGAAGCAGGAAATTGTCTAATGAAGATGTTTATCAAGCAGTAAAGACAGGATATTTATTGGACTGTATTGTGGAATATGGTTGACCTAATGGAGTTAACTTAGCCTGTCAACATTTATACTCTTTTGATTTAGTTTATTTTTTATTTTCTAAATAAATATTGTAACTATGATTAATCCCTGCGTTTATGTGTTACAAAAACAAACAAAAAAGTTTGTCTTGTTTTGATTTTAATTGAAGCCCTCGAATAAAGAATAATTATTACTTAATTTTGAAAAATATAATGGATGATTTTAGAGAGCAATTAATAAGATTATGCCATACCATTCATTTTGTGCGGGCCCCTTGGCACATCGCCATGGACCACAGTTTGAGAAACATTGCTAGTGAAAGTGAGATGCCTGGCTCACTCTCGTGACGCCCGGGCGTGCGCACTGGCGCGTCTTGGTGGAAAACCGGCTCAAAACAACCTGTACTTACACATCCGAACAGTAAATATGTGTTAGCCCGTGAATATCAAAACTATACAATTAAACATCTAACAGCAATGTTCTAGGTGCAAACAACAAAAATTGCTCTAAAACAAAACCCACGAAGATTTCAACTTGAAGTGGGTTTTCCCCCTCAAAATTAGACATAATTCCTAATATCTTGTATTACCAAGTTCTGTAAAATAAAATAAAATAAAATGCGAATTTATTAATTTAATCGCTGTGTTTTGAATTGCTAAGGTTTCTTTAATTTATTTCTTTTTAAGGCTCATACTCCTTCGTTTGATTTCTTTGCGGTACTCGATTACACACCTTCCTCTTGTTTGCTCTGCCTACGTTGTTTTCCATTTCTCGATTTCCCTTTAGTTAACTCGCTCACATTTTTTTGTGAAAGTTGGACCCTGTATTTAATTTGTTTGATGCTAAAAATGATGCACTTGTAATATTTTAATCGTACACATTTATACTAGATTGCCGATGACGTGGAGATCATACCAAGAAGCCTTCTCGAGTCCACTGTAGATAAAAAATAATTGTTTCCCACTTTACCTTCACGCAAATACGGGTACATTTAATATATATTAAACCATCATCCCTACCCCAATAGTGTAAACATGTGGCCAGCCCTAATGGCTAGTGAGAGGTTGTGAATGAAAAATACACATTAGTACCAATTGATTGGCTTTTTGTGACCTAAGCCATATGCCTACCTAAAATAACAGGATGGGGGGTTTAATGCCCAGTGTATTCGGCCTGTTCGGATCATGACTTAAGAGTGGCTATCAATAAACTACAAAATCTTTTTACGTTACACGAACGTAAAGTTTGACGTGATCGCGACATTAAACCCAACATTGAGTGAATAAAGCCCCTTGGTAAAGTTATCTTACCCACCGTCGCCCATATACACCATTATCTGTAAAGTAAATGATTACACTTCACATTAAGTTTTGTTTTTCGGCGTAGGTGTTCCCTTAAAAGCTTTATGTTGACTTTTAGCCTAGACAGAGTTTTGTTTTAGGGCTTGTAAATTGTGGTATCGTTATCTCTGTGATGTGTAGAAAGTATCCCAGATAAAATCCAGAGTTTACGTAGTTTTTTTTAAAACTAGCACACTATATTATACTCTTAGAGCAATCTGAAAAAAAACATTACTTTTTCTATAGCATTTCTAGTAGTGTATGGATACACACACACACACATATATATATATATATTTATTTATAGCCTACATAATTACACATCTTTACATACATATAATTCTAGAAGATTGTTCATACTTTCCGATGAGCTAGAAACTTGAAATTTGGGGTAATTCTAAAGGAGCCACAGGTGCGCTAAAGTTTGAAACCCGAAAAAGATTTTTTAAATACAAAAATATATAAATTAAATTGTAGTCTTTTATCTTAAACACACACACAAAAAACTGGGCAGAAATATAATTCTCCCTAACAAAACCTGAACTTTTCCCATGCATCTACCATTTGAAAGTTAGGTTAAGCTCGTATAGATAATATTGTCATCAACATTTTAAATTAGATGAGCCTGTTCTTCTGACTTGCCAAAACATGGATCCTGTAGGTTGAGCTACGGAGATTGATGATTTGTCTTAAAGTTCCACTGGTGTGTCAGTTCCTAATAGGAAGATCGGGAATTGGATATAATTCCAACCAATCGCACTCGAGTTGCTTTCCCAAAGTGATTATTTCTCTCCGGCTAGATCATTGTTGGTGTATTTTCCTAAACCGAGGGTACTTTACTTGAGTCAACTAATTAAATCGATTTTTTCGGAATTATTTTAAAGATTCTGGACAAATTCTACTCGTTTATGAAGAGTTGAGATACAAAATAATATTTCAAAGATCATTTGGTCAAAAGTTGGTGACCCTCTTAAATGTATATACAAATTTAAAAAAAATGAAAGGTATCTTTCTTTAAACAACAAACTGTAAAATATATATGTTAAAGTATAATGTAATATATTTAACACCTAATTCTATTATATTCCCAATAATGCGCCTGGCCTGCCAAGAAAGCCGATCCAGGTACCTGAGGTTCTCTCACTTGCTCACCGCCAGGCTAATAACTGCTTTTTATCTCAGATTTGTGTGTCTTCAGGCGGCTCAAAGCATCAACGAAGGTACAAAAAAAAAGCAATTGCCATAAAAACAACATTATCTTATATTCTACTATATTTTCCAAGATTTCATGCGATAAGTCGTGTGTTCTGGATATGTTACTTTAAAAAATGGTATCATCTATAACCCAAATGTCTGTAACTCAACTCGTCCGCTGTTATTGTTCTGCCGAAAAAAGTAAACCTATCAACTGGTCAACCCTCCGACACATCAATTCAGCTACCCAAATTTGGATTGCTCAGTGCAAAAGCGTACTAAGTAGTTACGACTCTAACTAACCTAACCTAACCTAACCTACTTGTTTTTAATACAATGCATGTGGAATGACTGAATTTAATATTTTGGCGACCAACTGTGATACCAGTGCTGTGAAATTTTACTACTTGATTTTGGGTAGGGGGGGGGGGGGGGCGGGGGGGTTACGGTGTACAGTGTGTACTTAGTAAGCTTTTGCACTGAACATTCCAAGTTTGGGTAGCCGAGTTGATGTGCTTACTTTCTTCCGCAGAACAATAACAGTGGACGAGTCGAGTTTCACCCAACCCAGATATAACTGCTATAAGCCAAAATATTGTCACACGTTACAGCACGTATCCGCAATGCGGATGGATACTGGACTGTGTATGTAGTAATTTTTCAACTGTCAGAAACGGACAAAATTACCGTAAATCGACTGTATTAGGTAATCAGGGTGGCCCAATCGTGTAGAATATGGATGGGATGGATATCTGAGAGGGTTGGAGAATTTAATACAGTCAGGAAAATCAAGGAAATGTTAGCATTTTGCATCTTTCAGGGAAAATTGTATAGACTATTTAATATTTTTTAACTTCCTCATCAATTCCCAAATGGGGTTTACTTTGAGCAATATATTTGTTGTTATTGAAAGTCTAACACTGACGGTTTTGCGATGCGTGGACCTCATGTTGACTTCCCGCGTAGGACTGCAAAATACGGTGGACGGGGAAGGGGGGGGGGGGCGGGCTGTAAATTACTCATGTGGTTTCTCGTGCTGTGGTCGACATTGTCAGATCTTGGGCTGTGATACCCCCCAATGCGGTTTGGTTGCTTTTCCGCGTTCCTTGCCGTGCCTGTGCTGATAACGAACGCTAGGTCCGAGCACATGTTTTATAGCGACCTCTCCTCACGAAGGAACGGGCGTAGGGAGGGGGTGAGGGCGGAGCCTTAAAACACTCTTCAAAAAAACTAACATCAAATCAACTTTTATTTTCAAAAGCACACATAAACCTTGGTAAGATTTATTTGCAGACCTGGTGGTTTGACAATTGTTCCTCTAATCAAGGAGTCAAGGCTCGATAGCCGGCTGCATTCATTTGTTTCTAATTAATAACTAGTTCCTTTGATAATATATTTGATGTACATATTTAATGTTTCCACCGCCCTTTGAATTTATCGAGATGTCTTTGTAAATGACCTGAGTTGGCGTTTAGAGATTTCGTAATAAATATTTTTGTTTAGTTTTAGGACATAATCTGCTTCTACAGTTCATACGCCAATTTTTTAAACGTGTAATGAACTTGGCTACTCTATGCTTGTAAATAAATACCCATCGTGTGTGCTTCTTTAGTGCTGGCAAGATCTCTTTTCGTCGTTAGTACTGCAACATAAAGTATTAAACCATTTCTAATGGAAATGGCGGGTGAATTTTTTTTTAATCTGTGTTAGTACTAATAAATACATGATTTTTTAATCGCTGATGCTCCAACAGTGTAGGAAATGCTTTCCTTAGCCACGAATGCTCGATCCTTCAAACCTTAACCTTTTATTGCTCGCGGCCCCCTAAATATTTTGGCGGCTCCCTAGTTTTTACTAACCTATTAATTATTAAGATTCATTTTATAATAGTGGCTTTATTTATTGTGATGGTAAACATATAGGAAATATTTGTACTATCCGTGATTTCTATTATCCGTGCTTCCCCTCCCCTCCATTACCCCGGGAAATTGAGAGGAGTGTGCTTACATGCCTAAGATCATCGAATTCTTTTTCCCAAAACGTAAAAGTTAAGATAATTATATTCCATAATAAGCAAATAATTTTATTAATTTTTTTCTAGTCCCCCCCAAAAAACCTTTCGCGGAAGCTTAGAAGACCGTGACCCCCTGGTTAATAATCGCTGGACTAGACCGTCTACATACACCAAAAGCTGTGCTGTAAAATCTTTGGATCCCACCATATTGGAGGAATAATTTAAGAATGTTTTCCATTGGTTACTTCTTGCCAAGTATAAAACAATTATTTTTACGTTTCCTTTAACGGGTGAGAAAGCATTTATTTATTTACGTTTATTCTAGTTTACTAATAAATCATTAAAACTTAAATGATTAAATATAATTGTATAGCCCAATTTTCTTACGAAGAAGGAAGTAAAAAAGGTATTTCAGACATATCTCTCTATTTTTATTTTGAGACATAATAGCATTAGATTTATTTGGCCTATTTTCAACGATAGGCCTGTGAACTAGACATCTAACTTGTTTAGTCTCGTTTCTCGGTGACGGGAAGGTCGGGATTTGAGTCCTGATAATGCATTGAGGGTTTTTTCTTTCAAACATGGTTTTTCACTCTCCTGCCACGAAATTCAGAGACATTTCTTCTAAATTCTACCTTCCCCCATTCCTATACTATCTCTGTAATCAAATATAGGTTAGCCTACAAGGGGAGTAAGCTACGATGCAAAAATAGAAATATTAAAGGTGGTCACCAACAGTGCTTATTTTAGAACAAAAGTTTGTTCATCCAGAGAGCAGCAAAGGTATCCCTTCCCCATTCCTCCCCACCCGCCCCTTTAAAAAGTTAGAGAAATAATTCAAAACTTGCAAAATAGATACGATCAACTCTGTGGGAAAAGTAATTAACGATGTTGTCTACCCTGGCAAGCCCGGATCAGATTTCCCATGTTAATATATTCCTCTTTTACATGGTGAGTTCTTCAGCCGCAACGCTGGAATGAAAATAATAGTTTTGCATAATTAAAACTATTTCAAAGACATTAATTTGTATCAAGAAGTAGTGTCACCTTTTGTTGGGGTTTTTAAACATTGCGTCTTACCACCCGTTAGGGCTATACGCATACATACTAATTACGCTAATGTGTTAGGGATGAGGAAGGTTGGATTTAGAAAAGTCTACACGCATTTGCTTGGAGGAAAAGCGGAAAACCATTTAGAAGAAACCACACTCAATACACCCGACTGGGATTTGAACCCCGATCCCCCTGTCATTGGCAGTCTAGTCTATTACGAGAGTGACGCCTTAGACCAAGGGTCGGCAACTTTTTTGATATCGCAAGCCGTATGGGTTAAAAAATTAATTAGTGGGCAGGTTTTTAAAAAAAACTAGCAATAACTTCGACTTTATATTTCTCATAGTCATTAGTTCTTAGTCCATTTTTATTAAAAAAAATTTTTTTGTTTGTTTGATAACGGATTTTTGGGTCAAATAAAATATTTTGGTGGGCTGTAGGTCAGACCAGTTGTTCCCAAAACTGTGGTTTGCTAACCCCAGGGAGCTCGCCAAAATATTTCTGTAATGGCGGATTTTTTTCAGCCCTTTGTGAGGAAATGGGAAGCATTTACAACTGTTTATTGTCTCACACTGAAGTCAGGTATTAGCTAGAGGTATAAATCTTACAAGATTGTTTGAACTTAAACACGAAGCTTTCATTTTTCTTAGGAACCCCACCCCTTTCACAAAGCAAAATGCATGCAAGAAAGATCCTGGCTTTGGCCTATTTGGCAGACATTTTCTAAAAAATGAACAGTTTAACCCTATCTCTTCAGGGATCGAATATTAACAATTTTATTGTGTAAGACCGTATCGAATCCTTCATAAAAAAAACTTTGGGAAACGTGTTTAATAAGCGATAAAACGGAGTGCTTTGATACCCTTCACAACTCTATGGTAGAAAATCTGAAAATCTGCTTTCTTTGGATGAATATGTTAAGCACACTTGAAGGGACTTGGAAACACCTTCAGAGAATATTTCCCATCTATGTCCAATAATAACAATTGGATTCGCAATCCCCTGGAAGAGACAGCAGTTTTGGAATCCTTTACATTAAGCGTGAGTGGAAAAGAGCAGCTCCATGAAATTTTCCACTGATTTTGAATCAAAGAAAAGCCATAAATCTTTGCCACTAATTGGTTTCTGGTTAAGTTTAAAGGATGACTTGAAAAATAAATACAGAAACAGGCTCAGTACTAAAAGTTACTTGAGACTTTATTTATCATCTATGGTTCCTGGCTTTAAAGCTCTGTACCATCCAAAGCAAGCGCAGCCTTCTCACTAAGTCAGGTGAAGAGGTTAGTGACTGATAAAACTTATAAACAATTTTGAAACTTAAATTTGCATGGCGTTTTGTGATCAAAGGAGGGTATTTCAGTTATGTCAATGCAGACATTTCCAGTATCACTTAAAAAAAACAGGCTGAGTGTGATAATATTATGAGAGTAAAGATAAGAAAATGTTACTACAGTACTTTGCTTATTTAATTTAAGTTTTCATTTTTAAAATGAATGACCCGCCTCGGTGGCGTAGTTGGCTAACGCGCTAGTCGTGTTGAGCTCGACCGCCGAGGACGGGGAGATCGAGGTTCGAATCTCGGTTGGGTGAACTGGGGGTGGTTTTTCCTAAATGGTTTTCCACTCTCCCTCCACGCAAATGCGGGTTCACTTCCTCTAAATTCAACCCTCTCAATTCCTGATCCATTAGAGTAATTAGTACTTAAGCGTATAACCCGAACGGGTAGTAAGACGCGGTGCTAGTTATTATTTAAAATGAATGTATAATTATTTGAACTTGTACTTAAGTAGTTTCAACATTATTCCATTATATTTGGTGG
The DNA here is from genome assembly GCA_033556935.1 of Timema podura. Lineage (NCBI taxonomy): Eukaryota > Metazoa > Arthropoda > Insecta > Phasmatodea > Timematidae > Timema > Timema podura. Next base: position 59,556,093 of record JAVRXN010000008.1, read on the forward strand.
GGTATCCCAAAGTACCTACCGGAGCTATAGTAGGTTAACTTAAAGGTATTGAACATTTTGATTACAATAATTAATAATTGAATTTCATAAAAATTAGTTATAAAATTAAGTGCATGGCTATGGATATTTACCGGGGGTTCTTGCGTTTCAGATGTTTGTGAAGGGGGTTAGCGAGTCGAGAAAGTTTGGGAACCGCTGGGTTAGACCGTGCGGTCACCGAAATGGTTAATTTTTATCTGTTTATGAAAATGATCTAACAATATAACCTGTCTTAAGTAGTAAACAGCTGTCTAGGTTGTTGGGGTAGTAGGGGGGTGATAATTAGGAGGGAGGTAATCACATTGGGACACTAGTTTTTCAACAAAATGTGTGTTGGACATTTTGAGGGCCTATGTTGTGAGCTAGGAGTGAGTCCAAGGCAACCGGCAACAGGGCAAGCCGTGTATAAAGTACAGTGTTGCGGTGTTATGCAGCGTTGCTGGCAAGCTCCCCTGCGCCTGATGGAACACTGATTGGGAAAAAAAAAAGATGGAGGGGGTTGGGTGGGTCGTACGTTGTTGCCAAGTGTCACTCAATGTTGGACACGAACACACAGCCTTGAGCTTTTTATAACTCATTTCGGTGTCAGGGGGGAGAGAAGGGAGATATTTTTTTACCCAGTGTCCAATCTCCCACCCCTCCCCATTACTATCCCCGATTCCAACTGTTAAATTCCTCAAGTTTGCATAATTTGGATGGTATGATTTGTTGGCGTGAAAGATTTGTTTTGGTGCTTTCTGAGATGGAGTGGGTTACATTGTTAGAATGTTTTTCATTTACTTGATAAATTTGTTGAAATTACTCAATTTATAACGTAATTCCGTACTGCTAATTCCTTTTTTTTACGACATTGATTAATTTGGAAATCTTTGTTTATTTTAGTCTAGCAATACGATGTATAGTTATTTATAATAACCGCGCACTCAGTGTTGCCAACGACCATGTAAGTGTTGTAGCTAGATTAGTACCAGAAAACCGCTAAATTGTCGCAAAACTAAAAAATTAAAAGTAGTCGGATTTATCGTTAAACGGAACGATGTCATTGTGATTTGTGAATGACAGATAGTTTAGAGTTATTTTGTAGAACGAACCATTGCTTTATGCGTTCTTGCAGTACGGTAGTTCAAAAATCGAAATTCTACAGCATTAAAATTTTAAATAATGAACATAAACTTGACAGAAAATTAAGGAAAGTCGCCAGTCGCCAGATCAGTCGCTAGGCGCTAAAAATGAAAACTAGTCGTTTCAGACCCGTAAAAGTCGCTTGATCTAGCGACAAAGTCGCTAAATTGGCAACACTACTTTACATTTGAAATAGTGTGCTATTTCAAATTTAAGGTGGTGGATCTAATCGATGGGCTAGGTTCCAAACCGTTAAGGCGTTTGTGTGTCAAACCTGGTAGGCTTTGCACCAGTAATCAGCAGTTCACTAAAAGTATATGTCGCTCTATTAAACCACAATGCACGTAAAAAAAACTTTATTGCATGTTCGGAGCTATGTGGGATTATACACATTAAAAAGTATATATATTTAGTGTCCACGTCGGCCCAAGTTGAAGCTGAGGCCCCCAGATATTGATTGGCGGCGTTTCATTGCGCGTGCGCGCGGGCGAGCCTGAGTGAGGAGGGAAGTATGCTTTATGCCTGGTTTCGCGGCCAAGTGAGGGGGGAGGGGGGCGGGGGTTGGCAACAACATATCGAGCGTCGTCGTGTGATCCTGATGGATATAGTCGTCGGAGTGGAAGTGTGCGTGCCGCTGTATCAGCCATTTCATTATAGAGTTGGAAAATAAGTTGATTAACTTCTAGTCGCAGTTATGATTAGTTAAAAAAAAAATCTGCTATATATGCGCTTATCTTACAAAAACAAAATGAAAAATTGTCATCATAGGCCTGCCTGCATCACAACGGGGAATGGGGGTAGGAAGTGACAAAACTGCACAGTTACAAAAAGATAGTTTATTTTATTAGTTTGCCACGTTCAGCATTGATTCTATTGACGCCTTATTCTAAGGGATAAAAAGTATTGGGAGGGGGGGGAGGCTAATTTAATGTAAGTACATTCGAATTAGTGTGGGGAAGGAATGGGAATATCTGGGTGAACAATCCCATGTGGAAAACAACCCTCATTGCAACCGGACGAGATTCGAACTTCACGTCGCCGACAACCTGGCTTGTTGCGAGGCTGACGTGTTAGACCGTGTGACCATCGATGTGGGTTTAAAAAAAATAGAGCTAAAGTCAGATATGTCATCTGAGGTGTTTTATGGTTCCATAATACGTTATTATTATGCTTTAAACACGAGTTATTAACGAGCTTATCCATACGATAGGTATGTTAAGACAAAATTGAGAAATTTCACTTTTAGGGGAGGTAAATATAAAACCAAGAGGTTGAAAGATCCCACCCCACCCTATCCTTAATGCCCCGACCTGCGTTTGTCGAGCACAATGTCGCTGAGCTATAGCAAGATTTTTAGTAGGAAGGACCTTCTTAAAGGCTTTTTTTTTCCTATCGGGCGGCTAGTTAGTACGAACGATACGACGCGCATCTACACGGTCATTGTTCTCAACCTTGTTTTCGGAATACCTAAACACACAAATATTTCCAGGAAATGTTTTATAAATGTATCAATTAAAAGTGTAGCACATCATATATCTTGAAACAGCTATAAATTTTAACTCTCTCTCTCTCTATATATATATATATAAACATATATATAAACATATATATATCGTCGCTGTGAAATCAAACCGGCATATCTGCAAAATGCATATTTTTCACCTGAGCACTTTAAAGTTTTCGCATGTGATATTTTCCATTTAACGTCAGTTTGGTTCACCTCAATGCCACCTTTTGCATGAATAAAATTTAGACGAATACTGCTTATTGAAGTAGTAGTTGCAAATAAATCGGAAATTGCTTAAATTAAGAGAAATATGCAGATATGCCAGTATGACTTTAAAATCAGTGTAATATTGGCTTTTGTGTCACAGTGGCTTCTTCTTTAGGAACCTGTTTTAGGTAGAAAAAAAAAGATAATGTTGTCAATGAAAAAATAATTTATTGCTTCACAATTTGTTTTTAAACAACAATTAACATAATATTGATCTTCCCTTTGCTGGTAACTTCAAAGTTTCACAAATTTTTATAGAAATCTGAATAAATTGACGGTATTATCCCGGCGGTAACTAACTTTAGGCTGCTAGAAACGCATTAATGTTGAGTGCAAACCAGATTATCTGCCAATAAGTCATATCTGGGTAATAATAAAAATGTACTATTGTGAGATAATTCAGTTTTACTTACATGACGGACGTCTTTCCTCCTTGAAGGTTTTGAAGCGACTGGGGTATTGCACAATAGATCTGTCTTCTGATAAACACACTGGCTATTTCCACGTAAATGCATACCGGCCCAACGCCATCTGACGGATTTTTATTCAACTATACAATATGCCGGTTCGACTTAAAAATAGATGGGGAAAAAAGAAATTTTTTGACACCAACAACTCAAAAACTCAATTTTTGCACATATGCCGGTTTGATTTAACAGCGACGATATGTTTATTATATATATAAACATATATATATAAACATATATATATATATAAAGATATATATATAAAGATATATATAAACATATATAAACATATATATAAAAACATATATATATATATATATATAAACACTTCTATTGAACCATCTTTTGAAAACAAAGATATTTTATTTTGTTTGAAAGACATAAACATTTGCTAATATGAAACTACCTTTCGGCGCTAATATTAAATTACGCACACGTTTTCATAATAGTTACCTTTTTTTTACCTAGAGTCGCCATTATAGAAGCTCGTTCACATGTAATCCTTGACTTATACTGAATTAAGAATTCCATTATAAACAAAAACATCGTCATGTGTACTAAACTTTATAATCTTAAACAATAAAAATCAAATGGGGCCCCACTCTTTCGAAAATTAAAGTTGGAGTGACATTTTACTCAATGCTAACCCCTCAACCTTGTATACCGAAAAAAGAAAAGGAAGAACTGTCGATTAACTTAATAATTTCCCAACTGTCCTACTTGACATTTAGACAAGTAGATTAAGTTTAGAAGATTAAATAAACTGTAAAGGTGTACAGCTTCTGTTTATTTTAAATAGGTTTAGTGTAATGGTTTAGTGTAATATCCTGTAAATACTTGACAGGTTCTAAATCACTTCAAGTGAACAAACTTGTCCTCTTTTTGGTTTCCTCCATTATTTTCTTTCTTTCTAAGAAAACTACACACTATTCATTCATGGAAGAGGAGACACACCAAGTAGCATCAGCTTTTGACCAGAATGGAAGGTTGCTATGAATGAAATCTGCAAACCTTAAAAGTGTCCCCCCCCCCTTCCACCAACCCACACACCCACGCACAGAGTTTATTTATTCTTGACTACATAGTAAGCATTCATTGTTACCGCAGTGTATCTTGAAAGCTCGATTATATTGTTCTATTCAGCTCAGCAATTTGAAACCGTTTAATTACTCGTAACAAGGAAAGACCGGCTGTTATTTTTTTGATCGGAGGTTGCTTATTCTATAAATTACTGCTGGACCACATTTATTTTATAAGCAGACGAGATCGTGGTAGGTTAATTATATTAGAAACTTAGTAGGAAGAGCCGTAATAAAGCTTCTTAACTACTCTTAGTCAGTAACTGTTATCTGCAGCTGTCGCCTCTGATAAATAGTATTGATACCTATAAAATAGTAATAGTAACAATAATATAGCAAAATGCTTTCATTGGGGACAGCAAACCCACATGTTTATATCTTATAAACTATTGTGCTTACCGCGTTCTTACTGTAATTTCATTTTGTAGTGAACTAGACTAATTTTTTTTAATAATCAAACATTCTCTTTTATTGTTTTTAACAGAATCACATAAACATCCTCACTAAATACATTATAAGGTTTGTTTGTGGTGAAGTAAACTTGTATAAAAACTAGGGTAGTTGAGTTGTTTTTTAATAAGGAAAACAATCCCTCATGCACCCAGCTGAGATTCGAACCTCAACCTCCTTATGACCGGAGAGAGAGTTCATTTTAAGCGGGACACCTTAGTTCACGTGACTACCGGTTCGGATATTTAAGGTTTCAAGACTTCAAATATAAATATTTTTAATTTAAAATGGAAAAGAATAATAGTTTTTAATTTATAGGCTTAAGCAGTAGCAGTTGATGAGATAAAATTACTTAATTTTTTATACTGAATAAGTAGGCCTACTTGTTCTTTTAATTTAATACCTGGATAGTTTTATGTTATCTTATTTCGTAGTACATAATGTCGTCATTGATATAGTTTTTCAATCAAGCTCTGGTAGTTTATTTAATGACCAGTTGGTCATCGCAAATATCATGCGATCTCTAGTTTTTACTGATATCTGGGAGCCTTCTTCTAAGAAACAAGGGGAGGTTATAAAGATATATATAATTATTGTGAGTTGATTACATAAATTGTTTATAATGGAGGAATACACGTTTCAACTCCCTGGCTCCCCTCACTCACCGACAAAAAGTAATAGCCACACACTTACGATGATTCGCTCTTGACATATGAACTAAACGATCTTGCCCGCAGCACGAGGCCAAGTATGTTTTTATATTCGTATGTGTATGTGGAAGGAGGGGGGAGGGTTTATGAGGATGTCAATAAAGTTTTTTTTATATATAACTGAACCACGTGTCATAGTTAAACATTGATCCAAGCATGAACAGTAAACTATTTTGAAGAATTAATATGTGTTCGTTGCAAGGCACTGTGCATGCGATAAGATAACGCTGTGGTTGTTGTTGCAAGCTGAAAGATAGGATTCTCCAAGCTCTGCTGCTAAAAAGAGAAACCGAGTTCTTTCGAACAGACTTTCTTGTATTTTATCTCTGCTCTTTTGTAAAAACACCGGTAAATAAAGTGCACTTTCGTTCCCCTCCCCTTTCCATCCTGGCATAACATCACTCGTAGTGAACATGTTTATCTTTTGCCACCCACCCTCCCCTTTCCCACCCTACTGATACCCCTTACTCCCCCCCATCTACCACTACAAAAATGTATATATTATTAATCACCTTGATGATTTACACATTTCGCTAATTACTCTTTCCCGAGCTTTAGTTTAGATTGTTCTGCACCTGATAATTATGTAAGTTTGTATATGGCTAGGATTTCTTGGTGGGTGACTAAATTCCCAGAGCGCGTCTTGAGAGAGTTTTTTTTTAACTGGTATGTATGAGTAGAGGAAGCGGGGTGGAGGCGCTAGCCTACGTAGGTGTAATTACGACTGCTGCTTTCCTTCCTTCTTCGTAATTAGACCCTACAATTAATGATAGTCAACATTGGAAACCCGTGCGTTGTTAAGAGAGTGCTTATTGTGTGGCTCAGTTTTAGCAGAGTTTCGAACCCACCACCCATTTGTCCCCACTTAACGTGACCTTGACCTTTACCCTACTCCCTCTCACACATAAGTAACGTGACTTTACGTGACGTAACGCATTGTTTTAACTTATTAAAAAATCACTAATAATTATTTTTCTGGTTTTCCGGGATTGTAGAAATTAAAAGTTAAAATAATGTTCCCCGCCCTTGGGCTAGGAGTTAATTGGAGTCCTATGAATTTTATGACACCTACAACTCCAGTCAGCATTACATAAATTATTAATTAATTTGTAATGCCGGGTTAATCTTACAATAGTTGTTAATAAGGTTAACTCAAAGGAAGTACACATACATAAATTTGGAGAGTGGATGTGTGAATCGGAACGCACCTCTCATTGCACTTTTACGATCTTTTAGCCCCCCCCCCCCACTACTCCTCTCCCAATAGACCATGTCCTTCCCGTCAACGGTGACCAAGTGCAATGCGAGTAGGCCCTTTTTTTAAAATCAAGTTTACACTCCGCTACCCTGAAAAATATCTTAAGTTGATTTGTTTGGTTCTATAGCATTGGCTATATATAAGATGTGGCATAGTGTATACCTTTCAGGGTAAACTCTTATATACAACCTTTATTTTATCTCTGATCCAGCTTAAGAACACAGGATTAGGAAGGTTGATTCTGAGGAAATCCTCCAGCATCCTTTTGGGTGACTGGGAAACCTCTTTGTGGACGCAATGGAGACTAAACCCTGGACCTTCTGGTTCAAAAGTCTACTTGCTACACAAACCCATTCAACTTGAACGTGTCAGTGGTAAAAACATGTTTAAGCCTGCAACCCCCACTCTTTCTAGATGCCATTAATGAAATGGCTTGTCGGATTAAAATAAATCTTTTGAAAGCGATGCTTATTATTATAATATTTCTATTATATTTATAGTTTTTAATATGTGCGAGTGCTCGGGATGGGGCAAAGCCAGAATCCCTGAATGGGTCGTTTATATTTCACGCTGCGATATCCTGATATAGGCCTATATATTTTGTGCTCCATATCTGACTACCTCTCCGGGATATACGAACCTAATTTTACAAATTTGGATGAGTAAGGTATTACTTAGAGAACGTGTACCCGCATGTGTGTGAAGAGAGAGAGAGAGAGGGGAGAACCATTTAAGCAAAATCATCCTCAGATTACCCGGCCGAGATTTTAATCCTGACCTCCTGATAACCGACAAACCAGAATGTGTGGTCATGACGCTAGGTACGCGTGGCCACCTGTGCGGTTAGGTGAAACGCTAGGTATTTCCTCTAGATTCCTATTCAACGTATTCACTTGGATTAGATAAAATTGCTAATAGCTACTTTTGATTATTAAACTTTATATTTCAACGATCTTACACGTTTGGAAAAACAAAACTATAAAATTATTATGAATTAAATGACCAAGCTATTGTAATTTTAATAATTTTCATGAATTTGTTTGCTAAAGAGTAATTTAAAATTAAATATTTAAGAAAGAAAACTTTGAATTTCTCATAAAATCCCCCGAATATTACAATTGCACTAATTTGTTATTTTATTTGTAATTTATAATTAGCAAACCTATTATCAACTTAAAAGTGTTTACAAATTAATTTATTCTATATTTAAAATAATATTTGTTATCTAATGTTAGTTCCGTAAAATTACCTGTGTATCACTGTTTTCATCATATTTTTCTATTTTTATGTATTTTAACCTTTAATATATTCTTTATTTGACTCATTATCATCAATACAATTGATATCCTTTTACTAATATTAATTTACTACACTTTTCATGGCTACTTGATTCAGAGGGGCTCACACAATACATGTCACATGGCTTAAAATACAATGATCTGTGCTGTTTTCTGGAACTACTCTATACTGATTAAGTTGATACTCCCTTTTGCGCTTTGCCTTCAACCCCCCTTTCAATTCACTAAGATAGAGGGAAAAGAAAACTACCAAACTTAATATTTCAAGGTAAAGAGGAAAACTCGCTTCTAGTTCTAAAATATCTTAAAATTGTTTGCTATGAGCCAATCAAGCCTAGTGTCATAGCTCCACAAATATGATTAAAAAGTCGTTGAAAATGAACTGTCACATTTTCACAAATTTTTACTTTCTCTTATCAAAAGAAAGTGTTGTGATTGGGGAAAAAAATCGATCTCGAGATTATAACAAATTTGTACGTTTTATATGAACATGAACCCAAAAAAATTGTATTTTGCAATTCTGTTTTTCCCTAAACACGGACTCAAATCGGTTTGATAGATTTTTGTTCAAACTTGATATTTAGATATTATAGGTTCATACCACAATTATTTTTTTAATCTAGCCCTTCAATTAATGGTAGTTTACTAATGAGCTATTTTTGTTGAATTCCAAATTTTTCGAAAATTGCTTTTTAAGGCCCTCGGCCCTGTCGAGTGCAAGTCTAAAACTTATTTTGTGGGATGGTGGGCGGGAGGGTGAAAGGCGTGGCGTGGCTTCACAACCGACCCAAGTATCCTTCCGCACCAACAAGAACAGATGGATCACGGAAACAGTAGATGACGTTAGCTACCGGACCGGTCTTGCGGAAAAAATCATACGTTTGGAAAGTTTTCTCGAGAATGAGTGAAATTTTTATAGTAATATTTTCAACACCCCTTCTAAGATAATATATCAATGTATATTAGTTGTTACAGTTTCTTATTTTTTATTATGCAGCCGGCAGTTTTTTATTGGAATAGTGACAAAATTATTGATATTTGATCACTATTAAAATTATAAAGGAGGTGTGTATACAAAAAGAATAACATAATCAATATGCTTCTATTCTTCCGAAAAGAAAATAGCAAAACAATAAAAATTCTTGAAGATAACCGTTTGTTCCCATGGCTCTCTGCATTTCCATGCCATACGAAAAGGGCCAATCGCCTTAACGATTTTGTCTAAAATGCATGTCTTAGATTTGTTTGACATGATAAATAACACTATATAATTGGTTTTTGGGGTAAAATTTGTTGAAGGATTTTACTGATTTTTCAAAAACTTTGAATATTTTACAAATGGCTTTAACGCTTTGGTTCCAAATGGGTGTCTTGGGAGTTTTTGACACGGCAAATAGCACTGTTTAGTTGTTTTAGATAAACATTCGATAAAGGGTATTTTGTTGAGGAGTGATTTTTAAAAATTTGAATTATTTTGTAAATGGCTACCAAATAAAGCTGTATACTGGTTTTGTGATGGAAATTTGGTTATGGGTATAGTTAACTAATTACTTTTTAATTTTAATATTTAAAAAAATGGCTTTAGCGATTTGCAAAATTGGTACCGGGAGACTACTCTACATATCACTAATAATGTACCTTTATTTAACTAAAATAAATTTATTTAAGGGTAGTTTACTTACAACAGTTATAGAAAATTTGAATGTTTTGGAAATTGATTTTGAATTTTGAATTCAAAATATGAATCCGTGAATAGTTTTTCATGATAAATAATATGTTTTTATTTTTACAAGTAACAAATCATTTTTGGAACGTTTACAAATACAGTAATTTATTTTCGATTAAAATTTTTTTCTTTTAACAGTTTGATTTAAAATTTATATAAAAAGAATGATTATTGTGATTAACAAGATGATATTTGTTTTTATGAGTAAAACCTATGCAAGGGTAGGTAGCTTTCTAAAAACCTATTTTTGAAAATTTTCTCCGAAGCTATAATACACAATATGAAAAAGTTTGTGCGATTGTGTCGTACCATTTATTTCTATTAATAAAACTCCAAATATAGGCTTGTTAAGGAAAAAGATCCTTTTTGAATAACTTATTTCGACCTTATTTTGACTTGGACCATATTTTGAAATAACGCATGGTATAATTAAATATTGCGTTAGAGCGAAACGTATGCGCGGCACTTTGTCTACTGATGTGGCCACCTTAATTCATTTATGCTTCGTAAATTTCGTATATTGACTATTAACTGAATCGTTACTAAGTTATTATTCATTCCTTGAAATTAAAAAATATTTAACCCAATAAATTGTATAGTGAAATAATTATTTGTGATTGTTTGGCTGATTCACTAACGCATCAAAATACAAAATTGCAGTCAGATTTTGGTAAGAAAAAACTGGTTTGACAGTTACAAAAGTTACTCAAACTACTTTAATATATTCATACGTCAAGAAATGTAATCTGGAAGGTGTCACTATTGTAAGATAATATCATCAACTATAAAATAATACTGATGATTTAGCAAAATATCCATGTTGACCACAAAAGGTTTGGATTTTCTAAGAGGCCCATCTTATGAAAATTGGACTTAAGTCTCATTTGAGCTCTACTTTGTTTGAATCCAAAACTTTGTTTAAAATTATGATTTCGAAACATCTCAAGCCGTGTTTGTCCATGACTGTACTGCGAGGTTATAAAGCTTATAAAAAAAATAGTGATGAAGGGAGGGGAGATAACCTGTGCGTGGTAGAAGTTTGGCAACAGTGTATCTTGGTTCCTTCGTGCCTTCTCCTCCCCCTCTCCCAGCCCTTTTCCTTACCTTTAGGACCTTTTCTTCCCACGTGGAAACAATTGGTCTGTCCGGCGAAGTTTTACTCGTCGAAATTATACGAGTCGCTGGTAACAGTGCAATGTAAATGATGGTACGATGGAAGGTTTAGGTTCGCTTTCAGCGTTGACAAAATATAACATATCCCTAGTGGCGAAGCGTGATGATACATTTTGGGTAATCTGAGTCATCAACACTCATAAAGGGGCACATTTAACAATGTAGAATATGGGATTTTTATGAAGTTATCTAATATAGTACTGACAGACTACTACTACTACTACTACTACACTAATAATAATAATAATAAACTTAGCCATTCTTTGTAATACCTTCTGTGAAATGTCTAGTATCGGTCTTGCTAATTTACCTTTTAAATTCATTTTTCGTTCAAAAGACAAAGCCTCAGTAGAATTATTTCAGAAAAAGTCAACTCAACCGAAAGCGTAATTTTTGATGTCTACAGCGTCTCCTTTTTTATTCTTCTACGGTACATACACTAAATCCTAAAACATTAACCATATATATATATATATATATTATAGTACGAAATTTAAAACAACTCATTACAACAATGAGATTTTAAAATTCAAGTCATAATCACAAAACTAAACTAATCTACACTGAAATAAACCTTTGAAATGCGCTATATTTTCTCAGAATGTAACACTCACGAGTCGAGGTCTTGGAAGGGATAGCCGGCTTATTGGTCGCCTTCAGTGTCTGTGATGAACAGTTGCGCACACATTACCCTCCATGGATTCCCACATGTCTGATTCTCCGGGTACGTTGGGCGGAAAGGCATCAGCTTACCTTGCCAAAAGGAACGGACACATTCGCTTTGTGCGCTTGCTAACATGTCACTACGCTTTTTAAAAAAAATGACTATTAAAATCTCAAATTTACATCTGTTTTATGTAAATTGATGTTTATCTCCTTTTTAAAAACTTTTTGAAATAGATGAGCTTATCCTGCCTACCCTTACGGCTTGTTACAACATACCCCCCACCACCACTAGCATTCATGCTGTCATGAGGGACATCTTAGGATGGAATTAAAGGAACGTGATTTAAGAGCGTGCATCACATGCAAGTCAACTCTTGCGATACAGTCGGCTAGAACTCTTATATTTACACGAACACTATTGCACGTGCATCATTTCTGATAAAACATTAATGGAGGTAAAGAGTTAATAGAAGTTCATAACACTAAACAAAGTTGAAATATTAAATTATATTTGGATTTAAACTGCACTGAAAAGGCTGTTTTTGACCATTTTAGAATTGCCTCATAGATAAGCACTGTGCACAAATTTTCATTCAGTCACAATAGGGACATACTATAGCTATTAAAAAGAAACTTTGTCACTTTGTCCCCCATCGTCACCGCGGAAAATTTCGAGTCATCATTCGAATACGAATGCACTGTACACATTTCTGGTCTTTTCTTTTCCCTTTTACTCCCATACCTCACGCGCGCTGGGAGCTGACTTGGGCCTGCTATGATAAACGCTCTTAAGGTTCATATTTATGCAGGTTTTTTTTTTAAAATGTCAAAAACATATTTTTAGTATTAATAAAATATTGCTTCAGTGGATAGGGTTAGTTTAATCTTCTATACATAGTTGTCTCGACAGTTATTGATTATTTGTCTTGGGCATTGCAGAATTTGAACAAAAACTTTTTAAATGAAGAGAAAAAGTTCTAGTCAAATTACGCACTGCCTATGACACACATTTAAAAACTGTTTAGATTATTACGTGTGGAAAATTGTGCTACTGAAGCAATATTTTATTTATTTTCGACCGATAAATGTTAATATTTATATAAAAAGTAACCATTTCGTTCCACCTTAAGAACATAAGATTTGATGTAATTTAAAAGTAGCTGTAGTAGTAACTTTTGTCATCAGTCAGTTATAAAGGGGACGTAGTAGGTATCCGACGTTTAGAAAAGGTAGGCTACTAAAACTACCGGAATGTATTCATACATCATATAGGCCAGCGATTCTTAACCGGGGGGCCGCGAAAAAAATAATTTAAAATGTTATTTGCTTATTAATGAAGTCAATTATTTTAAACTTTATGTTTTGGAAGAAAGAATTCTCAGATCTTAAGCATGTAAGTGCAGTAGACTCTCGATTGTCTGGGGTAATGGAGGGGAGGGAAAGCACGGATAATAGAAATCGTGGCCAGTACTAATAATCCCCATTTGTTTACCACCGCCATTCAAAATTTGCTGTCCTTTGTTTATAATTATTTATGTGAAAAGGGATTTTCTACAAACGAAGCAGTGAAATCGACTCCAAATCGACTCCTGCATGCGAATGGCATTTAGTAATACAATAGAAACCAGGATAAACAAATTAGTGGGAAGTGTTCAACACTAGAGGTCCCATTAAATATATTTAGGTAAGTTATTTATTTTTTATTTGTTTGTTATTATAATCAGTAAATAAAGCCAATATTTTAGAATACATCTTAATGATGAATGCGTTAGTAAAAACTAAGGGGCTGCGAAAATATTTTAGGATATATAGGGGGCCGCTAGTATTAAAAGGTTAAGAACCACTGATATAGGCCATATACGAGTATATGCTGTAACTATCATTTTTTTACAAATCATGCCCATGCCGATAAAATAGAAAAAAATACTATTTGGTTACGTTTTAACCATGAGAGCAAATTTCCGCATCGGCTGGCACCTAGACTGAGCGTCGGTCGACATCGTCTAGTCAATTTGCCGGTCAGGATGTTGACACAGTAGCAGAAATATAAACTATAAAGAAAGATTTATTGGAAGCTTTTTGATAAATTTCCAGACTAACTTTTTAAGCAATAAATTAAGCTAGAAACTTCTAGAATGCTATATTTAAATGACTTTCAACCACTCATGATGCTCTAAAGGGGGCTTCCTATAAAAATTGCAATTATTATCATCCCCCCCAAAAAATAAAAATAAAACTAGGTAGTACGTCACGTCCCTGGAATCCTCCCCCATATCACAGGTCAGAAAACAAGGCGATCATAATTATAGAGTACGTAACAGAGTCGGGCAACGTATGTTTTAACGTAGCCACAGGTGTGGCGAATGAAAAGTGAAATTAATCACACTATGTGGAAATAGAGAAATTATATAGTTCAATCGAACATTTAAAACAACACACGTTGCTTGAACAAGCTTAATTAGAAATTAGACAACTATTTTGTCTGACAAGTTGCTGAACATTCGAACGTCACCACTGATATGAAGGAAATATCAACATCAACAAGGAAATATACAACCAGCACACTCCCGTAAAGAAAAAGTTTATTTCACTCTTGAGAGATGGCGAGTTAAAATTGGCCACACTTTTATGGCCATTCGGCCACTTGTGGTGTTTGGCGACAGGATTTTACACCACGCATATAGACCCTAGTGTTTGCTTTCTAATTTTACTTTAAACGGACATTACTTTTCTGTGCTTATCAATCTTTATTCATATTTTATTGAACGGTTGATGATAGATTGTATTTAAAATTAATCAATTGTTGCTCTCCTACTAGTGGCCCAACCAAGCAAAAAAAAAAAAAGGGGGGGGACTGAGAATTTGCCTCTTCCTACCTCCCCTCTCCCCTTCCAGCTTTATCATAAGCTAAGTTTTAAGACCGGACAGGATATCTAAAAGGTATAAAACACCATTAAAAGGGTCCCTAAAATCAACACTCGGGAAAAAAAGTAACGGAAATACGAGTTTTGATATATATTGTGTGACCCCTCTTACCCCTAGAATAAACTTTTGGGTGCGCCACTGTCTTCTACTGACCCGTTCATTAACATGATCTTTTTTTTTTTCTAGGTAAAGGAGGGAGGGAATGAAGTGTGTGTGTGTGTGTGTGTGTGTGTGTGTGTGTGTGTGTTGCAGCAAGTCTATAATATCTCCTTTTACAGGTGGACCAAAAGTTTCGTGCCGTGAATGTTGAGGCCGACCGTCCGCTTGTTGCGAGTCTGGAACGATAGAGTATTGAAGATGCATGGGAGGGAATACATGTCACATCGTGGCACTGGGTGATTACAGACCACGATTCGAATTAACTTCTCATGTACGTTTTTTTTTCCCCTTCTGCTATAGGAATAAACTCTTTGTTAAGGGCATGAGTCGCGACCTTGAGGTAAAGCTACCAGAGGTATTTTGGTAGGTCTTATACTGAATAAAGTTTTAGGTTTTTTTTTTCAAAGTTTGGCGAAGCTTTAAAAAAACATGTTCTCGTTTTGTTGGTAAAATTCATAAGCGCTTTATTTCCACATACAATTATTAACTAGGCCTATTTGAGTTGTTTGTTTTTTTGCGCTGCGTCCCGCGTATCACTATCCATTCGGGCTATAAGCATATGGACTAATTACTCTAATGTTTTAAGAATGAGGAAGGTTGAATTTAGAGGAATTGTGCCTACATTTTATGGAGTGAGAGTGAAACGCCATTTAGAAGAAAAAAACTCGGTACAACGGTCCGAGATTCGAACCCTGATTTCCCATTTATCGGCAGTTTAATATGTTGCAAGAGTGACGTTTCGTTAACAATTTTTTTTAATTCTTACATTCTAATGCCAGTGCGTACTGCCTATTATATATATTTTTATCTTGTAATTTTAACTTTAGAAAACCATACCAGACGTTTACAAATATTATTTCCTCCATAAGCGGCAAGCTCTTGGTTTTATCGGCGTGGCTATTCTAACATCTTAATATTTACACAGCTGACCTGGCGGTCTAGGGGTAAGGTGTCGAACTTCTCTGCTGGGGGTCCGGGGTTCAATCCTCATTCCCGGTACAGATTTATCTGATTGTCAAACCCTTCCTTCACCGCTGACAAGACGTGTATTAATCATAACTTGTGAATGTGTGGAATGCCAGGCCTCCACCGTGGTTCGGATTCCACGTTAAACTGTAGGTCCTTCATTTCATCTCACAATCACCCTACCATTACACATTAGCGTAAGTGCGTATAACCCGAACGGGTAGTAAGACGTGGTGCTAATAATAATAATAATAATAAAAATAATAATAATAATATTTACACTTTTAGAATAACTTATAGCTTTCTAAATAGACACTGGCATTGACAAATAATAACACCCAGGCCTACATATATTGTTTATGAATACATCAAATTTAATATTTAAATTTTAAAACTGTCAAACCTGCATCGCTGGTCTTATTGTCTAAGCTCTAAGGCCTCACTCTCTCTAGACTAGGCAGCTGATGGTGAAGAGGTCGGGATTTAAATCCCGGTCTGGTGTAGTAATTTTCTTTCCCGCGGAATTGTTTACCACCGTCCTTCCACGGAAATGAGGGTACATCACCTCTAAATTCTACCTTTATCATCCCTACCCCATCAAAGTAATATTTGGATAACGCGAACGGATAGTAAAACAAAAATATACCTAATTATAATAATTAAATGTAACTGTAATATTATTAGGCCTATAAAAATAGCAGTTCGACTAAACTGAGATAGTTAAGTCTCCTGGTGAAAGCTTGGGCATAATTCACCTTTGAATCCATAGAATAGTTTTACGTTTAAAATATTCGTAATAAGTCAGATGTGACCAAGGCCTTACCCGGGGGGTTGGGGGGGGGCTGAGAGTTACTCCCCCTCCCCCCCAAAGTTTACAACAAACAATACTGCCTTATTTACGGTCCAAACAAAACAAGAAAAAACAAATTCTCATGTTTAAATACAATTAAAAAAAAAGTTTACGATTGTGTGTTCATGATTCAGGCAACAAAGATGGGTAGACTGTGACACGAAATATTGAGAAAGGGAAAAGGAAGTACTAATGAATGTAGGAAGAACTGTGGAAGCGGGTAAACCTTTGATATCGCAAATGAGTTGCCAAATAAAGAAGAATGAAAGGGCTATGATAAGGGGAAAGGGGTGCCTAGCTATCAAACCCCCAAGCAGCTTGCAGTAAGATATAAGTCAAAGTCTTCGATACATTTGGTCAAGTTGGAAATACCTATATTTGAAAAGTGTACAACTTTGGAGTATGAAAGGGGGTGGGGTGGATATAGCCGGTGATTACACCTTTTCTCCAAGCACACATTTTTAAACCTCTAGCTTTATTAGAGAATAGAGATAAATGAGATCATCTTTAAAATGATCTATGTTGAAATCCCACTCGCCACCTGAAACCTCACTCCCAGGTTCTGCTCCCACTGGGTGTGCCTTTATTTAAGAAGTATACTCAATGTAAAGTTTCAAACTTGGAGTGCAAGTTTCTAAATATGAAACAAATTTAAAACACTTAATGTAGATAAGCCCTGCCCTTAAGGTTGAGTGCTAGTGAGCGCGAATTTAATGAGCTAATTTTGCAGTTTTTATAGCTTAAACATTTGTTGAACAAAATAAATAAAAATTTTCTTCTGTAGAAACATATAGTTTAGTTTTATGCACGTGCTAATCTCAACAGTTTTTGAATATCTTGCATGAGCATGGTGGCATTTGGTGACAAACTTTTTAAAGTGAGAGAAAAAGTTGTCATTAAATTCTAGGACCCCCTTGACAGAAATTCAAGGATTGTTGAGGTTAGCATGTGCAGAAAACTAAACTATATGTTTATATAGAAGAAATATTTTATTTATTTTGGCCAAAAATGTTTATGCTGTAAAAACTTAAAAATACTTCCCAAAACTCACGCTCACTAGCACCCCATCTTAATTACAATAAAAACTAACGCCAAAGCTTCTAGAGGCATTTAATATTCGTAATTTCTCCTGAAATGTTGGCCTAGCTACGGCCTTGAATGTGACACATCGAGGGGGGGGGGAAAATAAGCTTTTATTAAATATAAACATATTTTCTTGTGGTCCACATTGATAGCATTTACAAAATTGTTAATGTAATTACATATGTGTTGATATTATCTATGAAAAGTGTCGGCTACAGTTCCTACTATAAGGAGCGTTTTGTTTAAATAACTTTATTTATTAATTCTTTCACTTTGATGCAAGCAACCAGATCGGAAAAGTTAATTTGAAGTAATTATCACGTATTTTCTGGAAAAAAAATATTTGTATGCCCCGCTATCCGAATATTTAGGATTAGGATGAGGAAGGTAAAATTTAAAGGAAATTCATTATATTGTCGTGAAGGGGGAGTGATTAAGAGACTTTGGTACACCCGGTGAGTATTCGAACCCCGATCTCCTCTATTAGCGACAAAAACCAGATTAGACCGTAGTTTGGCGTTTTAGTCCGCACGCCCACCGATGCGGGTTTCTAGACGGTTGAAGCGACCATATGATAACCCGTCTTCCGGAGCAAGAGGAGTATCACTGTCCGCGACGGTTGGCAGCACGTGTCTCACCTGTACGCGTGGTGGTGGTAGACCTGGCAACAGCGCGGAGTGAGTGCCCTGGGGCGAGCGGGAGAGAGAGAATTTTAGTGAAGTCGAGCTGTTCGTCCTCCCCAGCATCCTTGCTACATGATGGATGCACACGCGGCATCTCCCCTCCTCCCCCCCTCTCTCTTTCTTCGACCCATCCCGACTGTCCGCAGTCAAGGTCACAGGCAGGGGTGTGCCAACTGGATATCATACTCCCTTACTCTTTCCTTTCAGCTGGTATTGATTACTAGAGATGTGTGAGAGAGAAAATTTACCGAAAAATGTTCCCCTGATTTTTTTTCCAGAAAAAAAACCTAATTAAACTAAACAAATGCAATCTCAAGTTTTATAGTTTAAACTTAAGTTTAATCCAACCTAAGGACGTTAACAGCGGAAACATCAAATGATTCGAATAGATTGAAAAATGACACCTGCACACGGGAATCGAACCAGGAACCTTTGGCTCAGAGCGCCACTGCTAGCCACTGGTGAGGGCGTTGACTCTGTTGTGACTTAATGCACACAAGCTTTCGTCCATTCTCAAGTGATTATTAATATTACTTTCGTTGGGGAACGTACACTTTTTTTTTTTTTTTACCTTTTGAAATTTGTAAAATATATGTTATAACTGTTTTTTCTCATTTTGAAATAGGTAACTCCAACATAATAGGTTATCGATGTTACGTTTGTTGGCATTGCTAAAAATTTTACCGGGGATACTAAGCTCATTAGACATTAACAGGGCAAGCTTGGAAATGAACTGTTGAACTTCGTTGGTTAGTCGTGTGTTAATATAACCATCCGAATAAGAAAGTGCACATTAAATATCACAAATTTTAACAAAAAGTGTCATACTGGTGTGAATTGAGTTCCAGCATTCATAAAAATAAAACTTAGGCCCGCATGCAAGAACAAGTCTGGGTGATACAGAATGTGGAGTGGAGTTGAGGGTGCGATGGGTTGCAGCAAAGTAGGTTGCAAATCAACTCCCTTTCTACTCCGTTTCAAGCTTCTGTTTCGCCCAGCCTCGTTCTTACATACGGCCTAAAGATTCGTTGTCCATGCTGTGATAATGACCTGCGACTGCGGCTGGAGCCGCAGTCTTTGCGCATGCGCAGTAAGAGTTTGGTCTGAGACACGAGGCCCTAGCGGCTCGTCTAGCAGAACTGGTGGCGTGCTATTAACCCACTCGCAGTATGTGGTGCTGTGTGCGTGTACAATTTAAAACATGTGAAGTACAAGGACATACATGCATGTGTTCACCTTCTGTTGTATAACCACATTAAAATGATTTCTTTGTCCTCCCTCAAAATATCTAAAAAGGTTCTGTCACTTTGGTCACCTATAAACTCGTCCATCTCGAAATCGACTGGTTACTGTGGGCTGTGGCTAGAGATGGGAGACGGAAAATTTTCAATTATTATTTTTGTAAAATAATTTCAACTGATTAAATGGAATTAATGTAATCGAGATATAGATATCCCAAATGTTAACGTTTACACTTAAGATTAATTTCTCCTGATGGAGCTAACACCAGAAACATCATCAAACGGGCTTCGGTGGCCTCACGGTCTAACGCGCTTACTCTCGCAATAAACTAAGCTTCTGATGACAGGGAGATCGGTGTTCGATCCGGTTGGGTGCACTGAGGGTACAATTCTTATAAATTCAACCTTCCTAATCCCTAACATATTGGTGTAATTAGTACATAGGCGTTTGACCCGAACGGGTAATAAGACGCGGTGCTAAAAAAAAAAGGTAGGAAAGAAATTAATGCGAACCTTTGTAGACCCGTTATGTTCATAAATCATACTTCAATTTTTTTTCATCAATAAATTAACTAAAATAATTTTAAGGTTGGCTCGACATTTATCTCCCCCCACCACCCCTATCCTCCGTGCTTCCTGACTACCCCTCCCGCACGCCCGTACCCCTAGCCTATTCTTATAAACCACTCGTCTCTTAATAAATAATAATAATAATAATAATAATAATAATATTTAGCACCGCGTCTTACTACCCGTTCGGGTTATACGCCTAAGTACTAATTACGCTAATGGATTAGGAATTGGGAGGGTTGAATTTAGAGGAAGTGAACCCGCATTTGCGTGGAGGGAGAGTGGAAAACCATTTAGGAAAAACCACTCCCAGTTCACCCGACCGAGATTCGAACCTCGATCTCCCCATCCTCGGCGGTCGAGCTCAACACGACTAGCGCGTTAGCCAACTACGCCACCGAGGCGCGTCACTCGTCTCTTCACACACTATATTTTGAAGTATAATAGGCTCTACCACCACTTCAGAAAATTTTCCTGTTCAAAATTTCCCGGAAAATTTTCATCTCTAGCTGTGCTGGCTGGAGTTGCGTCTTGGAAAACACTCCGTGTGATTGTTGCACGCGGCTAGTGTCGCAATGGTCTGTTGCGGACGTAGCCGTGCGACTCCGGCCCAGTCGACTGTTTGCAGCTTGGACAAATGAACCTTTAGTCTTCCAAAATTGTTGTAAAACATTTGAACTTAATGTATGTTGTTTGTATTCCCCTGTCTAGCCCGCGTGGATTCATCTATATAACTCCAGTGAAGCTGCGTGATCTACGATCCTCGCCTTACAAAGAATAGCTTTGTTTATTGAACTCGCGCGCGCGGGAAAAATGGGTTGACGATTCTGGAATGAGGAGCCTTATGACTTTTAAAAACTTGTTGGGGGTAGAAACTTATTCTGCCTGGGTGGTCGTTGGCTCCCTCCACCTGTGTTTATGTGCACGTGTGTGTGTGTGTGTGTGTATATGTGTGTCAGACATTACTGGTGCAGCAATCTACGTTACTCCATATTATTTGTCCGGTTCCATGTTCAAAAAATTAAGCTCTAGCTTTTAAGAAATATAATCTCAATGTTATATCCATCGACACCGGTTCATATTCGTGATTTGAAGGCTCGTGTACGATATAACAGTTAATTAAATCTTCGGCGGATGTAACCATATTTTATGGTCTTAGATATTAAAAAAATAATAAAAAAATAAGCAATTCCAGAGGAATTTTCCGTTGATTTAAAGTTGGTTTTGAATGCGATATTTCATGTGTTTAATAGTGTAGTTATGAATATCAACTTCAATAGGTATGTTTAATTTTAAAGTTTAAATATCCCCATTAAAATGGCATCACTTTTAATTTAGTTAAACTGTCCTCCGCTAGAGGACTTTGATACCGATATTTATGATGGGCTGGACTATATAGTGGACATTTTTGAGTGGATGGGGGATGTTAAAATCAAACTTAAACAAAAACCTGCTTTTCACAAGACACCGTATCGTTTTTTTAAAAAATTGTTTATCTTCAATCAAGCTTTAACTCTATCGCACGTGGTCTGGGTGGTTCCTCGGCCCTCATGTCACTAGGAGGGCACCGTTATAGTTCCAGAGGTCAGTTATATATTTATAGCTAAGTGCCAGCCTGTCCCTGTCCATGTGAGCAAGTGTTTGTAGAGTACTTAACGGAAAAACAACGGATCTCTTCTAGAATAAAGCAGATGGACGATTATCTTATACGATTTTGTGAATATCCTTTTGATTTATTTTATAGGAAAGCTATAACTTTGGTCAAGTATAAAAGAAAGGCTATTGAAAATGTCAATATGGTACGTAAACTGATCTATTACATTTCGGTTTTGACCCATATATGTCGCTTATTTAATGTGTTGAATGTTGATTACTATGAATAGTTTTTATTTTTGGCTCACCGCGGCCTTCTACCAGTTAGGATCTTATCATATCTACACTATTGGAGTTGGAATCTAGATGAAATGTACCCGCACTTGCGTGTTGGAAGTTTAAGGATCATTTAGGAAAAAAAAAATTCATTACACCCTTTCAAGATTCGAACTCAGACCTTCTTGTCAAAGGTGCGGGTTTTAGGTTAAGTTGGTTTGTAAGGGTTTTTTTTAAACCAATTTTGCCCTGCATTTGGGTAGTCCACAGCCCTAACTTGAAATATGAATTTTTAAAAATCTCTGTGCACCCATATTTTTCATATTTTTGTCTTTATTGATATATTTAAATTTGTAAAATGATCCTTCACTCACGCACTACTTGTAAAAATCATCTGTTCAGTGATCTATACGTTTGCTTATAAACAACACCAAGAATCATCAAATGGGATGTTTATAATTAATGCCATAATATAATATGTTCACAAATTATGTATAATTACTCACTAGAACTTTTTATTTAAATTAAACCAAACAATCCTTTAGAAATAAATAAATACATTTATTTTATTTTAAATAGTTGTGGCATCCCGAATCAAATCGGTCAACCGTGATATCTCCCAGCGGCCGAGTCTACCCTTGGCTCCCTATCCCTATCTTGAGCTAATTCCATCCAGTCTACCTCATTTCCCCCTATTCCTATCTTGAGCTAGATATATCCAATCCACCTCATTACATTCTACCCCTAGCTTGAGCTAATTCTATCCATTCCCCGTCATTGTATCCTCTTTCAGGTCCATTCTAATGTTATCCTCCCATCTGCGTCTATATCTTCCCATTGGGTTTGCCAGTTAGTACCCTGAACAAGGTTCAAGATTCTTCCATTAGCACTGTATGACCTGGCCACCATAATCTACGAGACCTGAGTTTCATGTTGAACTAGACTGCCGAGGACGGGGAGATTGAGGTTCGAATCTCGGTCGGATGAACTGGGGACGGTTTTATCTAAATGATTTTCCACTCTCCCTCCAAGCAAATGCGGGTTACTTCCTCTAAAATTTAACCTTTACAATTTTTTAATTCATTAGCGTAATTAGTACTTAGGCATATAACCCGAACAGTTAGTAAGACGCGATGCTAAAAAATAAAATAAAAAAGTTTCGTAATTTTCATTTTCATCTTATTTAAATAGCTAAGGGTGGTTGTAGGTTAAGGGCTAAAGGGAGTATACACTTAGACAAAATAGAATATTATTTCCAGAAAATGACACAGATCATTGTATTTTAAGCCGTGTACTCGATAGCGATTGACACCTTCGAGCTGACAGAGACGGTGAATCTGTAAATATTGGAAATAAAGATTTAATTGGTGGGAACCCGCACTCAGGTGGAGAGGGGTAGGGGGTGCGGATAAAGGCGTTAGGTTTGTGCACATCTATCCATATAACATCTTATTGGCTCGTCAAATATTTTATTAGGTTGGTACACACACTTGTGCGTATCGTATCGAATCGGATATTTTATGCACGATTTTTTTTTTTTTTTTAAAATAGGGACCGATCTTAACCTAGAATATTTTCTGAGCCAGTACGAACCAATGCAATATGCCATTATGCTTCCAACTTTACTCTCGTCTGGTTTACCAGGGACGGAAAGATTGGATATAGGCCTACCGAGGAATTATTCTTTCTAGGCGCAAATGTGAATAAACTTCCTCTAAATTTTGTCTTTATATCATCATTATATAATTTGCGTGAACATGCAGATAGACTTGATGGATTTTAAGAGGTGGATGTGGGATGGGAAATGTTATCCGATGAAAATTAAAACGATACTTTGATATGAGGCGGAATGACAATATAAAAAAAGTAATATTTGGGGCAGAAGGGTTAGAAAGCTCTAGGGGAGATTAATATCCCCCCCCCCCCCTCTATAAAGAAGCCTTGTCTGGGACGTTAGGGGGAGGTGCCTCAGGGCGATATTATTTTGAGACTTGAATCCCACCCCGTTGTGGTTAGTTCCTTGGGTTACACGCCAGGGATGTGTAAACTCTGACCCTTTATGCTTTTTTTTTATTTGGACCCTCCAAGGGAATTTATTTCTATAGGTGTACGCTTTCGACAAATATTATTAACTAAATATGTGTGAGTAAGCAACTGAGAAATGCACCATCATTTGCCAGCAGGGATGATTGAAAAAGATCACTGTGGATCACCACACAAATTATTGTAGTGTAGCAAATATTGATAGCATTACAAAATCTGTAGAAAAGTGCTAGCCGTACAATACTAAAGTAGAAACAGCACCTCGGATCTATCCATAATCCTACGAAAGATACACATCAACCAGACCTAAGAACATTGTTCCACGTAGTGAAAAAGGAACATTACTAACTTCAAAACCATATATTTCCTACCCTCGTCTAGAATCAAATCCGCGACCTAATTGAACAGTAGGTGGACTTCCTACCGGATACTTTGCTGAAAAAAAATAATGATTTAATTAAGGTATACCTAATTTCAATGCTGCACCCAGAAATTTACTTTGGGGAGAGAAGTAACCAGATAATGTACTGCAACTTTTTTTGGTACGGTGTGACAGTTTGAAATTTTAGGGTCCTTTTAATGGAGATGAAAATGTAGCTTTTGGATAGCAAGTCGTAATCCTGGTGTTAATATTTAGCCAATGTGTTCGACACTAACTTCATTGTTATAGTAGTTATAACTATACTGAATATTATTTTATTAGATTGATTTACAATCTTGGTCGAAGAGAAAATGAGAGATATGGGTGCCCCGCTTGCCCTTCACGCTCCCTGGGTGCGCCACTGCCCTAATTATATTGGTTCAAGAATAATTCCCTTTATTATCCGAGAGCTAAGGGGTCGAGGTGGATTATGGGTACCCGTTAGTAGGCCTAAAGTCATTTAGCCTAAAGTGTATGCCAAAGACTTTAGGCTTACTGGCTTTAAGGCCACATTTCTTTAAGGTCCCTTTAAGGCCACATTATTTTAAGGCCACATTATCTTAAGGTCACATTATTTTAGCGCCACATTACTTTAACGCCACATTACTTTAAGGTCACATTACATTTTAGGCCACATTAAATTTTAGGCCACATTACATTTTAGGCCACATTACTTTATAGGACAAACTACTTTTAAGGCCACATTACTTTATAGGACAAACTACTTTTAAGGCCACATTACTTTATAGGACAAACTACTTTTAAGGCCACATTACTTTATAGGACAAACTACTTTTAAGGCCAAATTAGTTTCGTATAGAAGGTTTAGGCCAAATGACTTTAGCCCAACTGCCGCTTCCCCGATTGTACGTGGCTGTCTCACGCGGAGTGTATCTCTGTCCGTAATCGAGACAGGAGAGTTCCAACAAAGGAATGGCTGGTTAATTGCAGGCACTTAGAAAAGAGCGCATGATAAAAGTGATAGCGCTGGGAATGTAGATAGATGAGAGGGCTGGCCGCAGTTCATGGACGGCGGCACAGGGGATGATGCTACGTGCGAGGTTGCCATGCTTTCTAAACATCGCCAACACCAAAACGTTCTGAAGGTTTGACTCGTGCAGGGACTCGGAGCTGTACCATTCATTATCTCGCTACTCAAATACAAGTACATTTATTCTAAATTCTACCTTCCTCCTCCCTCTCTTATTACAGTGAGTATGTGAACATTCTACGGGCGTGTTCTAAGACGCTGAAGCATGAAAAATATAAAAAATAACTTAACATTCGATCGATTAACAGAGGTCAAAGGAATGAACCTACTGACATCTACAGTAGCCCCATGGCTTCGTTGGTGCTGACTGACAGTTCACAGCTGACTTCTGACAGTCAACATTTAGGTATATACCTAAATTTTGATTGTCAGAAGTGACAGCTGCTAAACACATGTTTTTTGCAGGTCATATGGTTTGGCGTAGGGATACATAATTTGGTCTGGTAGCTTTTAAAAGCTGTCAGCTGTCAGTCAGCATCAAAGAAGCCATGGGGCTACTGTAGTTGACTGCGTCTTGAAAATACAGAGGGATTCGGGTGGAGATGTCCTTAAAAAAAAATTCCTTTTAACATTGATAAAATTTCACTTTATTATTAGTAAAATTGTAAAGTATTTATAATATATTTCAAATTTGACAGCAGCAGGTCATATTAATTTACTTACTCCAATTAAATATGATTTTAGTAACGTTTAGAACTGTCAAAAGTCCTTTATATCTAAATTGGACTGTAAGTCTTATGATTTATACAGCTGTCAGAATTCGTCAACCTAAATTAAAGAAATATTTTTTGTCATAGAGCCTACTCTAGTTGAAATAAACTATTTAAAAAAAAAGCGGGCCATGTTAAAGAAATGGTACGGTGCACCACACAGACTTTCTCCTGCTTTTATATTAAAATATACATTTTCTAAGAACTTGTAAGATTTATGAAACAAAATAATAGGTTTATACATTGTTGTAGAAACACTACACCAAAGATAATAAATGAAATAATATAGACACTTACTTAGGCTATGGCATTATGAACTAGGAACATTGTTACAGAAAAATTGAGAAAAGAGAAACATCTTTGTCCACCAAAGAGCGTAAGAATCAAATTCATTTTCAAAGACTCTAATTAAAAAGTATATGTTCTCGCTTGTAGCTCAGAAATTATTGTATTTATATTCATATTATCTTTAGTAAGGAGAAATTGATTGAGGATATTGTGTAAGGAACGAGCTTGTGAGAATATTAGATAAGTTGAAAATAGGTTAATGTGAAACGGTTTATAAGTTAAAAATTATTATAGAAATTTAATAGAAATTTGAAGTTGAATATTAAAAATATAGTTAGGATCACCACATACAATAATTGAGAAAGAGACAATTACAGTAATCCTATTAATACAAAATAGACCTTAATATTAGATTAGAAATTGAAATATAATGATTAGATGAAACACTTGGTTAAAATATAATATGATAAAATTATTGACATAAGCTATGTGAAATGACAGTTTTGAGTATAAAATAAGAAAGTAAATTGATAAGTTAAATTTAAGCCTATTTATGATCAGTTAGTTGCTAATCAAAAACAGTAGTCCTAAAAATAAAATTAACAATATCAGAATGTATTACAATATAAGATAGATATATACATTTTGATAAATTAAATTAGGTTAATAAGTGCTCATATAGGCCGTTCCTTAGCTAGGTTGGTTAATTCCTCTCCTTAATATTCCTTCGTTTGGTTGAAGTTTATTGACGACATGTTTCGGCTATTCAGCCATCATCAGGTCTCTTAAATCTAAAGTGGGGTTGAGATGTTCTCCCCTATATTATCCGGTAGTGGTATGTAAATTACATGAATTATAAAATTGTAACCATTGAAGAATTAATATTAGAAATTCTATAATTTCTATGAATTAATTCTTCAATGGTTACAATTTTATAACTGGGACTCGAACCCCGATCTTGTCATCAGCAGGCTACTCTAACACTAGAGTGACGCCTAAGCTCATTCGACTATTGAAGCGGGTGATCTCTTTGTTAATGGCTTTCAAAACAATTATTGAAGAAACACGGCGTGTGCCCAGCTGGTATTTAAGCTCGCTCAAGTTTTCAATCAATCTCCCTGGTTTAGAGAATGGCCTCTGTGCCAGTGAAAATGTGGCTTTGAGCTCCATCTTGCCTGCGAACACTGCCCCCACTCACCAGAGATATGGTAGTTTTTAAGATCGAATCCTATAAAAGTGTCTCAAGTACATATTTATATCGCATGGCAGCGGAGCGAAATAGATCCTTCCTCTGAGACGTCTCAAACACTTGTGAACCAGTTGTGAAAAATGCAACGGGGGGTTCTTGAAGAGGGTTATTTTATCATATTTACTCATTTGGAACTAGTTTCGGCCCCATGACCAATTTATAACGTGCACGATTCCATTTAAGGCTAATTTTTGGCAAGTGTTTTTAAAACTCTTATGTTTACGCTAAGACTTTTTGTGATAAGTGATATTGCCAGACTCTTGGGATAGACAAACTAACTAAGCAGCTTACGACGAAAATATACCGACAAATATGTACCAACATGTTCGCCGTCATGCGAAGTGTGTATAGACAAATTAAGGGGACAAACTCGTTAAAGGGAGAAATTGCCGCGCAGACGTTCAGCTCTAACGCAATATTTAACTCTACGATGCGTTATTTCAAAATATGGCTCACGCCAAAATAGTTGAATTATTCCAACAGGGCTCTTTTTCCTTAACAACCCTATATTTTGAGTTTTATTAGTATAAAAATGTGTGAAAAATGTAACATTAGCTAATATTTAACGAATTTTTAACAATAGTGGCGGAGCTATTAGACTAGGGTTGATCAAACAGGGTCTACAATTTAGCCTTCCTCTAACAAATACTGTAATTTTTTTGATAGGCTCAAACAGAAAATGTTAAGATATTTTAGAACTAGCCAGCTTTCTTACAGGCACGTATCCCGGGGGGGGGGGGGCCTTGGGAGAATGAAGCCCTCCCTGAAAGTAAAAATTATAAACTTATAAAGTAATAGTAGTAATAAATTCCCAATTAAAAATGTACATTAGTAATTAATTTCAGTTTCACTGGACTAAACATCGTGAATAATAATATATCATGTAGTCAGGAATTCCTTCACACAGAAATATGTCAAAATTTCGTAAAAATATATATTAAAGTTGGCCATTGTTGCATTCATTGATAATTAATTAATATAATTTTTATGACTTTAATAGAAAATGATTAGGTTTTATAAAAATGTATGTAAAATTAGTATATTTTCTATTAAAAGTCATAAAAGTATATCAATTATTAGTGGATGTAAAAATGGGTCTACATCAATATATTTTTGTACGAAATTTTGATTTTTTCTCTCCGTGCATGTCAGATTCGTCCGCCACCTTCCCCCGACTGTTTAGTCTTGAGATGATCGTCGTTGTCGGACAATATTTGAAGAATGTGCCCCCCCCCCCCCCTCTTTACCTTGAGATAAGAAGTTCCGTAATTTTCTTTCCCCTATTTCTTATTAATATGACCAAGGGTGGAAGTAGTGTAGGCGAAGGGCGAAAGGTAGTATAAGCTTTTCAGAATGTAGTAGTTCCGGTAAACGACACAGACGATTATATTTTAAGCAGTGTGGCCTGACAGCGATTGATTGCTATTTTCTCGCTGACCGAGGCAGCCGCTTTTAAGTTATTCAACTGGTGACTTGAGGACAGCTGCATGAAAAGAAAAAAATAACTCCCATCAGGACGGCGAGACAATTCACTCTGACAGCTTTAACAAGCTTATATAATATGTAGCTTACCCCCTATGGATTTATATGCAAAGGGATGTTTTTCGCTGTTCTCACTTTGACAGATGTCAATTTCGACGTCTGAAATCTAGATAAAATAGACACTCGGATTAACTGGGTAGAAAGGATCGATCCTTCTGAACTCCTCAATTTTCTCGGAAGCCTAATACACATGTAGCTGAAAAATGAAAATGAAAATAAAATCCCAGTTGGTGGCACAAGTAACCCGCAACCCCCCGCACGTATAATTGGGTGTTTACTAGCTATTGAACGTTTGTAAATGGTGTCTAATCTACAATATACAATTTTTTTATTTTTAAAAAATAAAGTCAAGGCTCGTATAAGGATGTGAGATGGAACATGTTCATTTATTTAGTCCCGGAAAATTTTTCCATCTCACACTCTTCGCTTTCCGGTGAATGAATTCAAGATAGCTCAAGTTTTAAAGTGTACACCTAAATATTAAATCGTGTTAAAAGCAGAGACATCAAATGGGTTACTTACACCAAAGCAATAAAATCGACTCAAGCTCTATTCTCAAGACTTGGTATCTACCACAGCGCTGGGTGAGTGAATGTGTCACTAAAATTGGGTCTGCTTTAGATCAGATGTGTTGCTTCATTATTGTGATCTAAAATTTTGTCGGAGATTTTTCATATCTAGTCTCGGGTAAGGTATCGTGTACAAGGAACACCCACCCCTCTTAACCAGGCTGGCCCCCATCTCTTAACCAGGCTGGCCCCACCTCTTAACCAGGCTGGCCCCCTTGATCTTGTCACTATCTGATTAGCGTCATCCCAGCCCTGGGAGAGCTCTCAGAACCACCACGCAGTCTGTAACTGATCAGGTCAAAGATTAGACTCTCCACTAGTTCTCTGGTAGTTTCAAGATCGGGCGATGCCATGACATAGATAAAGCGGCAGATAAAGATAACACACACACAAAAACAGAACACTAATGTAACAATATTGTGTTTTTTTTTTCAAGATCATACGAAGGTCGAGCCCATCAGACCCAATGACAAGGAAAATCTTCCAACAAATACAACTTTACTGCTGATAATGTTATCGCTTAATTAACAGTGTAAGATACGTATAAACCTATCCTTTGATCGAAACCGCATTATGTTGTTGACGTGATTAATAGTTTGTGGCATGCTTTTATATAATTCACTTTCGTTGCTTACAAATAAATATTATTAAATATAATGCGCCAATATTGGGCCCTTTCTGGTCAAAATCTTCGCATGGAAACAGAAAATGACACCCAAAGTTCAAAAACACTTCCCTACTTAATAAGCGTCTTAAAATCGTATTTTGGTAATACCAACAATCTTGGTTAGGAATACTTAGTTTAGTTTGAGCGATTAGCTTACACATATCCTCACTGGTGGTCACATGGGTAAAGGCATCAGTATGGTTTGGCTTACTGGTGACTAAGAATTTGGGTGCTCCGAGTTGATTTTTCCTAAATGGTTTCTTACTCTTCTTACAAACATGCTGGAAGACTTTCTCCAAAATTTTACTTTTCTCATCTTCTTTATCTCATTAATGTAAAATCTGGTTAGCCCGGACGAGTAATAAGACGTGTAGAATGGGTAAATAACTAATTACACGGTATTTACCAGTAAATTATCTTCGGCAAACTTTACCATGTCTTGTGGAGCACACAGCTACTAGATCTTATCCGCTTGAGACAGATTGACAATTTTTATATTCAAACTTATCAAACTGTGAATAGTTTATACACTTGTTGGCAATACATTGAAGTTTGTTTATGAAAATAATTGTATATTATTACATTTACCAGCTTTAAATATCCACTGCACAACGCCACCTGTGATAAGAAGTTTGGAATGGAATTCTGGCATTTCAAATTAAAGGCGGTTTTTCCAAATCACTATATACCACTAATCTATATCCCTGCGAATCCCTGTGCACTTTCTTAAACAATTACCTAACCCATCCTACCTATATTTATGATGATGATAATGATGATGATGGCTTATAGCTCACGACTGGTGGACAGATTCTCGTGGTAAATTTCAAACAGCTGTGTTTTTTCCATCCTATAGGACATGAGTTCGCATTTCCATCTTTTATCCGTAGGAAGATTTATGGGTGCTAAGCTCAGCAGAGCTCTACTGTATTTATATTTACGCGTAGTGTTACGCCTGGTGCCTATGTTTTGTCTATCAGAAACCTATGCTAATTTAATGGCATAAGGATTAGGAAAGTTGCTAAGATCAAGTGCATCAATATTTGCTTGGAAATATGTAAAAATCTTTAAAACAAACTCAAGATAATTATTTTTTTATTAGGTGTATTTACGAGCACTTTTTGAACACTCACCTACAAACTACCCTAATACTAATGTTTTATCAATCCAGGAAATTCTTGACAATGTTTCTAGGGCAAATATCCTACGGCCTTAGTATACGTGGGCATGCGCCGGGGATGTTATTCCTTATGCAACGCAACTGCTCTGCGGGGAGTGATTAACCTACTAGCGTAGCCGCTATTCTATAATGAGCTGTATGAACCGTCCACTCCGGACGTGACATCGCGTGGTACCATGGGAACTACAACGTATAAACGTCAGTTCGACTACAATGTTCTCAGACTAATTCAACATCTTGTGGCCCGCTTTGGTGGTCGAATGGCGTCACTCTCACAGTAGACTTCACTGCTGAGGAGATACAGGATGTACTGAGGGTAGTTTTTTGCTAAATGGCTTTACACGCTACCTCCACGCAATTTTGTGGGCAAACTTTCTCTAAATTCAACTTTTCTCATCCTTAGCACATTAGCTTAATTAGTATAACCAGAACAGGTAGTAAAACGCGATACTAAAAGATAGGACATTATAACCTTGATCCGTACTAATTGTAACCGGGGGTGGTTCGGATTATCAATTCGTCTGAATTAGAAAGTAGTATTTTATTTTATAAACAAGACAAATATAAAACAATATAATAAGGTATCGTACAATAATTTTTTGACGTGAATACGTCTTTAAATTTGCTACCATACGGGGACAATCCAAAAAACCTAATGATAACAAAATCGGGGGATACAGTTTGGTGTTGTAGTTTCGAATCTATCCTCTACATCCAAAATTATATCACTGGATAGCTAGATGATCAAAGAATTCATTATGATAAGCGAGAACAGTGAAGCATCGCGCGCGGTAGAGGGGAAAATATAACCCGTTACATAAACGTATTCACGTACAACACACGGCCGTGTCCATGACACAGCCACACTCCATTTTTTTTTACCAATGTGGAGGATTAAAACTCATAAAGATAGGCTCTTTAATATTTGGATAAAAACCCTCATCATTAATTGATAATAATAAATAATAACTAAAAACAATCACGTGCTTTGCTCGCTAAAACGTTAATTTTAAATATCTCTGCTTCCTGTTTTCTAAATTTCATACATCTGTATTTTGGCCCCTATTTTACTAAAGGTGCGTTCGGACTATCAAGGTTCTACTGTGATTGGACATTGAGCATGGATGCGATCGTGAACCAATCACGCTTGCCTCAGTCGGCGGCTCTTATTTGAAGATAGGTTGATTCGAACCATGTGTGTTTATTTATAGGGTTTTGGTTGGACGAAACATTAGGGTGGGATGGAAGGGGACACGAGAAAAGGTCAGTGTTTATGCAGTTTTTATGGCAAAACCTATATTTTTGGCAAAAATAAATAAAATATTGCTCCAGTACAAACATTAGAGTTTAATTTCTGCACATTATGATACAAAAGTTGCTGAATATCTGTCATGAGCATGGTGGCATTAGATTACAAACTTTTTTTAAATAAACAGAAAAAGTTGTCATTAAATTCCAGAACATCCTTGACAGATATTCAAGAAATTTTCAGGTCATCATGGGAAGAAAATTAATTTCTATGTTTGTACTGAACAATATTTTATTTATTTTGGCCAAAAAAGTATTTTGCCATGTTTCGAAGGAGACTAATGTCACGTGGATAGAGCGCCCGGCTTTGCGCCTGCGCAGGAGTGTATTTTTCACGAAACATACCCGCCTTGGTGGCGTAGTTGGCTAACGCGCTAGTCGTGTTGAGCTCGACCGCCGAGGACGGGGAGATCGAGGTTCGACTCTCGGTCGGGTGAACTGGGGGTGGTTTTCCCTAAATAGTTTTCCACTCTCCCTCCACGCAAATGCGGGTTTCACTTCCTAAATTCAACCCTCCAATTCCTAATCCATTAGCGTAATTAGTACTTAAGCGTAAAACCCGAACGGGTAGTTAAGACGTGGTGCTAAATATTATTATATTATTATTATTCACGAAACATGAGTAACAAACTGGATGATAATGGGAAAAGGGATGACAGTTTCTTTGTTTCAACGTGTTTCACTGTTGTTCCGCCTTGTGGCAGTCACTGTACAGCGACTCATTTGAAAGCATATAATATATACTCAAAGTGGACTGATAAACGATGCAATACAATGAACAAAATTGTTTCATATCGTCATGTTTCGGAACCTTCTGTGTCATTCTGTGTGTTTTCAAAAATATCTGCAAAAAAAAAAAAAAAAAGCTAGTTTTCCCTTATTCTCTTCATGTTAATGTGGGTGCACTTCCTTTAAACTACATTTTTCATCCCTTTACAGCAGTTATTAGCTCTTTTTTAATCAATACAAATTATTAGCGCGGGCCTTAATTGTTTTATTTGGTGGTTTAAGTCAAAAGATCAATGTAATGGCTAGGAGGGGAAACTGCACATTTTATAGGTGGTTTTCAAGGAAATACTGAAATTATCCATTAATTAACGAGTACTACTTTTCTTGAACATTTGTGTAAGATTCTACTAATGTATCACTGATAGTATTTTTTGTATTACAAATCCGTATTTGATTGCAGTTAAGTAACCGTGTTAAGTCATAAGTGGTCCCTTCAAACTAGACTCCCATTGCAACATAAATTTGACTTGTAGTGTTAGTCAGATTAGTTGTATACAAGTGCAATCTCAGAGAGAGAACACAAAGAAAACAAGGGTATATTCTGGCAATTTTCTGATTTCCGAAACATGTCCAACTTTGTGTGTGTGTGTGTGTTGAGAACGACTTCGTTTTAAAACCACATCGATTTGTTTCTGAAACGATTTGGTTTGCCTGCATCGGCTGTTTAAATTTGGAATTGCTCCCCTAGCAGAAAACATTAAACTCGTTAGCAGACTCGCTGGAAAGACGACAGTAACTACAGGTTTATCGAAATAGAAGTATAGTTGTAATATCGACTGCGTTTATAGGCCGTTTTTAACATTTGACAGAAAAATAAAAGAAAGTTGTGTGATATTACCGTGAGAGCTATATATATCCTTATATGCTCTTTAAAACAATTTCTCCGAGGCAAAGTTATGGCAAGGGTTGACTAAGAACTTTATTTTACTTGTTGAGAACGGAGGTGGGGAAGGGTGTACATAAGACCTTTGTGTTTAGCTGCTCGCCTTGGTGAGATCGTACTGTTGAGCTTTGCCGTAGTAAAAACAACTCGTATAAAGTTTAATTTACAGTGGTATGGGTACAACGCTCAGAGGCTTTAAACTTAGGGTTGTAAAGAGGGAGGGATGGATGGTAGATACATCCTATTTCATTTGGCACCGGCTTCCTCCCCTCGACCTTAAACATTTGGCCCCGACCACCCTTAGCTTCAAGTGTGGAGGATTGCGATAAGGCAGGTCCGGTGGGCACAGCCTCTCCCGTCCACTGTGGTTTTAATGAAAACCCACCCCTCTTAAAACTTGGTTCTACTAGTTTCGAGTTGATGGGCGCACTTGAAACAAATCCATCTTAAGAGTTTGCGAGCGCGGCCTTCGTAGTTCGCCATTGTTCAGTGTGTGGAGGTTTGACGGCCCCCAGG
This sequence comes from Timema podura, assembly GCA_033556935.1. Classification (NCBI taxonomy): domain Eukaryota; kingdom Metazoa; phylum Arthropoda; class Insecta; order Phasmatodea; family Timematidae; genus Timema; species Timema podura. The sequence continues at coordinate 59,591,417 of JAVRXN010000008.1, forward strand.
ATCGGGAGGCTCACCCACTGTCGTGGCTGAGCGCTTCAGGTGGAGGATATTGTACGTTATAACGAACGGCTGTTTCCCAGGCTTCTCACTACTCTACACTCAAGTGGAATTATAGCCGTATTGTTGGCACGATCTAAAGTTAGCTGGGCCACTTAGGCCTGAGGGCCCGGGAAGTTGAGGTTTCAAATGCCGCCAAAATGTACTGGCAGAGTTACCAACTCTACCGGATCTTCCCTAATAATGTACAAAAGTATAACCAGTCAATTTTTTTTTTTAGGAATACACTTTTTTGGCAGATAAAAGTTGCTAAAACAATTTTTAAATATTTATACGTCATGTAATATTATGGCTTGCAGTTGTCACTTTTAAAATACATTATCGATACCTATAAAATAATATAAGTCATAGCTAAATATTATCAATGTTGACCGCACAAAAAAAGCTTGTATTTTCCAATTCTTTCTTACTACTAGAATCCTAGTATACTATCTAGATTTTATTACATCTTTGATTATTTTATGACGTTTTATAAAAAAATTCATGCTATTAAAGGTTGCGTTATCTATTATCATGTGGGCTGTGTTTATGGAGAACATAACTCTTTGATGGACACAATATTTTATTTATTTAGCACCGCGTCTTACTACCCGTTCGGGTTATACGCTTAAGTACTAATTACACTAATGGATTAGGAATTGGGAGGGTTGAATTTAGAGGAAGTGAACCGCATTTGCGTGGAGGGAGAGTGGAAAACCATTTAGGAAAAACCACCCCAGTTCACCGACCGAGATTCGACCTCGATCTCCCGTCCTCGGCGTCGAGCTCAACACGACTGGCGCGTTAGCCAACTACGCCACGAGCGGGTTGGACACAATATATTTTGACAGTTAGCTTCTACAAGAAGGGGAGTAGTAGATCTCTTAAATAGGTTAAATTTTATTTTAATACCTTAACTAGTAAAAGTAATCAAGAATAAGGTCCGTTTAGAGTTAATTTGACAACTTTATTTACATTTTACTATTTTTTTGTAAACATTTAAGATTGTCTTGTCTCACAACGTTGACAGCAATGCATTAGAACTACATTTTTCCACCAAGGGTTTCTTACACCCTCTTCACTGTGCATTAAGGCGCGTTTCCTTAATATTCACTATTCTCATAATTTGTCGTTAAATTAAATAGAGTAAGTTGTACATAGACTGAGCGGACAGTTGAGCATTTGGCACAAAAATAAATTGTTTGATTTGGGCCGTTTCCAAAATAACCATCGGTGTCTCCCAACTTTCATTCATTCTTGATCTTAACGACGGCTTAAGCCCAATACTATTTTGATAATATTTTCTTTATTTTTGAAACCAATGTTTATGGGACAATAAATCCAATAACTAGGAGCTATTTTCTGATTTTCTAATGGTTTCCTCTTATTTATAGTTAACAGTATTATGTGTGCATAGTAGTTCTATTATGGTGCTGGAGAAGAGTTGAGAAGATCTACTGGACAGACAGGCTGACAAATTAACAAGTCCTTAGAAGAATGGATGAGAAGAGAACCATTTTGGGTGCGATTCTTCGGTACAAAGCAAACTGGATCGGACACATCCTTAGGAAGAACTGTCTTCTGCACGACGTCATAGAAGGAAAGGTTGAGGGAAAGAGGAACTTAGGAAAGAGTAGGATTCAAATATTGTCTGAACTGAAGGAAAGAAGAAAATTCTGGGAGCTGAAGAAGGATGCAGAGGACGGGGCCTATTGGCGGTCTAATTTCACTGTCAAAAGGAATGGGTCTCTCGTAAGACAGAACACATAATAATAATAATATTAATACCCGCCTCGGTGCCGTAGTTGGCTAACGCGCCGGTCGTGTTGAGCTAGATCACCAAGGACGGGGAGATCGAGGTTGGAATCTCGGTTGGGTTAACTGGGGTGGTTTTTCCTAAATATTTTTCCACTCTCCCTCCACGCAAATGCGGGTTCACTTCCTCTAAATTCAACCTTCCCAATTCCTAATCCATTAGTGTAATTAGTACTTAAGCGTATAACCCGAACGGGTAGTAAGACGCGGTGCTAAATAATAATAATAATAATCCATAGTAAGATTTTGTTAAAGGAGAAACTTTGAGAAAACAGACTTTTTTCTGTCAACACTGGACACATTTTAAATAATTATTTGTATTATTTTATAGGTATTAACATTATCCATCAAAAGTGACAGTTATAGATTACATGACTTGTATGAATATAAAGTTTGAGTAACTTTTATAGCTAAAATGTACTTTATGGAGGAAATAATCACATTTTCACTATTACCAAGAGAATATATAAAAATAGAGGCCTTCGGTCAGGATTATATAACGAGAGGATGTTGCAAGGAGGTGGGGGGTGGGATGAGGGGGTGGTTCAGAACTCTCCCTAAAGTATGCAGCGTGAATGGGAGAATCTAGAACCGTGTTCAGTGTATTGACTTGCAAACCAATGGGAAGACCTAGACGCAGATGGTAGGATAACATTAGAATTGACCTGAAATAGATAGGGTGTAATGAGGTTGACTGGATAGAACTAGCTCAATATAGGGATAGGTGGTGTATATTTGTAAGTGCGGCAGTGAAGTTTCGAGTTCTTAATGTCATAGAGCAAGTAATTCCTTCTCAATCCCGAGGCTAGTAGGTAATTGAATGTTTATAGAACAGACAAACCAATTTTTCAAGAGGGATTCAATGTTAGAAAAAATCTGGTATTTCCGGTCGGGGGGCAATTAGAACACCCCCTAAGATAAACCTAACCCTCTTCTTTTCACGAGCTTAGGAACATAACATTATTTAGGCGTTATTTAATTAACTCTGTCTGTAACAAGCATATGTCTCGCGAGTAAATCACTCCACATCAAAGCTATCCAAATATTGCTATCTTGGCAATTATAATTGCTGAGGGAAATGCGTAGGGAAATGGAGAAAAGCTTTATCTTCGTTCTCACATTCAACTGTTGCCAAATCTCGCTCTCGGTTATGTCTGAAGGTGATGGAAACCTCAACTAACCAGAGTTGCGAAACTTGTCTTATATTTAAGGAAAGATTGACCACATAAAAACTAAAGAATGACAACGCTGTTCCCCGATAGTAACCATTCAGGTCCCTCAGCGAGGATATACAGTGTAAATACTATTTAATCGTGCAATGAACTTTGCACAGAAGCATGTGATTTTATTTAGCAATAGTCTCACGTATTTGAATTGTCACAAGACTAGTGAAAACAATGTATCTAAAGTCCATTCGCCACTAGAGTTGTGGTAACTGACAGCACAAGATTTTTATTGCAAACATTGATTGAAAGTTACTTGTATTAACCTATGTTGAAATAATGATTATTTTCTTAATACGGTAATTCTATGTTATATGGCAAAAGAGTTTTTAACGAAACGCTTTTTATAATATTTATCAAAGGTTACTGTATAATTGGGTTATTCGCAACTTATTGAAAAAAATATATATTTATTAATAACTAAATAAAAAACTACTATGCTCTGGTCACCAAAATAAATGTTTTTATAACTTAGATAAAGAGCCAAACAAAATGATAATAATAATAATTATCATCATGGACAGTTTCCAGCCACTTTCTGGGTCTGTTTGGAACATAAGCCTCTCCACCACCTTCTTTTCCTCCCACCTCCCACCTCTCTCCTTCCACCTTGGCCCAGTCCTCTGGACCTCTCCTTTCTCCTCCATATTCCTCCTTCTTCCCTTCAGCCATCTGTTCCTTGGTATTCCTCTCGGCCTCCTACCTCCCCCCCCCACCTCCATATTCAACATCCTCCTGTGATCCTTTCCCTCTCCATTCTCCCACATGGCCATCCCTCCTTAGTCGTGCCTTCTCTATCCTCTCTGGCTCTTCCTTTACTATTCCTCTTTCTCTCTCATTTCTCATCCTGTCAAATTTTGTCACACCAATCCTGCTTCTCAGGAATCTCATTTTACTCTCCTGCATTCTGTTCTTATCCTGTTCCTTTACTACCCACCTTTATGCAGCGTACGTCAATATTGGTAGGTAATAGTCATTCTAGCAATATATATATATTAGCTTCAAGATAAAACGTTTCTATATTGTAAACAACTGAGCATGAAAACAACTGAAAATGGGTTGTATGGTGTAATCAACCGCCCTTGTTTCGGCTGGTTCGCCATCTTTTTAAATCTGAACAAAAGGCAGCCTTTTGGAAACTCTGGTTTGTAAAGCGTTTTAAAGTGAACCATAGAATCCGCTTCCCCCCAAAGAAACATCCAAACGGTTATTTTAATAAGTACGGGTTTCATCAGTGTAAAAATTGTTAAAAGGAAAACTTAATTAAAACAAAATGGTTTGTCGTGAAAGTTTTGACTTCCCAAAAGTGAGAGCAACTCTGGCAGGGTTGCTAGAGTCGCGAGGATTGGCAACCGTGCGAGAGAGATACGAATGTCTCTCTTTCTCTCCTTCTCTCCCTATCCATGAAAATATACAGTAATTTAAAATGAAGTATAGCTAAGCCACGTTCCTAAAATCGATCATAGAAATAGGATCTAATAGGGTACTTATAAAGGAGAAGAATATACCCGTATATGCATGCAGGCCCATAGCCAGGGGGTCCGGACACCCCCGAAATTTAACGAAAGATGATTAAAAAAACCATAAAAATATAGTATGATCTCTTGGTTGTAACTTTTACACAGTCACTGGCCAAACTAATCAATCTAATGGCTTGAAAAGGATTAAGACCTACTTTAAAAAACTCGATGGCCTGACACTGACGTCAATTCACTTCACAGTGCTTTTCACACCTGCTGACGTTTTGGATGTCATGGTCCAGAAAGCTAACAGAAGACTATTATTGTAAAAGAGATAGTTGTACATGAACACTTTTTCATACACATAGTAATTTCATTAGTTGGACTCAGTTACCTTTAATTATGTTAATTTAATATAATAAATTCATTTAGAAAAATTTGTTGCTTTATGCTTTTCCAACATACCCCAAAAAAAAAAAGAGAATTTATTGACTCCACAAAAACGTTTCATTTAAAATTTCTAAAAACTTTTAACCAAAGTCAGAAATAATGGGGTTTAAAAAAGTCAGGGTGGGGGTATCATATCACTAGATAACACCCCCCCCCCCCCCAAATGAAATCCTGGCCACGTGCCTGCTGCGTGGAGGAAAAGGGGGAAACCTTTAAGAAAAAAATCACCTCAGTATACTGGGTCATAATTCTAACTCTGACCTCCCCGTCACAGATTAACCAGATGAGCCCGACTCCTCTGTCCGCGGCCCACAGGTGCGGGTGGAACACTACAAGCATATACATAGGCTATTGTCGTAATTAGTTGCAGGGCGTATATTCCACTCATTATTTCTTCTTTCCTTTAATTTTAATTTTCCGCGAACAGCGGGCCTCTTCGTGAGTCTCGAGAGGGAGCTCCATAGCTTAATTATAATAATAGCTTGTTATATCTGGTGAAGGAAAAAACAACCTACAGTACCTGTATTTTTATTGTAAAAAGTCCGTTCGGGATTGCATACAGATTTTTATTTATTTTAATTAAATTTCACGAAAATTGTTGTGTCGCAAAGGACGTCGATGTCTCTAATTTAATTTGTAACGAAAAGCCTATACAAACAAATGTAGCCTCTATATTTTTGGTTGGAAGAACAGAAGAGACAATTCAAACGTTTCTTTGCTGCCAACATTGATAACATTTTCTATTATATTAATGCTCTTCTAGAGTTATTGATAATATCTGTCAAAAATGACAGCTAAAAATATCATGAATTGATTTATGAATATATTAAAATGTTTTAGTAAACTTAATAACTAACATTTACAGCATCTGGTGGTTACTAAAATAATTTTAATTTATTCATACAAGTAATGTTATTTACAGATGTTCCTTTTGATGTATATTATCAATACATATAAACTAACACAAATAATATAGTAAAATGGTATCAATGTTGGCTGTAAAGAGATATTATTGAATTTTCTAAACTGTTTCTTCCAGCCAAAATCAGGGTACCGGTAGATGTTAATATAGTCTTATCTTTTTAATTGTCACTATTTTCTTTTTGTTTTAACATTGGTACTTGACAGGCACAGATTCAGGGGGGCGTCAAAGGGTCAGTTGACCCCCCTTGTGAAAGTTAGAAAATTAATACAAAAAACGAAATGAAAGCTCAAATTTTAGAAAGAAAATACAATACAGATAAATTATACAATTTTATATATTTTACGTGCAGGCACCTCCTAAGCCGGGTCCACATGTTCGTTATTCGTCCACGTTTATTCAATTTTCGACATGACTCAGGCAAGTGTGGAAAAAATATTCGTTTTCATGTAAGAATATTTGTCGTGGATAGCAAGTAACGAACATTGTTCCGCATAGAGACGGTACACTACACAAATCAAAGAAGACTAATAATCACCTGAGAGCAGTTCATTCACGAATACCGAATATAGAGTATGTGTGACAGCAGGACGTGGAACTGTGGGGACTCTGCCCCTGGAATAATTTGCCCGACCTGGAATAATCCTCCCTGGAATATTTCAAATCCTCCGATATATCGAATATGAAGCTGAAGGAGGGCCTTAAATCAAACTCCAAATGACTTATAGATGCACTTTATTGTCAAAAATTTGCCGGATAAGACGCTTCAAATAACTACATACTAGAGTCATCTAACTGCAGAAAAAATCAGAGAAAGAAGCTCTTAAATAGCTTCCCAAAGTCATCCAAATTCGAAAATGTCTAGGGGAAGACCACCCCAATAGACTAGTTTTCAATCTTCAAGATTTGTCTGTGGAAGACCAGTTCAAAGATTATCTTCTAGAGGAATCTAACTATCGTAAAGAAATCAACTATAAATAGCTCAGATTTATTGATTGCCAAACCCTTCCTTCACTCTGACAAGACGGTATTATCACAACTTGTGAATGTGAGGAATGCCAGGCCTCACCGTGGTTCGGATTCACGTTAACTGTAGGTCTCCATTTAAATCCATAATCACCCTACCATTACACATTAGCGTAGTGCGTATAACCCGAACGGGTAGTAGACGCGGTGCTAATAATATAAAAATAATATAAATAGCTTTGAGGGGCATCCAATTTCAAAATTTTCTTGGTGAGGAACACTGTAAATGGCTTATGAAAGAATCTAATTTAAAAAAAATCAATGCAAAGACTACTCATGGCTTCTAGAGTGAACCATTTAAAAAAAATTGTTGAAGGAGGGCCACTCCAAATAGTTTATAAAAACTATCTGATTATAAAATATTGGGAGGATGACCACGGTTTAAAACATATATAAGATCAAATATGAATGAGAAATTATTAAATGGCTTTAAATAGGAATCTAACATTGTAAGTAAATATGTTATTTATAACTATGACCCTCCTATGAAAATGATCTGGATCCGCCCCTGACACTTGATCACCTCCTTAGAGTTTTTTCAACATAAAAAAAAGTGAATGTAATTATTGTCTGACATTTCTTTTAAAATTAAATTTATATTAAAAATTAAAACTACAAATCTTAGGGCTGTAAAATAAAAATAACAATAAAGATTTTATTTGATTAAAAATCATTAAACTCTAAAATAAGACATTATTTTTTGTGAATATATATTTTATATGCGCTACACAATACTTCAAATTCACACTACTCGTCATAGGCCTATTCACTTAGATAAGCTAATTTAAGTTGCTAACAAGCAACATAGGCCTACTGCCACTAAATAATACTAATTAAAACTTGGCTAATGTTGATGACGCACACTTTTTTTTTATGCCACTTGGTTTCGAGCTGTGTCTGAAAAATTATTTGTGGGTTAATGATCACATCAATAGCTGTGATCCGCTGCGGTTCAATGTCCGTAAATACGATAAAATACATTACAATAGTTCTTAGCGCGCTACATGGGGAGAGTTAGCAAATAGAACATTTCAAATATTTGAAGTAGTATCCAACCGAGGTAAGAATTATAGTATTTATAGATTAGTAGGGGGTGGAGGGGGGGTAATGACTTTAGGCGAAACAAGACTCCTCCACGGGTCGGCAAGTTGGGCACATGAGCAAAGGCGTCAGACTTCTTTTTATGATTTTCTGCTGACGAGGAGGTCGGAATTTGAATCTCGGTTGAATATATTGACGTGTTTTTTCCCTTAAAAATTTTCCACTTTTTTATCACTAAAACTCGCATACACCTCGTGTAATTTTTATATTTTATTATCTCTACCCTATTCGTGTGGTGCATCAATGAGGATATAATATTTCTTGAAAATCTGTCTGAAATTAGTGTGAATTTTAAATGAGAGAAACAGTTTAATTAAATTACATACGGATATCCTGACACTTCATATGTTTACATACTGATACATAGCTTCTTATAATATTGGTCTTAAACTTTTTGGTTGGATAATATAATTAAATTCTACCCTCTTCAGTGGTCGAATGGTTTAAGGCGTCACTCTCGTGTTAGACTCGCCTACTGATGACGGGGAGATCAGGGTTCGAATCTTGGTCGGGTCTACTAAGGGTAGGTTTTCTAAAATATTATTTCCCACTCTCCTGCTACGCAAATGCGGGTATATTACCTCTAAAATGCTTCCTTCCTCCCCCTACCCTCATTAGAATAGCTATCATATATGAGTATAACATAAACAGATAGTAAGACGCGGTGATTTAAAAATATATATATTTCTTTAACTACCATTTACCTGGAAGGGTAATATCAAACAAATAATTTTTCATCCCGCCTCATTACCCGTTCGGGATTTATGTATATACGTAACTATACTAATGGGGTAGGTACGAGGAAACTAGAATTTATAAGATGTGCCCGTATTCGCTTCGAACTAGAATGGGAAACAAAACACCCTCATTATACTCAGTCGGGATTTGAACCTCGACCGCCTCCATCGCCGGCAAACCAGACTAAATGAGCTTGACATTTAGACCGCGTGTCCATAGGCAAGAGTATCAAATAATTATATGATGTACGGCATATTCGAAATACATTCTAATTTGAATGATACACTTTAGCACATTTTACCACATGGATAAGAACGGGGTGACCTGGTGGTCTAGGGGGTAAGGTGTCAGACCTCTGTGCTGGGGGTCCGAGCTCAATCCGCGATCCCGGCACAGATTTATCTGATTGCCAAACCCTTACTTCACCTCTGACAAGATGTGTATTAAGCACATCTTGTGAATGTGTGGAATGCCAGGCCTCCAACGTGGTTCGGATCCCACGTTAAACTGTAGCTCCTCCATTTCATCTCACAATCACCCTACCATTACACATTAGCGTAAGTGCGTACAACCCGAACGGTTAGTAAGACGCGGCGCTAATCATAATAATAAGAAGAATGGCACTTAAATCAAACATAAACCTTCCCAAGAGCGTTACGTAAAATGAATCCATCTTGCAGTAACTTTTTCTGTCCAAAGCTGCATTTTTATTGACGTACTGAGAGCTAAATTAATCTTTCCCCTGTCGGGGGGAAAAAAAGAAGTATGTAACGCTTTATTTCAATCTGTAAGATTTTGTCGCAAGCCCCTTGCTCTAGATTGAAAGTCTTTGTCTTCTGCGTTAGTGTGTGTGAGGGTCGGTAGTCGGGTCACGCGCCCTCTATTGATCTGTTAAACTTCCACAACACCGGAGAGTTTATAGTACCTGCGCGCTTGGGACGGAGCGGGCTACAAGGTCAAGGTCATTCAACCCCACCCCTTCCTTCCACCGCCTGGTGACAATATTATTATTTAGTTTTGCTATCATTAATCTCTCGCTTCGGGTCTGTTCTCCGGGTTATTTTTTGTCTTGGTATCGTTGAAAAGGATATATATATATATTTTTAGACGAGTGCCGCTTTCTCTTGTCTACGTTGACTTTTCTCTACATTTCCAATCTTTTTTTCTCTATAGTTTTTTTTAATCATCCCCGTTCTACCATGTTTCTTTTTTTATACGTGAGAAGGTGGGGTGTAAAATGTTTTCATACTTTTGTTATTTAAGGTTTGTGAAAGCGTGGAAAGCCCCTTTTAGAGCACGTAACAATCTTGAGGCGCGAATGATGCGTCTCAAAAGTTGTTCTTGGGGTTATTAAATTGTATATTATTTTGTAAAATCAGATTTATACTGGAGTTTGAGATTTTAGACAAGAATTTATTCACATATTCATCCCCATCCTCCCCATGAGGCTCTTTAAGCTAGGGGACCAACCCCTTTACCCCACTTACATTTTGAGTGCTCCGTATGGATACAATGACCCAAAACATCTGCCATCATCAAGTGTGTAATTTTAAGTAATCGAGGCCTATCAATGACTCAAGCTACAGAAGGGTCTTGAAGAGGGTCATCAGTGTACCTCCTGTCCTCCTTACATTCCATAATGCCAGGATCACGATCATCTTAACGTTTACATCAGTGTACCTCCTGTCCTCCTTACATTCCATAATGCCAGGATCACGATCATCTTAACGTTTACATCAGTGTACCTCCTGTCCTCCTTACATTCCATAATGCCAGGATCACGATCATCTTAACGTTTACATCAGTGTACCTCCTGTCCTCCTTACATTCCATAATGCCAGGATCACGATCATCTTAACGTTTACATCAGTGTACCTCCTGTCCTCCTTACATTCCATAATGCCAGGATCACGATCATCTTAACGTTTACATCAGTGTACCTCCTGTCCTCCTTACATTCATTCCATAATGCCAGGATCACGATCATCTTAACGTTTACATCAGTGTACCTCCTGTCCTCCTTACATTCCATAATGCCAGGATCACGATCATCTTAACGTTTACATCAGTGTACCTCCTGTCCTCCTTACATTCCGTAATGCCAGGATCACGATCATCTTAACGTTTACATAATGTTACGGTTTTCCTCGTGTTTTTACAATGAATGTCGTCTTGATGCACTAACTTAGCGTTGACGTGACGTTCACTTAACGTAAAGAGTTGTACCGAGGAGGGTGGGAAGTGAAGTGTACCTCGTTACTGCCAGCCATTCATGTTGCGATCAACGTCAACACGGCTATTTAGTAATTCTTTTAGGGATTGGGCTGGTCGGGTTGCGCAAATGCTACAGTAGGCCGTCTGTAGCTATAGCCTACTGATACTCGTGGGTTCGGAGTCGGAAGAGCCTGTTGATATCTGAAGTTTTATACACTATGAGGTCGATGATTATCCGTTTTGACATCTACCTGTGTTGTTGAGGAGCTTGTCCACTTCCGACTGATTGTCACCCCTTCCATCCCCCTTTGATTCCTCTCCCTCCACTCGCTAACAACGCCAGTGATTATAATGTAGATATTTAATTACAAACTATCTAGTTTTTTTTTTATGATTGGTAACCTTTATTATTACTATATGGCAAAGAAAGGCATATATGTAGCCTATACACAGAATAATACCCCTTAAAATAGTTCCTAGAATCATCCAGGGTTTAAACTTTCTGGGATCCCTCCTCTTAGTTGAGGCCCCTCCTTCGCCTTTTCAAAGAGCATCCGTAGAGCCTGTTCAAACCCCCACCCCCTCTCTCCCTCTTGAGGAACACACAAATATTTTGTAAGAAGAAACTTAAATAATATTATCATATTGTTTTATGGTCAACATTGATAGCATTGTATTTATTATTACTGTTATTTTATAGGAATTGATAATATCTATCAAAAGTGGCAGCTGCAGATCAAATGATTTGACGCAATCATAGTAATAATATTGCGTGTCTGGGCTACATCATTTGTAGTCCACTCTGTGGAAAGATTAGCTCGTACCAATGTACCATTGCCCAAGGGACGCCCGTATGTACTACTCGTACATCCTTTTCCGTTGAGGCTCTTTCCACGTCCCGATGAGATGATTGTAATAGTGAGTATGAGGGTGTGGAACCAGCGGAAACACTTAAGCCTAACTTAAGGTTAATCAACCAAACCCTAATAGCTGTTGGGGTCATTCCCCTTTCGGAAAAAATACCCATGGTACCAGCCGGGAATCTAACCCGGACCCCTAGGCTTGTAGACAGGTGCACTGACCACTACACCACGAGGTTGGTTGTATGAATACATGAAAGTTGATCTAGGAGCTCCACTTTAGATAAAGTAACTCTGGTAAGATAAAAAAAATTATTATTTCCCTTTTCTTTATTATGGTGCCAACCAACAGTCGAAAGACCTGTAACAGGCCAGTCCTGCGAAAAAACGCAAATACACAAAACATGGAAATTATATTACAGTAGTCCCGATAGTTTGGGTTGAATGGGACCAGGCCCACCTCGGATTACACGGAAAAACTTATTTTTCAAAGTAAAAAGTATTTTATATATTTACATATATTATTTATTCTTCGTTTAACCTGTAAGTTAGTAAGTTTACCTTGCATTATTCCACTACAACGCTGCTGATAAGATAGAGTGATAGTGTAATACGTCAAGGCAGAACTACTACATTTCAGGCTGAATGGAGAGTAAGTATTAGTACAATTTGAAAATTTAATAATTTTTTTTTTTCTAATTTTGCTCTTGCCATTGTGTTATTGCCTCACTGTTCATCACTCGTAATTCGTTCCTGAATTTCCGTAGGAGTCTTCACATTCCAAGAAGTTGTTTTAAAAAGGATGTCGAATTTTCCGGCATCATTTCCTCATTATTACTGCCCAGATCCCTGCTTTGTAAAACGATGTGGGCTGGATGCATTCATACATCAAATTACACGGACCCTCGAACCATTGAGATATTTTATTTATTTTGTTAGCAGCACGTCTTACTACCCGTTTGGGTTATACGCTTATGTGATAATTACTCTAATGTGTTAGGGATTACGAAGGTTAATTAAGACGAAGTGCACCCGAATTTACGTGGAGTCAGGTGGAAACCATTTAGGAAAATCAACCTCAATGCACCCGACTGGGATCGAACCCTGATCTGTCGTCTTCGACAAAATAGAAGTCTAACACGAGAGTAGCGCGTTAGACCACGCGGATGTCGAAGCGGATCATTGTGATATGAACCTATAATTAAAATAAATAAATATAAAGGAAGAAAGGGATATAAAATAGCATGACACCGTAATATAATACGCTAATTATTTGTATTAACAAAATGAAAGTCCAACACCTTAACTCAGTCGGTAGCGTGTCTGGCTATTGAGTTAAGGGTCCCGGGATCGATTCCTGGCATGGCCGAAAAATGTATCATTGGTGAAATGTATGTTTACCCTTTCACAGTAATGAACTAACGACCAGGGGCTGAAGGTTGTTTTATAAGTCGTGTGCCGTTATAATCGGTCGGTTCAGAAAGTGAACGTTAAATACCTAAAAAAAAAAAAATCTAAGTTAATTTGTGTGTGTGTGTGAGAGATTGTAAAATTGTTAGCTCCTGTGCATAAACACGTGCACCTTGGAGTAAGAATTTTAAAATTTGTTAAAAACTGGGTTGAAAGAAATAAAATGAGATTTTTTTTTTCCTGTCTGTCTGAAGCAAAGAAAAGCATTGCCCGAGTACTTCTGCTGGTAATAAATAAAAATATAAATCATACAAACTAAAATAGTAAAAAAAAAAAAAATTTGTTCTTGAAGGTGAGGATGAAGGGAACTTGATAAAAGCTCCGTATTTTTAAAGTATTTATAGAAAAAAAACTCTCTTGGCCAAAATAAATAAAATCTTGCTTCGGTATATACGACTGGTTTAATCTTCTTCACAAAGTAACCTCAAAAGTTATTGAATTTACTTTTCAAGGGGTTGACGACATTTAAACATAAACTTTTTAAATGCGAAAGAAAAGTATTCAAACTCCACGTTCCCCCATCACAAATATTAAATTATTATTAATATTTCTCTTGTGAAGAAAAATAAAAACTAGACATATCTACTGAAGAAACGTTTTATTTATTATTTATTTTCCCCTAAAAGGTTCTCAAACCAAGGGGAATTCGTCAGCGTGCATGTGTCAGTTCCATAAGGAAGGAATTAGTGGCAGCTCTTTGTGTTCCTTCACACGCTCGTTTCGCGTCGAGCAAAGCGACGCCTCCTTTCTCTCGACCATCTGGTCGCACAATATGTACACGCCTTTTACGGAGAAATCTTATGGTCTTACCTCGATGGGTTCCAATATGGCCCTATCATGTAAGCGGTAAGCCAGTGGTATTCAACCTGAGGTACGCGTACCACCGGGGGTACGTAGAGTTATATATATATATACACAAAGGCCTCTAATATATTTTACATTATTTTAGTAGTAATTTATTTCAAGTTAAGTGTAGATTATTTACCTTACACGACGAAAAGAAATTTAGGGTATTTGAAAACAAGGTGCTTATGAAGATATTTTGTAAATAATAATAATAATAATAATAATAATTTACCGGGAGTGGAGGAAGCTACATAATGATGAGTTACATACCCTGTACTCATCACAAGCCATTGTTAAGATAATCAAATCTCGTAGATTGCGCTGGACAGGACATGCAGCACTATTGGAAGACTCTAGAACCGTGTTGAGGATATTGACTGGTAAACCCAATGGTAAGAGACCATTGGGAAGACCTTGACGCAGATGGGAGGATAACATTAGAATGGACCTGATAGAGATAGGGTGTAATGAGGTGGACTGGATAGAAGTGGCTCAAGATAGGGATAGGGTGTAATGAGGTGGACTGGATAGAACTAGCTCAAGATAGGGATAGGGTGTAATGAAGTGGACTGGATAGAACTAGCTCAAGATAGGGATAGGTGGCGTACTTTTGTGAGTGCAGCAATGAACTTTTTAGAGTTCCTAATGCCTTAGAATAACTATATTATAAAATTTGCATAATTTACATTATCCACCAACAACTTTGGGGATACACATTTGAAGATAAATTATATCTGGAGGTACGTGAACAAAACAAAAAAAAGAGGTTGAATACAACTTATATAAGTTACAACATAGTGGATGTAAGCTACACCGTAATGGAAACAAGCAAGGTTGGTTTGCTAACTGTTATGGTAGACGAAGTATAAGGCCTACGACTATTTCGACTTTGTCTTAACGAAACCCAAAAATTGAAGTATTACAATTTCAGTATTTACAATGGCAGGCAACGTGACTTTCACCTCAAAAACGCAAAGATTTGACTTAAACAAACTCGGAATGCTGGAGAGTTAAAGTCGAAGCTTTTGTGCAGAATATTTTTAGTCTACCATATTTATAAGTCAACGTTGTCGGCCGTCTAATATGTGAAAGTGGAACATGAAATTGTAAGTAATATGTCTGCTGCTAAACGGGAAAAATTCTATCAAATTAATGAATATCTTATTTATATAATCGAATCGACTATTTTAACTTAATACAAAATAAGCCACTAGTATGTTTATTGTATTTCTTCATTCGCTGCTTTTCATTGGCTAGACGTAAATATTTAAAAACTCATCACTCGATACCACTTTTTTCAAGTTTAAACTTTAATGTCCTTATTAAAGCTGTTTTAATTGTGTGATTAAAATGTTGACTGATTTAGAACTTAAGTCAAATGCCCGTGGTCACACGTTTCAAGAAGTCACAACTATAATAAATCGAATTTACAAGAGGGTTGAGGTTTGAATCTCGGTCGGATGCACTGGGAGTTGAGTTTTCCCCATGTGCTATATTTCTGAGGATTTACCATCCTCTCTCCATTCAAGTGCGAGTTTATTTTCTCTAAGCTATCCACCCAAAACCACGCCTCTTAGAATGTCTTAGATAACCTTGATATTTAACAAATAAAACAAATATCATAGAATATATAGCATTCTTACTCCAACGAGGCATAGTGGCGCACTCAGAAATTTACTTCGGGGGTGGGAGGGGCGTGCAATTTATCGAAGCTATTGTCTCTGTACCTTTTTTTCCGGTTGGACATTTCAGGGGCACTCTTAATGTATATAACTGTTGTATCTATTAAATATTATGTAAGCTTGTCCTTAAAATGTAGCCTTTGAATTTGACGTAATTTCAGTGCTCTTCAAATGTTTGAATCTATTATTAAAATAATTTGTGGACTCTGGGGAGGTTGGAATGGTTGTTCCACTTGCAACCCCCCCTCTCCTGCTGCACCACTGATGAGGACAATATTAAATAAAGTTACGGTTTCTTCATACCCTTGCTTCTATTTATGAACTGGATGTTAACATTCATTGAATCGCTCACTGTTCTATGGTTTACCAAATGCTTCATCGTAGGTTCCGGATTGAGTTACATAGGGTCAAGGAGGGGGGGAGGGGGGGCTGGGTTGTAAGTTGCCCCAACAAACACAGACCGCAAATTTGTATGAAAACATGATCTATTTAATTGTTCTATGCTAGTTATTTGTCGATGGTTCGGTAGCTACGAGAAAAACAAACCTGCCATGGTCACCACGCCTACCAAGGCGCTAGCTAGTCTAAGCGCCGACTGTCCTCTTCTGAGACGTATCACATTGATAGAATTCCCCTTTGACTATGGAAACCTCTCCTTCTACAAGTTTCTTATGCAAACCCAAACGATCGATGGATGGAAAACCTCCAAACCTTTGTCCATTATTATTTGTCTACGTTACTGAATATTATTGCTTCAATTTTCGTGTGTACCGCGTCTTACTACCCATTCGGGTTATTTGCATTCATTTACACTGGTGGCAGGGATGAGAAAACTAGAATATAAAAAATAATATTCTTTTTTTCATGAAGGCAGATTTGGGAACTATATAAGAAAAATCACCCTTACTTTACCTGACCGGGATTCGAAATACTCACTTATGTGGGGCAATAAATATTCAAAACCACCCCAATTATTTAAATACTGGCTGCTTCACTGACCAAAATACATGTTGTAAATCAAAATTATGGGTAAGTTGATTGTAATCCCTGCAAGACAAATATCCTCTACTAGAAATATAAACTCTTACCCCAGATTGAAACTAGAACCTTCGCAAGCAGTTATAACTCGTTCCATCGACCACTAACCTTCATAAAACGGCCATTTTACACGCGGAGTTAGTAACGGCAGGGAGAAAAACAACTACTTCAAATTAAATTGAATATTATTATATCCGTCGCCTGCTCTGCCCCACGTTATTACCTCGTTTTTTTTCTTCTTATTCGCGCGACTCGTGTGTTACATTGTAATTTATTCTCAGTGGAAGAATCGTCTAAAGCTGCTGCTCAGAACATCGTGTCCAGTATCTGTTTATGAAGAGGATACGATCGTCGTTACATCGCCGCATAGCATCATTGCCGCCTAAATCTCTTGAGCTGTATTAATTTTATAATGAACGAATTATAAGAAATAATGTTAACTTTGAAAACATTTGCCGAAGGAGGACTACTACTCTAAATATAATCTAAAAGTATCCAAATCTAAAAAAAAAAAATCCAGGGGAGCACTATTTTAAATAGCTGTCAAAAATTATCTAGGCAAGAACCACTACAAAAATCTTCGACGAGCATTTGGATTTCAAACATTAAGATGGGGTGCTAGTGAGCGCGAGTTTATTGTATTGATTTTGCAGTTTTTATAGCATAAATTTTTTTTTTGCCAAAATAAATCAAATATTTCTTCTATAGAAACATAGAGTTTAGTTTTCTGCACATGCTAATCTCAATAGTTCTTGAATGTCTGTCATGAGCATAGCGGCATTTGGTGACAAACTTTTTAAATAAAGAGAAAAAGTTGTCATTAAATTCCAGGACACCCTTGACAGATATTCAAGAACTGTTGAGATCAGGATGTGCAGAAAACTAATCTCTATGTTTCTATAGAAGAAATATTTGATATATTTTGGCCGAAATTTTTTTATGCTATCAAAACTTAAAAAAATACTGCCCTAAACTCACGCTCACTAGCACCCCACCTTAACTGGGGGATAGGAGGCTAGAAAGTTCCTAAATAAACTTTTTTAGCTATTTGCTACCCCCTTCCCCCCATATCCGCTCTTACACCATCGCTGTGTAAATTAGCATTGTTCTTAATATATTAGGATTTAATAGTAAGTCTTAACATAACGTCATAAACTTAAGAATTTGAAACCCCCCCAATATTATATTCTCCTTACGCCCATGCGCTGGTGACAGATTTTGTCAGGCGTGTTCGTGTAAAAGTCTTCATTCCATCATTAATTATCTTATCGGAATATGATGGAGCCACGTGGAGTTAGTGATGAGAGTGCAAGAAGATAAATAAACAGATGGATGACTATAGATAGAACGTGTACAATAGAGGATGATAAAGCGGAGGGGTGCGGGGGAGAGGCAACAGTCAAGTCACGTTCCTCTGGGAGTTTTTTTTATCTTCTTTACCTCGTAGTTTAATGCGTCAGGCTTGTTATATACTGAATTACCGGTGATAGGAAGGTTGAAATCGATCAGGCTCAGTGTGGGGGGGTTAGTGTTTGAGGGAGTCCTCATTATCTTCACGCTAATGCGGATGCACTTTATTCAACCAACCTTCACCCCAACGCTATAGATTAAGCCTTTAATAAACATTGGTTTTGAACGGTATAATTTTTATAAAAAAAATGTGCTTTGTTTGCAACAGGGTTGCCACACACCAGAAGAATCTTGAAAAAACTGCTAATTTCGTATTATTAAAATAATGGCAACCTTGCAACCATCTACCTTTGTTCTCAAAAGGGAGGCTATCACTATTGATTACATCTCTTACAAGTCTAATCATACCAATATCGCTGTCCGACACCTTAGTTCATTCAGTCTGTCTCTTGAGTTAAGGGTCCCGGTTTCGATTCCTGGCATGACCGACAAATTTATCATTGGTGAAATGTGGACTTAGCCCTTTCACAGTGAGGAATTAACGACCGCGGGCTGGATGCTGTGTCTGTTATATTTAAGTCGTGTGCTGACATAAATCAGTCGGTTCAGAATTATTAACGAATAAATCTAGTAGATTGAAACAAAATATTAGCATTAATTCGGAAAGAAAGCATTGCAGCCGATTGGAGTTGAACTTGTTAACGTCACGCAAAGTAGGAGTTAGCATGTACTTTTAAGCTACGTCCAGAGCATGTTCTTTTAAGCTGCGTCCAGACTAGCGAGCCGAACCTCGACCTGAACTTCGAACCGAGCCGATTCTCGTTAACGTTGGATAAATGGGTTCGTCGGAATGCTCGCAGCAACCCAGTGAACGTCGGTATTTCGACGAACATCAAAGGATGTTATGAGGTTGGCTCGGCTCGGCTCGGCTTGGCTCGGCTCGGCTCGGCTCGGCTCAAAACTCATTGGACGGCGCTGCGAGCCGAACCTTGAGCCGAACCATTTGCAACTTTTGCGTGTTGTAAATTTTACTACACCTTGAAAATTTAGTTTGATTTTTTTTGTTTTGATTGATATTAACGGCAAACTCGTTTTTTATAATAGGCCGAGGGAAATAAATAAAACATAATTTAATCTTTAAAAATAAAAAACAATATTTACAGTCACAATCATTTTTGTTAGTATTACAATTTAAAGACAGTATTTAAACTAAGAGAACCACACCACACCACTCCACTGTCAAGAAAACTTGTATTTATATGTTATTGTAACTAGTATCCATTGTCAAGACAACTGTCTTGTATATAGATGTAATTGTGATCCATTATTAAGACAACTTGTAAGGCCTGTGTACTTCATTTTGTGCAAGGTAAATAGAGTTTGTTCTGTATAAACTTTCAGTCAACTCACGCGCGCCCCCGTTTTATTGAGTTGTCTTCTTGGTTGACAATAAACAATGGAGATGTTTCCTCAGACAAATATTTGTTCTAACTTTTGTCTGTTTTGCCTTGCGAGTCGTATGGTGGCGCGTATATTTGTTGTGTACATCGCAAACAATTACAGCATTTTGATACAGGTCGCGCGGTTCTGCCAAAGCACCCACACATCGCTTATTAGTGTATAGTTTCATCTACTTAACCTTACACCTCGAGAGTTTTTATAAATAAGTATGTGTGTTGGAGGAAGAAAGGTATAGAATCTACTTAACACACTTCAGCATCTAAAATATAATCTTCAAGGGAAGAAGGATTCTATCCAATTATTTTAATGACTTTTTTGCTCAAAATATTGTTAAAATTGTCATATTTTAAAAAAGATTTCGATTTGATGGAATTACTAATTTAATCAACTAATCGTATAATAATAAATGGTACAGTGCACAGCACAGACTTTACGTACTTTAATCTTAAAATACTTTTCCTAAAAACTCGTAAGATTTTTGAAAATAGATATGTACATTATTGAAGTGATATTCCACCAAAGAGCACAAATGAAATAATACGGAAACATAGAGAAAAGAGGAACATCTCCGTCCACCAAAGAGCATAAATGAAATAATACGGAAATAAAGAAAAGAGGAACATCTCCGTCCACCAAAGAGCATAAATGAAATAATACGGAAATAAAGAAAAGAGGAACATCTCCGTCCACCAAAGAGCATAAATGAAATAATACGGAAACATAGAGAAAAGAGGAACATCTCCGTCCACCAAAGATCATAAATGAAATAATACGGAAACAGAGAAAAGAGGAACATCTCCGTCCACCAAAGAGCATAAATGAAATAATACGGAAACAGAGCTACAAAAAAATATTTATTTGCTATCTTTCAGAGACTATTAGTTTCATAAAAATATTTTAAAATAAGATCTTTACTAAAATTTTAAACGAGAAGTTATTTCTTATCTCAAATAGTTGCGGAGATATGATCAAAGTTGTACATTTATGCTGATGGAAAGTACTTTTAAAAAGTTATTTTCATGGGAAAATGAGGATTGGAATTTTTTGTAATGTTAAATAATTCCTGGTTCTATCTCTTTTTGCCCTTCAGTAAATTACACAATACAAGGGGTTTGATAATTAATTCCAAAAACCCCTCGAGGTTAAATAAAATTAACATATTTTATAGTTCTAGCCTAATATTAATTTTTTTAATAATATATATTGACAATGAAGAGTGCAATTAGAATAATGGGTATGTTCATATTTTATGGATGTATGTGTGCATATATTTATATATGAACTTCTGTATTATTTTATTGAAACATTAATACCTATTTTAAAATGCATAAACTACGTAAGGTGGAATGGTAGGACACACGAGTTACCCGCAGTTTTTTTTTAAATTTTATATAGGCCCTACAACTTTTTTTCCAAAGTAGATAAAATATTGTTTTATTAGAAACATTGATACCAACTGTTCTTGAATATCTGTCAAGGGTGTCCTGTAATTTGATAACTTTTTCTCTTCATTTAAAAAGTTTTTCAACAATGCTGCCCTACTCATGGCAGATATTCAAATTTATAGAAATGCATGAACGAAATAATAAATGCGTGTACATTTTTTTGGTAAAAAACTGCAATTTTCTCTGTAATGGAAAATTTTCAAGCATTTTTCTCTTCCAAGTGTTTTGAGGCATTTTAATCTCGTTCTTTCTGTAGTTTACATAACAAAGTTTTCCACAAGCGCGATGGTTTTTCTGTAAGAGAATATCTTCTGATCGACTGGCTCTTGTGTAATAGCTATCTTGAGAGTGTAGGGATTGGTCAGGGGAGGGGAGGGGCAAATCCGAGTTGAGAATTGAAATGTGTAGCCAGGGTGACCAAAACCTTTGATATTTGTACGCTATAATAATAGAAAATCTATTATATTTGGGTAAACTATCTTAATCGAAGCAGACAGGTTTAAAAATGAAATTTTAGAAAAAGCATAAGCATCATTCTTACAGAGAAATGATGAAAAACTCCATTCTAGAAAACAATATCTCCCAGTGCACCTAACCTATATTCGAACCCTTTCCTTCCAGGCTACTATTCTAACTTTATGATCTCGCTGTTGCCTTGTAAACTACTGATAATTACAATACATTACATTACGTCCATCACGTTCACCGTTAGGCGTTGTGTATGTCAAACTTGTTCAGTGTTAGATTTTGTGTCTGTTAAACTTGTTAAGCGTTAGGCCTTGTGTCTATTATTCTTGTTCAGCGCTAGATGTTGTCTTTGTTATGCTTGCTAAGCGTTAGGCCCTGTGTCTATTACACTTGTTCAGCGCTAGATTTTGTGTCTGTTACTCTTGTTCAACGTTAGGCTCTGTGTCTATTACTCTTGTTCAGCGTTAGATGTTGTTTCTGTTTACGCTTGCTAAGCGTTAGGCCTTGTGTTTGTTACTCTTGTTCAGCTTAAGGCTTGTGTCTTTAAAGCTTGATTCACACGCTCGCCTAAAAATAGAAAGCAGAATCTGCGCAGTAATTTACACACTTTAAGTTGACCCATGATGCATTGCAACAGCTGATTATCAACATACTTTATTTTATAGTGGATAAACATCTTTTTTTGATCATTATCTCGATGGTTGTTTATAAATTATAATGTTGTGTCGTGTCACAATCCATTATATCAATAAACACGCTTTACATTAACGAGTGATTTCAAATCTCATCACAATGGCCAACGAAGCTGTCTGCTAGCTTCTGGCTGTAGAGCGTATGCGTTGACAAATGTGCGTGCGCATTAATTTGAGATGGTTGCTTCTGAGATTTGATTGGTTCTCCTGTGCCTAACATCTGAACAGAGCGGACAAAGTAGAGAATAGTTGGAACTTCAGCAGAACAGCTCGCGCCGATTAAGCGGAAATCTTGTGATTGGCTTAGAGCGGTCACATGACCACGTTTCTGTTCTGCGCTAGTTTTTCGGCGAGCGTGTGAATCTACAATGACTCTCGCTCAGTGCTAAGAATTGTATCGTTACTCGTGTTTAGTTACTTGCGTTGTGTTGGTAACTCCTCTTCCTCTTTATTTACGTTGTTTTGGACACCCTTCGTTAGTCAACCCTATTTAGAAGACTGCGTCGTGTTAGCCCCCTGTTCTGTGGCAGTCAGAAATGTTGTCCCCTTCTGTATTATCAAGAAGAGAAGGGGGACCAGTTTACGTCATTTTCTCGTGATACGGTGTACCCCCCTCCCCCCCCCCCTCCCCACAGGAACGTAGTTTATAAATGAAAACACGTAGTTTTTTTGTGAAAAAACACATCTTTTTATGGATACACGTAATATAAGAAAACCTAATTAGTCTACACCAGGGGTAACCAACCCGTGGCCCGCGGGCCTAATAGTTGTCCGCCAAGATATGTTGAATGGCCCGCCATGGGTTGACCACCCCTGATGTCTTTACTATGTAAAAAGAGGTAATACCAAGAAAGGTAGTGGAGGGGAATTCACGTACTTGTCACACCACTCTCAACCCTCACTGTCACTGTTAATAGTGTGTCTGGTTACTAGTGTTTACTTCAAGCTTACGTGCCTATGGTCTTCAGACGTAGTTTATTTTTATTTGTAGTTTAGTTTCAGTGTATTTTATTTGTAGCATACTTTTGTTTGTATGAAATACAATAGTATTTAGTAAGTCTGACCTGTTGGAAAGAAAATTTGAAAGTGACGCGACATTACGGACATATAATGAAGAACGTGAAGAACAGTTTCTGTTTACAATGGGAAGGCGTTGAAACCTATTCGTCTGATATGTTCTATGATGGTTGAAGTACCTAAAAAATACAATCTTGAAAGGCATTTTAAACAAACACATAATTCATTTAATAGGTCATTCCCTCCTGGTTCTGCTTTAAGAATTGATTACAGTTTAAAGGGGAAAAAAAGAGGAATTCATTGCCAGCAAAACTTGTTTGTTAAAAAAAAGTGAAAAAAATTAATAATATGGTTCAAGTGTCTTATGAAAAATCACTTCTGGCTTAGAAGTAAAAGCCTTTCTCCGATGGTGAGATTATTAAAGAAAGCCTATCTAAATTTGCCGAACACACTGGTGATACAAACGTAAACAAAAATGATGGCGAATATTTCACTTTCTCGCAATACACTTATGAGGTGCATTGAAGAAATGGCAGATGAGGTTTCAAAACAAAATGTGCAACAGCAATTTCCAAATACTTTTCAATTGCAATAGACGAGGGCTGTGATCTTACTGATAATGCTCAATTGCTTGTGTTTGTAAGGTGCATAAATGAAAACTTTGACGTGTTTCAAGAACTTTTAGGACTATGTCAATTATCGACCACAACAACTGGAAGGGATATTTTTGAAGAAGTAAAAAACTTTTGAAAAATGTGATGTAGATGGGAGTAAACTTGAATGGGATAAACTTGAAAGTATATGTTCCGGCTATGCTAGGAAAGAGAAATGACTGTTTCTTTGCTTGAACAGTATTTAGAGCGAAAGCTATTTTCATATCACTGCATCATTCACAAAGAGGCTTTGTGTGATAGAGATATGAATTTTCATCATGTTATTGATCCGGTTTTACGTTGTGTCAATATGATTCGATCACGTGCATTCAACCGAACAAAGTTTAAATAACTTTTTGAAGAGGAAATAAATGAGTATAGTGAACTTTTACTTCACAGTACAGTTAGATGATTTTCCATGGGGGGCAGGGGGGGGGGAGTTCTTTCGCGTTTCTTCAGATTAAAAAACCAGCTACTTTCATTTTTGGAGATGAAAAGTGTTATGCCTATAGAATGTGGTTTATTTAAAGATTCATATTGGCTTTGGGATTTAGCGTTTTTAGTGGATATCACACATTATTTGAATATTCTTAACATACGGTTGCAAGGTAAAGACTCTTTAATTCCAATAATGTTTAATGAAGTCAATAACTTTACATTAAAGCTAAAACTATTTTGTAGCAACTTAGAGCATGGCAAACTTGATCATTTCGAACACTTCAGCAAATTGTTAATAAATACAGTAAACCCTAGATCATATAAAATACAAAGTATCAGTTTCATATTTATACGAGTCAGTCGTAACTCTTGCATCTGAAAAGAATAAAATAGACATCCATAAATCCATTTTGTCTTTCAGAGTCCGATATAGATAAATATTCCCCATCCCTACAAATCGAGATTTTAGAAAACCAAAATCACTCTGGGCTTTGTGTTAAATTTAAAGAACATTGTAGATCACCCATTGCTCTTAATCTGATTGAATTTTGGAAATACGAAACTAAAGAACAGTTTCCTGAGCTTCACGATCTTTCTTCAAGATTTGGGTGTAGATTCGGCTCCACATATATATATGTGAGCAAGCATTTTCTTCTACGAATGTTACTAAAAATAAATTTCGTTCAACTATTACAAATCTTGCTAAAATGCTTATTTTATGTACTTAAAAATTTAAACCTAACATTGATAAATTGTTAAGGGAAAAGCAGGTTCAAAAATCGCATTAGTATTGTATGGATATGTAAAGTTCCCTTCAATTTTATTTTAATTTCTAATGAAGCAGAGGAGTATTCTGAGAAAAGTTATAGGTATGCTGTACTCTAAAAGCTGCAGAGAGGATTCGGGGGTCAAAGACTCCTAACTACCGTTGGCCAAGAAGGTCAGGAGATGCTTCCCCTGGAAATATTTAAACATGAGTACCTCTAACTTAGAACAATGGATCTCAAACATTTATGTTTTTTTCGTACTCGCATTCTATCTTGGGAAACTTCACACCTCCCAACTCCCCTCGTCCTCATTTTTGACTAATTTATAGCTTTGTTTCAATATCCACCTTTACAGCCTATTACATATTCTCACTTCATAAAAGTACACCAGAACGATGCTCTAAACACACCAAAACGTGATACTACTGATGATTATCATCCACTCAAATTGTATTGGAATATCAAAACACAGCACAATCTGAGATTTAAGTAAAAATGTCAAGGCTAAGAGTTATGAGCACACTCCTGACTGTATAAGAGTGACATACACTATTAAATTGGTTGAGTGTAATTAAAAGTACACACAGGTAGCATTTTCATTTTTCATTTATTTGAGATAGTAGCGTGCACTTTCTTGGCCATCAGCACACGACTTAACTTAAATCTAGAACAAACACAACACCCAGTCCCCCGGCCGTTAATTCATCGCCTTGAGAGGGGAAATCCAAATTTTACCAATAATATTTTTAGGCCGTCCTGGAAATCAAACCCGGAACCCTTAGCTCAGTGGGCAGTCAAACTGCCGACTGATCTAAGGTGTCGGACTCGCAGGTAGCAATACGCAAAAGTGTGTGTATATATATATATATATAAGCCAATGACGTAGCGATAGAGAAATAGGCCCACGAGGGGAAAAAAAATCTTCCCTTTGTTACTGTTATCATAGTTTACGGATATAAATAGCTTCTGGAGCATAGTTAGGATTTAATAGATAATTATTATTGGTGGATTGTCCAACTCACGTTGCAATAATAAGACATTGCTAAGACATTTACATCTGACAATACATTTTATTCTACCTTTTCCTGACCAATCATTTTGAAACTGTGAAATTACACTCCTAACTTTTGGGATTCCTTGATGTATAGTTATATAAAATCACAATGACTAATAATTAGATAATGTATGCTGCAAAAAATTATAAACTTTTACGCAACAACCAAAAGAGCATAAATACTTCATACTAAAAAACAGACATTGTCTAGCTACTACAGTTAAATTAGCCCCTCATTCCCCACCCTCCCTACCCTACTTCACCCTTGTATATTCTCTAAAATGGTGGTAAATATGCTTGCCAAATACATGATGATCCATGTGTCTAGAGTACATAAACATAATCAAATATGTATTTAATTATTACATAGTTTAAAGCTTGTTATTTATACGATTATTTCACATATATTATTTGCATTTATTTTATTTTATTTTATTTTAATTGAGCTATACTAGCCTAGTAAATAATTATTTTGATCTTGATTCTTGAATATTTGTTCAACAGTTGGCACACTGTTTTGCTTACGATAAGTATTCAGTAACCCCTGGGTTGTAAACACCCTAGTTCATTGGCCAATGTTTGGTAGTGAGGGGCAAGGGGGAGTGTTGCAACCCCATAGACATTGGTCAAGGTCATTAGAACTTCTGTTTTCAAGCTGCAGGTCATGAGCTTCATAAGCTGGGTAGGTAGAAGACCCTTTTGGAGGAATAATTACTTAAAACACAATATTCTTGAGTTGTGAACAAATATTAGTTTACAAATTAATAATATATAGATCATTATACATGTATATTTTATTCACAATTTAAACATTACTATTTACACAGTTTGCACAAACAACATTGAATTTAGAAACTAGTCCATATAATCATGGGTATGCGGCGCAGGACTAGCATACCCAGAGAATACGCCACTGTAATGAAGAAATAGTTTTTGCTATAATTATAAAATGATGTGAATGACTATAGATTCTTAGTAAAACAACTAATTTACACTTATGGGTTTTATTATTTTAGAAAATCCTGTAAAATAATCGGATTTTTTAGTTATTTAATAACTTTTCATAAAAAAGAGCAATCAACATTATTTTCTTAAACCGTTATCAAATGTGATATGTGTAAATTTGGCAGGGAAAAAAAAGGGGGGGGGGCAGAGAGAGAAGATAGGTTACAATGGCCCGTTAATTGATTTCCAAAAATTTACTGGCCCTAGCTTAAAAAAAGGTTAGCCACCCTGGTCTAGACATTTACATTAAATTCCGGTGAATATAGCCCCACATAGTGAAAATTTCTTGGCTCACATTTTTTAACTTACAGTTATGTATGTCTTTGAAATTTAACAAAATCTAGGACAATAATACAATTCAACCCTAGTTCCTAGAAATTAATTTAACTAATTAGAGAGCATAAAAAATTGCATACAAGGGGGTAGATAAATACATTTTGTTTTCTGTTTTCACTACCTAGAATCGAAACAATGTTCCATATACTTGTTGACTTAACCACGGAATGGACTAAAGGCTAATGTATGAAATCATTTCTGGAATGGTGCGATAGTAAACAAAGTATTTTCACATTACAGAAAGGCAGTGCTGAGGAAGACGGCAGGGGTTTAAATCATTCCCTCCATAACTTGAACATTAATGAGTTTTAACCGCATTGCTGGTCACGTGAACTGAATTTTAGTCTTATCTATTCTAGCTTGCGGAATTTGGTATTCGAATACTGGTTGGGTGTAGCTATTGAGGTTTTAAAAAAATGTCTTTCCACTCGTTCTCACAGCAAATTCCCCTAAATTTTACCTTTTCCATCCATATACCACGTTCTTAAAAATCTTTTTGCCTAAACGGATGGAAAAACATGCTTGAACTTATTTTAATTTTTTTTAATTCTTACTCGGTGACTTTGGAAGTAGTTTATTGGACTAATACACTTTATAGCACCTACAACTCCAATTATGTTTAAAATAAACTTTAAACTACTTCACAAGAGAGTTTAGGTTAGAAAATAATGTGGCATTTCCTGTTGGGTGACTTCACTACGAACCATTAAAAGTTGATAAAAATAACATATAAAAAGATAACAAATTTGATTTCCTTTATTTTGTTAAATTTTTCATGTTCATGGTGGAGTTATTTTTTCATTGATACTTCAGATTGGATCTGAATTAAGATAGGGCGGTCCTTGGCGGCATAGGTACATATACGGTTGGGACGGCTCTTCACAACTCAACACAATTTTGATACGACGTGTGGAATTCCTTTTAACACTTGAGTACCCGCCAGGTTTATTTAGCACGTTATGAAATGTCACCAGTCCCTTATCCTCGCGGAAGGCCAAGTGAAGCATGCTTTATACTCGCGATAAAGAGCAGTATGTCATCACCGCGCGGGCGGGCCTTGTGTGTGTGTGTGTGTGTGTGTGTGTGTGTACCCTCAAGGTCATCTGCGAGGCAATGTCAGTAGCCGTGCAGTCTGGACGTTTTGTGCTCTGCGTCAACCATGGCGCGCAGGTATAGTAGGATTCTGATAGGAAGAGAGGTATAGAAAAATACAAACTTATTTGTTTTGCGATCAAATAATTGATACACAAGGTCCATAGACTATCGCAGAGACGTCGCTAACTCGGGGACACAACAAACCTATTTTCACTTTAAATTATAAAATAAAACATATTTTGTACCAACTGAAAAATAATATGATACCGAAATTATTTCTATAAGCCATATAAAAAAAAGTTATATTATTCTCTTATTCATTTATGCATTGCTCCACATGTAAATTTTAAATTTTCTGAATAAAACAATTCACTGTTTCTTTCTACTGAAAGCGTTCCAGTTGAGTACCTATACTATTAGTTGAGGAGGGCGTGTACCCCCCACCCCCTACTAATCCGCTAAAGACGCCTGTGTAGATATTGCTGGGTGATGACGAATAATTTGTAGGCTTATTTTCCTTAAAGATAAAAAAATATCTCTTTAAGGCGTCCATGAAAACTATTTATTTATTTAGCGGTATTTAATGTGCACTTATTGAACCGTCAACACACGACTTTCAAATCAATTTAATTCTATAAAAGACACAGCACGCAGTCTCCCAGCCATTATTATTAATTCATCACTTTGCAAGATGCACGTCACATTTTGGAGGACAAGAAAACGTCATGGAATTCGAAAGTACAGGGAGAGGAAGAAGTTCGATTTTATGCTCTGGAATATAAAAATAATCCATGAGAACTATCCGTACATTTTACACTAATGAGGTAGATATTAGAAAGGTATAATTTAGAGGAATAACCCCTCATTTGCCTGGAGAGAAACTGGGAAACTATTAAAATAAAATCCCCTTGGTATATTTGGCCCGGATTTGAACCCTGATTCCTTGGGTCAACAGCAAACCAGACTAGATCAAACTGACGCCTTTGTCCCCGTATCCACCACTGTTGTTTTGTTGAGCTCTGATTGCATAGAAGTCACACAAGTTAACCGTTTTGTCATATGCTTGATTGTATTCATTGAAAGAAAGGCTGCGATGATTTGAGATATTTAAAGAAGCCCAACTTCCAAACATATGATTGTTACCGGGTTAATAAACATTTGATAAACACTTCAGTTGAGGTACAAGAAACATTTACTTTGGGAGTGGGGAACTAATGCGATTTCGTAACTTTTTTTTTTTTGCCTTCCAGTCATCCACATAGGTGGATCAAGAAAAGATGTTAAGTGCTATGCACGTGTGTTTATAGAGAGATGCGGGAGGGGAGGACACACGTTTAGTTCCAGGTTGAAGTCCTGTTTCAAATATTAGTCTTCCTATTTTATTTATGATTTAGTTTCAAAGATGCTCGACGTAAAAGGAACTAATGATGTCTTAAACATAAATAAAAAGCTATGCAACAGAATAAACTACAATAAAGAAAAGGCAATTAAGAGGGCTATAGCTGCGTGAGATTTAGGACGAAACAACATATGAATAGTGGAAGGATGAAGAAATGATCAAAGATAAAAAGCCCTTTAGCATTTAGATACATTTCTCTTTATGCACAATTAATATTTTTGTGTGGATTTTGGGTCTTTTACATTTTTTTTTTCTAATATAAATGTTTAATAATGACACTTGAACACGAGAACCCAGGACCTTTGGGCGTATTACAGTTGGATTACGAGTTCCTTCTTGGGAATTGTAAACACGCCGTACTGGTGTACTAACTCAGCCCCGTTCCATATGGGTTAGTTGTAAATGTTTTCTCAGGCCGAGTGGAAAACAGCAAATGATGGAAAGTAAGACACAACATGCTAACCTAAACAATCTTAACCTAAAATAAGGCAAAAAGATTGATGGGGCTGAATTCATAAAAGTCCTCCTGGCCAGTGATCGTGGCCCATCTAAGCTATGACGATAATCCTCCAGGTCAGTGATCGTGGCCCATCTAAGCTATGACGATAATCCTCCAGGTCAGTGATCGTGGCCCATCTAAGCTATGACGATAATCCTCCTGGTCAGTGATCGTGGCCCATCCAAGCTATGACAATAATCCTCCAGGTCAGTGATCGTGGCCCATCTAAGCTATGACGATAATCCTCCAGGTCAGTGATCGTGGCCCATCTAAGCTATGACGATAATCCTCCAGGTCAGTGATCGTGGCCCATCTAAGCTATGACGATAATCCTCCTGGTCAGTGATCGTGGCCCATCCAAGCTATGACGATAATCCTCCTGGTCAGTGATCGTGGCCCATCCAAGCTATGACGATAATCCTCCAGGTCAGTGATCGTGGCCCATCTAAGCTATGACGATAATCCTCCTGGTCAGTGATCGTGGCCCATCCAAGCAATGACTATAATCCTTCTAGTAGGGTGACCGTGGCCCACCAACCAAGCTATTAACTTTTGGGACACGGGGTCCCGTAGCCCAACTTTTATGTGCCGGGACCTTTGGCCTAGCCCACACTATTATTTAACCACTGAGATACTATTTATGGCTACAATGGAGGGGCATTTAAACTCTCTTAGGTATAATCAAGATGAAGTTCCAAAGAGGTTTTGTTCAGCTATATTTCGCAAAATGCGACAACCCGTCACGGTTAATACGATGGCGTGACCTGTACTGTCGGTACATGATTTAATTTGATCTCGTGTTTCCCTTTTTGAAGCATCAGAACATGCATTTGGTCATCGACCAAGCGTGATATTTCTGGTTTTTTCCCTACTACGTGTATACCGTTGTGTTATACACATAGATTAATTCGATAGTGAAATATGGATGAACAAGGTACCCGCATTTGCGTGGAGGGAGACTGGGAACTCATTAAGGAAAAAAACCCACCCTTAATACATTCGAGAGGGACTTGAACTCTGATGTCCCCGTCACCGATAATCCACTCTAACACGAGAGTGAGGCTTTAGAGACCATGCGACCACCGGCGTAGTTCTTCCTATGTTATGGACCTCTGAGTGTACGTGAAGATGATTTCAATAGAAGCGTTAACTATAATAGCACACGAAATTAGCGTGATTTCACTTTACCATCTGGTGTCTCAAAATGGTTTGAAAGGCAACGGGGGACATTTTGGGTTCACGCGCCGTTCCTCACGGGGAAGAGGGGGCTGGGGGAGGGAGGACTAGCTAACTTTGTTCTGGTCGGGTGCGGTTTTCATTACAGAAGTGGCTCTCAGGTGTTGTGACATCTGCGGCTCGAATCTGTTTACGCATACAGTGATGAAGGGGTTTGGTTTCCTCGGCGATGAAGCTCAATGGCTGCTCTCCAGCACGTTCAATCCAACGGCGTCATCGACTTAACTTTTTCCTCCACAGAGTGAGAAGGGGGAGGGGGTGAGATCTCTTCTCTTTCATCACAAATGACTTGATACAGTAGAGGTGCTATCGAAACTTTGTAAATTTTAAAAGCAGTAAGTTCATTTATCCATTGTTATTTTTAAGAAGATATATATATCGACCTATAGTCTTTGGTTTAGGTGGGGAAAGGAGCTAGGATGTGATTTAATTTTGCAAATTGCTTTCCCTTGTTCCGCTTGGGACACACGAGTATTTCATTATAATGTTGGTAGCTACGCTCTCTGGAGGCAGCAAAATTTGTGGGAAACCTCGTCAGAAGTATTTCCCTCTAACTGCACAACGACAACGCTGTCATTTGCAATGGAACAGTTCGTCGTTAAATTACGGTTACAGTCTACGTAAACTGGATTCAATATGGGATGTTCTTTCAATCACGTGATCCGTTACTTCCATTTTTTTTTCTTGCATGCCTTGAAAGATATATTTACTGTTCCCTTAATAATTATAATTTAGTTACTTTTGCCGAGTAAACTCATCGTTTGACAATCTTGGGAGTTTCTGCCAATGCAGTTGCTGGAAGCACTATTTTCACCAGAGATTTTTTTAAAACTTCATTCCAATCAATTTTTAAGTTTTAGGTAAATTGGTAGGCCTATTTAAAATAGTATTGATACGCACTTATAAAATTGGTAAAATCGAGGAAATTTTTTTTTTGTCTGGGAAAACTGAGGGAAAAAACAAATTTCTCAAAAATCTTTACAAAAATAGGAAATATTTGCTGCATTATACATAGTAGTCCTCGGCATATAAGGCAACTCTTACATACATAAATACATACATACGTACATACATACATACAACTACACAATACATCACATACACATACACACATACGCACATACGCACATAGTAAAATACGTACATACACATCACACAACACATACACACACACATACACACATACACACACATACGCACGCACGCATACATTCCTTTACGGGGTAGGCAAGAAACTGTGAATATAGCTAAAAAAAATCCTTACTAAAGCCATCCTCACTAACTTTCCTCACACTTCTTTATCCTTGCATATTTCCTTCGCTTCAACAACATCCATACACCAAGTCATACTTGTTATTTTATTCTTAAAGCTCTTAATGATTCTCTTTTTCACATATTCATCTACAACATTTAGCCACGTCTTACATGACTTACCCCTTCCTTTTGATCCATACACTTTACCTTTATTATTGTTTCGTCACTCGATCCATACTCATCCTCTAAACATGCCCAAACCACCGTAAGACAACTCTTGCACATTGACCTATTAGATTCCCTTTCAAACCACACTCCTTCAGCGCCCATTCATTACTGACTTTGTCCATGCGAGTTTTTCCCACATACATTTCTTAGACATCCCATTCCAACAGCATTCACCATTTCTCTTGTGTTTCTACTTAAACTTAAGAAATAATCACTCCAATTAAAACACATACCTTTCCCTCCCCCTTCTCCTTTTTATTCCCTTCCTGAATCATTGGGTTGCGAAACGTTGGCATATCTCCCCATCAAGCTAAATGACAATAACGTGACCTTGATTTTATGAAAAAAAATTTTCCTCCTCTCAGTGTCTGAAAAAAATTATAATTTATTTTAAAAAATCTGGAAAACACCGGTAATTTTGTATAAGAAAATA
This sequence comes from Timema podura, assembly GCA_033556935.1. NCBI lineage: Eukaryota > Metazoa > Arthropoda > Insecta > Phasmatodea > Timematidae > Timema > Timema podura. The sequence goes on from JAVRXN010000008.1 coordinate 59,625,188, forward strand.
GTAGCAGCCCTTTTAAAAGTATAACTCATACTATTAAAACTAATTTACCATGTCTACATGAATAGGTTGATAAAATTATCTCCTTTAATATTATTTTGAATGTCCAAACAAGAGTTGGGTTGTTGACGGCCGCGGTCGAGTCCACTATTTTAAAATATTATCTGAATATTAGAAAACATAGTAAATAAGGACGTTTACCTTACTTCATTATTTAAGTAGCCATAGAAATAGAAATATAACAAAAGTTTCAACATGTTTGTTATAATGAATTCATTGTAACCTTTATATATCCAGTTAAATGTTAAATTATCTGAGGTCAAGCTATCAAGTTAGTTCAGTAATTATTTTGTCTAACCCACCAATAAGAACAAGAGTAATATTAGAAATGCTTTAAAACAAATTTACACTCTGGTAATATAAATATAAATTTATGTACATATTTAAATCTCGAATTCAATATTTTCTCGACTCCTCAAATCTGGACTATCCTTAGTCTAAGCCTAGGCCTACAGGTCTTGCTGAGCCTTTTATTATAAAACTTGGATAGCTTAGTAACCCAAGCAGTAACCAGACAAAAAAAATGTTGGAATCCGAGTAATGTACAAACATCATAAGATTATTTTATAGATACGTATTATTCATTTAAACATTCTTAAATCATTGATTCAGGAAAATACATCATTCCAGCTTTTAACAAATCAATTAATAATGTAATTGTGGTACAATAACTGGTCTATAACCTAAACTTTTTTTTTCCATATTGGCAAAAAAATTTTTTTACTACTATATCAGCAATTACCTGTCAGAAGTGACAGTAGATTAACATATTTGAAATATTATTATATGAAGCTATATTTAGTAACTTATACAGGAGAGTACAGTTAGACAGTTATATGACAGTTTTGAAATATTCTAGAAATAATTTGTAATAGGCTATATTCATGTCATGTGATCTGCAACTGTCACTTTAGATTGGTAGCATCAATACCGATAGAGTAATAATACTAATATTATAGTAATTTTGTCATCAATGTTAACCTAAAAAATGTGTTTGTATTTAAAAAAAACACCTCTTACCGTATTATTGCTATTTTTACCTTCATCCGGCAATCTCTTTATAACGGTTTTAATATGGCAATCCCGCTTTAACCACCTTTATATGATAATTCCTTTTTAACTATTTTCATGTGACAATCCCGCATTACGGTAACTACCTTCAAATGGCAATACCGTAATAACTATCTTCATATGGCAATCCCACATCAACTACCTTAAAATGGTAATCAACCTTCAAATGGCAATATTGCAATAGCTATATTCATATTGCAATCCCGCATTAACTACCCTCAAATGACAATACCGCAATAAGAATCTTAATATGACAATCCCGTATTAACAACCTTCAAATGGCGATTCCCCTTCAAATGACAATACCGTAATAACTATTTTAATTTGGCATTCCCACATTAACTACCTTCACATGGCGATCCCCCTTCAAATGACAATACTGCAATAACTATATTCGTATGGCAATCCCACATTAACTACCTTCAAATGGTGATCCCCCCTCAAATTAAAGTACTACAATAACTACGTTTCATATTGCAATCCCACATTAACTACGTTCAAATGATAATACTGCAATAACTATTTTCATATGCCAATACTACATTAACTACCTTGAATGGCGAGCTCCCTTCAAATGATAATACCGCAATAACTATCTTCATATGGCAATCCTACATTAACTACCTTGAATGGCGAGCTCCCTTCAAATGATAATACCGCAATAACTATCTTCATATGGCAATCCTACATTAACTACCTTGAATGGCGAGCTCCCTTCAAATGATAATACCGCAATAACTATCTTCATATGGCAATCCTACATTAACTACCTTGAATGGCGACTCCCTTCAAATGATAATACGTAATAACTATCTTCATATGTTAATCTACATTAACTACTTCAAAGGGCGATCCCCCTTCAAATGATAATACCGCAATAACTATCTTCATATGGTAATCCTACATTAACTACTTTAAAGGCGATCCCCCTTCAAATGGACAATACCTCAATAACTTTCTTCAAATGACAATCCCGCAATAGCTACCTCGTTCACTGAGGAAGGAGCAAGTTGTAGTTTCACCTATTCATCTGACACGTCTCGTGCCCTCCACAAAGTAACGACAGACGAGGCACGGACAAGGGGAATGAATGTATAAATATCAGCCCTGTTGCGTGATCCCTCGTCCGTCGAACAATTTCCGACAAGGCCTCGTCACGTCGCATGGGCTCGTCGAGTGGAATCCGTTTTCTTAGCGCCGAGAGTAGGGTCTCGTGCAGTCGATTGCATTGTTCGCGCATTGACACTCCACTCGAAACCATCATCTTCTTTGTTTGGATTTATTTTTCTCCGTATGTTTGACTGGCGATGAGTGTACCTTTCGGACGTTAGCCTGTATATAGTTTGGCTCAGAACGGATGATAAACTGGCACAGCTTAGGATAGAAAAAAATGCGAAACTTGTGGCTTTTGTTTGGTTTTAAACGTTTTAATATAAAGGTTATTTAATGGCTTAGTTCACGGGGTAGAGATGATATTAGTTTAGGAGAAGTTCACTCATATTATCTTGGGGGGGTGGGGGTGGGGGAACAGTGATACCTTTTTTTTTTGCTCCGCATATCACTACATGTCCGGGATATCCACATTTAGCTACACTAATGAAGTAGGGACGAGGAAGATAAAAATCATAAAATGAACATGTATTTGCATGGAAGTATAGTGAAAAACTGTTTAGGAAAAATTATCCTCATTAAACCCGACCAAGATTCGAACCTCGATCTCCCGTCATCGGCAGTCTAAGTCTTCTTAAAGAGTAGTGCGTTGGACCACGCGGGCACCAAAGCGGGTCTTTCTAATCTTACTCTCCCGTCTGCATTTAGGTTTTCCCGATTGTCTCTTCCATTGGGTTTACCAGTTCATACCCTGAACACGGTTCTAGATTTTCCCATTCGCGCTGAATATCCTACCCACCGTAATCTACGAGACTTGATTATACTAACAATGTCTTGCAACGTACAGGGTATGTAACTAATCATTAGGTAACCTCCTCCACTCTCCAGTAGTTTATAAATATAATTTTAATTAATCATTATAATAATAAAAAGGGTACATAAGGAAAAAAACAATAATTTTGATTAACAAAAAATTAATTTTTACAATAAAAGTAATAATTATGTACATGGGCATACCATTTTTGAATAGATATTGATATAAAAATATGTATTTTAATAAAAATACTTGGTTATCATATTCATTTTACCAGGGAGTTTTAGTTTTAATCCACTTGCTTTTCTACACATTAGATCTAAGTTTAAATAGTTATTGATTAGGTCGTGTAGGAGATAGGGCTAGAGAGGTATTAGCCAGTCATTCTTCACAATATTAAGGCATTGGTTTCACTATTTTGATTATTTTCTATGCGGGGGAGGAGGGTGATCGTCCCCATCGCCTCTCCCTGGATCTGATGACAGCTAGAAAAGTTCTACTTGATCGCGTATTCCAGGTCACAGGATCAACGGCTGTCATTTTTATAGATACTATCAATACCTATACAATAACATTAATAATTGAGTAAAATGTCACCAATTTTGACCGTAAAAAAATGTATTTGTATTTTATAAAAAGTTTTTTCCTACCAAATTCTTATTATAATTACCTATTTTGTAAGTTTTGTGGTTGAATGCTTTTTATTGGAACGCCCATGAATAATTGATTCCATACATTTTACAATAAGATGTTGGAATTCGAATCAAGGTTTTCAGGTGAGGCTATCAGAGCTTACACCATGCTGTGCTAACCCAGGTATGGAATGCAGTAGTTTCGAGAGCAAAAGTCAGTTAAGTGACCCAAAAAAAATAAATTTAAAAAATGTCAATCGGAGTTAAACGTAAATTTTAAATCACAAAAAAACCACTTATTATTTCTTAGAACACTTTCCTGAGTTTTCCTCCAAGGGAATGGATGGTATACACTCAGAATATGCACTTAACAGGTGAATTGAGAAAGGAAATTCTACTTAACCTTCCTATCTTTTTTTGTTTTGTTTTCTGCCTCTCAATTATTTACGATTTACCGATCTCACTTCAAATTATTGTAACCATATATTTATTTTATTAATGGACGTTGCGCGGTCAACTGTGTGTACACACAGACCTCCCTATTGAATAATGATGTGCAAAGGTCACTTTTTAAATGCGAAGTCGAAGCTGAGCTTGAAAATAAGTCATGTTCATGTTAGATGGCCTTCTGTTGATGGAGATACCGGGGTTCTAATCCCGGTCGGCTCTACTGAGGGTGATTCTTCCTAAAATGGTTTCCCCACTCTCCTTCTATGCATATGTGAGTAGATTCTTTTTAAAATGATTCCTTTCTCATCCCTACCCCATTAGATTAATTATCATATATACGTATAACCTGAATAGTTAGTAAGACAGACTGATACATATCCATTTAGATAAAGAGAAAGGTTTACATAAAAAGCATACTTATATTCTTTGACGCTGCCATAATTTGAATTCATCCACGCCTATGTTACATACTATGTCATGTAATCCATTGTAGGTGTTTTTTGTTACGACGTCTCAATACCTGTTCGCATATGAACTATTTACACTGGTATACCAAGGATGGGGAAGGTTGAATTAAGAGGAAGTGTACCATATTTGCGTGGAGGGAGAGGGTAAAACCATTTAGGAAAAAATCACCCTCACTACACCCGACCGGGATTCGAGTTCCAATCTTCCCTTCATCGGCAGTCCATTCATTTGCAAGAATGGTGCCTTAAGGCTTAAATCATTCGACCACTGAGGCGGGTTCCTATTCGGTGTTAAAATATTGTTTAGGAGCCGTAATAAAAAATGACTATTTTGAAATATGTCATGTATAGTGAAATATCGAATAATCGAAGGTTTCTTCTTAGAAATATTTCGAAGATTATTGTGGGTATCAATGTCAAAACGATGTAGATTTGACCTTCGACTTCGACATGGAACTTTGCACACCCATGGTACTCAGCTATCCTTATAGTACGTGGGCACTCGATTGCATTACACGGTAGAAGATAATTTTCAGCCCTCGGTTATTATTTAAGGTCAAAGTGTTTACGCTCTATATGGGACACTTTTAAATTATTTCAAAGTTTAAATTAACCATTGCGTGTTTACAACTCATTAATGAAAACCCCCCTAGTTCTGAGTTAAGAAGCTTTGTCATGTTTTGTAACTTGGGGAGTTTTAGGTATCGTGTTGTGGTGAACAACCGTGCGTGTGTGCGAGTGTGTATGTGTGTGTGTGTGTGTGTGTGTGTGTGTGTGTGTGTGTGTGTGTGTGAATTATCCCCGGCCTGACGGCGAGTGCTATAGTCCGGCAACAACTTCTTGATTCTTTTCTCAGACCTGTCCCCTCGTTTACCGAGTTTTTCTATTCTTCCGGTCGCTCTGTGTAGTGATGAAACAGTTTGAATTGAGGAAGTACACCCGCGTTTGTATGGAAGGAGAGTGGAAAACCTTTTAGGAAACATTTGTTTCTGGTGTACCCGGCTAAACTAAACAATACGAGACTAACGCCTCTGCCCTCATGGCCTTCTCTGATGGTTTTGTTTTTATAGTACATTGTCATAAAGGCGACCGGCACCACTTGATTTTTGGTACTATGCGCCGTCCAGGCTAAGGAGAGGCGATGAGGAAATGTGAACTTTATAAGAAGTATACCCACATTTGCGTCAGGTTGGGAAACCATTTAGGAAAATCGTCACATATACCCGGCTTGGCCTTCCTTTTACCGACAATCCAGACAAGACGAGACACGCTTTTTTCCGCATGCACAATGGTGCGTGGCTTAGACCTTGCCAAAGCTACTTACTTTAATAAGATATCGTCACCAACAAACCAAAGACGACGAGGTTGGTGGCTTTGTTTGCCTGCCCATCTGTGCGGGGTTAAAGTTGAAGGCTTATTTTTGATATCCGCCTAGGTGGCGTGGTTAGCTAACGCGCTAGTCGTGTCGAGCTCGACTGCCGAGGACTGGGAGATAGAGGTTCGAATCTCGGTCGGGTGAACTGGGAGTTTTTTCTAAATTGTTTTCCACTCTCCCTCCACGCAAATGCGGGTTCACATCCTCTATATTCAACCTTCCCAATTCCTAACCCATTAGCGTAAATAGTACTTAAGCGTATAACCCGAACGGGTAGTAAGACGCGGTGCTAAATAAATAAAAAATAAATAAATATTATTTGATATAGACTTACTAATAAGTTACATTATCTCCTATGACCAGTTTCATCGTTAGATTGAGTACGCCTCATGTGTGGTGCTATGCTATTTACAAGACGACACCAACCTAGAATCGAATAAAGTGGGTTGGTTTCGCATATGAAACTGGCCCATTCCGTTCTGGTCTAGGTAGGTGTCCTGTATTCAGTGTAGCGCTTGTCTCAACTCTGTTTAACTGTTGCCGATATGCCTGTGTGTAGGTACTCGCGAGTGTATGCACCGTATAGCGTGTGAAAACATTTGCTCTAAAAGGATCAATAAAGTGGATGGTATGTATGTAAGCCAACGTCGTTACTTACTTTAAGTGAAATAGAATGTTAATGAGTAATTTGAAATTGTAAATGGGGGAGACTTCCAGTGAACCTCTATAAACAGTAGTCTACAGGAAGTAGCTTATACCTGATCGTTGAGTGCCCTAACTTAATGAGGCATTCATTAACACCTGTAAGGATCAGTTCGTTTTATGAGATGCAACATAACACTGAGGTAACCCGCTTCGGTGGCCGCTTGGTCTAACTAAGGCGTCACTCTCGCAACTAGAATATACTGCCAATAACGGGGAGATCGGAGCTCGAATCCCGGTTGGATGTATTGGTTTTTTCCTAAATGGTTTTCCACTTTCCCTCTACTCAAATGTGAGTACATTCCCTCTAAATTCAACCCCCCTCTACCCTAAAACATTAGCGTAATTAGTACATAGGCGTAGGCTATAACCCGGGCTATAACGTTGTTTACTATAGGCCCACACATTATTAACAAGTTTTTAAAATTACAAATAAGTTAAAACATGGATGAGTGAAGGATTATCTGACGTGCCCGGGATTTGATTCCGATCGATTGCATTTTGCAATTTTTTTCCCCACATTATGTCATTTAGGAAAAATCACCCTCAATATACCTGGATGGGATTAAAATCTTGACCTTCACAGTCACAGACAAATTATAGTAGACAAGCTTGAAGTTTAGTCCGTTTGCTCACTGATTCGAGCAGGAGGGTCGTTGGTTTCCCCCTAGTGTGGCTTTTAAAATCTTTTCACGTGTGACTTCTGGCGTAGCTATTAAAATCCCCTCTCAGCCTGTTCTCTTAGTATACAATCCACTCTCAGCCTGTTCTCTTAGTATAAAATCCACTCTCAGCCTGTTCTCTTAGTATAAAAATCCACTCTCAGCCTGTTCTCTTAGTATAAAATCCACTCTCAGCCTGTTCTCTTAGTATAAAATCCACTCTCAGCCTGTTCTCTTAGTATAAAATCCACTCTCAGCCTGTTCTCTTAGTATAAAATCCACTCTCAGCCTGTTCTCTTAGTATAAAATCCACTCTCAGCCTGTTCTTTTAGTATAAAATCCACTCTCAGCCTGTTCTTTTAGTATAAAATCCACTCTCAGCCTGTTCTTTTAGTATAAAATCCACTCTCAGCCTGTTTTCTTAGTATAAAATCCACTCTCAGCCTGTTCTCTTAGTATAAAATGTATAATAAGAGAACCGGAGGGCAATATGCCAAACCAACAAAATCATCGTAAGAAATATTTTACTATTTTCTATTGGATACCTAAATACTATCTAATCCAACACACTTTTTAATACAAGCGCTGACCAGCACATCACATGTCAATTTGTCTTCACTACAGTATTCACCCAACTCTGGTGCCAGTAATCGCAAAATAATTTGTAAGGCGAGCCTTTACTCGAATCCATTTCAATCATGGCCCTTGTATACCTACATTTGTCCTATAACCACTATACACGGACTATGTACGGCTTTCAAAAGTATTTCGCCTACACAATGGAACTTCTTTTACAACTTCACATAGATCAGAATTACCAATACGTAGTAGTTTGTAGCACTACAATCCCATCTCATGAAAATATTCGAACCTTATGACACCTAACTATGAAACTCTTAACTGGACTCTTGGTATTGGAACAAGTTCATTGTAATTGAGTTATTTCCTAGCATTGGCATCGTTAAAATTACTAATTTGAGGCGGTGATGTGACTAGCTGATTAATTATTTATCTTAACTAGTGTCCTTTAATTCCACCTTACACAAAATAAACTCAGGTGTCGATCTTCCAAAATAATAATCTTGTTTTATTTAATAATGACGTCCTTAGACAATCGAATCGGCTTAAGAAGAGTTTAAAACATTTGAAATATTATAATATATTCATAAGCTAAGTCGTGTTCTGCATTACGTTTTTTTTACAAATGGCATCGATCTTAACAGCTTCAAAGTAGTAATATTTTGTTAGTACTTATAGGTTGCTCTACATTTATTTTTGATATATTTCAAAAGGTAATTTTCATGTCGATCCGACTACACAAGACATTACAGAACTTCACTCAAATTACATGCAATTTAATACATGAGGTATTTTTTTTATCTTGGGTTATCTAGTAAAAATCTATTAAAACGGGCTCTTCAAAACTAATGTTAATTTTTTTAATGTGGATGGTGAGAAATATTCTCACTTTTACTTTGTAATGCATTTTTTAAAACGGATTCCAACACCGCGTGATTTGATTTTGTGTGGTAAATCGCATGTTTTTATGTTTGTAATATATGCTAATTAAATAGCTCACACTCTACTGTTCACTTGCCAAATGCCATGCAGAGTCCACTTTTCATAGGAAGGGCCTTATCTAACAGTTAGAAAAGTTACTAACTAGATTGACTTTCACGTATTCATACAAGTCATGTGATCCGCTGCTGCCACTTTTGATGGGTAGTATTAACACCTATAAAATAACGCTAATATCATGGTAAAATGCTGTCAATTTTGACAGCAAAGTTGATATTTTCCATATGGCCTGACTGTAGCACTGTTTATCACCTTTGGATGACTCAACAAGACGCATGCTAATACACTACACGACAGAACTTGTGGTCCCGTTCCACGCGAGGCAGATCTATAACTCATCCAACTTGCACCTGTCCGTCTCCTTGTTGGATTCTTCATCCATCCATAACGATGACAGAATCCATCCATCTTAGACGTGTGTAGACGTTATCGCTATCTATAGAACAAATTTATATTGATTGAAAAAGGTATTGGGGAGGAGAGAAGGCTTAAGATAAAGCATTTACTGAAATGTGCACCACATCCAGAAAATTCGATCTGTCATACCATCATCTTTCGATAGCTAATCTTGAAGGCGGATACTTGCGATGACCACCATAATGAGGCGTTGCTTAGTTGGCCTGGTTTCACTATAATTAGGAGGTCCTGACTGAAAATAGAGCCGTTGTGTTAAATATCTCCTGAGATATTCAAAGGATGTACAAACTCGTGTTCTCTAGTGTCACTGCTCAGAAAATACGTTCCCGTTGCTTTAACCAAGGGATCTACGATGCGATGATAATTGCGATATTGAGATTTAACCTCTAATTCTAGAGCATCTATAGGACCGACATTTATATAGAGTACAGTCCCATTTTCATAAAAAGGACTTTTAGAAATTACTAACATAGCTTTTTGCGGTTGACATTGATAACCATTTTAATATATTATTAGTATAATTTTATAGATGTTGATAATATTTAAAAAATGACAGCTACAGATCACATGACTTGACATATGAATACACTAAAGTAGATATAGTAATTTTTCCAGTTGTCAAATAAAGAAGGTATTTCCTATAAAAATAGGGCTACAGTAGGGTTCTGTTAAAAAGAACCTTCTCTGACAGTTACAAACGTAACGAAAACCTATTTAATATATTCATATGTCAAGTAATTGATCTGTGGAGGTAATTTTTTTACCTACATTGTCAATACCTATAATAGCCTCTAACATCATTGTTGACCATGAAAAACGTTTGTGTTTACTAAAAGTTCTTTATTACCAGGCAACTATTATAGCTTAAGAAAAGTAATAAACCCAATCTCATATTTTGTTTTGCTCACTTTGGCAATAGAACTAAGTAAGAACCCTTGGATCACTAATTGGAATGTCAGAAAACAATGAAGTTTTAACTACAGCCTAGCCTTGCTTGAATGTGAATCTTTTCATACAAAAACGTTAATGTTATTTTAATATGACACAGCATAATTAGTAAGTGTTATTATTTTATTAAAAAAAAAAATCCTACTCTGAACCATGTTTGATAAAGATTGTTCTATGCCTGGCTAAATATAATTTCTAAATCTTGATATAAGACTCACTTATCAACACAACACTCACACTCACATCATTTATTATCACTATATGTGTAGATAATTATCCGAGAGCTTAGATCAGTCGGTAGCGTGTCTGCCTAGTGAGCTAAGGGTACCGGGTTTGATTCCTGGCATGGACAAAAAATTAATAATCGGTGAAGTTTGGTTTACCCTTTCACATTGATAAATTAATGGCCAGGAACTGGATGTTGTGCCTGTCCTAGTCTTTAAGTTAGATTATAAGTCATATGAAGCTACGAAAGGCCTAGCAAGCTGGAAGAGGAAAATATATGGCTTGAATAAAAAAACTGACCCAGACCACAGGTTGGAAACAATAATGGGTGTACAAAAAACGTATAAATAATTATCCTTAACATGTGTTACTATTCCAAATTTTATACTCAGGTGTCATTTAACTAATTTCAAATTCCTTCTTATTTTTTAGAAATAATTTCCATTTTACTATAAACATTGAATTTTTTTTTTCTCTTTGTTTCAGGTGAGTAGACTGATTTCTTGGAGCAGTTTTCACTTGAATGTAAGTGTCCAGTTTTTTTTATGTTAATGGGATTCTTTAGAATAACCATACAATCCACATAACTTTTAAAAGGGCCGCTTTGGATTAGGTAGGCCTATGTAACAATTAAAAATGTATTTAAAATCGCACACTTCATCGTATGAAACATTATTTGAGTTTCCTTCCTTTCACCCTAATTGCCGCACTACACGCGTTCCATTGTAAGTATTATTCTTGTCGACCTCGGTGCTTTTGAGGTTAAGTACTCACCTCAGGACCCGATGCTCGTGGGTTCAAACCTAGCTGGGGTCGTTGGATTTTTCTTGAGCAATAAAAATGTCATCAAACAAACTTTCTCCGGAGGGAAAGTAAAGCCGTCGGTCCATCTTGATTGTGGCATGTAAAAGAACACTGGAATATATGTAAAAATACCTTTCCTGGCAAAATTGGTGGCTCCTTTCTCTCTCTCTCATAGAAATTCTCGTGTTCTGATATAATTAGTCGGTTCGGAAATTGAACGTTAAATACCTCAAATAAAAAAAAATCTTCCCGTCCTTTCTTTGGCACGACGCTAGTTTTAAAGTCCCATGCCCCGTTTGCCATACCATTTGTTTACAATTATTATTCTCGTAATGTTTGTAATAGTATTTTATTTTTAGCACTAAGTATAAGTAATCTTCCGGGCTCTTCGCATTTTATTTACACTTAACCTACTTATTAAATCATGTGGACTAAAAGTCAAGCTCGTCTAATCTATTTTACCGTCGGTGGGAATGTCGGGGTTCGAATCTTGACCTGATGTACTGAGCGCATTCATATGTCAGGTTATGTTACCCGTAGCTGTTGCTCTTGATATATATTATCAAAAACTATAAAATAGTAAAACAAAAGTTGTCAATTTTGGCCTCAGAAGAATTTTTTTTTTCTAAAAAAACCATTGCTATGCAACTTTGACTGTAGTAATCGAACATTGTATTGTGAAGAATTAGTGTAAGGTTGGCGGTTCACCCTGTAATACAACATGGCGACTGTCCAGCTGGTTGTTCTCAACTCTGTTAATTCATATCCTTCCCTCGTATGTCGGTGACCGTTAGAATAGTGCGGTCATTGGGACGAGACCGGTCGTTCAGGTGTTTCCTGCCGGCCCTGGGGTCGCCGTCGTCAACTTTTGGACTCAAGAGGAGTGTTCGAGTCTCCCTACACGTCACTACAAGATGACATCTCATTAGGGTTGCTACGCACCTGGAAATGTTAAGAAGGAGCTTTACAGTTGAAGGGGCAGCCCGCAACCTGCATTTCACCCATTTACCCAAAGGTTATTCTTATTCTGATGATATCTCAACTATCATGAATGATAATAAAATATTTATTGTGTCAAATTCAAGGTATCAATATGCAAAACGATAATGCCAGACTCAAATTTTAATAAAACCATGGAATAATTAGATAAAAAATTAGATATAAATGAATAAATGTGTTTGAGCTTCAAACTATTAATTGAGAAAAAAATTTTAATTTTTAACTAGGCATTTATTATCGCAACTAGTTTACGCTTGCAACAGTACAATTATAATTGGGTGTTTTATATATGAAAAAACTGAATAAACCCAAAAATACCATTTTCATGCCTTTTCGATTTAATATTACATTGGAGATAGGTCACTTTACCTCCATTATTTTCTTGTCAAAACCCCATTAAGTACGCTTGGCTGGTTACAGAAGGGTAGAAGGGGGAGGGCTCGGTTATCTTTCAATACTCTTCTAAGACCTGAAAAGTTTCTAACAAGCCAGCACCGACACAAAGTTCGTCAGGTGCTAGTGCTGTATTGGTTGGAATGGGTAGTACTATAATTTGTTGCGATTTTTTTTTTCAAAATGGTGAAAAAGAATGGGAGAAACCATCTTTCTGATCACAAAAAAAAAAAAAAAAAAAAAAACCAGAGAGGTTTGAATTTTAAAAAGTGTCGAGAAATTCAAAAAATAATGTCCGTAGAGGAGGGAAGATTAGAGAAAATACACAAGCAAATAATTTTTAAGAAAATTAAAAACAATTAAGAATGGCCCTTAGAATTCACACCACTTATCGCGTGGTAAAAAGTGTCAGTCTCCTCTTGGCTGACTTGCTGTTAACAGAGAGGATGGGGTTTGAATCCCAGCGGTTGTATTGAGGTAGCTAGTCATAAATGATTTTACTCTCTTCCCCTACAAAAATTCAAGTAAACTTTCTTTAAATTCTATCTTTCTCATCCCTATTCTATCAGTGTACATGTGCGGGTATTCCGAGAGGGTTGTAATATGCATTGTTTGTAAATGATATCTGCCTTAACTGAACTATATTGAGGGTCAAACCAAGTCATATTTCTTCCTAGGAGTGGAAACACATGCAACAATCCTACAGGTTTATAAAAACTAATTAAATTACCTAGCATTCTAATCTATGCCATCTAGTAATTCCTTGATATTTGGATATTTCCATTTTAAAAAAAACAACTCAAATGACGTTATTTAAAAAAATTAAACTATTTTAAAGTAAATTTGAACATATTAGACCTTAAAATTTAATAATGTCACATAAAATTTGTGTTTTTTTAATTAAGTTGCTTAGGCAACATAGTTTTTACCTATTTCCTTATCAAATGATACTCACCCAAATACTCTTTATATTTATTTTATTTATTAACACGGGTATGACTACCCGTTTAGGTTGTACGCATATGTACTAATTACTCTGTTGGGTCAAGGATGAGGATGGTTATTATTTGAGGAAGTGTACCCACACTTTGGTAGAGAGCCATTTATGAAATAAAATTTATTTATATCTGTTTCTTTCACAAATGGCGTGGTTATAATTTAGGAAAGGTAGCATTTAAAGGAAGGGTACTAACATTTGGAAGGAGGGAGAGTTTGTGGGATACAATGTCAGATACCCACACTTGCTAAATCAAACTAGGATTCGAGTATTGACATTCCTGATACAGTCGACTCAACATAGGAAGAGTGGTAAATGACAGCTAGCAGTAGTTTTTTAATTCAGTAATTCCAAGGAAGTATTAATTGGAAGCGTTTGATAAAACTACTTTATCATCAATTATTAAGCAAATAATAAATATTTACACATAGGTTAATTAATATGAGGGACTTTCAATCAATGTTTGCACAAAAATAAAACTTCTGCTAGATGTCAGTTACCACCACTCACTCCTAGGATGAAAAGACTGCTGCACCTCTGAGCTATAGCTCAGGCAAGATGGAACCGACACCTTTGTCCTCCTGATCATTAGTATACTTTGACTGTGTACAGTGTGTGTTCCAAGTCTGAGGTATTTCGTAACCGGTGTATGATCCATAATGTGAATTATATTATATTACATTTTATCGAATCTTATATAATCCAAGAGAATTTTTAGTTACTATGATTAATAGTAATAACCATTCACATTTGTTTTTAAACCAATCATTACATGGACTCGGAAAATAATACATCAATGATCGTAATTAATATGAAATCAGTTAAAAAAATATCTGATTCAACCTCAGATAAAACAATGAACAACAATAATTATTTATTCTTAATTTATAATACTAGATATGCTAATATTTTAGCCGGAAAAGTCATATGCTCTAATGAAAATGGTGGCCAAAGTTTAAAAAATTTAAGGTCCAAATCTTCTCAATTTATATTAATATACAACATTACATTAAAAAATGTTTAATTTCTTAGAGGTTTCGGTTGTAGTATGAAATTCTCAATGTAAACTAAAGCGCTACATCGAGTTTTGTATGAATTATTGTCTGAGAGGCCATTTTTCCTATCAAGAATTCTACTATATAGTGGTATGTAGTAATAAAAAAAGGCCTTCTAGATGTCATTCCTCCAAAAATCATTGGATAGTAGAGTCAAGTTTTCATAAGAAGGCACTATAAAAATTAATAGATGTATGCATCCGTCAGCTCACGTGACTTATAGCTGTCAATTTTAATAGATATTATCAATAATTATTAAATAACACTAATGATAGTTTATAATACAATATTTGTTAATTTTGGTCGCAAAAATAATGTGAGTGGCAAGGGATGGTGAAATAATACAATGTAAAATAGACTGTATTAGGTTTAAAATTGTTATTTTAATCCTGAAATTATAAAATAAATATAAAATAATCATAACACACAATATTATTTTTTGTATTAGGCTATAATGTTAATCAATGACTCAAAGGTTCCAGAACGTTCAACTTTACAAGTCAAGACAAAACCACAATAGATTGTACTCGTACCTATGCCAAAAGCCTGAATTTGAAATTAAAAACAACACAGTAAATATTATCCCCGTGAGATCTAATACATCAGTCTTAGTTTGAATTGGTCAGCGTTAACAAAGAGGTCAAGGTTCAAAACCTAGCCAGTTGCGCTGGGAATAATTATCATCCTGCAAATTTTACTGTTATATTTCCATAAACCTCTCACCTCATCCCTGTTACAATGCACTCAAACTACCCTAACCCAATTCGGTCTTCGAAAGGTCTAAGGGTAACAATATACTAGACTACCAATGACGGAGAGAATGGGGCTCGAATCCCTGAATGGCTATACTGAGGGTGTATTTTCTCAAGTAGTTTCCAACTTTCCCTTAGCGCAAATGCTTGTCACTTCATCCATATTCAACCTTCCTCATAACTAACACACTAGCGTAATTAGTACATAATGTGTATAACCCGGGCGGGTAGTAAGACCTTGTGCTAAACAAAAATCTTAATAAAATGTAATGTACATTTTAAAGTGTACAAAACACCTAGATAACACCCGCTCAGGTTATCCGAATTTAATATCGCTAGTTGAGTAGCTGGAAATAAAGGTGAAATTTAAATTAAATGTACTTACATTTGCGTGGAGGGAAAGTGGGAAACAATTTTGGAAACACTCTCATTGCACCTATCTGAAATTCGAACCTTGACCTCACTATCACCAGAAAACCAGAACCCGATATTTAGTCCACATGCCTATTGATCGGAGTATAAATTATATAGATATGGTACATTTAAAGTGACTCGACCAAACAGGCTGTTTTTGGTCCAATATGATCAATTATTTTGATCAAATAAAAGGTGTCTCTTGTCTAAACTAAATTTGGTTCATCAAGTCAATAGTGGTTACAATTCAAGTGTTAACGGCTATTTTTGCTATGTTTAGGCGTTCATAGGAAAAAGCTACTAATTTATAGGAGCAAACTGTTTGTTAAAAAAAAATTGTGTGCAATGAATATTAAAATGTAACCATTAGATTTTATGGATATTTTGAGTTCAAAAAGGTTCAAACTATTGAGTATAAATTTGGAAGAAAAACACAAAAATACGGTTGTTCATTCAATTTTAGTGGAATTTTACTTTTAGTAAAGTATCAAACTGGAATATAAACATGTTAAAGTGAACCTGTCACTTGAAATATTAAACAAAAAAGAAATATATATTTTTAATTAATTAATTATAAGTAATATGCTACTTTAATAGTGCGTTTAGAATTATTTGTACTTTCTAAACAAACATGTGTGTTTGTGGTTAGTTTTGGAAGTTATTTAAATGCATAGCAAAATGTATCAAATAAAAATGTATTATTCATGTTTGTTACATTAAATTCAATACTTTAATGAATAAATGCATCACTAGTTCCTTAACCAAGTCCAATTTTTTTTATTTTTTGATACCTACCTATTGTCATTACATTATTTTAAATATGGATTATATTTGGAGAAATTTAAATGAATGAATATCTAAAATAAATATTACTCTTTTCTTTTACAGGAAGTTGACAAGTAGGTAGAATTACTATCCTCAAGAAAAGGAAATGTATTTCAGGTATTTCCGCGAAACTAATAAGCTGTAGCTCAATGCCAAAGTTCAACATCCCCACCCAACTCATTTACTCTCTTTTCAGTTGTCCACAAACCTAGGGTGTCTGAGACCTTTCAAGGCAGAAACTACCTAACCACCATTTACAAGTTGCCTTTAAATTTGAAGGTCATTTCAATGTTATTTGCAAGTAAACCTCATTCTTAAGAGTAACTGTGCGCTGGTATCCAGAAATATCCTCACACTTGACTGAGTCAGGATTTAACTCTGACATTACACACTTCATTAGCCGCGTGGTCTAACGCTCTACTCTTGTAGTAGACGGGGAGATTGAGGTTCAAATCTCTGTTGGATGTACTGAGGGTGGTTTTTACTTAATGTGTTTTCTAAATGTGTTTCCTAATGTATTTACATTTTAAAACTTTTAAATTAATTTATAAGAATTCTAATCAGTTAAATTTACTTAAATGTATGTATGATTTATTTTAGAAGTGGTGAATTAGGAGTATTATCACATGTATTTACATTTTAAAACTCTCCCTTCACGCAATTGCAAGTACACATTTTAATCCCAAAAACCATTGGCGTAATTAGTACATAAACGTATAACCTGAACGGTTAGTAAGACGCGGTGCTAAAAAGAATTCTGATATTATGGTCTAGACTCAAGAGTCTGTGTACTCTTGGAGAAGAACACGAACCAAATCAACGTTTTGGGGGAGTTGCGGGACGGAGTCGGGGTTAACCTTGTACTCTTTACGAAAGGGTCGCATCGCTATTATAGGGGAGCAACACATTATAATTTCCTCATGTTAAATTCAACACAATTAAGGTGGGAGTACAGGGGACGCGAGAAAAGGTGTTTTTGCAGTTTTTATATCGAAACATTATTTTGGCTAAAGTAAATAAATAAATATATATATATAGCACCACGTCCGTTCATGTACTAATTACGCTAATGTTTTTAGGGATTATGAAGGCTATATTTAGAGGAAGTGTACCCAAATTTGTGTGGAGGGAGAGGGGAAAACTAATTTGGAAAAACACCCTCAGTACACTAGACTGATATTCGAACCTCGATCTCCCCATCATCGGCAGTCTAGTTTACTGCGAGAGTAGCGCGTTAGAACACAGCAGCCACCGAAGCGGGTGGATAAAATATTGCTCCAATAGGAACATTAAGTTTAATTTTCTTCGCATGGTGATGTCAACAGTTGTTGAATATCTTTCATTGAGCATAGCTGGATTAGATTACAAAGAGAGAAAGTTGTCATTAAATTCCAAGACACCCTTGACAGACATTCATTCACTGTTCAGGTCACCTTGTGAAGAAAAGTAGACTTATGTTTCTACTTGAGAATTATTTGAGTTCTTTTGACCAAAAAAGTTTTGATTCAGAAACTGCAAAAACACTTTTTCTCGCGTCCCCTGTATCCTCGCACTTCAAGTTATATGCTAACTCATTATTTTATTAAGTAAATGTATATACATATATATGCTATATCCTGAGACAAGCATCTGTGGATCAGTAGGTACATAGATTAAGAGTCAGTTTGGTCTAATATAGTTTGTTGGCGCGGGAAAGTAGGGGCTCTCTAAGTCCTATCGAGGGATCCCTCCCTTACGCCCAAGGCCGTAGCCAGGGGAGGGTTTTGGGGGTTCAAACCCCCTCCGAAATTCTATGAACAAAATATATATGGCTTTATTTATGGTTCAAACAATATCAAAATTAAGATACAGTTACAAATTAGGGGGCTGTGTTACCATAAAAAGCACTTCAGAGAGCTTCTAGAAGTGTTTAATATTTAGAAATTGTCCAAGCCTTCAGCAGTTAGGGGGTAGTGTTACCATAAAAAACACATCAGATAGCTTCTAGAACTCTCTATCCTATAGACTTTTTTCTATCTTCCGACAATTGGGAGAGATGCCCACCGAACCCCCCCCTCCCCCGAAATTATTGGCTGGCTACGGCCTTGCTTACGCCCCGTCCCCATGGTTTTCCAATCTCCCTCGACGCAAATATGGACACATTTACTATACATTTTACCTTCTTCATCATTATCGCTAGTATATTGGTGTAATTTAATGTGGAAATCCCGGAAGGATGATAAGACGCGATGCAATATTTCCTGTGAAATGAGAAAATTGAAATGGTACTGTAAACCTGACCATTCATTGCCCTACAATTTGGTCAGTTTTTAAACCCCCATCAACACGTGAACTTTCTGAACTGACTGATTATATCAGCACACGACATATAAACCAAATTAATATATAGAATGTACACAACATCAAGCCCCCCTGCCGTGAAATTCCTCACTGTGAAAGGGGAAACCCACATTTTACCATTGATGCATTTTTGGGCCATACCAGTAATCAAATCCAAGACCCGCAGCTCAGTTGGCAGATACGCTATCAACTGAGTCATGGTGTTAGACTTTGGAGGAGGGAGGAGGAAGGAAGCATTTGCGTGGAAGGAGAGTGAGAAACCTTTAGGGAAAAAAACCCTCAGGGGATTCGGCACGGACTCGAACTCTGATTTCCACGACATCAGCAGACTAGTCTAACACTAGAGTGACGCCTTAGACCGTTTGGCCACTGAAGCGGGTTAGTAAATTAACTCTTGTTGTGTTTTAGATTCGTACGTTCCCATAAACATTGTCTGTCGTTGATTTGAGATTCTGACAGCACATTTTTTTTATACACATTATGTTTTCCCTATCCTCTCTTAAATTGTATGTCTCTGTAGTTCCCTAAATTCACTCGTTACAACTTAAATTTAGATAATTTTGTTTGTAGATGGCTAGTACTGATACTTCAGCGTCCGAAAATTAAAGATAAACATTAATTTAGTGTGAATGTCTGTCATCTCGCTTGTACTAGATTTTGGTTGGTTTGGCCTGGTTTCATGGCGCCCGTATGTTCGTTGTGTTGGCTGTTAGGGAAGGGGGGGGGGCGGGGGGGAGGCTGAGGTGTCTAAAGATGATTGTCAGTTGTCTACACTGACGTCCTCGTCAAGTTTGTCTCTATACACTTTATTTTTTCAGTTTTTTTTTATTTTACGCTTTGGCTATCAACGACTTCACACTAACCAAAGAAAAAAAGAACAAAGATTATTTTCGCGTTTCGATTCTTACTATCAGCACATATTTAGGCCTATATTAATAGGGTTGAGATGAGGAAGTTAGAATTTACAGGAAATGTCCATTTATTTGTGTGGAGGAAGATTGGTAAGCCATAAACCTTATTTGCACACCCAGTCAGGATTCGAACCCTGATCTTCCCGCCATCGGTATACCATATTAGACGAGACTGACTTAGTCGCCCGCGTGCCCACCGTTGCGGCTAGCAGAGTTAATTGGTTTTAATAATTTAAACAGAAGGCCTATTCATCCGAAGATAAATTGGACACTTCATTTCAGTCGATAGCGAGCCTGTCTACTAATAGAGTATAAGAATCCAGAGTCCGATTTCTGATAAGACTGAAAAAAATTATTATCATTGAAATTGTGGCTTCCTATTTAATAGCGATTAATTAACAGCTGCTCGCTTCGGTGGCTACATGGACTAAGGTGCTACTCTCGCAATATATTGGACTGCTGAAGACGGGGTGATTGGGGTTAGATCCCAGTCTGGTGCAATGAGTGTTTTTTTTCCTAAAATGGTTTTCCACTCTCCCTCCACGCAAATTTGGGTTCACTTCCTATAAATTAAACCTTCATGATCCCTAACACAATAGTGTAGTTAGTACATAGGCGTTAACCCCGAACGGGTAAGATGCAGTGCTAAAAAAAATTAACAGCTGAGCGACTGGATGATGTGTCTTCTAGAATTAGGTTAGTTTGTAAGTCTTTTGCCAATATAATGAGTCTGTTCAGATAGGGCACGCTAAATACCTCACATAATATTATTATTATTATTATTATTATTATTATTATTAGCACCGCGTCTTACTACCCGTTCGGGTTATACGCACTTACGCTAATGTGCAATGGTAGGGTGATTGTGAGATGAAATGGAGGATCTACAGTTTAACGTGGAATCCGAACCACGGTAGAGGCCTGGCATTCCTCACATTCACAAGTTGTGATTAATACACATCTTGTCAGAGGTGAAGGAAGGGTTTGGCAATCAGATAAATCTGTGCCGGGACCGAGGATTGAACCCCGGACCCTCAGCACAGAAGTCTGACACCTTACCCCTAGACCACCAGGTCACCAATTATAATATTATTGAAAGAGGGTGGAAAACTATCCTCTTCCTTCCAATGCAGCTCATGATCAAACCCAAGCTTTTTCTGTCCATTCCAGTATGCTAACCACTTAACTAATCTTGATCTACCTCACTGTGGCCGATATAGGGCCGTATCTAGTCTAGATTCAGAGGTACTTGGCTCAACTTAGACCCGCGACGTCAGTACTGGTTTAATCGTACCCCCGGATACACTGTTTGATTCTACACACCACGATATTCACTGTTTTAACATCCTTTCTCACACATGTCAACCTCATCTCGTTTGGTTTGTCGCTAAATGAGGTCACTCGGGAATAGAATCCCAGTCGGATATACCGACTTGGTGTTTATTAAACGGTTTTCTACTTCCCACGATAATGCGGGTACATTTCCTCTACTTTCCTCAGCTCTATCCCCATGTTGTAAATATGTGGGTAGCCCGAACTAATAGTAAGATACGGCGCACACCAAGAAACAAACAAATAAAACACTTTATCCTAGTGAGTATAGAACCATGTCCTTAAGGTGGGGATGTAGGTGATACGAGAATAGGACAGTGTTTTTTGAATTTTTTATTGCGACTTTTTTTGTTCAAAATAAATCTAATATTGTCTCAGTACAAACATATATTTTAATTTTCTTCACATTGTGACCTCAACATTTGTTGAATGCCTTTCAGGGGTGTCCTGGAATTAATTGACAGCTTTTCCTCTTCATTTAAAAAGTTTGTCATCTAATGCCGCTACGCTCATGAAATATATTCGAGACCTGTTGATATCACCATATAAATAAAATTAAACTCTTATGTTTCTACTCAATCAATATTTTATTTATTTTGGCCATAAAAAGTTTTGCTATGAAAACTGCTAAAACAATGATCTCTTCTTGCGTTCCCTACATCCACACCTTAAAGCTGCTTCATGATAAAGCATCAAGACGTGATACAGTCGTTTAGAAGTCCTGTATTATTTAAGAAGTGGTTTTATATTCTTTAATATTGTTTTCAACAATATTTAGGTGAAAATTATCAGCAGGATTTTTACCCGTTAAAAAGTTTAGACTTTGAGTTTAAAGTTTTGAAAAAAAAAATTCAACGACGCTTTACGCGAGAATATGTACTTCTGATCTTAAAGTAAGCTTAGAAAACTATATCTAGCCTTCCTCTTTCAAATAGCCATGTTTAATTGGGTCACAACAGATATTGTAGGATTGTTTTATTGGATTTTATATAAGTTAAAACACATTTTTTTTCTCACTTTAGACTTGAAATATAATCTTTCAAACGAGTCAGACATTGTTCCTACATTTTGGTGAAAACCATATTAAAAATAATCTGGGATTTCTAAAAGTCTACAAAGCTTCTCATTATTCTCCCAACGAACAGTAAGAAATGTGGCATCAAAATAAATAATCAAAATAGTTAAGTTACATTTTTAGGGCGATACAATTGAATGTAATCCAGGTATTCTGTGGCACATTTGATTGTATCGGGTGTTTTGAGTCATAACTGTATTGAGGCCTTCTTGTCATGTTGGTTTGACATTGGCAATGACATCTCGAAGAGAGAACACGTTCTTAAGAGCCGGTACTACCCCACGGCTAACACCTAGTTTGGGTAGGTAATAAACCCCGAACCTGACGTCATATCTTAGTGCGTTTTTCAGTATTTTACTTTTTAAAAACAAGGAAAATGGAGAGACCATTGAAACCTTTTTATCATAGTTTTAAAAAAATACAACAAAATTACAACAAATGTAATTAAAAAAACTACTAAACTACGGTAATTACAATTTCGTTGTTGTAAAATGAAGACTGCAGAAAACTGCATTATGACAATTTTTCTGTTGAGAACAAAATCTTTTATATAATTTCCCGGTTGGTAGGCTGTGAGAAGGACTCTTTCATAACTAGTCACATTTATTTTTTCATGTCTTATCTATTCGTTTCAAATGTTTGTGACACACATGTTTCGCAACTTAAGTAAAAGGTTTTTTTTTAAATTGATAAAGTAGTTTTTAAATTGATTAGTTGTTATTTCCACGTAATCCATCGAGCCGTCGAGTAAAACTATTGCGTTGCACATTTTTTACGTTTATATATTCGTGACTCAGATGAATCGCTAAACAAATTAATATTTTACGAAGTAAATGTATTTTTATTAATTTTCAGAACAAATTTGAGTGGAATCTACTAATATTAATTAATATTTGTTTGGTGCGGCATTTGCTTATAAACGTGAGCAAATTTTCTGAAAATAAAAAGCAAGTTTGACTAGGCCGGTTGCGTGTACCATGTTATATATAATTGAATTATACATATATGATCATTCAGTTACAAACGGTAGGCCCAATTCGAATTATATAACTTCATTGAACCAAATAGCTTTTTTTTTATGATTTTAATTTTTATTTGGAAATGTAATTAATTCGAATTGTTTTGCTATCGATGGATGCGTGCTAGTATTTGACCTTTACTATTAATTATCTCATTAATCATCGTTGAATTAACGAGTCTTTACGAAATTAAAAAAAAACTCGTACTTCATGATTAGAACACAGTTGGTGCGCGCATTCTTGTTTGAAACGGCGAGCATTAGTATAGATTTGTCATTTTGTCAGAATTGAATAGCGTTCGTTATTTAGTCCCACGAGCAATAATGGCGGCAATTGCATTGTCTAGTTAAGAGTCTAGACATCTATTCCCAGTTAAATAATAAACAAATTGAACTTGTCTGTAAGACTTAGAGGTTTCTCCCAAATACTTTCTGACCACAAAAATCGTTTGATTTTCTAGATTATTTACATAATTGCTTCTTCCAACGTTTGCAAGAATTTTTATTCTATTTGTATGTATTAATTACTAATATATCTTGAAAGAATTATAACACATGAGGGACACATCTATCTCGTGAACACGATTTGGGTGGAACACCTACATTCAAATAAACATTAAATAAAACTTTCCCCAATGTGGCGAACATTTTTAAAGTCAATATTTCGACAGCCAAGTCATTCACTGTCAGTCTCGATGAACTTGGTGAAGTTTAGGGTTAGAAATCGTCTTGACTTGTATTGAGTTCATATTACTGTGCTGTTGAGGACAGCGAACAAAATACAACATATTTTAAAACAATATGGAAAGGATTAATATGTTTTTGAGTTCACATATTTATTTCCCAATTTATCGACTTTTTTTTCACTGAAGTTGCTGCTTTCAGTGTCTTTTACCAAGCTATTGAAAATGATATTGTCTAAGACACTCATCTTTTGCAATTTAATAAATTTTCCTCCTTTAAATTTAGGCATTATTAAAATATTTACAATTTGATTTGAGTCATTAATTACATTTCATAATATTCATCAAATTTTGATTAAAAACGTATATAATAGTTGGCACACTAGACTAGTTCAAAATTTAACACTGGTGAAAAGGTTTCGCCATACCTCGTCAAAGTCGTAATAAATTATACCGCTGATGACAGAGAGATCGGGGTTCGAATCCTTTCCGGCTGTACTGAGGGTCTTTTTCCTATATGGTTTTCCACTCTTACTTCACGCAAATGTGGGTACGCCTACTATAAATTGAACCTTCCTTGTTCCTAACACATCAGTGTAATTAGTACAAATGCGTATAGCCCTAACGGATAGTGAAACGCGATGCTAAAAATAAAATTTAATATTATCGGTTCCTTGCAGTGTGGTCGAGCAAAATCTCTTCGGTACAAAGCTCTAATGCAGTGTTTCTCAAAGTGCGGTCCGCAAGATCACAGGAAGCTTATAGAAATAATAAATTAGGAATATTGAGCACATATAATACAAACATTTGAAACACAAACGATTAAAATAATATTAACTATCCATACGAAGCTGTATTTATATTCTTGGTCGACGTAAGTCAAATAAAAAGGGTAATCTGTACTAAACTAAGGTAAATATTCCTGAACAGTTATTTATAAAAAAATTAAGAGGTTTAGAATTTAAAAAATAATTAAATACTTCTATTGATTAAATGTAATTATATATTTTTTTAACATTTAATTTAATAAATTAGTTTTTTGTCATGGATTTATTGTCTTAAAATGAAATCACTTAAAACGTTTTTTTTTTGCATAGCTTATAAACACCTCTCACCCCCTAATACCAGGACCATGGTGGTCCCCCAGTGCGTATAGCTTCTATTTGGTGGGGTCCTCCTCAACCAAAACACTCTAAAGCATCTCTGGTATCTTTGTCAGAATTCCAGTAAGTTTAAACGTACTTAGTGTTAACTTTATGTTAAATTGGGGTGGTCCGAATGATTCTGAAGTCTATATAAGTGTGATCCTCGGTATATAAAAACTTAGCTTGTGTTAAGGGCCTTAATACCAATAATTGCAGGCCTTGCATTCATCAGAAAAATACTTAATAGTTAGGCTAGATACCTAGTTTTTCTTGTACCTTTATTTTGACATTGTTTAAACAGTAAATAAGGCAGTATTAACTAAAATATTATATAGCTGCAGCCATAGCAAAGCTATTTTTATGCTTTTTTCAATTGTTAATTTTAGGGTCACTTTTAACGTGCATAGTGGTATACCTATAGAATATCAAGTGTTAAGCCTAATGAAGCCTATAACATTATTTGAGGTCTTGGGAAAAGGGGGGGGGGTGACCCATTTGCAAACACTCGCGCCCTCCCCTCCCCCTCTTGTGTCCGCGATGATGATTGATATTCACCTAAATGTACCATAAGTATGGTCGTCAAACATTGGAAATTAACTTAACTTTTAAAGTGTAACTTGTTCATTTTGTAAGTAATGAATCAATGACTTTCTTGATTTCAGTGTGAAGCTAAGAGAAAATAGGACATTATTTTAAACCCCGCCTGGTAGTGAACCAGCGTCTCGGCAGTCAATGCCCTCAACCACTGAGCCATTGAGACTGCGCAGTGCGCATGCTCGGTAGTTTATTGACTATTAATATACCCCGATTTGCTATTCAAGAGAATAGGCGTATGACGAAATGGTTCAGTAAGCGCGTCTATTGGATTGTACCACAAAAGTATTATATCATTAGTCTCCTGATACTGTCTGTACCAAAACTGGCACAGTGAAACATTTTAATTCTTAAGTCTGGAAGTATTTGTTAACTATTCTCTTCCGTAATGATTCTAGCGCGGTGTCGAATGTAGCTTTTAAACAAACACGGATGTCGAGACAAACGTTAATTTCTTCAATTCACGCAAACCTGTCATTTGAAAGGTTTGTCTGACAACAGACGCACGATATCGTGCTCTTAAGACTTTAATAAGAAATACATTTAAATAAACAGCCCATTAGCTCCAATCACGCTGCGGTATTTCCTAATGTATTATGAGCCCAAAATTGCAGCAAAACTGTTTTTTAAATGGGCCTATACACATCTTTGGAAAAATGTAACATTAAATAAATCCACTTTATTGTCTTTGTTTTTTCCTCTTCACGATGCAAACAATTAAAATATTGAATCGTTACGACACAATATTGCTCAAAATATGCCTCTGTACCCCTAGCCTTAGATATGCTATATAGCATGCCCCCCCACTTACTCCCCCCCTCCAACGATTTAAATGGCATGAATGCAATCAAAATAAGATACTCCAAGTTTAAAATATTACACTTCATTTTAATTTTCCCTAAGGGCATTAACAGCTATTTCAGTTTTCTTCTCACTCGCGTATTGGCTTCAGCGCTTTGTGGTTGAATGTGATACTAACGTCGGGTCTCCTTTGACCAGATAGACCTATGTTAATTTTTCAATATTTTAATTAAAACCTTAACAAACATATCTTATTCCCCTGTGTGTGATTCAATTATATGAAATTTTCTGTTTGAAAACTAACTTTGAAATGTTCATATCTACCTGACCGGAAGTGCTATGAGGAGTCCATTTTTAGATGTCTTGACATTTATTTTTGGTACTTAACCCTTAATTAACAACATTAATTGGTTTGTTAGAAGATATGCAAAATAAATGTATTGTGTTCATCATTTATGAATGGTCTTTACAGTGATAGAACCTTTGACTTTACGCATGAATACATGAAAGTAGATTTATAATTTTTTTTATACCCGTCATAAGGTCCTTCCTGTTGAGATCACAATATCCGTCCGTCCTTCCTAATCTGATGACCAATCGTCATACGATGACTTCACAAGACCTTGATTAAAATGACCACACAGTAAGCAAGCGAGTTGTTCTCGAGAGAAGTTGCGGCAGTGTTCTTTTAGTTTGGAAAGAGTAGGGGGGAGGGGAGCTTTGGAGGCTGGTAATGGGGCGGCACGTAGCGGAAGGGTGGAGACGTCGGATGAGTTGACATCAAGTTAATTTCGCGCCCCTGCGGGCACCAAACAGCTCTTGACGAGGGAGCGAAACAGACATACCTCTAGTTAGAAGCGAATATTGGGCCACACGATTGGGTCGGTCCGTGAAGAACTGATACGAGCCTTTCCCACCCCTCTCCTATATTGCATCAACCCTCTCACCTCTTTTCCATGATTAGATGAGCGCCGATGTGCGCCCCCTTGTTGCATTGTGTCGCTTTGGCAAAAAGCGTTCGGATCGGTCGAATGAGGGCTTGCCCTCTTTATGATGAATAAATAATGATTTAGTTGGGAAATTAAACGACAGATGCAATGCAGCCTACACTCGTTTGCCCCTAAAAGATAGTGAGCGTACTACCATCGATTGATTCCACAATAGCGTAACTTCACTTCTACTGTGGATTCACACGTTCATCGAAAAACAAGAGTAGAAACGTAATCACGTGAGGAGCTCTAAACCAATCGCAATATATCAGCCTGGGAGACGCAATCAGTGTATATGCGTTCAAACCAACCGGCTCAATCAATACACATGCGCCTAA
The DNA here is from genome assembly GCA_033556935.1 of Timema podura. NCBI lineage: Eukaryota > Metazoa > Arthropoda > Insecta > Phasmatodea > Timematidae > Timema > Timema podura. Next base: position 59,653,161 of record JAVRXN010000008.1, read on the forward strand.
AAAGCGAGATACTAGTAGACAGCTACATCTACTGTTGTATAATAATATCTTTAAGATTAATATCACGATGGATATTAATCTTAAAACTCGTATATCCACTAGAAAATAAAAGATTTAGGTCTCAGATGTTTCAAATTGGTGTTGCTATAAGTCATGGCCCTAAATACGTTCCTGTTATCTTGAGAATTACTGCGCCACCCAAGCAGAATCTGCTCTAAATTCTTGGCAAGAATCAAACTTTCCTTTGGTAACCACACATTGGCCTTGTCTTATAGGTTACGCCATAGTTGAACCAAGCAAATATACTTACGCATGATACCTTTTAGGATAAATGTAATGTACAAATAATATTACATTGGTCTGGACCACCCCTTGATTTAGAAACTAGATTTCAACCCAGTGGCGGCTCGTCACTTTAGAAGCTGGAGGCCGCAGCCTGTTTAGTTAATAAATTATTTCTAAATAATATATTTAAAGGAAGACACAAATTTCGGAGTATGTTTTGCTAAATATTCATTTAGTTAAACTCAAAAATTAATATCACAAACAACATGCAAAGATAAAAAAAATAAACTCACCCCAAAGAACGTAGATGTGTTGTAGAAACTGCAGCTGTGTAGTGTGCATAGATATATATGTATGTATGTTCAATGTCCTCACAATCTCACAACATTAATATGTAGGATACACAATATTTACATTATTTACACTTGCGAGAAATGACTTAGAACGCAATAAACAAAGAAATTATTTATATACGAAGTCCATACGCCTCTCCTTTAAGTTAATGAACTTTTCCATAACTTTGTCGTCAAAGTCCTTCATTTGTGTGATAGGTTCCTTGTTTATGGCTACCATCGCTAGAGCATTAAGTCTGTCATTTGTTGTTGTATTCCTTAAGAAAGTCTTTATTCTTTTCAGTGTAGAAAAGCAACGTTCGGGTTCAGCAGACGTCATTGGGTCGTTATGATAATTTTTAGAAGCTTCGTCACCTCACTGAAAACTGAAATAATGTTATTTTTCCCCATGAAGTTCAATAGTTGTATTGCTCCTTTAATGTCAAAGTCCTGTCATCTGTATAAAAGTCCCAATTCAGACCGGAGTTTTTCTTTTTCTAAGAATGGGTAGTGTTGGATTACTCGCGTGAGTTTTTCTTCCGGAAAGCAAGTAGAAAATTGGGGAAATGACTCATTACATAACAAAGAAGCTGCCTCCAAATGACCAGTAAAAGCGAATCTGTCTTTTACATTAGTTGTAATAACATCACACACTTCTTTAGCATCCCCCACTCTGGTGCTACATTCAACATTACTTTTCCTTTTTCTTGGTTGTTCAGGGAACTCTTCATTTATTTGCTTCTCTATTTGATTAACTTGCCCCCTTTCTTTCTGTATCTCATTTTCAAAAATGCAAATGTCATTTTGCCACATTACACTGTCCCTGTTCCTGGTTTGTAGTTGTTGGTACAATATATCCACGTGAGGTAAAATTTTGTGGAAAAGAGTTAGCCAGAACATGAAATTTGGGTCCTGAAAAGCTCTTCTGTGGCTACTCGCCTCGTTAACAGTAAGTTTGTTTGTGCACTTTTCCTCAAGAACTTCGAAACATTCCTTCAACTTATCTCTATTTTCGTACACAACGTTAACAGTTCTAATGTTGTAGTTCCATCTTGTTGTAGCAACTCTGGGTAGTCTGACTTGTACTACTTGCTCCAAAACGTCAGATCGTAGAGATGAGTGCAAAAAAAATGCGGGAATGGCAGAAAGGTTTGAGAAAAAAACTCGAACTTTGCTGTTTGCACTGGTTGCTTTTTCCAATATCAAATTTAGCTGATGAGCGTAACAATGTACAAAATAGGCAAATGGGTATGTTTCTCTAGTCTTGGCCTGTACACCCCCAACAGAGCCACTCATAACATTAGCACCATCATACGTCTGTGCTATTAATCTTTCTTTTGAAGTGTCTAGAAGAGGTTTGATGTGGTCCATTATGCATTTTGCTAAGGTGCCTGCACATCTTCCTTCAGGAATAAGAAACCCCCCAAACCTCTCACAAGCCAACCCCTCAAACACATACCTAAAAACTAATACCATCTGACAATGGTTCGTTACATCAGTTGTCTCATCACATTCGATGGCTACAAATTCAGAATCGCGTATCTGCTTTACTATTTCCTCCCTACAGACATTAAGCATGCAGTCCAGTATGTCATTTTGTATTATTTTCGATGTTCCTTTGAATACAGTGGCTGATTCTAAATGGTCTTTCATTGTAGAATCCAGCTCAGCAGTATAATTAATTAGACCTCTGTAGATATCAGGATTTGTAGATGATGCTGATTCATCATGACCTCTGAGAGGTAATTCAAAAACACCACAGAATTTAACTCATGAAATCAACCTTTTTAATATGTGCCTATTTTTGTCAACGTTAGTATTGTGTTTTTTAACGTTTTCTCTGTATTGTGAGTCTAGACTAGACGATATGTTTACTTTGCCTAGCAAAGAAAGATCAACGACACTATTCATGTGATTCACAGATATTTCATGTTTCTTAATTTTTTCTGTTAAATGTTTTATATCATTGACGCCCTTTACTATCCACAAGCATTCACCACTCTTTCTGGGAGAAAACAAAATACACGGAAAACAGTACAAAGATTTGTCCACATCACAGCCGCAAATCCAGCCATTTTTTTGGTATGCATCTTTGGAGTTGAGCTGTCTTCTAAAAACTCGATTTTCATTTTTCTTTTTTTCACTTTGTTCCATACAAAATTCAGGACATGGCCTACCTAATGATTTCAACTCTCTTTTTTGATCAAGAGTTAATCTTGCAATATTCGTTGTCTTAAGCGCCTGAATTGAACTATTCATATTAAGCATAGTTACAAAAAATATTAAAACATATAACTCAAATAAACACTATTCTTAAATAACCCTACATAATATTATTATAAACACACAACCTCAAGATGCAGGAGCACGCAGGATGACTGACAACAACTATTGCTGGTTCACGCTATACACATTTCACAAGCTTTCAACCTTAGGGCGCGTAAGGGAGTGCGCCTTCAAAAGAAGAATAAGCCATGCTAGCTAGCTAGCTAGCTATAGCAGGGTGGGGACAATGGGTTAAGGGGAGGGAAGGTTTGGTTTCACAATGCATGGCGCTGACCGTCGCGCGCCTGACTGCATGCCATTTGAAGACAAGAGGTGAAGGGGTGGGAAGGTTTGGTTTCACAATGTCAGGCGCTGACCACCTCGCGCCCGACCGCATGCCATTTTAAAAACATTGCGTGCTATTACTTAAACCAAAAACATATTTTTCTTGAAACTATTATGGCAAGATAAAATTGTCGTGAGAGTGCGAATAATAACGTTAAAAGGAACTGGGGATTCGTGGGGATGGGGGGCGCGCGCCTCCGCGCCTTAGGGACGAGCCGCCCCTGTTTCAACCCCCTAAATGTTGGTTCGTTCTAAAAATGTAAGCTAGGAAGGGGATTAGCGAAATGTTGTAATTTTAGCATAAGAGGAAGCTTCCCCTTGTGAATCTGATTCCGATTCTATAATCTCATCTTTGGGAATTCTAAAATATTAAAAATATTATTAAAATAATAAATATTAAAAATATATATTAAAATATTATTCCCTTCAGTTTTGTATTCATCTATACACAAATTGGAAATAAATTTATACATCCCGAAATATCGAATTTTCTGGAAACTTTTCTGAATAAAGACTCTCCCTAGACATAACACATCTAAATGAATGGCGTTCATTCATCCATTAAATTTGATTGATTTAAACATTCATGCAAAATGTTTTATTACTAAGTTCCCGAGTAATTAAGCTATTTTATATTCGTGCATATGCACTACTCTCTCGGCACTCATCCACATGTAATGCTACATTTCCACTATTTAAATTAGGATAAAATGGCTTTGTTTATTTGTGTTGAAATAAATATTTCCATGTCATTTCACTTAGATAAAAAACACAACAACAAAACAAGTAAGAATATCGATAATATTTCAGAAAGGCTTATTGTGCGATTTACGATATAGGCCTACACGTTTATATGATCCATCCAATAGATTGATTTTTAGTCGAGCTTTTCTTGTTTATTCTTAAAAAATATGACGGTTTTTGAGTTGTGTGATGCTATGAATTCTAGAATTTAGTCTCCCTCAGAAGGCACTAGTTGTTACTAGCCATTGAACGAAATGTAATAAAAGTAGCTCGACTATTCCAGAGAAGAATTGCTTATAACTTTTCTCTTTCCACTGCATCTCTGGTCTAGAGCTCAAATTTTTTGAAAACTCTACGAAAACCAAACTCTTCTGGCAAGGTTTATGTGCTTATATTACGGTTATTTCTCGAAGGCAGAGAACGACTGAAAAGTAGGCTACTAACGGATATCGAAAGAAGTATATATAGATGAATCTAAGAAATGTATTATTCATAGTGTTTTAGTGATGATGCTACTTACGAATGTTTGTTTAGCTTCCTGTTTCCTGTACTCGTTGCTATGTAGTTTTAACGGCCAGCCAAAATTCTGACGTGAGCCAGCTTCTATCCCAGATAGTGCTGTTTAAGATTATTTTACTCTTTGATTACAGATTGGTCCTGCTGTTATAATAGTTAGGCGTCAGGGCTGAGAAGATAGATGGACAGCCGTAGGTTGAGCTAGTTTGTATTTCGTGTTTATGCATAATCAATTGTATTAGTTAGGTTTTATCAATGGAGATAAGGCTTTATTGAAAATGTTTTGGCGGCAGAGTATCGTTGCATTGTGCGTTTCAACCAGTTCTATGTACTCTTCACATTTTGTCAAGCCACACTTCCTAGCTTGATGTAGTTGCGTTCCCACACAATATTTCTGCTTGGTCATTGCCTGGTTTCCTTACTAAGGGGGCGGCCAGACTGAGCGAGCGACTAAAATATAAAATAGAACACATTGGTTGTAATGAGAGGTGGCCAGACTGGAGCGCGCGCGCTTGAAAGATAGAACTGGTTCTATTTTTCAAGCGCGCGTGCTCGACCAGGTACAGTCTAGTTTACAGGCGCTAGGCAAAATAGGTTTAGCACACTTGCTACTAATGGCCTAATTTAATTGGTAAGATCATAAACCATACCTATATATGTATGTAAAACTGATATGTTAAAATAATTCAATATGATCAAAGTAGGCCTTTATAAATAAGAATCACCATTAGCGTGGAGAGAGGATGAGAAAACCACAACAATAAATCACTTGTTAAAACCACCCTCAGTTCACTCAGCCAAGATTTGGTGCCTCCTCGTCAACAACTAACGAGAGCTATCGGCTAATCATGCGCTCGCTTGCACGCTCGCCAGTCTGGCCACCCAATCGCTTGCGCGCTCGCTCGCACGCTTGTCAGTCTTGCCAAACCCTAAGATTCAAACATACGGTCAGTCTTGTGTGACTATTAAGATTCTTTGTATTTACACTCAATGGCACCAACATATGATAATTGTTTTTTTTTTTATCCTTACAACATTTAGTTATACTGTAAAAACACTTCTAACGGTGGTATCACACTGTCACATTTATTTTACGAAAGTTCTTCGATAACTGAACTATGAAATAATTTTGATGCTGCGCCTCTTAAAAACTAATATATTTACCAAATTTACGAGAACATTTAGCATGCGCTAGGGTTCTATTAATGGAAATTATGACATCTTAAAAGTTTAACCTAAACATGTGAAGCAGCCAAAAATGTAACTTTACAATATGAACAGAATGTCTTATTGCGACACAAACTACACACTATAGCATAAGTGTGTTTTCCATTTAATTAATAGATCAACTTTGGTGAGCAGATTTTTTAAAGGTTTCATATACTCCATTTGTAAATATTTTTGACTTGATTGGTGTCCAGTTCTGTAATCTCATATATTGTGCAAACTTTTAATTAAATGTGATGCACTGTGACAACACATATTTTATCAAGGGTGGTATCAACTCCATCATACATATATTTTATAAAATAAATATGTTTCTTCTATAAATGAAATTTGCAAATGTAATACCAACTTAGTGTATTGGATCTTGAACGAAAAGCATAAAAAAAAATAGTAGCCTTAAATGTTTTAATTCAGTCTACACCTTGTGCTTCGAACCAGTGTCCTCCACATATCCACCTACCAAAGTCTCAGTGCATTGTTTACGTATGTAAAACTGTCGTTAAAAATTCGCTCTAATATTAATGGAACATTTTAAAAAGCAAGGTCAGAGCCGGGTCTGTGCTTAACTTTTCTTCAGTACAGTTTCTACACACTTTATCTAACCGCTTTCCTTTTCCGTCTAGAGCAGTTAAAACGCGCAACACAATACATAAATACGATAACATAATTATAAACTGTGATATTGCAGGCCTACTTTATTTACACTTTAAGATAATATAAAACACAATTATATTCTATAAATTTGACAAAATGTCTTGGATAGTATTAAATTCCATATTTATAAAGAGTCCATGTTTTAAGCGATTTTATTTACTCTACTATATTCTCAGGCTTGAATTACGGCTTGGCCAAAACATTTATGTCGTTAAAATTTTTTTTTTTCCCCCACACTGATGAATTGTCGCCAAAGGACTCATGTGTTGAGTCTGTTCTATAACTGAACTATTTTTAAGTCGTTTGCCTAGCATATAGAACAGCATTCGGTTCGAAAGGAAATGCGTTCATACGAACTCATTTTTTAAGTACGTCATATAGATAGACTAAGATAAATAAATAAGCATTCGGTTCAAAAGCGCACTCATTTTTAAACCAAGATAGATAATAAATACAGCTGTAACAAAACCGATATCGTCCATCAAAAGTGACACCACTTGGCATATTAATACACCAAGGTAGTTCTTTTACTGTCCTATAAGTATAATTGAATGTGAAGTCTGCTTTACACTATCCAGTCCAATTTTTAAGGAAATGCCTATTAGAAAATTCAAACTTTTTTTTTGCGGTCAACAATTATAACATTTACTATAATATACGTGTTATTCTATAGGTATTGATAGTGATAATCAAACGTGACAACTGCATATCATATCACCTGACTTAATAATAAGTGAAGAAAATCTGGTAACTTTTATAAATGTCAGATAAGGCCCTTCCAACTACAAAAAAGAACGCCATGAAGGGATGAAGCTAAAAAGGCCATTATTGTTACGAAACTTATCGCTATCATTTATCTCAGTTTTAGTTAATATTTTTCAACGTTTGTGGACGTGACATTTGTCCAAACTTTTAGTCCTGATTGCTCGTTTTGTTTAAATAATTTATTCGCAACCTAAAGTAAACTGTTTTTTTCTTCTAATTGAGGTAAAACTATTTAGTGGTTCATCTTAATTTAATGTTAGAAAATCAAGACAAATATAGGTTCTAAACTACATGTGGTTAATTTACTACCCGGATAAAAAGACCATACCCATTTTTACAGCGAAACATTTTGTTCCCTTTCAGAAATTGAACCTGGTACTCTTAAAATTAGCACTCAACCACTTTATTAAATGAGTCTTGCCTAGTAGTGATACGATAGCAAAGAATTGAACTAATTTCAAAGATATACACTTATGGTTTTCAATGAGGTCTAAGGCCGAATGTATTTGGGACTATTAAGGGTGAAAACACCTCTCATTCGCCAAAATAAAACTGTTGAAGAGGGAAATTGAGTATACTGGAAGGTTGTTGATTATCGGATGTGGATAGTCCTCAATTTCTATCGATTGACCATTTTAATATCATTCCGGTGGTCTCCGAACAGATATACACAAAAAATGGCAGCCAATTGGTCAATTTGACGATACATATCGAGAAAGTATCAGAGTTATTTGGAGGTAAATGAGCAAGATTACTGAAACGTCATGTAAAAATATTTCGGATCCTTTACAAATGCCACGTTGTTTATTTTGAAAGGTAACAAGCTTACATTTCTTGATTCCACTATAGACTATGGTGTAGCTCATAAGTTGGAGCCATGGTGTAGTCTGTCAAGGTAAGACTGCTATCGTGCCTAGTAAACGAAGCTCTTGATAAGTGGACAAATTACTCTCGATCGTGAAGCATTTAAGATACCGCAGCTGTTAGATTCTCTTCTAAAGGTCTTGGTTAGATTTACATATACTAGTAATGTATTTTTTATTTTTAAAATAATAGCTAAAATCAAGTATTAAAGCTGATAACATTTTGTTTTAAATGTATATATATATATATAATTTAAATATATATATATATTATATTGACCGGGAAATCACATACAACTATATCTAGACTAATTCATTTATCTAGCAATTTGATCATTTTAGATACAAGCAGGCCACTATTTACAATTTTAACAAATATTTTACGAATGTATACAAGATATCACGAACGATATTGTCTTCGAAATTTCAAAAAATGATTACATAATAGGATTGACCACATGACATGGGAACCGAAGCTGGAACTTACGGGTAATGTGCTCAATGTTCTGCATGCAAAATCATTTTACCCCACAATATTCATTTATATGCATTATCAAACACCGGCCAAATGGTCTAGTAAGGTGTGACTTACAAAGTATAACATTTCCGTATACATTAAGCATGTAAAAAAGAACATGCATTTAGCATACAAAACCGGGCTCTACTTATCAATGTGTGAGGTGATACATATGAATGATGCTGTAAGAAAAATTACACAAGCGTTGGTAAATTCGCCCTTGGGAGGTGTGTTAATTTTGATCGCTAGTCTATAAATAAATGAGTCGTAAAGGGAAGGAAGTTTTTTTTTTTCCTCTTTGACCTTAGTCAAGGCTAGGAGGGTATGGAAGATTGATTCTGTTTCCCTGGAAGTTTGCTCGGTTGGACATTTGATTCGCATTGCACTATACTGTCGTTGACGAGCAGATCTGGCTTAAGAGTTTCGAACAGTTGTGCTAAGGGTGGTTTTATAAATTAGATTTTCTTTGTAAGTTTTATCTTTTACTCTCCACGCTAACGAGGTCACACCACCTCGTAAGCATTATCACTTAATCCTGACCGCTTAGAGTAAACAGTAAAGCTTAATAAGCCTCGTGTTGTGGTCAAGATCGCCCATTACCGCGATGAATATTGGTTTTGTTTGGAAGCAGATCTAGTCGAAACATTTGGCTCTTCTGGGACGATAATAGGTGAGGTACGTGTGACTGCTAATAACCCTTATCTTGCGTTAATAGCCTTAATAATTAACAAAGTTAACAATATGATGCGTTTACAAGCTAATACTATCGTTTTGATTCAAACCGTGTTCATGTCTAAGGTTTCAAGCTCGCTATAGGATTGCTGGTGATGGGAGTTAGAGGTTCAAATCGGGGTCAAATGCACTGGAAGGTGATTCATCACTGTGGTTTTCTCATCCTAAACTAATGAGGGTGCATTTCCTATTTTAAACTACCCACCCAATTACCACCCTTGGGAATAAGTATCTAATAACGTTGGTGTTGAACGTAGGACTACCATAAAAACAACTGCGTCGGTGGGCACATAGACTAAATATCAAGCTCGTCTAATATAGTTTTCGGTGACGGTGAGGTTAGGGTTTGAATTCCGGCTAGGTATGCTGAAGATTTTTTTTTTCAGGAACTATCCCTCCATACAAACACGGACTTGTTTATTTTAAATTCTTTTGCGTGTGGATGTATACATATTCTGCCGTCTCTCTTCAGTCCAAAAATAGGCTACGTTTACTGTTTTATTACCATTAAAATTGGATGGCCGGCCATATAAGTAACTATACAAATATAGTCCGTAAAACACTTTGTTTTTAAAACGTCCCTTGTAGTAGAAACCTTTTTTATCTGTGCGCTTATACTTGCTTATTGTTATGGTTCATTACATGGTCACACTTGGATTGACACTGTCCTTGACTGCGTTCTTTAATTGGATACTCTTTCTTAATTTGTTGACGAGTCAAACACCGACACAGAATTTTAATTTACTTCGCTGAGATATTTGAAATATTACATAATTTTAAATAAGGTTTTCAATCAATCCTTCAAAGAAACAAGTCCCAAAACGTGAAAATATTTTTTTTGTATTCTTACGATATTTTTTTATCGCCGCGTCTTACTACTTGTTCAGGCTATACGCATACGATATTGTTAATTAGATTTAATTACATTTAAACTATAGTGATATTTAATACTTATGTTTAGCAAATTACTGCAAAGTAAATAGAGGTCGGAGGGTGGGTAAGTAGGATTGATAATAATTGTTAATAGTTTGGCTAAACTTAAACAATTTGTTTAGAATAAATATATTTTTTAAGTCATTACATTTATCGCACCAAATATATATACAAAATTGTAACATAATAATAACAACAACGGTACTCTAAATATTGATCTAATTTTACCATCCCTCCCTTTCCAAACATGCCACACTGGTCACTTTATGAACTGCACTTTCTAGCACGAATTATTCCTCTTGTTGCACGTGAATCGAGGCTCATTAGCGGACTTGTTCCCATTTGTAGATGTCTCACTCATAAATTTGCTCCCTGCCTTTTTCCGGAACCATTTTCGTTATTTCTCTCTTCGCGTGCTGTGACTGACGTACAATAAAAAGGGCTAGATGATTAAAAAAAATACATACTTTTTGGGCAACTTTGATAAATCACACTTTCTTTCATTTAGTTCCTTTTAGAGCACTTACATGCAAGTGTTTATACTCAACATAGTCTTCGAGCTTTGAATTATCCTTAGCTTTTTATTACTTTCTCTCTATCTTACAGGTAGAGAAAGTATTGTGATCGTCAAAAAAATCGAACTCGAGATTTTGATGAATTTTGACGTTTCATGACTTCCTGAATCCGAAAAAGTGGTTTTTGAATTTCCGTCTGTCTGTCTGTCTGTCTGTCTGTACCTCCAACTAGAGCCTAAACTATTTTACCGATTGAGCTGAAACTTGATATCTAGGGTTTTCATAGGGTTGCCCCGAGGGGTTTTTGGAATTGGATATCTACCCTAAAATTAAGGGTAGTTTACTGAAGGGCAAAAAGAGAAAAAGTCGATTTTCTCAAAATCGGCTCTAACGATTTTGATTAAATTTCATTTATGAACATAAATAAATATTCCAAACAAAATGGCTACTCTCAATATTTCGGCAAAATCGTTTTAAGGGCTCCGGTCTGATGCGTAAATTAACATTTTTTATAATAGCTCCGAAACTATTTGAGATATGAAATTACTTAGCATTACAAATATGTATATATATTTATAATACAAATATTTTATTCGAAACATATTTTTATAAAATCAATAACTTTCAATATATACGCAATATATATATATATTTTAACTTTTTGGGCATTAAAGCTTAAGTATTGCGACCGTAAGAAAAACTAACCTGAAATGTTGATGGATGTCGACGTCTCATGACCCCCCGAACCCTTAAAAATAGTCTTTGCAATGCCGTCTGTCTGTGTGTCTATTAAAACTTAAAATTAAGGGTAGTTTACCGAAGGGCAAAAAGAGAAAAAGTCGATTTTCTCAAAATCGGCTCTAACGATTTTGATTAAATTTCATTTATGAACATAAATAAATATTCCAAACAAAATGGCTACTCTCAATATTTCGGCAAAATCGTTTTAAGGGCTCCGGTCTGATGCGTAAATTAACATTTTTTATAATAGCTCCGAAACTATTTGAGATATGAAATTACTTAGCATTACAAATATGTATATATATTTATAATACAAATATTTTATTCGAAACATATTTTTATAAAATCAATAACTTTCAATATATACGCAATTATATATATATTTTTAACTTTTTGGGCATTAAAGCTCAAGTATTGCGACCGTAAGAAAAACTAACCTGAAATGTTGATGGATGTCGACGTCTCATGACCCCCCGAACCCTTAAAAATAGTCTTTGCAATGCCGTCTGTCTGTGTGTCTATTAAAACTTAAAATTAAGGGTAGTTTACTGAATGGCAAAAAGAGAAAAAGTCGATTTTCTCAAAATCGGCTCCAACGATTTTGATTAAATTTCATTTATAAACATTAATAAATATTCCAAACAAAATGGCTACCCTCAATATTTCGGCAAAATGGCTTTAAGGGCTCCGGTCTGATGCGTAAATTAAAATTTTTTAAATAGCTCCGAAACTATTTGAGATATGAAATTACTTAGCATTACAAATATGTATATATATTTATAATACAGATATTTTATCCGAAACATATTTTTATAAAATCAATAACTTTCAATATATACGCAATTATATGAATTTTTTTAACTTTTTGGACATTAAAGTTTAAGTATTGCGACCGTAAAAAAAAAACTAACCTGAAATGTTGATCGATGTCGACGTCTCATGACCCCCCGAACCCTAAAAAATAGTCTTTGCAATGCCGTCTCTCTGTGTGTCTATAAAAACTTAAAATTAAGGGTAGTTTACTGAAGGACGAAAAGAGAAAAATTTGGTTTTCTCAAAATCTGCTTAAACGATTTTGATTAAAATTCGTATCTAGGCGTTGATTAAGATTATATATAAACTGGCTATTTTCATTTTCCTATGAAAATGATTTTTAGGGTACATTACAGAAGCGTTAATTTCCGTATCTCCACAACTATTGGAGAAACTAAACAACTTGTCATTGCAAAATTGTAGGACTATTAGAAATAAAAAACTTTTATTTGACATATTTTTATAAAAACAGCAGTTTCTGAGATATTTGCAAATATATTAATACAATTTTGTGAGCTTTAGTTGTAAACATATACTACTTAAGTCTTAACGCAATAATACTCCAATGCCATAGAGTAATTAAATATAAGTAAGTATCTAAAAAAAGTATGTTATTTTTCCTTAAATCTCTTAGGAGAAATGTTTGCATAGCAATGATCTATCTCCATTTTAGACTCAATAGTCAATATTTACATTTTTTATTGGTCAAAATGTATAAATGAATAATTAAATATCAATGCGATGACTTGAAGATCTGCAACACCTTTTAAAATGTTAAAATTTTAACCAGAAATCGAAATTTTAATACGAAGTGTTGACCCTTGTGGAAGACATTAAACTGTTTGAAATGTTCTTAGGTGGACAAAGATGCGCCTCTTTTCTCATTGATTCTATATCATTGTATATTATTTTATGCGTGTTCTTATGTGGAGTGGTGATGATACAATGTACATTATTCCGTTCAGAAATCTTAGGAGTTTATAGAAAGAGAGAGAAAGTCTGTGCGGTGTGCCGTACCATTTATTTTTTTGTCTGTGATCTTTGGATTAACCTTTATTCTAAAATAAACGTTGAGAACCTTTGACATTTTCATTATATAATTCAAAATACTATCGTATGGCGTGGGGACAGACCGACTTGCAATACCCACTGTTTTAGGTTCGGGGGTGCATAAAACGTAAATATTAATTTTGTCTTCACAAACACAAATATTGAATTCTAAATTTATATATTTAGAAAAATCAAGCTCTTGAATTTTTTGAACCTAACATTGAACGTTCTGATTGATAAACTACAAATTAAACTTATATTTGGTCGACATATGCCGCTTTGCGTGAGTATTTCTCTGAAATTGGTGACCTGGTGGTCTAGGGGTAAGGTGTAGGACTTCTTTGCTGGGGGTCTAGGGTTCAATCCTGGGTCCCGGCACAGATTTATCTGATTGCCAAACCCTTCCTTTACCTCTGACAAGAAGTGTATTGATCACAACTTGTGAATGTGAGGAATGCTAGGCCTCCACCGTGGTTCGGATTCCACGTTAAACTGTAGGTCCTCCATTTCATCTCACAATCACCCTACCATAACACAGCGTAAGTGCGTGTGACCCGAACGGGTAGTAAGATGCTGTGCCAATAATAATAATATCCGACATTTATATTTCTAACTTGGACTTATATTGTTTTTCCAGTTAAATTACAATAATTTCAAACCTTTTGCTTTTTTTTTTAATCAGTTCTTTTAACTCACATATTTTAAACGCCTTGATCTAAAGGGCTGACAAATTAATATTCACCTACTTTATACTTCAATCTAAGTGTTTGGAATAATCGAAATTCCTTTTGTCAAGCCTGGAAAACCTTTTAACTCTGGCATAGGAAGTGTGCTTAAACTGGCGTGGAGAGAGACATGGAAAACCACCCCAGTACACCTGGTCAGGATTCGAACCCCGTCAACGTCATTCTTCTGCATTGAGGATCTAGTGTCACCGGGTGTGGTTTTTGTTCTGCTGTTCCTGAATCATAATTTATATTTGTTGTTCTCAATGTTGTTTTTCACAGAGGTATTATTTCTTCCTTTGATCGCTCATCCTTATATAAAAATTCATACACACCACGAAGGTTCAGCCGCTTTAATTTCCACCTTAAATTAGAAAGGCAAGATCACATCAACTAAATTAATTAAAAAGCAGAAGTTTGATCTCGCCCTTCCTTTTAAACCACACAGACGAAAAACCACTCAACTCAACTTTCTTGCCCGAATCACAGGGTTTTGTAGTAAATACCAGCGAAAGTCCAAATGTTTTGTACGAATCTATTGCAAAATAACTTTTTTTAAATACCTCGACCATTTTTTATGACATCGGGAACCTGTATTAATAGCGTCCATACATTCACTGACTAACGTAAGTTATAAATAGATTATGGCTTCACTATAGACAATTTGATATGATAATTCTCAAAGAAAATGCTTTTATTTAAAAAAAAATCAATTACTGGTTTGTAAAACTTGGGAATTGATGTAGAAAGAAATTATATTTTTCTGAAATCTCGGCTTCCCTTTTGATTTTTTTTTTACATCCTCCATATAAGCAATAATTTTTTAAAAAATTATCAAAATTTGTTGAGAAAAAATCTCGTAGCATTTATATATCTATAGTAGCTTATGAAGTATGGTCAGCCGTTTAGTATGATTTTGATAGTAAAAACATATTATAAGAAAATAAAACAATAAGTTTTACAATCAATATTGATAACATTTTACTAAATTGTTTATTTAATTTAATAGGTATTGATTTGTATTTTAATTTCTTCGATAGAAACGATAAAATAAATCAACTATCAAGCTATCCCCAACTGTGAGCACGTGGACAAAGACGACATTCATCATCTTGTCTGGTTTTTCCGAGGATAGAGGAGGTAGGGGCTCATATTCCTGCCGAGTGTACTAAAGGTCCAGGGTTTGGTTTTTCCGAGGATAGAGGAGGTAGGGGCTCATATTCCTGCCGAGTGTACTAAAGGTCCAGGGTTTGGTTTTTCCGAGGATAGAGGAGGTAGGGGCTCATATTCCTGCCGAGTGTACTAAAGGTCCAGGGTTTAGATCCCCCTTTTCCCTCCATCTCTCACTACCTGTTCGTTTTAATCACACCAATTAAGTAGGAATGAGAAAGGTAGACTTGTATGAGAATGTACCCTCATATGCGGGGGGAGAGACCGAGGGAGTGATAAAACCATTTAGGAAAAAAAAAAAAAAACACTTCAATATACCCAAATGAAATTCGAACACCGGCCTTTCCACCACCAGAAAGCTATACTGAATGATCTTGACGTTTGGTCAGCGGGCTTACCGATGCGGGTTATTGCCGTGTCAAGATATAACCGATTTATTTAAATGTGACTGATTAAAGGGATGAACAAGTTTTCTTACTCTTTCCAAAAACAGTGCATTACAAATTAAACTAATGAAGTCCATCTTGTCAATGAACAGTGCAATTTCATTGGAAGAGTATTTTACAAAATACAAGCTTTTTTTTTTGTGGTCAACATTGATAACATTTTATAGCAAACTATCTATCAAAGTGATGACTACATATAGCATGACTTTACGAATGAATATGTGAAAAATAAATCTAACATTTCTGTCAAAATAAGACCCTTTCTATGAAAACTGGATTATACTCTTTCATAACCGGGTTTTACCCAACTAAAGTCGGTTCAGTTCCATAACTTATGGCTCATATGCCAGATCTTGGGTCCAATGACAGCATTATAAATCAAATAATTAAAATCGATCTGTAGAGAAAAAATAATCGATGAATAAAAAGGGTCTCTAATATCGATAATAGCTTATATAACATATGTTTATAATGATTTTTATTAGAGATAGCCTACTGGGAATTGCCCAATGGATATTATTGTGGAATGTTGGTTCAAGAAGTTTTGATTTAATCCCAACTGGGTCCACTCTGTCTAAACCCTGATTTTGCTATAGGTAGCCAACTTTCGAACACCAACATTGATTGAAAGTAGCTACAATTTGGCGTTCCAGAACTATGTTTATTTGATATATCAATTAAAAAGCTATCGAACAAAAGCTTTCAATAATACTTCCTTGTAGATCACTGTATTCACTATCCTTACATTATTAATTAAACTGCCTAAGAAGGTAAATACAACAATTGTAATATTTTTTATCCATGCCATTGTGACAACACGAGTTTCCAGTTTTAAAACAAATGGCTTCCTATGGAAATCACACTCTAGTTCCCCCTTTTCCCCTCCACCCGCATGAAGTTTTCCATTTGATAGGCTAGCTATGATCTGTTTCCTACACCCTCATCTTGTGCCCTAAGCGAATGTTTTTAAATCACTGATAGCATCAAATCATTTAAATAACTTTATTTAAAATTGAATCTTGTTCACTAACTACAATTCAACCCTGTCATGAAACACTTCCACCCAATCCCTAACCTGACAGCCAACCTCCTTCAGATATGTTTTCACATTATCCTTCCATCAACGGCCAACCAAGGACACTTGTATCTTCAGGTTTCCCAACTAAATTTGTGTACACGTCTGTCATTGCTCATACATGCCGCATGACTACCCCACCTCAGCCTGCGTGCCTTGATCATTCTTATAATCTAGATCTGAAATAAAAAAATCCACCATAGTATATTACATAATTTGTTTTAGATAAAAAAATGTAAATGTTACGTAGGCCTATATTTTTTAAAATTTTACGTAGCTTCTAAAAAATTTCATACACCCCAGGTTGAATACCACTGCTTAAGGCTTTCGAAAATCAAAAACTTAATAAATGAAAAATATAAAATTAAGAAACAATGTAGGATTACTAAATTCTGCATAAAAACATGTGATTGTCTCATCAACTGTTTTAAAATTAATTTCTAATTGTAATGCTCACTATTCACGATTTGAATATTTAGAATATGTTGGACGATTCTAAAGGGGGAGGACAAGAAACTTGGAACGAGATGGAGGGATGAAAGGCTGAGAGGCAGAGTATAAACTTGAAATTGGAACGCACCATTATCTTAATTCTGTCTTTTAAGATCCCTGCTGTGTCTTGTTCCTTTACTAACCCTCGTTTCTCCCTCTGGAGGATAATTGACTTGTGTGGCTCTTCAGCTTCCGAGCTACGCTTGCCGGGCCCCTGGGGCCGACCCAGTCTCATTAATTCTCACGGACTTGTCTGACTTACTGTGACTAGCGAGTTGCCGGGACCCCGAGTCCTGAACGCGTGTTCGTGTGTTTGCTGCTGTAGCACAAGAACAAATTAGAACAGCGTCGGTGATGAAGGACCGCCAAATGGAAGCTAGGCCTATGCGCACTGAAATACCACACGGGTCCTGTCTGGTCCTGGAAGAAGGGGGAGGGGGGCCATTGTTTGAATACTATTCGAGATTAAAAAAAATACAATTCCATTTTTGGGCCATAAATACAAGACAAAAATGTATTTGTTTGGTTAAATTTTGAAAGAAAAATCATAAATTACATTGAGTAAGTAATAGTAATAGCACTATGAACCTCATAATTTTGTTTATAAATAACTGTTCAGATTTGTTGACCCTGTTGGTACAGATTTACTTTCCTATGTGACTTATATCTCCTAAGAAAATAAACACAACATAGTATATATATATTTCATATTTAATCTATTGTATTTCAAATTTTTATGTAATATATGATCAACATCCCTTAAATTATTATTAATGCACTTCTTGGGATCCTGCGGACAACTAGATAAGCCGCCACGGACCGCCTGTGGTCTGAGGTCCACTCTTTGAGGAACACTGAACTAGAACCGTGTGTTGACACCACAGGTCACCAGGATTTTTTTAACCGTACATTAAAGTGAGCCATTTTAATGTTCGGCTAAAATCTTGGTGCGACCTGAGGTTATAGGAAGAGAGAACCGGGGAAAACACTTAGCGTCAGGAAATGTTTTTTTTAAAGGAAAATTTAGATAATGGAAATACTTGGCTTAGAAAAAATTCAAGAGATTTTCCCTCTCGCATTTTCTCTCTACATTTCCTAGATACGACATTCCGCTAACATGAGATGGTGGTAGTCTATTTGTTTTTTACATCACATCTACTCAGTGAATAACTCAAACACTTGTTGGGAAAATAAAACATAAAAATATTGATGGTGATTAGCTGAGAGTATTTTAAAATTTTAAATCATCAGTCACTAAGTAAAACTGGAAAAGGGTAGATGAGGGAATTTTGAAAAATGTAGTAACAAAAGTGAGGAAATTGTATAATAAAGGCTTTGAGTTACGGGTGGTCGCATACCGTGAAATATATTTACTATTAATATGAAGGTAACCACGATGGTTTGAAGGATGTATGTGACTGTGGGACTGGATGTCTCCTATCTACCACCAGCAATCAACGTCTCGGGCTTTGGGTCGAGTCGATCACATAGCTCCCAAAACGATCCAATTTCATAGGAAAGTTACTACTTTTAACATAGTCATACGTTATCATCACCGTATTTTCCCAACGCCAACCGATGGGGCTGGAAACTTGAAATTGTGTTTGGCATTAAGGTTGCCCCATTTAACCAGAAACATATATATTGGGAAATTTCAAAATGAAGCTCCAGGAAATTGGGCTTTATAGTTATAAAAACATTTTTTTTAGATGAAGTAGAAAATTTAAATTTGACAGAAAGCTAAAAGGACAACTCCAATTAACCATATTCGTATTAAAATTCAAAATGTTTAAGTAGGGGTTGTTTAAATGAAGAATGAGGGGAAGGGAGAGGGTGGTTACAATTTCCAAACTAACAAACAACCACTTTTTCTGTGTAATAGAAAACTGAAATTTGTCAAAGGGTATAATGACCACTCCAAATACATAACTGTAAAAGATTGAAGATTTTAAATGAAGAAAATAGGGAAAGGAGTTGGGTAAAGGGGGTTAAGTAAAACAAAAACCTTTTTGGTGAGGAAATTGAAATAAAATACAAGTTCGACATGTAAGTCATAGATCTTCCCGGAGAGACAATTAATGACGTCTGAACATATCGAATTTCAAAATTGAATCCTAGGAAATTGAAGAGCTTGAAATTGATACGATTAATATCGAACAATACTTTTCAGGGTGGTTTAAATTCAAATTTAGCAAGCACGGAAAACAAAACATATAAGATAGTAAATAAATCTACTTTCAAAATGGGAATGAGGCAACTGAAAAAGGGGAGCGGGAACGGAAGTATATAAAATCTTTCCAAAATTATTTTAAAATCTTTTCTTTTCGGTATGAAATAAAATCCAAATTTGCCAAGTTTGTAAAAGGACCGACCCACAATAACCATAAAAGTGGAAAGTATGAAATTTAAAAATAGGGCTTTGAAAATGGCTAGTAAAAAAAACTTATCGATATGATAGAAAATATGAATTAGAAAAAATCTAAAAATAAACGAATACGAAAACTAAAGATTATATTAAGTGGATCCATTAGCGTTGTGATAACAAAGCTAAAAGTCGAAGGATACATTAGCGCCTATATAGCTGCTACGTAACAATTAAAATAAATAAATTCTGACGATATAGCTCGGTGAACCGTGATACTCTTTGGAAAACCATAATGCTCACTATTCAATATTTTGTTTCTGTAAAAGAGCATATCATTTATTTATGCCCTTTGGTAAATTGTGATATTCTTTTTTCCAACATATTTCTGTAACAACTTCTATTAGTTTGTTTATCTTATTTTATAATCTTGCTTAGGTAAATATTGCTTTTGTTTGTGCACTCAGTTTATGGTCGAGGTAATATTTTGTCTTTACATATTCAATTTATTTTATTAATTACCAAGATTGGTTTGTGATTGTCATAACTAGCTAAGGATTGTACGACAAGGAGCCATCAAAAAGTGAGTAGCCGGATGTTGAGCGTTCTAATTTTATATAGTTTTGTTGCTGCTAAACCGTGCAAAGAACGTGTTATACTATTAGTCATATCTATAAAATAACCCCACTAGTCTATTAAAATGTAATTGTTGACAGCAAAAAAAAAAGTTTTTCTGAGCGCGGTCCTGTTTTTACTCGACCGTTTGGCATTTCTTTATTCAGTGATTAGGCCTACTGCCAAATTCTTAAACCAATTTAGACGAAATTTGGAAGGAGCATTCTTGGCACCGAAGCTGAATGACATATATTTTTTATAAATTTACATCTTTTGCGTGACTAACTTCTTAGACCACATGAACAAAGGCTATTCTCTATTAATATAAAGTACTATCGAATATTATAGGTCTACTAATTTGTTTTATGTCTAACTTGATCACCTAGTAATATTATATCAACTTCAAATCCAAGGCGAAACTATGTGAGACTGTATTAACGATAAGAAAATGATGTACTTAACGATTTTTGAATGGAGGGAGTGAGGTCTGCTGATCAAAGAACTACTAATAAAAAGATTCTTCCCACCAGAATCTTACTGTACATGATGAGCTTCCTGTAAGAAATAGTTATTTGATACCGTTATCGGGGTATATGTAGGTTGCCTCCATCAAAGGCTGGTCCATTCGTACACCAGCCTCGACTGCCTATAGGGCATACATGGTTGGAAGGATGCTTGCTATCTGACAGCGAAGGTTCTTTACTGTAAACATTGACTTAAAGTGACCACTAATGCCCACCTATTGGGTAATAATTATTATTTGCTTACTAATACCATATTATTGATTAAAAAGTGTCATCAAACGAGTCTAATAATACTTCCCTAAGGATTATTGTATAATTGGCGTTTTAGTGACTTAGGGCCAGTTTCATAGTCAGATTTAGTACGCTTCAAGTGCGGCGCTATACTAAATACAAGACGTCACCTACCTGAAATTGAATGGAATGGGCCAGTTTCATATGCGAAACTGGCCCATTCCATTTTGGTCTAGGTAGGTGTCATCCTGTATTTAGTATCGACTCGCACTTTAGGCTCACTAAGTCTGACTATGAAACTGGCCCTTATTGAAAGAACAAAATATATTAATCAAACTATTATGTTTTTGGTTTTGGCAACAAGGTATATTAAAGTGCATGAAATAATTAAATTAAAAAGTATTGTATTAACATTTGTATACTGACCACCAAAATAAATAAATGTTTTTATAACTTAAGGAAGAGAGCCATACAAAATATTAGTTTCTAAATGAAACATTTTTATTTTGTAAAACGCGTATGAACACAACGGCCTTGACGGTTCGTATGACGTCATCAACCACCCTTGTTTCGGTTGGTTCACCATATTGACTTCAGAAGAGAACACAGCATTTTAGAAGATCTCGTTTGAAAAGAATTTTTTAAATGAACCACAGACGCTGCTTCCACAAAAAAAAAAGAAAGAAAGAAACGGTTATTTTCATAAGTTTATGTTTCGATAATGTAAAAACCGTTAATAATTTAAAACAAATAGTTTATGTGAATTTTCCGATTGCCAAAAGTGACAACAAATCAAATTATGGTCTTACAGGTCATATGGCTTTGTCTAGTGAATATCTGGTAACTTTACATAGCTGTGAAATAGCACCTCTCCTACTGTGGATGCCTTATCTTCAAACGTTGTTAATTGGATAGGACTTTTGATTAAAACCCCGTCTATGTGTAGCTTCGCTTGGTACGATAACAGATAAATTAAGAGTTATTCAAGAAGTCTTCTATCTACATATAAATGTCACCTCGATCGATAACATCAATAATGGCGTGAACTTGTGAAAATACAATAGTATTAATCTTAGACTCTTGTGCTAGGCCTAACTACTCGATGCTAACACTTTACATTCGTAGAGAATAGTACAAGAAAAGTGAGTTTAATCATCTGCACCAGTATTCTATAGCAAGAGGTTTGGGGTACCGGTATTATACTAATGAGGGGTTTGGGAACTTGTTTTTGCCCGTTTGAGCTATCACTTAAATACACTAACTTATTGCGTAGAAACTAGTAAGGAATAATTTATAGGAAATGTACCCGCGTTTGCGTGGAGGAAAGTTGGGTAGATCGTTTATGAAAACATCCACCCAGTACACTTGACCGGGAAATCGAACCTCAATCAATCCGTCACCGTCAAAAACCAGACTAAATAATTTGATAACTATTTTTCGGAGGTGTTAAAACTTGTAGTGCAAGTGGGGAAAGTCAAGTGCGTTGTCTCTTAGGTCTGCCAATAGAGCTGTTACCCTTTCGCAAAGCTGGTGCGAGTGGGTTCAATGTAACGATAATATACCGTTGTGTAAACGCAAACGTTCAGCTGGAATCGAGGAACCGAAGAGTTGGCGGGGTGGGGGAGTTTGTAAACGCTCGCACTTTCGAGAAGCATAAAAAAGCGTAAGTTATTATTATTATTATTATTATTATTATTATTATATTATTATTATTTATCATCATCCGCCTCGGTGGTGTATTTAACTAACGCACTAGTTTCTGTAGAGCTAGACTGTAGAGGACGGGGAGATCGAGGTTTGAATCTCGCTCGGGTGAACTGGAGTGGTTTTCCCTTAATGATTTTCCACTCTACCTCCACGCGAATGTGGGCTCACTTCCTATATATTCAACCTTCCCAACTCCTTACCATTAGCTTAATGAGTACTTAAGCTTATAGCCCTAACGAGTAGTAAGATGTGGTGCTAAGTATTATTATTATTATTATATTATTATTATTATTATTATTATTAACCAAGTAAACATGTTCTTTCTATGGCATTACGGTTGAGCATGGGATCGTCTGAGTTTTTTGATACTATCACAGCTACGACGACCCCAGACCACCACACTGCTCCTACTGATAAATTAATTAGTGAAAGGGATTGTTGTTACAAGAGTTCTCCTCCGCTCCTACCTAAATTCCAACACGCTCCTCAATTGTGACGAGCTTGTACTGACATTTCACCATTGGACACTTTCGTTCATGCTTGTGAAACTTGGAGAGAGTTGACCAATCTTTTTGTTTGTATTGGTTCATTTGGGAGGGAAGTTTCTGAATAGCTCGCGTGATAATACCGTGCACAAGTGTTCGGGATACTTACAGTAACTTTAATAGCCCAGTCGGCAGCGCAAAGTTTCCGGGTTTGAATCTCGTGTCTAGGTATAGTTTAACAACATACGAACTAGTTGGTGACGAACTACGCCTCTCTAGTTAAATCATTCTTGACGTATCTAGTCGAGCGTGTTGTAGCGAGACTGTGTTAAATAAATAAGTATCGTTTTATACGAGGGCTACCTAGATTTATTTGTGTTTGAAAGTAGAATGGAGGTCTTCCCTCCCCTCTTAGTCCATAGTCTCTCCTCTTATTTTGTCAGCGACAATGGTTCCAAGGAGATGCTCAAGTAGCACTACCATGTATTTTTCTTATCCGCGAAGAAAGAGGGAATGAGTGGTTCGGGGGAGGAAGAAAGAAAGAATATGAAGTGAGTTCTTTCGGTTGCTTGTTACGAGAGTTTTATTCAGCTTCTGCAATAGCAGACTACGACGACGCCTTTTGAAGTGTGTGTATGGGGGGGGGGAGGAGGGTGGCTTACTCCCCGAAAAGAAAGTGGAAGATGAAAAGAACTTTACTACGTGTTTGTAAGGTAGTAAGGAAACTCTTGAGCACGTAGGGACGGACTCATTTTTAGTTATGCAAGGGGATTCACCCTTATGCTCTTGACCTGTCAGGATTAGGTCGGGGAAGGGGGAGATTAATTTTTTTTTTTTGTTCCATGGTTTTTGAGTAGGCAGAATGTTACCATTGAAGTTTCTCGTCGCTTATTTTATTACTTTTGAAAACGTCCTACTTTGTTGAAGGACTAGTAACAGTTTTTGTCTAGGTGTACTCTAATATTTTGCTTTTAACAAAGTGTACCTATCCGATGTAGAGTAATTTCAATAGAACCATAATATATAATCATGGGAAGGGGGTAAGAGGGTGGTCCCTTAGCCTAAGAAAAGTTTATGGTGAGAGTGTGCGTGCCCAATGCCCCTCTTTGTACCTTCCAAGAGTCCATTGTGTGAGGACCCAATAAGATGAAAATTGACGCTAGGTTCGAATCTCGGCGGGTGTATTGAGATTGTAAATGCGGATTGCTTGGACGGGGAGAGAAAAAATTAGTAAATTAGATTGAGTGGCGTTAATATGAAAGTCTTTTTTTTTTAACACTACTACTGGTGACCTGGTGGTCTAGGGGTAAGGTGTCAGACTTCTGTGCTGAGGGTCCGGGGTTCAATCCTCGGTCCCGGCACAGATTTATCTGATTGCCAAACCCTTCCTTCACCTCTGCCAAGACGTGTATTAATCACAACTTGTGAATGTGTGGAATGCCAGGCCTCCACCGTGGTTCGGATCCCATGTTAAACTGTAGGTCCTCCATTTCATCTCACAATCACCCTACCATTACAATTAGCGTAAGTGCGTATAACCCGAACGGGTAGTAAGAGGGGGTGCTAATAATAATAATAATAACACTACTACTCAGTCGTGCCTTTCCTCCGAAACCTATCCACAACATTAAGCGACACTTAAGGACACCCTTTATTTCCCCTCCTTTCCCCACTAGGTGACATGGTCATAAAGGTCCTCTATTAAGTCTATTTGAACATTTTCATAAGCCCTCAGGCCACACTTCGCATATTTGTATTTCATATTGTATACTTTTATTTGGGTGCTACGCGTCTTACTACCCATCCGGTATATGGATCCTAATATTTTCATGAAAAGGCTAGATATTAGAAAGGTAGAAGCTTAGAGATAATATACCCGCATTTGCGTGGAGGTAGAGTGGGAACCGTTAAAAACATCTCGATTCACCCAGCCAGGATTCGAGCGTCGACTTTTCCTTCATCGGCAAACAATATAAGACGACATACACATTAAACCGCGTACCCACTGGCGTGGGTAGTAAGTACTATATCCCTGTACTTTTTTATGGTATTCTCAAGCATGGTAACATTAATACTGTTAAATGTGGATTTTTTAATTAAATGTATACTCTAAAAGAGCAAAACACATAATTGCAGATTACTTCAACATACATTTTGTCAAGTTGAACTAGCTGCAAGGGATTGGGCCTCACGGATCGTGTAACCATCTCTATAAAGACAAGCTGCAAATAAGTTTTTTATCACTTATTTACCCAAGCTTTACAGACAAGTTATTATACATTTAAATATAATTCACTTTCTTTGTCCGGTTAAATGTGCTATATAATAAATATAATCAACAGGACGAAGCTACTAAGATAAGGTTCATTTTCAAATTTAATTTGATTTAAAATAGTTTTTTAACTGATTTTAACTAACGCTCTAAAAAAACTAACGCACTTCCAAAATAATAATTCTTATAAAATTATGTGAAAACTTATATTTTATTATTATTAGCACCGCGTCTTACTAACGTTCGGGTCACACGCACTTACGCTAATGTGTAATGGTAGGGTGATTGTGAGATGAAATGGAGGACCTACAGTTTAACGTGGGATCCGAACCACGGTGGAGGCCTGGAATTCCACACATTCACAAGGTGTAATTAATACACGTCTTGTCAGAGGTGAAGGAGGGGTTCGGCAATCAGATAAATCTGTGCCGAGAGATTGGACCCCGGACCTTCAGCACAGAAGTCTGACACCTTACCCCTAGACCACCAGGTCACCACTTATATTTTACTTGTTTGAATGATAAGATATTTCATAGATGAATTATTTTCACAGAAAGCTTGGTTCTCTGTATTTCATTTAAGTTGAGCCTTTTTGTTTACATTTTTTTTAACCTTTTTACATTCAAAAAAATTATGTGTAGTTTTATTTTCTTTCTTATTCTAAATAACCAAATATACCAAGAGACATCTAAAAAAGATACGTTGGCACTAAAAATTAATCAAAATATTTAAACTCTCTTTGTATCAAGTGACGCATATGTTGGCATTTCAGTGTTTACCTCGATAAAATGAAAGGAGAGTGATGCTAAATTGACATATTTTAAATATACCAGTTGCTCGACGAAACACTTGAACTTGATATTCATAGCACACATGGTTGTCAAACTAACCAACTCCACATACAATATGAACCTTTATCGTGCTGAACACTTGCTAAACCAAGCGGCACTGCTCATAATCGGTATGCGAATGTGACTGAAACAAAGAATAAAACATTTCATTTGACAACACTGTTATTTATGAGTTCTGGCTTATGACTAGCAAAGTTGGTGGGGCGTGGCGTATTGCCAAGATTGACATGACTTGTTTTAGCTTTACTTTGGGAACTATAGTTATTAACGACTCAATCCCAGATATAGTCATGATAAAGGTAGCTTGGGGGGAAATGCGCCCACATTGGTGTGGAGAGAAGGTGACGGAAACGTGTTTTGTGCACCGTGTCTTACACATCCGGACTGTCGGCATATTAACATTAATAGGTTATGGATGAAGATAGTAGAATTTAAGAGAGAACATACCTGCATTCATGTGGGGATATAGGGGAAAATAATTGAAGGAAAAAAACCCTAAGTACAGCCGGCAGGGATTTGAAAACCTGACCCTCCTGTCATCAGTTGACCAGACCAAGCTAGGTCGGGGTTTGAACCCTTACCTCTCTATCAGCGGCGACCAATCTTACTCTGAATAGTGTTGCTTCGCACAGCTCTGTCAGCGCTGCGGCGCAGAGTTAAAACTGTACCCTCGCGATGCTCTTCCGACTTTGTTCTCATTTAACTCGGACCTCCACTAAGATGGGAATGTGTCCCCATTCAATTAAGGGCGCCGCTTACTTGCAGGAATATATTCTCACCTCGCGCTATTTCTTCAGAGTATGGCAGGTCTGAAGATCCACAACTCTTGAAACACTTCTTAATCATCTTAAAATTCTCAGTTGTGACTCTATTATTATTATTATTATTATTATTATTATTATTATTATTATTATTATTATTATTATTATTATTATTATTATTAGCACCGCGTCTTACTACCCGTTCGGGTTATACGCACTTACGCTATGTGTTATGGTAGGGTGATTGTGAGATGAAATGGAGGACTTACAGTTTAACGTGGAATCCGAACCACGGTGGAGGCCTGGCATTCCACACATTCACAAGTTGTGATTAATACATGTCTTGTCAGAGGTGAAGGAAGGGTTTGGCAATCAGATAAATCCGTGCCGGGACGAGGATTGAACCCCGGACCCCCAGCACAGAAATGTGACTCTATTAAAAACTATTTTGTTCAAGAAAGGCTCTATTTATGTTTCTCAACATTTACATTTATTTCTCAGAACTGAAACACCTCTCAAAACGTCGTTGATAGTGAAATAATCTCACTTTTTATAAGTATACGTGTTTAAAGAAAATATGTACGGCTGTTTTAATGGACACATATTGATGCCTTTTGCCTACATTTAGGCGTGAACTAAGAGTATATTTTAAAATAACAACCCACTAGAATAATTCAGGGTTTCTGGACTTATTAAATGCATCTCGCCCCTCTGGTATACGGACGCCTTAAATGTTCTAAGGACTGAGAAAAAACATATCTCAACAAGCATACAATTTGAACATTATATATGTACCCTGGCAATACTCCGTGTTTCGCTACTGAAAATAACGAGAAATTCAGATTTTACAAATACAATGTGTTCGGTTACTCGTGAAGAACCGGTAGTCTCCATAGTTACGATCTTCGTCACACTAAACAGATTACTTTGACGCCTATTGTCTTTCCGTTCACACCTCCTCTCCCTCGTGTTCCCTTCCCGTCTTCTTCTAACAAACAACTTACGCTCAGTTCTAGTAACATCGGGACCTCTTGAATAAGTAGCGACGGATCCACCTTATCGTCGTGTTTGTACACTTAAGGGCAAGTGTGGCTACTTGAAACTTAACGCATCTTATTTGATTGCAGGACAAACAATCCGACCACTCATCCATCATCAAGTGAAAAAGCATATACCTAATTTAATTACATTTTATACTTCGTCTAGATTCGGACAGGAGACCCCCAGATCGGTAAGCAGTACTACTGACTTATTTAAGTCAATACCAACGTCTATGCCGGAAGCACAATAACAAATTAAATTATGTACTGACATTATAGCTCACATCCTATTATTAACCGTAACTTAAAGTGAAAGTTATCTTTAATGAAGCATACTTGAAAACAAAAAGAATTAGTAAACACATTAATAAAACAATAAAACCTACAAGAGTTTCTAAAATATGTGTGATCAAATTACTCTGGGGGGCTGGATGAGAGTCTTCCACGGACCATTGGCGATCATCATCTCGTTTATCCGAACAGGGCCTTGGGACCCCTCCTGGGTCTATCACATAGTTCCCAAACCCCTGTGAAAGAGAATTGGCGGAACCCTGGTAATTGCCGTTGCACTGTTTGAGCCTCAGGAAGGTCCTTGGTGCTCGGCATATTTAGGTTTCGGTGCATACTACTGTTGGAGATGTACCAGGATGCTTCCACAATGATTCTCTAACACCTTTTCTTGAATGCTGCGTGAGCTAAGGTTTCTAATGGTCTCTTATATCTCTTATTATAAGAGAGACCTAGTTCAACATGATAAACGATGGACCTTCAAGATTACTGGACTCTAAACCATCCTTACTCTGCTTAATAAATATCGCCCTTGATTAAACTTTTTGGAATAGGTTTACTCTATCGAGATTAGAACACGAACCCTCTAGGTAGCCCGAAGTGTTCTCGATCAATGGAAGGACCTGTTAAGAAAAAAAAATAATTTAATATTCACTACCGTTTCTGTGTGACGAGAACCATATCATTTAAGGGGGCCACCTACCCGAGCGCCGAGACTCTCTCGTCATATGATTCAGTTAGAACTATGAATCAACTTCATTGTGGAGGTGAAAGATATCAATATGTCTAAGGTTCATTAGGATTATAAACCTTCTATTTTATTATATTTTATAGTTTTCAAAATGGTTTCCCCTACTCCTCACGCGAATGCGGGTTCACCTCCTCTAATAATTCAAACCTTGCCAAATCCTAATCCATTAGCCGTCATTAGTACTAAAGCGTATAACCCGAACGGTGTAAACGCGGTGCTAAAATTATATTATTATTATTATATTATTTTTTTTATTTTAGTTTAAAAAATCATTCAACTTTGTGCGAACTCAAGTATGAGATAATAGTAAATTGCGAACATGGATCTTGCCTCCTTAAACAAATTAGCCTACATGTACACGGTCACACCCACTTTTGGGTTGGAAACTTTTCAAGACATTTCCATAGAAATACTGCAATGTGAGGATATTTCCCTTCAAATAGAAAGTGCCTTCAAGGAAATAAGATTAGGGAACATTTAAAGGAAACGCACCAACGTTCGCCGGAAGCAAGGGTGGGGTAGCTATATCGTACGTATGACTAGGGATGGGAGCCCCAACCTTCCTCACTCCCTCTTCAGTCGAACGCCCTAACCCACACCTCACTCGGTCGTCTTATACTCCATAATAAACCGTGTGTACTTAGCATGTTGATCATTCCCGACGCCCGTCGCCTTGGCGGGTTCCAGGTCAGGTAATTAATGTAAAAAGTTGATTGCCCTAACTAACTAACTCCCAAACATTGTTTTATTTTGTTGGCAAACATTCAACCGTAGCCTCCCTGTCAAAAGAGATCCCTAGCGAGTCTCCTTTTATCCCACCAAATATGTGTGTCGTGTGTTCCACACGCTCAGGCAAACACACGAGATAAGTTACATTGAATTACAAAATTAATATATTACATACTTCTCATAATGTTTTATTGTTTAGAACATTTTCGAAAATTGGTTTTTATTTCAAAAATATAAGTATTCTGTGTTATCATGTAAAACATTACTCATATTTTGAAGAAAATCCTTACAATCAAAATTTTGAATTTTTCAATATCAGTTAATATTAAATTTAGATCTAAAATTAAAACCATGGATTCACCTCGAGGTACCACCATGAATCATACAATCATCACCTTTGGACAAAATCCATGACCATTTCGACTATAGCCCTAGGTACAAACACACAGAGCGGCAGAATCGTAAAACCCACTTGTTTTTATTGAAAGGACAGAACTTCAAGATCCAATCTAATCTTGAGGTAGAACATTTTTTTTACGATTATAACACTTTCTTTAGATGAGAAAGTAAATTGAAAATAAGTAATAACACGCTAAGAAGACCCTTTTAGACAATACAAAAATACAATTATATTTTTCGACGTCATAAATATATATTTTTTTCCTCAATAGGTAGTGTTGCAAAGTCTAAGTGACTCTCACATTAGACAAGCTTTTCGATAATGGGGAGATTGGAATTCCAAATCCAACCGGGTGTACCGAAGCTGGTATTCCTAAATGTTTTCCCACATCACACCTACCCTATTAATGTAAAGATGTGATAGCCCGGCTGGCAACAAGACTTGGAGGGTGGAGCACATACATTTTTTAAAATGTTTTATTAAATATTTATTTAAAAGAACGGCTGAGGTCCATATGATTGGGCGTTGAACTATATGAAGCTATGTAACCATACCATATACAATTACTGGGAACACTAGCCCTAGGACAAAGTTGGATTAGTTGGCTTGATACAATATAAAGTAAAAGCACTTTGAGAATATATTGTCTCAACTTTACATAAAAGTTTAAATAAACTATTGTAATACTTTTCTAATCCCATGATGCTTAGCGAATAGGACAACAATGGCGGTAGGAGATTAGGGTGCTTGGCGTTGCTCTCCTGTTGGGTGATTAATTAGCAGCCACCGACGTTGACATGCCTCGTGCATCTTGTCGCTGCTTGAAGCTTCGACCCCCGCGCCGCGCGAAGCGCTGCAGTCTGAATTAACGTGGCGAGCAATGGAAGCTTTTGTTTTACTGCTGCGCCCCGCGTGCCAGGGCAAAAGTGTTCTAACAACTATATTTGTATTCTATTTTTGACGCCCATTCAAAGGAACTAAATTATTACGTAAAAGCATCGTATCATTTATCTACAACATTGCTCATTCTAAATTTAAAAAAAATTTTTTTTTTTCATTATTACGTTCAACTAATTACATTAGAACCCCGACTATTCAAATTACCGAATCACCGCAGCAAAGACGTGAGCCCTCTCCACTTTTGAGTCGGCCCACCTAGTAGTTGTTACTGTACAATTTATAATTACTTTTATTCATGTTTCATCTGCTGTAGTTTTTATTATTTTTATTGGTAAAAGTGTTTTTCGCTTATAAGAATGTGTTTATTTCATTAATTCAACTATCTGAATGTTCGATTATCTGAAACATATTTGTTACGAACTATTTCGGATGGTTGGCTTTCTACTAAATTTATCTATAGTATAGGGTTGAGAAAGTCATTTTCGAGGATATGCACTTATATAAGTATGAAGAGGAGATACATGAATTGAAATACTATTCTTTTCTGTTTCAGGTGAGCGCTGTTTATACCTCGGTTCGTAAGTGTGTTAGAATATATTATTTAAATAAACAATCTTAAACTTTTAATCCAGGCTTATTTATATGATAGATTATACAATCGATAGCTTGAATGTCAAAAACACAGGCTAACTGTCGGAAAAACTATAACATTTTTAGTGTTCATAGCTATGATGTTGGACCTACTCGTCATTATTAAAAAAGAAAATTAATTTCCTGTCTCATTTGGCTTAGTTGTGCGGTATTTATTTTCACAATGTGTAAAAATAATTAACACATAGCTAGCTGTAGTATTTTCCTAAATATTATCTGAGGGATTTGTTTTCAAACTTTGGGGTAGAGGTGGGGGTGCGGTGTTTTACACATCGTGGTTCCCGTGCGCTCTTAGGTATTATTTAAAATTCACCCGTATTATTTTTCTTTGGATTAACTTGTAGCTATTAATTCTCACTGGCACGAAAGCAGAGATAAAATTTTCTGCAGTGGCGGCTTGCGATGGAGGGGTTAAATTGTAGAGGAGGCACCTAGAGCCTGTAATACTTCAAAATATAGTGTGCTGAGATACGAGTGGCCTATAAGAAGGGGGGAAGAGGCACATGGTGGTGACTGTGGACTGAAGCTCGTATGTGTTGTGAGGATGGCAATGTGTTTAGTTTGGCCCGTTTCGATCTTGCCGACCCCTGATTAGTGAAGGTTCGGCCATGGCTCGCTTGCCATTTCGAAGGACAGAAGGCCAACTCCCAATTGGTATTGATGTGCGCGAATGAAAGACACTTTTTTTTTTTACTGATACAAGTGCTTGTTTGAGTGAGTTGACCTGATGGGCTGTATCGTATGTCTGTTTTTTTTTTTGTTTTTTTGCAATCTCCCTCGTGGCCAAGTTGACAGGGGTCAGCGAAGTCGCAACGAGGTCTATGCTCCCACTGCAGCGTTAATGAATTTCA
The DNA here is from genome assembly GCA_033556935.1 of Timema podura. Classification (NCBI taxonomy): domain Eukaryota; kingdom Metazoa; phylum Arthropoda; class Insecta; order Phasmatodea; family Timematidae; genus Timema; species Timema podura. The sequence goes on from JAVRXN010000008.1 coordinate 59,685,784, forward strand.
TGTGCCAATAAAATTGTATCTATGAAAATCAGTCTTGTAATTAATTTTTGAATACTAGTAGTATCCCCTCCCCCTCTATTCTTGATTAAAACTGTTAAGAGTTTAGCTACCCTCTTGGACTATTCGTATATTTACATTAAATGGGTAAGGTTGAGGAAGTGCACCCTCATTTGCGTGTCGATAGTGGGCAACCAAAGAGAGAACTTCCTCTGTACACCCGGCTGAGATTCAAACTTTGACCTTCCCACCAGGTACAAATAAAATCAGATCAGATCAGATTAGATGACACCGATTCTTTATTCCCGCTTGCGCACAGCCATGGGTGTCGTTGATGTTAAATAATGTTACTTTTTTTCTTACGATGATCAAATATATTTTTTAATGACTTAACATGAGGAAATTATTTTTTTCATTGGTACTCAGTGTGCCTAAGACTAATTATTTTAATATTAGGTAATTGCATATTTACGCTGAAGATTAAAAAAAAACCCAAACGCGTCCCCCTTTTCCCCACCCTTATCTGTCCTTATCTCATCCAAATGGTAAACAAATCTTGTTCTAAATTTAAGCATTTTTGTTTTGTTTCAGAGGTCAATAAAAGTCACATATATTTGTGTTATCTGTGTACTGTGGGCATACATCATCCCACGTGTTCTTTCCAGCTTGTATACACACAACATACAACCACGTCTCTCTGAATAGTTTAGTTCATAAGAGATAATTATTATTATTGTCGTCGTGTCATTTCACCAACGAAAACTTGCACTTGTAAGGTTGCCACGCACCTAGCAAACTGAAAAAAAACAGGGAATTTTGTGTTCCAAATAGAAGGGGTAGAAAAAAGGATTTTCAATTTAAAAAAAACTAAAAATTATACTGGAATATTTGTGAATTTTGAACTGCAAGCTTTAAATATAGGTCTTTGAAAAAAAAAAAAAAATAAGCAAACTGAAATACTAAGTGAGCTGATTCGATCAAATGTCTTAACCTCGACCTACCCCCTCCTCTTTCACCCTAAACATTGGTTTGTGTAACGACTGCTTATAATTCTCCATTAAAGTAAAGTACTCCTGTTTAAAACACTTTAAGTTGTCCGGGAAAATGGAAATTCTTTCTCGAAAATTCGAAAATTATAAAATATTATTGGGAAGAAAATAGTTACAATCCTGATTAGAAACAAAAGGGTAGAGTGAGTCACTGCCTACTCCTATAACTCTTTTTATTCCTTATTTGTGGATGGATCATCATCTAAAAAATTGTTTATTTATGTATATTTTTTTAGCACCGACCATTCGGGCTATACGCTTGTGTACTCATTACGATGATGGGTTAGGGGTGAGGAAGATTGAATTTTAGAGGAAGTGTACCCCTATTAGCGTGGATAGAGAGAGAGGGAAACCATAAAGGAAAAACCACTCTCAGTATACCCGACCAGGATCGAACTACCATCTCCCCGCCATCGGTAGTCTAGTCTATTGCAATAGTAGCGCCTTTGACCATGCAGCCACTGAAGTGGGTCTCTAACTATTTTCTTGTAAATGTAGGCGTTCTACAGTAAGTAGGTGGAATAAAAGACACTGCACCGAGATTTTGTTGTCGTTGCAAAATTGATAAAAAGCCATTTCATTGCAATTTGTCGGTGATTGAATCTCCCTTCAAAGATAGCCAGAGAACTGACTACTTATATTATCAACTGTTGGTACTAGCTTCAGTGGTCAAATAGTTATACTGGATATCACCACTGAAGGAACTGCTTGGCTACCGTTGGCAACAACGTTGTCATTTTCTTGTTTTCGTGTGGTCAATCTTCTAAGACAAGTTTCGCAAGGTTCGTCGATGTTGCCAGCATAATTGAAAGTGAAGAGGTCCGGCAACATTTAACCGAGAGAGAGAGAAGATCAGGTTTTCCTCTAAGACCGCATTTCCTCAGTGGTGATATTGGCTGTAAACTCTATGGCGTTACTCACGCAATATATTAGACTGCTAATGACGAGGGGGGGGGGGGCGAGCTATAAATCACAGTTGGGTGTACTGAGGATAGTTTAACTAATTTTATTCTTTCACATTTTTTCTTCGCGCTAATAACACAACTAGCCTAATTGGTACATATGTGTACAACCTGAACGGGTAGTAAGACGCGGTGACAAAAAAAAATCCATAAAATATAACTTGTTCTCTGCTCAAAACTCAGCACAGGAAGAACACATCAAAGGCCAATAGTTAAGATTCTTTGTCACATGCTTATTATTAAATTCCATATGAAAAAAATAAGTATCTGCTGTGATTTCGTCAACAAGCTGCATAGAAAATTTATGTTATTTATATGTTGATAAGATTATATTTATATGATAAAATATTGTCTATTAGCTCTATATTAGGTCTATGACATAGCGTTTGATTATTGGTTAACCAATCATAATAATTTAAAAATTGATCTATTCTGGCATTTACTTGGGCTCGTATGGAGTAAAATAAATTCTAATCAAATTTCTTAGATTTTATAACTTTTTTTTTTTTGCCACAGAAAACCATCAAATTTCTCGATCACAAAACGGGAACAGTTTGTTAGTCTATCGCGCCGCGAGAATCTTGCTACTACTATATGCTGCTCGAAAACTTCGACCGGTGAAAGACACTTTTTGTTTCCCTGACACTCTAAAATTGGAGAACTTTTCCATGTTTTAAATAAACTAATTTTTACAGATTAAAATGTACGTTAATTGAGTTGTGAAACCTCCACGAGTAATTCATTTATTGTAGTTTTATTTTATTGACGTAGTGACCATTTGAAATGGAAAGTATTTATAGGACAAGTTTTTCCATGCTTTTTTCTCCCGCTTTAGCCAAGCTATATTACTCGTATTATGATTGTGCTTGCTTCGAGATATCGGTGGAGCGCTCTGACTTGCCAGCATTTTAACGCGGAGTGTACTCGTAATTATACTTGTTACGTTAGTCCTTGGGGGCCGAAAAAAAATAGTGAGTGGTAGGGCAGGGCTGACCAAATAATTGTCTCAGTCAGTGTCGAGGGAGCTATGTTGTTAGATTAATGCGTGTGTAAAAAAGAGTTGATTATTTAAAAAATCTCTTTTGTCATATTGGACGTCTTCTTTAGCTGGCTGGACTGGATGACTGACCTCCTGTTGATGAAGTCAGGTCAAATGTGTTCTAGCTTTATTAAAATATGAGTTTTTGGTGAATAGCTCATCCCTGTCATTATCAGTGGTCGAATGGTCTAAAGCAAGCTTATCAAACTCATTCGATCTTAAGGGTCACATATAATTTTAAAATACTCAGGAAGCCACATTTAAAAACAACTAGAAATACGCCAAATTATTACTTTTTCGTTACATAAATTTCTCCCCCAGAAATGTTTGTAGATTCTGTCTATAATTCTTTAAGAACAATATTGACCATCTGTGAAATGTTTTAACTTTGATGCAATTAAATGTGACAGGGTGTTACCATTCATAAATGGTGAGAATAAAAAGAAAACTAGCGCCGTATTGTATGTCGATTCATCATAAGGCATTTTTGGGCTGGACATGACTGGTCTTTTGCCCTGACCAGATCAGTGTTCGAACCTTGGTTGGATACACTGAAGGGGATTTTTCCTAAATGATTTCCCATTCTTCAGTTAAATTCCCTTTTAATACTACCTTCCTCTTTCCTAGCCCGTTTTATGGGTATCCCGAACGGGACTTGGTAAAAAAAAAGTTCTAGTCTCCTAGTAGCGCCTCGGCTTCTGGTATAAAGGTCCCAGGTTCGATTTAAAGTTGGTTCAAAAATTCAATCTCTTCAATATTGGGGTTGTTTTATTTATTGCAGGAATAAATTGATGGTCTTAGTTCTGGCCGTTGTTATTTTAATATAATTATCCTTACATTACTCTAAGAAAAGCAAAACTTAGTTCGAAAGGGCTTGAGTTTACACAATTGTCCAACGCTTTGCCAACTAGAGTCCAATTTTTATAGAAAAAAAAACTTATCAGACAGCTAGAAAAAGATCTTCTCTCATGTATTCATGTGTCAAAGTCACGTGATCTGAAGCTATCGCTTTTGATATATCTTATAATAATATAAAATAACACTAATAATATATTAGAATGTTATCAATATTGATAAAAAAATATTTTTAAAAGGATTTTCCTATTAAAACCCCACTATACCTAAACAACCAATTTCAATAACGTTTATTTTGAGTAAACCGAGTAAACATGTTTTGACTTTCAAACAAGGCTAGCACCGCGGCTTTTTACATTTAACAACGAGACGGAAGATCAGGGTTCAGTCCCACAGTGTGTTTTTCTACCCCTCTTGCCATATAAATGCCATTATATTTCTCAAACTAAAATAAACCCCCCTCAACTTGTTCCCTCAGGCTAGTTGCTTATAACCACCACTGCCGTTATCCCGAGAGCTCTGAACTGGCATGGATCTAGGTGAGCTCTTGGCCACGACAGAAATAGCCGCGCTCACTGTATAGAGACCAAGCGTTCGCCTTGTTTGCGGGATATGAAGCATTGGTAGTCTTCTCTTTGCCCTTGGTTCATTCCCCGGTGGGAAGCCTGAATAATGCACTGGGGAGCGGCTGGTAGGGGGAGCCCGACAAGATCATTCATGTTTCATGAGCTGGGGTGGGTAAAGGGGAGGGGGTTGGAGGTGCTCTCGTTAGCGGTAATAGGGTTGAGGTATGGGGGAGGGGGGGCTACTCAGTCTCCTCTTTCATATGAAATATTACTGAGGGTTGGAGTAGCGCGATCTGATGTGTGCCTGTTGGGAGCATTCTGTCGCAGACTATTTATATAACGCAAGGGCCCTTGTCCGGGTCGTTAAGGGAGACCGGAGGAGCCTGGTTCAATCCCAAGCATCACATTAAAGTGTGTATGTGAATAGATTCTGCTTGGTTTCCAGATATTACCATTTTTTTACTTTGATTTGAGGTGAGCCCACCTAGATTAAGTTGATTTTGCATTTTTTTTAATTGCTACGTTTAGTTTAGTATAGTGATTAATAACCGAGGCAGGGGTCGGTCGATCTCGCGCCAAATTTCAGTCAATCTTGTAAGAAAACTGTGTTGTCATTGAAAGTCATCCTTTAAGTCCTTTAAACTCGCAAATACATCAAGTTCTTTCGAACAAAATTTGAGTGTGGCCAAAATTGCCTTATTTGGTCTTAGTTAGTAAAGAAAACAGAATAACTTATTACGAAAATATAGATTTTATTTATTCTATAATAAGTTATAGAAGGGTGGAGGACATAAGTATTGAGAGATAGTCTCTATTAATAATTAATTAATTACATACATATTAATACAGACATGTTAAAAGTAGAAAAAAACCCAGAATACACTATAGATTAATATTTTACTAGAGACAGAAAAGAAAATCTGGTGCAATGTGCCTCTTAGTGTTTATATAGATAAATAAAATAAAATTGAAGTTCTTACATTGAGATAGTAAAAAAAAAAAAGTTACGATCTCTAAAATACCTCAATAAAAATGTTTGTTATCATTTAAATAGCCACAGAACAACAAATGAATGGTGGTAGTTTTGTATAAATCCGTTAAAAAAAAGATCAAGGAATTGTAGCTAAGATATATTATTGTGTTCTTCCATAAAATATAATTGTGAAACATAATCTATAGGGATACTTTTATATACATGATAAAACTGTTAGGTAGAGGCCACATATTGTGTTAATAACAGTTACAAAACCACTAGAAATTATTATTATTATTACTATTATTACTATTACTATTATCAATGTTCTAAATTTACTAAAATAAGATCATATAAGGTTGATTTAAGTTTGCGTTTTGATAAGTATATAATATTTTGATTTAATAAGTTCCAGAGTTTAGCTCCATTCCACCTAAAGCTTTATTTCATAAAACAATTAGGCCTAGTGTTAGCATTTGGAACATTTAGTTTTAGAGTGGTCATGTTCCTAGTTGGTAGGCTTTGATTGACATAATTAAAGGCTAGATAAGTTAAACCATGAATGATATAATTCATAAGTATTAAAATCTTATATTTAATTAGCTGTCTCAAATTTAGGAATCCAAGTAATCTAAATAATGGCGTAGCGTGTGCTTGGAAATCTGAAAAAGTTATAATTCTGACAATTTTTTTTCTTTAACATCACTAGCGGTTGCAAATGTTTAATGTAGGTAGATGAGCCCCCAAATTTATCCTCCATAGAATATGTGAGGGTATACAAGTGAAGGTTGATTTTAAAGATTATAGACTAATATATAGAAATAAAAAGTAGGCTTATAGTTGAAAAACGATGCGTGATAGCGGAACTTTTGTTAAGTTAGTAAGTCGCTGAATGCCAGGTCTCCACCGTGGTTCGGATTCCACGTTAAACTGTAGGTCCGCCATTTAATCCCACAATCACCCTACCATTACACATTAGCGTAAGTGCGTATAACCCGAACGGGTAGTAAGACGCGGTGCTAACAATAATAATAAGTCGCTCGGGGCAAAAAAAAAAAAGTTGCCGACCCCTGATCTAAGGGGTAGAGAGAGAGATGAAGAAGGTTGTTTAAAGGAAGTGCACCCACATTATGATAGAGTTGGGGATGAAAGAAACAGGAATCACTATCACCATTGTACCCGGGTTATAGTCTGTGGTTCGCGGGCCACATGCAGCCCTATCACTGATTCTTTACGCCTCGCGGACCCTGTGTTGAACTAACAAACAAAAGTTAATGCAACATTCAACCCTAGGGTTTTATCTATTAGCGTCGTGGGGATACAAAATCTGAGAATATGGCTTAATTTGGGGAAATATGGCATGGGAGGTTAGTATGCCAAATTTCTACTCTTTCTTCGACGAGGATCATTCTACAAAAGCTGTTGAATTTGCGCAACAATTATTTTCAGTGTTTGGGAGCACGTACCTAGGTTAACAGCTGTGTTTTCATGTGTAGAAAAACCTATAGTTCTTGGACTGGTAACAAATAATATATGGTTTTATATAGATACCTACTCTTTTTTTTTTGTAATAAAAATTAATAATTTAGACTTATTTCTATTTTAAAATATAATAATATTTAATTTGTGAAATTTATTAGTTTTTACTGTCGCCGTATTGGTCAAACGAGTTTGACCCGCTTGCCTTAGACGGTGTGACCTTTTGTGTTAGCTCTTGCCTTTCGTTTGTTGGTATCTTGACATGTCAAATTTTTGCGTTTAATACGTTTTTACTATAATAATTATAATTTCAATCACAGGTTTGAGTAATCTTATCTTAATTAATTCAACGTTGAAAACAAGATCATCGTTTGAGTGCCGGCTGGGTGTATCGAGAGTGTTTTTCTTTAAATTGTTTCCCCACCCTCTCTTCGCGCAAATGCGAAAGCATTTCTTTATAATTTACATCTTCCTCGCCCCCTTCCACAGTGTAATTGTATGTATATATAAACAAACCTGAATGGTTAATGCAGTGGCTTACAACCTGGGGATCGCGATCCCCTTCGGGGTCGTAAAATGTTTCGGGTGTGTCGCGATGTTTGTTTAGTTTATAGCATTATGTTTACTTACTAAAGTGATTATAATGAATGCAGGAAGGTGGATTACATAATGATAAATTATATACTCTGTACTCATCACAAGACTTTGTTAGGATAATAAAGTCTTGTAGATTATGGTGGGCAGGACATGCAGCGTGAATGGAAGAATCTAGAACCATGTTCATGGTACTGATTAGCAAACCCGATGGGAAGAGTCCAGTGGGAAGACCTAAATGCAGATGGGAGGATAACATTAGACTGGACTTCAAAAAGAGAGGGTTTAATGAGATGGACTGGATAGAATCATCTCAAGATAGGGATAGGTGGCGTACTTTTGTAAGTGTGGCAATGAACTTTAAATTTCCTAATGCCAAAGAGTAAGTAAGTATATTATTATTATTAGCACCGCGTCTTACTACCCGTTCGGTTTATACGCACTTACGCTAATGTGCAATGGTAGGGTGATTGTGAGATGAAATGGAGGACCTACAGTTTAACGTGGAATCCGAACCACGGTGGAGGCCTGGCATTCCTCACATTCACAAGTTGTGATTAATACACATCTTGTCAGAGGTGAAGGAAGGGTTTGGCAATCAGTTAAATCTGTGCCGGGACCGAGGATTGAACCCCGGACCCTCAGCACAGAAGTCTAACACCTTACCTCTAGACCACCAGGTCACCAAGTAAGTATAGAAAGGTAGAAAATTTAAATAGAAATGTAAGCTCTTAAAATGATAAAAGTTGCTAAATAACTATTTAGGTTCCTTTTGGTTATCCGACTGGCTGTTGTTTGTTGGCTTGAGTCTGTTGTAGCTGTCTGGTGTCCAGGCGAGTGGCGCTGCTAGCATAACCTCCAAAATACCCACTAGGCTTTTTTACTCTCTTATTAGACATCTTAGTCGCATTCGTTTCATTATAAGCCATTTATAATAATAAAGTCAAGCACGTGGGCTTAACGTCAAGCTCGGTTGTTTTGTTCGGTGATGAGGTAGGGTTCGAATTCCGACCGAGGGTATTGGGGGTGATTTTTCCTAAACGGTTTCCCCTCCTTCTCCCTTCATGCAAATAAAGATACATTTCCTCTAGATTATACTTACAACACACGTGTAATTACATGTGGGTAGCCAGGACGTGTTGTAAGTTTCAGTGAAAATAAAAAAAATAAAAAATTAATTGTTGTGGGCTATCAAGGGTTAGGATGATCTCAAAGATAAAAACTGGTGTCAAACCCTGCAAAAATAAAATAAAATGGAAGCCACTGAGTTAATGAGATTAGTTGGAAAAAAAAATCAGAGTACAAAACGTTTTGGACTCTTGACTCAAATTAAACAAAGGTACTCTTAGGCCTACCACACCTGTCGACTGAATCAAGTGTCTTGAATCTTTTCAAATTACCTTTCCTCGGCTTCTGAACCCCCAAAAAGTGCCTCTTAATAGGAACTGCCCTGACATGACGAAGGTCCATAGGCGTGTATCGGGTTCTCGCTGCTTATGGCTTATTTTTAATCCCAGGCATTGAACATGTGCCAGGTTGCCTTCATGGTTTTGTGGGTCCTCAACCTTCTTGTTCTTCGGGGCGGAGCAGGGGGGGAGGAGGGCGCGCTGGAGATCATGTTCGAGGTGATTCAAACCCACTGCATTCACTTCAAGATGGAACGTTATTCTATCACCGTGGTTTCTCTATTTCCTCTCTACACTAATGCGCTTGCATTTTCTCTTTTCTACTCATCTTTACCCTTAAACCGTTACTTGTATCGGTAGAAGGGTCGTACCGAGTGAGGGGGTGTTTTGGAAATACTTTCCGAGAGTATTATTAATAAACTTTTTTTGTATTTCTTCTTTGTCTAAAGTCTAGTAGCCCTTTGGAGTCTTGAAAAATTCATAGCACCAACAATCCTTACTAATTATAAAGAAAAAAACTTTAAATTACTTAGAGAGGGATTCAATATTCTGGCATGTTCTTTCTACCTCCTGCTGGGAACTTCACCACGATCCACCACCAGCCTCATTAAAAAACAACTATTGAGTTGTCGCAAATATGTGGGCATGGCGATTAAAAGTCAGGCTCGTCTAGTCTGGGATGGTCGGAAATTGTATCCCGGTGGGTTGTATTCAGATTTTGTTTCCTACATGGTTTTCTCACTCTACCTTTCCTCCACGCAAACTCGGATACACTTAACTATAAATTCTATCATTATATTCCACGCCCGATTAATGAGCTAACCTTAACAGGCAGTAAAAGTGCAGCACAAAAAATAAATAACGTAGTCCTAAAAAAAGTATCCATTTTTGTTTGACAGTGTGTTTGAAAGTATTCAAACCAGCAGTCTCGAGCGAGGGAAAACTCTCTTCCCCGTTCCTCACCGCCATGATACACTCGTATATATCCAGTGTTGCCAACTCGTATTACCCAAAATAACGCCAGAAGAAATCAGAATGAGCAAATTCTTCGCCAGATTTTACTAGATATGGTTTGTACTTTTATTTTATACATTCAGTATTTTAAATACCTAATATGGTCTTGTGGTCATATTTCCTGGCTACAGATCTAGAGGTCCCGGCTTCGATCCCTGGTGCTTCCAAAATTTATCTGCTAATCGATGGGTCTGAAATGTAGTCAAACTCAGCCTCTTTAGCAAAGATGAGGAGCTACTTGAATAAATAAGTAGAAGCCCGGGTTTAGAAAACTGATATTAACAGCCGGAAGGCCCTCTGTGCCGACCACATGATACTCTATTTGTTAAGGTTGGCCCTAATCATCGCTAACGGTGGCGGCGGCCGCTCGGTTGGTATAGCTCGCTAGCAGACTCACACCATGCAGTTTTTAATGTGTTCATAAGGGTTCTTAGTGAAGAAAACTAAAGCCTAGGCTATTTTAAATTGTATTCAATACAAGTTCATACAAAAGTGATGTGATCCCCGTAGCAAGTTCTATAATGTGTCAAACTATCACTCTTAAAGATAACTATCCTAACCTTCTCCTAAGAAGCCCACTCTTGAAAACTGGAAACACGTGTTGCCACACTGGCGGGAATAAAAACACTACAATTTTATTTATATAATTAGTGTGTTTAGTTAATAACGTAAATATAAACTTTACAGGAATACATAAGAAAATAGTATTGTCAGTTTTTAGTCATCTGTAGATAAACTTTTTAATCAATCAATCAAATAATACATTATTCTAGAAAGCCAAATTTTAATTATTTTAATGTTGGTGGTTGAAAGTGGGCTTCATATAAAAATCAGGGTTCGTTTACCCACCTCACACTAAGATCACTACTAAATCAAGAAAATTACAACCAACAACTCAAATCGTAGGTTACCCATCTAGAAAAATAATAATCCAGAAATTACACTACCATTTGTGTGATTATTTTGGCTGACCCAGCAGGAATAAAGCTAGTTTGGCAACAGTGCAGCTACCGCTCCCTACGCGCGCTCTACACAACACACGCGCCTATTAAAAACAATATGTACGGTACACTCCCTCCCATCACGATGTCGACACACTCGCGCGCCACTCACCCGTCTATACTTCCCCAATATAAGATAGTTTCTCCACAATATCTGAGTACTAACGAGAATTTCTGAGCCCACTGTTTATATCAGTACATGACCTACAAACTAACTTAATTCTAGAGCAAACACAACACCCAGTCCCTCAACCATTATTTCATAACTGTAAATTTTACCAATAATATATTTTTCGGCTTTGCTTGGAATTGAGCCCGGAACCCTTAGTTTAGTGTTTATCGACTCGGCCAAGATGTCGGGATGGAATTTAATCTATGGTTAATTCATACGTCCGGGTGTTACTTCTAGAAGGAAATAGTTGAAAAACATTCTATTTTATCCCTGGACCTTTTAACTTTTAGCGTCGGTGATTTGACGCCCGAACTCTTATCTAAACTTTTTTTTGTCCTATTTCAGATTAATAAAAACTTTCTAAATTAACAAATATACAGGTTGTTTAAAAAATGAAAGGTCAAAGTTCTGGGAGGTTATAAGTATTAGTCGTTCTATAAAAAAAATGGTGCGGTTCACCCCACAGACTTTATCTTAAAATATACATTTACTAAAAACTCGCAAAATTTGCGAAACAAAATAATATATAACTTATATATCTTACATTTTTGTAGAAACACTACACCAAACATCATATATGAAATAATATAGACTGTTATTTACACTATGTCATTAGGAACTAGGAACACTGTTACAGAAACAGAGAAACATCTTTGTCCACCAAAGAGCATAAGAATCAAATTCATTTTCAAAGACCTGAATTAAAAAGTTTATATTTACTTATAGCTCAGAAATGATTGGTTTTATAAAAATATGTTTCAAATAAAATATTTGTATCCTTAATATTACTACAACTTTACAGCGATAAGATATTTTGTATCTCATATAGTTGTAGAGAAATTATGAATATTGGGAAATTTCCCCTTTGTAAAGAACCCTCAGTCATTTTCATAAGAAAATTATATTTGTTATTTTGTTTATAGTGATAAACAGTGTCTAGATATAAAATTTCGTTATAGCGAATTTTCAGAAAATTTATTTTTATCTCTTTTCGCCCTTTAGTAAACTTCCCTTTTTAGGGTTAGATTTCTAATTACAAAAAACAAAAAAACAAAAAAAAACTCGTGGGGACCTTACATGAAAACCCCAGATACCAAGTTTGAGCCCAATCGGTAAAATAGTTTCGGTTCTAGCTCGAGGTATAGACAGACTGACAGACACAGACGGCATTGCGAAAACCACTTTTTTTTGTTTCGGGGGGGGAGGGGGGTGATGCGGGGGGGGGGGATGAAACGTCGACATTAATCAAAATCTCGAGTTAGGTTTTTTTTACTATCACAATACTTTCTCTACCTGTAAGGTAAGGTTGGTAATTTAGGTTTTACTCGCGTTACTTTAGTCTTACCGAAATCACCCTTGTGAAGGGATGTTTACTGTTCTGTTCGAAATACATCCGAGGAGCTAAAATGGTGAGAGGACATCGTTCCTCTTGGCGCTATTTCGACGCTGAAACGGCGCAGAATCACATGTGTATGTATGTTGGTGTGTGGGTGCATGCGTACTTGACCTTCCCGCCGACCATGGCGTGCATTGCGTGAGGCGCAGTAACCTTGTGAGCTGTGCGCAACACGTTGCTTGCATTGAGGAGGCCCTTCTATCACGTTGGGGTTTTATCTTGGTGCAAAGGTTGCATACTAGTTAATAGTGTGCGTGTTTACTTCAAACAATTAATGGTATACTCTACCTAGAGATTGTTTCCTTTACATTTTCCAAATATTTCAATGGAACGAATGCAATGGAGAGATCCCATATTTTGAAGTTTACACTTGAGTTAACCAGTTACTGTGGTAAGGCGTGACTCTCTCAGTATTCTGGTTTGACGTAGACGGAGAGATTGAGATTTAAATTCTGGTTGGGTGTACTAAAGGTGTTCTCTATCTTAAATTGTTTCCCACTCTGCCTCCACTTCGATTTGGGTACATTGCCTCTACATTTTCCCTTCCTAATTCCTAGCTCGTTAGTGTAGACTGTAAACATGCGGATAGCCCGAACCGAGGGGGCTGTAAGACGTGGTTCACAAAAATACACACTTAAATTTAATTTGTCCTAAGAACGTTAACACCAGAAACAATAATCAAACGAGTGGCAATAAAACAATAACAGCGATTCTTTTGCATAAATAGTCGCATGGTATAATCTAACACGTCACACTCGTGTGAGACTGGATTGCTTCTGATGGAGAGATCGGGGTTTGAATCCTAGTGTACTGAGGATGTTTTTTTTTTTCTGAAATGTTTTCCACTCTCTCCCTCACGCAAATGTGGGTAGATTTCCTCTTAAACGTTTATCTTCCTCATACCTATTTAACTAGCGTAATTAATGAATGCTTATAACTTGAATGGGCACTATGACTTGATGAAAAAGAAAATTTTTATCTTATGTACAGCGATGGGTCTTAGATGCACAAATATGAAAAATGAATAGCGAAGCAAATAATCGATAAACGCACAAAATACTTGAAATATATAAAATACTATTTCAAGACACTTAGTTTACTAACGCGGTTTAAAAAAATACAATATATACTATTTACAGCTTTATACATGTGTGCCGTGCTATAAATATAGCGTCTAATCTCTTTAGCTTTAAAAACTGTAACAAAGAAATCTGGCATTTCCTCATTCCTCTTGCCTGGTGTTGTAAAATCTAAAGGTAATATTTTATTTAAAAGGAATGTTTGATACAGTATTCGAGCCAAAATTAAAAAAAAATTATTTAAAAAAAATATGGAGGGTTTTATATATTAGGGTTTTATTTGAGATTAAATACGATATGTTAATACCTTGATAAAGCCTTTATGAATAAATCTATCCACTTCGTTTATGATTCATTTATCCAAAAATGTTAACATAAAATCTACAAGTCCAGCCTTACTGTCATTCTCGTGCATAGCGTTTAGTTAATTCACTATCCTTTGTGAAAAACGAAGGAAGGTTCTTATTTTAATTTTTGTTTAAAAAATTTACATTTACATAATATATATACAAATAAAATGTGAAACGGTTGAATACTTCTTAAAATATTTTTTTAAAGTTCTAGCTGGGGGAGTCTCATTAATTAGTTTCTCCGAGTCAACGGAATTTCGTTGGCAAGCGATGGTTGAGTGTTTTTTTGTTTTTTTTTGCGAGGAAAAAATAAGCCCAGTAAATTGCAGTTAATAGATTTAGTTACTTTTTTAACTATGAAATATAGCTTTTTCTAAAAAAAATTAGACTGTTGAACATCTGACCAAAATTTTCGAAATGTTACCCTAAAAATAGGTCTAAACCCATACATTTTTTTTTTAAAGTTATTGAAACCTTGTCGATAAATGCTCGAGGTATTTACAGTAATTGTTAATAAATATTGCTTTGAATCTCTAAAACAGGGAGATCGTGTTTGACTGACATGCCTTACTCTGACTTGGGAGATTGGGACTCTGGAGTTAGAATTACGGTTGGATGCACAAGGAACTTTTTTTTACCCTCCATTCTTTTCTCCATACAATTAACCTTTCTCATTCTTATTTTCTTAATTTGTAAATGGACACTTTTTTATTTGTTTTCTGCGCTTCTTAACAGTCTAGGCTATCAACATTCAACTACATGCATGGTTAGGGGTGGGAAAAGTAGGAGCTATAGCTGTGGTTCCCAACCTGTGGGGCGTGGACAATTTCGTAAATAACGTTAAACTCTGCTAAGAATTTAATACACTTTTTATTTCAATCACTTTTCTAAAGTAATGAAGCTAATTTTTTCTTGTAGTTTTGGCAACACTGCTTACCAGTGGTAAAAAAACAAATAGTTGACCAATCAAAGGGTAAGACACTCATGCGTATGCACGTGTTTATTTTCAAACCCGCAAGTCTCCGATTCTCCTTTCTACCCTCCTCCTAATCTATCATTGCGGCCACACCGAACTTTAAACTCTGACTCTCATAAAAACTAAACAGCGTTGTCGACTTGAAATGGAAAGAGATTGCTTTGTGCTCTGTCAAACATTAAACCCAATATTCAAGAACTGATGAAAAGAAAACAGTGCGAACCATCACAATCATTTTCAGTAATTTTTTTTGTACCAGTTTGCTGCCGGTATATAATAAAGAAGTGACTAGAAATAATTATTTTAAAGATTTTTTATAGCTCTACCAAAAAATTGGGGGGGAGGGGGGGGAGACCAAGGCTGAGAAAGGTTGGGAGCCACTGATTTATAGGAATGTACTCTCACTTGGATGGCCAAAGCAAGTGAGAAACATTTGAGGAAAAACACCCGTCACTGGCAAAACAGATTAGATGATGATGATGATGATGATGATGCTTGACTTTTAGTCCATATGCCCTACGATGTGGGTGCTAAAATATTTGTATTGGTGCGTTTAATATTAAATTACTCTCACCTTCCTAATAAGTTATTCACTCTCAGGCAAGCTAATCATTTTAAAACTAGTTCAAGTGTTCTAATAATACAAAACACCATTCCATATCAACTTTTAGAAGGCTGTATATGCAATAAACAAGCTATAAGCACACATCAGATATGGCTTTAGAAAGTATTTAAAACCGGTTTTGAAATATACAATGTGACTCCTGTCAATATTGTAATGCGGTTTAACAACTGGTAGAAAAACCTGTGGGTGTATTAGGCGAATGCTTTGGACCAAGGGTTGGCAACTGGTCGATCTCGTAGCAATTTTCTGTCGATAATCATTTCGCCACTAAAAGTCAATCTTTTTTGTTTTCTAAACTCGTAAATATATAAAGTAGTGGGTGCTAGTGAGCGCGAATTTAGTGCGCTAATTTTGCAGTTTTTATAGCATAAACATTTTTTGAACAAAATAAATCAAATTTTTTTTCTATAGAAACATAGAGTTTAGCTTTCTGCACGTGCTAATATCAACAGTTTTTGAATATCTGTCATGAGCATGGGGGCATTTGGTGACACTTTTTTAAATGAAGAGAAAAAGTTGTCATTAAATTCCAGGACACATCTGACAGATATTCAAGGACTGTTGAGATTAGTATGTGCAGAAAACTAAACTATATGTTTCTATAGAAGAAATATTTTATTTATTTTAGCAAAAAATGTTTATGCTGGTAAAAACTTCAAAAATACTTCCCTAAACTCACGCTCACTAGCACCCCATCTTAAAATAAATTACTTCGATCGGTAATAATCGCTAATGAGTTAAGAACATGCAGTTTAATATGCGGATATACCTATGTCTTATATTTATTCTACATTTATTTATAGAAGGCTGGGACTTGAGTATTTAAGGAAGATGTATGGGCCAAAAATAAAGCAAAGGTAGAATGAGAGAAACGATGGATGCTCGTGGGACCTTTAATAAGTTTATAAGTTGACGGAGGCACAAAAAAAGTTGCCGACCATTTATTTAGTTAAGACTTAACCCAATTTGTATGGCATATGTACGGTACCTAAATGTATGTAAATATTTATGTGGTTTTCCTAAATTTAAGTTCGATTCCCTTCCAGAAACGTGTGTTCGTTTCCTTTTAATTCTACCTTCTTAGTATCTATCCCATCAGTGAAAATATTTAGGTGACCTGGATGTAGGCTCGGATTTAAGGGAGGGTGACAGGTGCTACCGCCCCAGGGGCTTCACAAAACCGTAGCAATAAAAAATAGTGTTGACCTTATTTCTCTTCTCAAAAAGATAAACTAAAAATAAACGAAATACATATACATATTTATTTTAATTTTTTTTTGTTATAAAATATAATTATGTATGTAAATTTTGTTTTAAGCAATTATAGTTGATTTTGATGACAAACTTTCCTGATTTAAATTTTATCTTTAACGTTGAGTTTTAACAGTTAATTTCGTTAGGAAAAAATAATAATGTTGAAATGTTAAAAATAGAGAATATTTACTTTAACTTTGGGGCCTCTAATACTCCACAGCTCTTAATCCGGCTCCGCCCGGACGGATTGTAAGAAATACATATTTAGGGCTTGGAGAAAATTCCGATTAGTTGTTAAATTCCTACTTTTTAAATATTTAACACAATTGTAAACTAACGGGAAAATAATCATTTGTATTCCTGCGACTTGTTTATCGTTTTCGGCCTACTTTTCGCTCGGTTGTTGGTAATTTGTATGCTAATCGTGTAAATGGTTGACACTGGTGAATTATGTAAATTACTGCGAAACTCGTTTTACAAATTTGTTCTATTTTAAAATCTATGTTCATGATTTATATCTGTTTTAAGAAATAGGCTAGTTAATTTTCGACGCAATTAATGAATTATTACTTTTACGCCAGTGAGGGGGCAATTAGACACATGATTTCTTAATTTATAGGAATAAGCAACAACCTGGCCTCGTGCCGTGCCTTGTGTATGAAAAAATATCAACGTGTCGAACATCCGGATAAATCCATTGTGGTGTAAATCAAAATAACTTATTCATTTGAAAACTAATAAGTTATTAGGTTTTGTTAAGGCTCATTTCCCTAGTCCGTATCATACTACCCGTCCAAGCTACCCGTTTATTTACACTAATGGGGTAGGGAGAAAATAGGTAGTATTTGTAAGAAGAAAGACTTGAATACCCATAATACAACCGGCCGGTATTAGAATTCTGACCTCCTTTTCAATGACAAACCAGACAAGACGGGTCTGACACCTTTTACCCGCGTGCCTACTTATTTTGATCACTGAAAGATATGAGTTTTTTCCTCGAATATGTACTACGCATGGAGTGAAATTGAGGGAGGATGCAGACCATTTGACAAAAGGAAAAATGGAGCAAATGAATCAGCAAAGATAAAATTGAAAATAAAAAAGTGAGCGCCAAATGTGTGATCATTCTGGCAGTTGGCTGACTCGTCACAAGCGAACATAATGTTGGCAACGGCTTCGGCTTATCATTCCCACTGTGCATATGTAAACGTTGAACGTGTTCCAAGACCAGAGAAGTTGCCCGGCTAGTTGTAGGGACTATCTCGTTTTGTGGGTGGGTGGGTGCTCTCCATAACTCGGCCGACCTTCCTGCATCCTTGGGGGAGCGCTCCGCACACGCACACACACACACGCGCACATATTGTAGGGGCTGGGAGTTTCCTCGCAAAGAAGGTGCAGCAGTCACGTGGCCGGGGCCCTTGGTTTATGACACAGGTCTGTCAATTTTTGTTTTTTGTAAGGATTCTTTCTACCCAATGTCCACGTCAACCCTATGTTTAGAAAGTACACGTGATCCTTTCTCCATCATACTTTCATTACAAACTTGATAAACATGTGACAATACCGCCAACCCGTGTGAGCTCGGCTGTCCAAATAGTTCTCTAAACAAACGTTTCTTAGGCGTGGCGCTAAAAGTGTTTCTCAAGTTTGGATAGAACACCCACATCGGTGGGGGTTTGCTGGTAGATCGAAGGTTGGGGTTAGAATCTTGAGTGTACAGATGGTGGATTTTCCTAAATTTTTCCACCTTCCCTTCACGCAAATACGGGTAGATATCCTCCGGGTTATACCTTTCTCATACCTATCCCACTAGGAGGACTATACAACCTGACCGGCTAATGACTACTGAGACGTGGTGAAACATAACACCAGAATTATATGGTGTTGCCCGCGTCCTATATCCGGTCCAGAATACCCGCATATTCACCCTAACGTCGTAGGGATGGAAAAAGGTATAATATTAAATAAAAATTTACCAACATCTTAGTAGGAGTAGAGTGGGAAACAATTTAGTAAGAACTGCCTATATAGGCTACACCCGATATGGCAACCCTGGTCTTCTCGGCACCTGCAAACCAGACAAGACGATACTAACGCTTTGCCGGATTAACTTTATGAGGTAGCCAAAAAGAGGAAAGGAACCTAACAAGGATAGTAACGAAGAGAAAAACTAAATTGGTTGGGCCACACACTATATAGGGATTGTTTAATAAAGAGAATAATGGAGGGAAAGATAGAGGGAAAAAAGAGGATGAAGAAGGCTGGGAATGCTAACAGATATCAAGAAAGAAAGAAGCTACAAAAGTATGAAAGAAGTGGCTCAGGACCGAAGAAAATGGAAGATGTCCAGTTGATAACTGCCGAGATTTGAAACTGACCTCCTCGTCACAGTCAATCCAGGTCAAAAGATGCTGACGTCTCATTCATCGTGCCCACCGATGTGGGGGAGAGAGACGAAAATCCAGCTACAGTAGCCCCATGGATTCTTTGGTGCTGACTGACAGTTCACAGCTGACTTCTGACAGTAACATTTAGGTATATACCTACATTTTGACTGTCAGAAGTGACAGCTGCTAAACACATGTTTTTTGCAAATCATATGGTTCGGCGTAGGGATACATATTTTGGTCCGGTAGCTTTTCAAAGCCGTCAGCTGTGAGCTGTCAGTCAGCACCAAAGAAGCCATGGGGCTACTGTACTGTACGTGATGAAATGTCTGGGGACCGCTCGTCCACCGCTAATGGACCGGACAATTGTTTATTCCCGCAAGAGTTTGTGTTACATTTCCTGATAACACTAATTGTCCCACTCACTCGTGAAATAACACGACCCTTAACTTGAAAAACACACGCCTGAGACTTGTTTTGTTTGTTGGAGGAAAGATTCAATCTTTATAGTAAATAACTGACTTGTTGCCGAACTTAAAACATTGCGCTTGATACATTCTTCAACAGCAATAATGGGCAAGAAAAATCTGTTAGATAAAACCTTAGCACTTGATGATATACTGAAAATAAAATCCAAACAAATAATATCCATTATAGATTAATATTCTCCGGTAAAATTTTTAGATCGCTAAATTCGAGGTGAAGGGGCTCATGGTGGCTACAGACAGGGAAAACCTGGAAAAGTCAGTGAATTTTTGAATGACAGGAAAAACAGGGAAACGTCAGGGAATTTCACTAAAAATAAGGAAAAGTCAGGGAATTTTAAAAAATATGTCTAAAAATCCCATTAATTTCGCAACTAAACACTAAAACAAAAGTTAATAAAACCCAAATAAAATAACATTTTAATTTTTAAAATAACTGATAAAACTGTTTATATTTAGTAGATACAAACTTTTTAAATATGTGATCAATAATAAATAAAATAAGTCATCATCCACCATTAAAACAGGAAAAAAAGTAGTCGGGGAATTTTGTAAAATAGTTTTTTAGCCACCCTGGGGGCTGTATCCGTAAATACTTTGTAAATATTTTGTCAACAGAAGATACAACGTTAGTGACACATTCAACCACGAAGCGCTGTAGTTGATACGTGATTCTGAGAAGATAACACTGTAATCGTTGTTATTGCTTTATTTCAACTCTTTTGAATAGCTGACATTTTCCGAAATGTATAGTTTAGCGGGAAAATTTTCTGTCTTGCATCTCTAGTTGCATGCCCTAGCACTGGATATTTACGACTTAACCTGATTTTAGCTCAAACACCACAGCCACCGATGGGCATACAGACTCATCGTTAGGCTCGCTTAGTCTGATTTGTAGGTGATTGGAAGGTTGGGGTTCGAATAAATTCTGGGTCAGAAAGAATAACGATTTAGTCTGAAATTTAATTATAAATCTTCCAGAAAGGCTACCTTAGTTTTGCCTTTGGAAATTTTTTTCTAACAATTTAAATAAAATGAAAACGTTCATGATGTCTCTAGTTTTAAGGTTTTCACTTCAGTTTAATTAATTTTTAAAGCCGTTCACACCTAAAAGAGTATCAAATGAGTTTAAATAAAAACAACAACTGTGAATCAAGTTTTCATCTCACACTCCCGTAAAGACTACAGCACCTGGTGGTCAAGTTTTATCAAAATCCATCAATCCGTTTAGCGGGACAAAGAGACAGAATTGTAAAATCCTCTTTTTTAGGTTCCTGTACACATAAAATGTAAAAATTTGTCAAAATCTCGAGATCTATTTTTTTCACTATCACAATACTTTCTCTTAATATGAGAAAGTTAAAATCTGTGGATTGCACTTTACATATTTATTTTAGAACGTATACAGTCAGCTGGCTCAATTAATAGCGCGTCTTATCTCTGATCTAATAGGTACCCTACACGGTTCTCTTTTCCAGAACCATTCTTTGACCCAACGCCTAACCGTTTGCTTCGTGCCTATGGCGGGCCTTTCGCAACAATGTTGTGCACAAAACTGAGATGAAAATATTGGCAATAAGGCAATAATATTGATCGTGTAGTGTCTCATTATATTGACGGATATTGTCAATAATATTGATCAATACTATTGACCTTGTACTATGCCAATAAGGGTTTCGTGTTATTCCTCGATACTGCTCAAAAATAAGATTTTAATTACTTTTATTCCGTTTCAGTCGATTGTAAATTATTATTATCGTTGTTTGTTATTAATAACTATTAGACCTTGCAATTGGGCGTGGAGTTCATCTGTATTAGAATTTAAGTTCACTCTTTTAGAATATAACATAATGTCCGACACCGGTAGTACTTCTACCTAATGAGTCAAGGACTCCGGGTTTGATTCCTAGCATGAACGAAAATTGGTCATTAGTTAATTGTTGTTTGGGGTGAGATGTTGTGTCCGTTATAGTTATTAGGCTATTATTATTATTATTATTATTATTAGCACCGCGTCTTACTAACCGTTCGGGTTATACGCACTTACGCTAATGTGCAATGGTAGGGTGATTGTGAGATGAAATGGAGAACCTACAGTTTAACGTGGGATCCGAACCACGGTGGAGGCCTGGCATTCCTCACATTCACAAGTTGTGGTTAATACACGTCTTGTCAGAGGTGAAGGAAGGGTTTGGCAATCAGATAAGTCTGTGCCGGGACCGAGGATTGAACCCCGGACCTCCAGCAGAGAAGTTTGACTTGACACCTTCCCCCTAGACGGCCAGGTCACCTTTGGCTATTATTTTAAGTCTTGTGCTTATATAATCATTGTGTTAAGGAGGTATAAAATCACTAATAATAATAAAACATTTTAAAAACCTAAACTGGTAACATTTCGTTAGTTTTATCTTTGTAGAACATGTAATATAGTGTGTGTCTTTGTTAACGACTGTTAGACATCACGTATTTTGTGTGAGTGCATGAAACGTATTGGTTGATTTAGTTCCTTTCAGAGCTGTCAAAAAGTTAGAACTTATCGTGAACAGATAACTTAGAAGTAACGTAATTAGTCCTATTAGCTTTCCCTACATCACGCCATCCTCGCCACCGAATCGGCTGTTGGGGGATAGTGGGAATAATTGCGGACTTAGGGGAACGCCTCCTAGTTTTAATATGATTTTAATTTTTTTTTCTAAACTAGCTCAAACTATTTCAAATACAAACATTGTTGGGAACCTTCCAAGCTACCATTTAATTTTCATCTGAACCAGTTTAAACTCTATAACCGGTGTGCACGGGGACCAAGGCATCAGTTTCATCAGGTAGGGTTTGTCGTTTACGGGAAAGTTAAGTTCGAATCTCGGTTAAGTTTAGGCCTACGGAAGCATTTGAAAAAAACAGATTTTCATTCTCTCTCATTTTCTCTTCCTCCCTCCTCCCAACCTCCCTCCCTCCCTCCCATCTTCCTCCCTCTCCCCACACACCCACAATATATTTCCTCTAAAATTTTACTTAATCGATACTCTGTTATAGTGAGTGATAAGACACGGATCACTAAGAGAGAAAAGAGAGTATATAGATAGTGGAATAGTGAGAGAGAGGAGGCTATGTTGGGGTGGGGGAAGCTGTCACTTATGTAAAAATGTGATTAAGTTATTATTAGGGATTGTGAAGCTTCGAAATGTCGAAGCCAAAGATCTCATTCCCCTAGACTTCAACACCCTCGATAACTTGCGCATCTCATAAACATTTGAAAGGAAGAAGAAAACTTCTTTCTATTAAGATTGTGGAAACCTCAGCAAATATAGCATATATCAACATGGGCCTAGCTATAATCATTTTCAGGAAAGCTAATCAACAGTATTTTCACACAGATTCACGCAGTGATTGAAACAAATAACTCAAACTTAAGATAAATTCCTCTGGTTCAAAATGTATTTTATCTCCAAGATCACTAATTTTGTTTATTGGACTTAAATATTTGTTATATTTTGCTTAACTTTGTGCGAAAAAAAAAGCATCTCTATGTCGGCATAAAATGGTATAGTGTAGGCTACTTTTGTTTTTTCCTCTGTGTAATTTAAAAATTAAAAGTAGTTCTATATGTGACAACAACAAAAATATTATGGTCGACTTCAGCTTTGCTTCACATGTTTAAGCTTCGCTTTGTCTTTAAAAAGTGATTTTTGCACACCCATTATAATTATTATTATATCGAGATTATCTCATACCACATGCCCTGACGTATGAATACATTAAAGTAAATCTAGTAATTTTATTAGCTGTCGTACACAATTTTTCCTATTTTTCTTTAGCAGCGTGTCTTACTGCTGGTTTATGCTATGCGTTATGTAGTCTACTAATTACGCTAATTAGTTGAAGATGAGGAAGGCTGAATTATTTGAAGTGTCCCCACATTTGCTTGTAGGGATAGTTGAAGACCACCTTCACTATACCCGATCGGAATTTAAATCCTGATCTCCCTGTCATCGGCAGTCTAGTCTAACACGAGAGTGATGCCTTAGACCATGCGGCCACCTAAACAGGACCTATCAAAATTGGTATTTAGATTTGTTTAGCGATTCCCCTTTAGTGGTGCTATGACCTGCTAGAAATGTTTTTTCTAACGGCGATTTGACTTAACTTTAAATCAACATGAACAATATTTGCAAATCTTAACTTAGGCCCTAAATATTATTTCATCACTCCTATTAAAGTTATGAATAGATAAATACATTCGGATCGCAATAGGAATAACTTCATCTTAAACATCGAAAAACTACCAAATCTTCTTTAATATATTTATATGTCTAGATATTTTCTTAAAGTAATTGGATCGCTTTTTATAGATAGTCATTTTTTACAACTGTAAGGCAAATTTAGTAGTCTTTGGTTATGTTTTCTTGTTATTATATTTTCTAAAAGTTTCCTTTTTATAGATATAAAATTTCATTCTTCTGTACTACAATGTGAAGTGTCTGGATAGATGAGAATTTCTTTAGGAACACCTGGAAAACATTGGGAATTTTGTAATAAAGAATAGTGTCGATCTTGTAATTGGCCAACGTCTATAACTAAAAAAGATTTTTTTAAAATAAGACTTGATCGTTATATTTTATTTTGTGAACTTTTTTTTTTACTGTGCATTGTGAAGGGTGCACCTTAGGTAGGCAATGCCCTAAACTCAGCCTTGACGTGGTCTCAAATGTCGGGATTTCGCGTGCCTACACCGTCTTGTTTGATACCTAGTTTAACCTTCCACCTCGTTATCTGGCCTGAGTGTTATCTTGTCTAGAACGTTCAAGGGTAACTGGTAAATGACAGGTGGACACGTGTGTATCCCATTTCTTGTGTTTGTCCTGGTGTGAAGGAGCAACCTGAGTTGACATCTCTCCGGTTCTAGCAGAACATGTGAATATGTTTGTACCCGTACAAGCTTGGCTGGGATTGAAAAAAAAAAACACAAAAAAATCTGACTCTGCGGCGAAATGGGTCAACTTAAAGCACCTTTTTATAAGTCGTGAGCCAAATATACTGGTATTAATGTTAATATTCTAACCCGCCTCGGTGGCGTAGTTGGCTAACGCGCCAGTAGTGTTGAGCCAGAACACCTAGGACGGGGAGATGGAGGTTCTAATCTCGGTCGGGTGAATTGGGGTGGTTTTTCCTAAATGGTCTTCCACTCTCTCTCCACGCAAATGCGGGTTCACTTCATATAAATTCAACTTTTCCAATTCCTAATCCATTAGTGTAATTAGTACTTAAGCGTATAACCCGAACGGGTAGTAGGACGCGGTGCTAAATAATAATAATAATAATAATAATTAATATTCTAAATAGACTTATACTTGGTTAAGAATTTTGTCATGTTCTTATCGTTACTACCTTCTTGGTATTTATATTTGGATTTCAAGTTGAAATAATATCTTTAGATTTCAGGTTTGACAGAAAACAAATGGATAGGCCTACAATATCCATTTATTCCTAGCTAATAACCGATGCTCACGTGGTCTGAGAGGTAAGTCTCCGTAAAAAAAACACCTATACGGTGAGATGTTCAGTCTAGGTTCAAAGAATGCTCCTGCCGTAATCGCGGAACAAACATCTGGACACCATACAGATGAAATGAAATGTCAAACTTTTGAGTTAAAGCAGGACCTCACTACGCTCGGTAAGGTATAGTTTTACTCTTGTCGTACTATCCTTATGGGCTATTTGCAATTAATACACGCCAATGGGGTAGGGATGGGGAAGGTATAATCTAAAAGAAATGTAAATACGTTCTCGTGGAGAAAGATTGAGAGGGAAGATCCAGGGAAAGCCATCCTTTTTACAGCCAGACTGGAGTCGAACCCCCCGACCTTTGCGTTGTCCGGCAAATCAGATTAGACATGCTTGACGTATATTCTGCGTGCGTCCGAAGAGCTATAGGCCATGTTTTTTATAACTACACTTCAGTGCCAGGGTACAAGTCATTAGCAAGTTCGAACTATCTAAACAAATAACATAGGACGAAATGAAGTTCCGCCGTTCTCTACGAGTAAGGATAGGATACTATATTGTCTCAAGGATACCGATTTGGAGGTCGAACCCAGAGAATACCGAGCCAGACTAGAGTGTACACCTAACTTCCGATGTCATCAAGGTTTGTAGTTATTCTCCTCCAAGTCATAGGCTACATCTATTTTTATTTTTTAAAGATCAATATAAAAATATTCAAACTGTAAATCAAATCAACATGTTTAATCGATTCAAGATCAGGAAGTTTTAACCGTCGCAGTCGTGTTAAACTCTCCCCCCCCCTCCCCACCTTCCAACGTTATTTCCTTTTTTTTTTTTTCCTCCCCCGTGTAATTGAAGCCCCATGTTGGTTTTGGGGCGTGGTCCTTTCCTAGTGTTTACCCTCCTGTCTACCACATCCCTTCCCTTTGCGCTCCCTACCCCTCATTTCCTTTAACCTCCCCCCCTGGTGTTGCCAACGAGGGGGGCTCCGTGTCGCGACTGATGAGTTATGCTAGGTAGGGACTTCCAGTCTCGGGGTCGACTCTCGCCAACTTGACATGGTTTAGTTTATTCTAAAATTCTTTCTACAATCCAATTATCATAGGAAGGGCCGTGTATAGCAACTTGTCTATTTTCACCTATGCATACGTCTGCAGCTATCACTTTTTAAAGATGTTATCAATACCTGTAAAATAATTATAACATTATTGTAAAATGTTTTCTATTTTAGTCGCAAAAAAATGTATATTATCTTAAAGGCCATTTCTCTGAAAATTGGACAGAATGCACTTGGGTCATTTACTTAAAATTTTTTCACAAACATTTTTCCAGTAGCTTGATGGTCTCTGATTTTCAAAAATAAGGGGAAAAGTTGTAATGAAAATATATTTTCATCTAACATAATATTATCATTATGTAAATTCTCATATTTATTCCAAGAGTACTCATTTCCATAAATAGTGTTTATCAAAGTTGGTTCAAAAAGGAACAAATTTTTTTAATTTGAGAGAGAGGTTATAAAATGATTGCTTACACTAAAACAATCACGAAACTGCAAAACCTCTCTAAAATTAAGCTATCAAAACGACGGGTGGTAAAAATAATGAAGTAAAAGGTTTCTTTATTTTCCCTAAAAAGTTACAAAAATTGACTTAGTTTATTTCTGCACACACACACACACACACACACACACACACACACACACACACACACACACACACACCACACACACACACACACACATTCATTTAAATTAATGTCACTCGCATTTACAAGCTAGCCTCTGGATTCTTAATTACAGTACTTAAAACTAGAATTAATTACTATAATGCTTGGGATCCTCGCTGCTGTTTATATGGTCTTAGACCACAATAGGCTCGTAATAGGCTGGTTTTCTGGTAAAGGGTAGTTCGAATCTCTACTGGATACGTCAAGGGTGGTTTCCACATCTGATATTACTGCCCTCCTCATCTCTATAAACTACCCTTCATTGTCGTACCACATGGATTATTCCGTTATTTAATGTAATAGCTGGAACTGGCGTTGCACGTATGCACAGTACTAGTCTAGAAAACATACAATTAGACTTGGGGCCAGAGTCATAGTCTGACATAGTGAGCCTCTAGAGCGGTTCGATAATAACAAGACACCTACCTAGACCATTCTAGTCTAGGTAGATGTCATCTAGTATTTGGTTCTGAGGCACACTATGTCTGACTATGACTCTGGCCCATAATGAAACTGTCCCCAAATCTATACGGCTAGTTTCATATCTCATCGCCAGAAAGAACGCTGTGAAGAAGGTGAAAGGAGGTCTCGATTATTCCTTCCAAGGTCGCCTGTTGGTTGGGCGAGAAGAGAACGTAACACTTTGTTGTAACCCCCCCCCCCCCCTTCCCATATAACATCATGTAGACATTAGATCTCCCCCCCCCCCACCTCCTCAAAGTGTTACGTGGTTTATGGACAACCTCGAATAAGAAAAGGAGCTTATTGATTGTAAGATAAATATTTATTAGGGTTGATCAATACTAGCGATCCTGGATACTTTTCAATGTATTATATAGTATACGCCTGGCCGAGATTCGAAACCTCTCTCATTGGTAAACCAGACTAGATGAACTTGGCATTTAGACCGCGTGTCAACCGGCGGCCATCATTCTCCAAACAGACCGGACCTGATACATAAAGTCTGTTCAGCGTAAGAATTGTTTCTGAAAGGCCTTTTCCTTACCAGAAAGCTATTATATCGTAGGATATTGGTAGGAAAAAATACTCTTCAGAGAGTAATTCATACCGTGATTAGAGCATAGTACGACTGGGATATTGAAGAGACCACTGATGTGTTTCACTGGCATTCTCAGCTTCGTAATAGCAATAGTTTCGTCTGTTAACGTCATCGTTGACATCAAAATGAGTTTTGTCGCCATGAACAACATGTAGACCAACTCTAGTCTTGGTTTGTCACAGATTAAGAAATTGTCCTGAGAACTCTTAATACACATAATGGTTGCCAACATCATAGTAAATAAAACTCGAGTTTCATGATAGCTAATATATATTTATTGTTCATCAGGGCGCAATAATTAATTATTAAAACTGAACTCTTTAAGGTTTTTTTTTACCAGCCTGTATATTATACATTCATCTCCACATCTAAGCTCTCAAAAGGATTGTTGGCGTGGCATTTTATAACTGTATATAATTACTATATTCCTGCATTGGTTAGACTAGAACAACAACACAGAATAACTTTTGTTTGTGCAGATATAGAAAAAAAGAAATATTATTTGTACAACTTGACTGTTTTTTTGTGTCCTTACAAAGGACTCGTAGGCAAGTCTAATTTTATCTTCTTTGACTTGTAAATAACGCATTTCAAACAATTTATACTCAAGCCTGTTTTGTTTTGGACAAAAATATTAAAGGAATTTGATAAAAATGACACACTGGCACGTTTACTGTAAACAACAACTCTGCTGAATTTTTTTAAATGTTCTGTTAAATGATGTTTTATTTTTCATTCATCAAGTGTAACTTTTGTTGGCGCCCACTATCAACTTTGTGAAGTTTCTTGTTTCGTTGACTGTTCTTCTCAACGCTACCAAACACCGTTCAGATGATGGCCATCAGTTTGACCATCTGCAACTTACCGAAAGATAAAAGCTGACCATCACATTTTAGTTCCATTCCCTTGGCTTGACTTGAGATACCAAGATTAAAGCTGATCGACTGCACAGGGGATGATAATTTCTGTGTTAATGTCCATTCTCTATCCAGGTAAATGTTGGTTTAACTCCTCTTAAGCTACCCTCTAGTTTTCACCCTTCTTACCCGCCTCGGTGGCGTAGTTGGCTAACGCGCTAGTTTAGTGTTGAGCTAGACTGCCGAGGACGGGGAGATCGAGGTTCGAATCTAGGTCGGGTAAACTGGGGGTGTTTTTTCCTAAATGATCTTCCACTCTCTCCACGCAAATGCGGGTTCACTTCCTCTAAATTTAACCTTCCCAATTCCTAATCCATAAGCGTAATTGGTATTTAAGCGTATAATCTGAACGGGTAGTAAGACGTGGTGCTAAATAAATAAATAAATAAATAAATTCACCCTTCTTAATCTAAATATCTAATAAACTTCAGTTGAAATCCGTGCCGGTGAGCACGTGGCATAAATAAACTCAAAGTTGTTTAGTCTGGTTTGCCGATGACGACTAAGTCGGGGCTCGAATCACGGTTGGGTGTTCTGAGAACGTTTTTGCATGGTTTTTACCATTTTCCCCCTTCACGCAAATGTGTAATCAATGTATTCGTATAGCCCTAACGGGTACTAAGACGCAGTGAAAAAAACAAACTTGGAAATACCCATCGGTGGGCTAAAGTGCTAACCACATCTGGTTTGACTTGCTGATTGACGCCAAAACGGAGACTAGATAGATTTGCCACTCTTCCTACACGCAAACGCGGGTACATTTTCTTTTAAAAATTCCACCTTCCTCATCCCTATCACATTATTATACATATGCCGATAGCCCGGATAGGTGGATGGACGCGATGCACAGCAAAAAAACTTGTGTCGGCTAAAATAAAATAAAATATTAACTTAGAGAGTAAGGATCTCAAGATGGCGTCTGAGAAACTCCGCTTGTGAACTTGTGTGTGTGTGTGAGCTGCACGCTCGTGGCAATGAAATTTCACAGAGGGGTCGCAGCGAGGTCAAACCTACCTCGCCCACAACAGAACCAAGTTTGGTAATGGCCGGGTTGGGGGGGGGGGGGGGGGAGAAACGGGTACGTTGAGGGCTTTCCTCTCGTTTGATCCGTCTACGGGTCTGGTCTGGGACTGAAGAGTTTTAAAAAAACAAACTGATGTGATATCTCTCCCTAACATACTCCACGCACTTGTTCGTGTGAGTTCGGGCGTTACTCTCCGCCACAATTAATCAAGAGCAGTGTTTCCATTGGAAACAAAGCGAAAAGTTTTGTATTTTAACGGTCCACGGATATTGTATAGCTTCAGAAGCAAGGTGCTGGGTCTGAGTTTGTGTATGAGTAATGGCTGTTGCCCGTGTAGGATGAAAGGGGTTAAAATGTTAGCTGATGCAAGTTAATAGTCGCAGCACTTGTGTGTTTTCATTAGTTGATTTATTGATCATTGTTTTAAGTTGGGATGGAGGTAAAAAAAAAAAAGGGAATTAACTTGAGAGGAAACGTAACTTCACGTCGGTTTAGGCGGATGAAATTGTGTTCTTTTCAGTGGCGGCTTTGGTTGCCTCAAAATACGGCTTTTATTTATACGCGACAAATGTTGGGCTGAGCGAAAACATTTGAATTAAGAGAACTGCCGCGTGAAGTGATTTCAATTTCCTGTTTTATCCCATTTAAATTCATCCGCCAACATAAAAAGTTTCACAAATTCACAGTTTCATGAAATAAATTGTTATGCAGCCAATTTTTTTCACATGATATAGTAGTATAAATATTTTAAAATTATGAATATCTAAACAATCATGAAGCTAAGCTAACGAGGAAATGTCACACGCTGTAGTTTGATATCGTGAAACGATCTGATTTGTTTTTTCGTCACACACACACACACACACACACACACACACACACACACACACACACACACACACACACACACACACCATCTATAATATTATTTTGTGACAACATTTTATTCATATTGGTATCGTGTTTACAAAGGCTAACATAGGCTACTATACTACTTTACTAGATTTTTTATAACATTTTGTTAGGTTTTTTTGTTACTACTTCACTTGTCCCCCCTACCCGTTTGGGTACTCGAATTTCACTATGGGCTAGGGATGGGAAGGTAAAACTCCGTAATTTCTTAGAGAGTAAGTAGAAAAACTATTTAAGTTAGATCACCTTCACTACACTCAGTCGTAATTCAAACCCCGACCTCCCGTCACCGGAAAACCAAACTAAATGAGCTTGGTATCTAGAACACTTGACCACCAATGCGCAAATATTTTTAAAATCATCCACACTTGTAGATCATGCGCATTATTAAATCTGTTGTTTAGAACATAGACCTATGTATTCAAAGAAATACATAGTTATTCTCGGTGTCCAACTCAAACAATATAAAAACTAATTAAGTATGAAAAATGGCACTCTTACCTATGGCTTCATGGTCTAAGGCGTCAGTCTCTTAATTGGCTATATTGCTGATAACGGAGAATCAAGATTCGAACCTTGGCTGAGTGTATTTAAGGTGGTTTTACATAACATATGAAAGGTAGCAGTTTTACCTTGACTAATTGCACTATGATCCTATCTTACAAGATACACCATAACTGAACCAATCAAGGTAAGCTTGTCATCTTTTCCTATCCTTGTCCATGCTAATGTGGGTAAACTTTCTAAAACCATCCTCTTTACATAGACCTTAGATTAAGCCATTAAATAACCTCTCTGTATTATACATTTGTTTAGAGTATCATTTCTAGAAAGAAACTGAACTAAAACACTAAATGTACTGTCCAATTTCCGTGCCTTTTTGAAAATAAAAACATTTTGCGATTAGGATTAATAACATTTTACAGTGTTATTTTATTAGTACAGTCTTGATTATCCTACATTCCCATTTATCCGTCATATCCATATGTATTAATACGCTGGCGTGACCTCATCGCAAGGAAGAGAAGCAAAATTGGGAAACAAACTTAAATCACTAATTTTTTAAACGGTGACTTTTACTTTTTGCATGATAAATAATAAATGTGACATTTAATTAAATTAAAATTCCTAGTTCTGTTTACATGGGTAAAATAATAGTTTTGTAATTTATTGCATAATTTATACAATAGAGCAGGATTCACCCACCCCGCGCCCGTCGCCCCTTTTGCATTCACCCACCAAGTTATTCACACTGAAATTAAGTTCCCTTTGAAAATTGGTAACAAATAAAATGAATTGACATATTTTCCACACATTTCTAGAACTAAGAGACACCCGCCTCGGTGGCGTAGTTGGCTAACGCGCTAGTCGTGTTGAGCTAGACCACCGAGGACGGGGAAATGGAGGTTCGAATCTCGGTCGGGTGAATTGGAGGTGGTTTTCCTAAATGGTTTTCCACCCTCCACGCAAATGCGGGTTCACTTCCTCTAAATTCAACCTTCCCTATTCCTAATCCATTAGTGTAATTAGTATTTAAGCGTATAACCCGAACGGATAGTAAGAAGAAAGTAGTAAATAAGAGTAATAATAAGTAAATGAATAAATGACTAATTGACGGTTGTTTTGATAGAAAACTATCGGGTGGATACATATAAAAGTTGGACGATGTACTCGTATCAATAAAAGATCTGCGCAGTTTCGTGAAATTGAATGGTAGGCTATATTAAAAAATAAATCCATTTAGTATTGTAGATATCAGTATCATTGCTAAATATATTAATAAAATGTACGAAACGAATGTGAAGAATTGAAATCAGATAGTTCGGGACTACAGAACAACCTATTCCTCAAGGCTTGCCATACCTAATCTAGCATTGCTGGCCAAAAATAAAGAAGAGTTGCAGGAAATGATGGACTGGCTGGTGGAGATTGGGAGAAGATATGGCATGGAGATCAACATTGAGAAGTCAAAAGTAATGGTGACATCAAAAAACGAAGAGCCGCGAAAATCAAAATGGAAACCAGGAGTTGGAAAAAACATAGCAGTTCAAGTAGGCTACCTAGAAAGTCTGCAGACAAAGGATGCCTATTGCACCAAGAAAATTAAGTTGTGGATCGCCATGGCCAAGGAAGCTTTTAACAAGAAGAGATTACTGAGTTTGGAACTGAGAAAATAAACGGATGAAATACTACATTTGCAGTATCGCGTTATATGTATCAGAAACTTGAACTCTTAGGATGATGGTACATAATTACTTGGAATGATTTGAAATCTGCTGTTGGCGAATACTTGAGAAGCACAGGTGGACAGACAGGGGGACAAATGAAGAAGTCCTAGGAAGAGTGGATGAGAAGAGAACTATTTTGAATACGATTCCTCGGTACAAATCATACTGGATTAGACCCATCCTTAGGAGGAACTGTCCTCTGCACAACGTCATATAAGGAAAGGTTGAGGGAACAAGGAGATTAGGAGGGAGGAGGATTTAAATTTTGAATGACTTGAAGGAAACAAGATAGTTACATTGGTGGGAAAGTTCACTGACAAAAGAAATGGACCTGTCGTAAGACAGAACACCTAATAATAATGAATGATAAAGCCTCCCATACAATGACCATAAAAAAAAGTCGAAGCTTCTGAAGGCATCCAAAGTTTAAGGAATGCCCGAAGCAGACACCACATAAATGCCCTTATTTTATTTCATTTGAGGAAAACCCTAATCTTTGAGCGCGTGGACTAAACGTCACACTTGTTTAATCTAATCTGCCGATTACAGGTAGACTGTGTCTCGAATCCCTGCAGGGTGTAAGTTGATGTTTTATTCCTAAGTATTTCAACTCTCCACGACAATGGTTTAAATTTCTCTAAATTCTACCTCCTCACTACTGAACAATTAATGAATTAAATACCTATAGCCCGAACAGGTAGTAAAATACGGTGCAAAAAAGTTTCGAAAATATATAATCTCAGTTATCAAAGCATAATTCGTAAAGTGGGCTTGAAACATGTATAAAAATTATATTCTTTGACGCTTCTAATGCACTGGTCATAAAAATCAAACTTAAAATTGACCTTGAAGGCCTATATTGTCTAAAACAATTCTGGGCCACTGAAAAAGGCCCTTATTTTATTTAGTGAAAGGTGGCACCCCTAGATCCAACACAACTTCCGAGTAAGTCTCAACCGTACCGCTGAGACGCGTTTCAGATTTCCAGAAATCCCGCGTTATAAGAATGGGAGTATTTCAAAATCGGGTTTAAGCTAAAATATATGTCAGACGTATAAACCGAAATCCACTTAAAAACGTACAAATTTAAGCTTTAAAATTTAAAATAAATACTACGATACAATCGCAAACACTTTCTCATAGTGTATTATGGCTTTGAAGATGATTTTCAAAAATAGGTTTTGAGTAAATCACTATCAAGTATGTTTTCCTTATAAAAACAAACACTTCATCTTGTTATTTATAATAATCACTCTTTATATATACATTTTATACGAAATTGTTCAAATATATTTAACGAAAGTCAAATTTACAAACACAACTTATTTGTAAAAATAAAAACTTATTTGTGTTTATCATAGAAAATTATTCCTGAATTTCCATTTTTTATTCATTCTTTAAGGTAAATTAAAAAAAAAATTCTATAGTTTGTCGAAATTAAACTTCCCTTAAATTAATTTATTTTTGATAAATAAGGATACATTATATTTAGTGATATGTAAAATAGTCTCCCGATACCAATTTTGAACAAAATCGTTAAAGTTTAAAAAAAAAATCAAAAGAGGACAAAAATCATTAATGAGTTAACTACAATTAAACGATTTTTTTTTGTAAAACAAATCTATATATTTATCTAGAATACAAGAAATTTAACAGCTACCATTTTGAAACCAAATTGCTAAAGTTATTTTTTTAAATATAAATCACAATACTTTGTATTGATATGAGAAAATAAAAATATACAGAAGGAATTAGCATAGGCCTACTAGTAAAAATATACAGGTGAAATTAGCATACTAGCGAATTGTCGTAGTTCTGAGATCAAAGTAAATGGTTAGAAACTTAGATCCAGTCTTCCTTAAACTAATATTGATTTTTTTTAAATGTATCACAACTGAACGACTTAAGATAATTAAGGATTGTTTTGAAGCTTTAAAAAGTTAAAGCTGTCATTCCCATGAGAAAAGAACAGTATGAGGATATTTCCCTTAACGCATGTGGCACCCTTAAAACTCCTCTGAGTGCAGCGGCCTCGGACTCCTCTCGCCGAATCAGTTGGTGTGGTTTTATCAAGAGCTCATTGACCCCGATAATCGGTGCTGCTAGAAAACAACGCACAACGCTCGCTCCGCGTCATTCCGCACTTCCCGCGCCCTAACACCTCCCTCCCTCCCTCCCTTCCTTCCTTCCTTCCTTCTCCTTTACTAGATTCAGAGCTACCAACCGAACCGGGTAAACATTTTCCAATAACTATTGGGTTATTATTAATTTAGTTGAAAAAACTCAGGTTTTTTTATGTGCAATATTTATCACAGGGATACCGGTACAGTTCATAAATATACAAGCTATTAGATCCATTTCCCCCACATATTCATACGTCAAGTCATGAGATCTGCAGCTGCCAATTTTTATAGTTACTATCAATACCTATAAAATTACACTAATAATATAGCAAAATGCTGGCTTTTAGGTATGCTGTTCTAGATTGTTACTGCTACTTACAGTAGCCCCATGGCTTCTTTGGTGCTGACTGACAGCTACCAGACTGACAGTCAACATTTAGGTATATATCTAAATTTTGACTGTCAGAAGGGACAGCTGCTAAACACATGTTTTTGCAGATCATATGGTTTGGCGTAGGGATACATAATTTGGTTTGGTAACTTTTCAAAGCCGTCAGCTGTCAGCTGTGAACTGTCATTCAGCACCAAAGAAGTCATGGAGCTACTGTACACATGTAATATTTGCTTATAAAGTGCTTGTTAATTGCCCCAATAAACAGGGTTATTAAGAAGTAACCCACTTCAGTGGGTAAATGGTCGAACACGCCACTCTCATGATATTTATTATTATTTATTTGAGGTATTTAATGTGCACATCCTGATTATATCAACACACGAGAATTTCTCTGAGCGAGAGCGAAAGGACCTACCAATTTTCCCGGTAAAGGTATTTTCACATATCTTCCAAGGTTCTTTTACATTCCACAATCGACATGGGACCAAAGACTTTATTTTCCGTCCGAAGGAAGTTGTGCTACGGATTGTTATCGCTCAAGAAAAATCTATCGACTCCGGTTGGATTTGAACTCACGAACATCGGGTCCTGAGACGATAACTTTACCCCAAGACCACCGTGGTAAGCCTCTGTCAATAGTTGGGACTGCCGATGTTGGGGTGATCGTATTTCGAATCCCTGTCCGATGTACTAAGGATATATTTTCCAAAATTGTTTTTCACATATCTTCCACGCAAATGCGGGTAAATTTCCTCTAACATTTTACCTTCCTCATTCCTATCACATTAACCTAATTAGGTTGTGCGTATAGTTAAAACTGGTGCTTAGATGTGGTCAATAATTCTAATAATATTAAGAGAGATAATTATTGGAACCCGAACGGCTAGTAAGACTTGGTGCTAAATTATATATATATATATATATGAAATTTATTTATATATATATATATATGTACTAGGCCGAAACTTTATATATATAAAGTACTAGGCCGAAACTTTAACTCGGTCGCTAACACGTCTGCATACTATAGCTCGGTGTCCCGGGTTCATTTATCTCCACGGTTGAAATATGTATCATTGGCAGTAATATTGAGGTTTTCCATAATTCATACCGATGAACTGACGGCCGTGGGCTTGATGAGTGCGGTGTCAGTTCAAAGTTAAGCTAGTTCGTGCCATGGGTTGTTATAATAAGTTGTGTTAGAAAGTGAACGTTAAATATCTCAAATAATTAAAATGTTAATATTATTATGCTTTATTTCCAAGACACCAGATAGAGTTCAATCCCCAGCCTTCCAGACTAGGCGTGTTTACCGCAAACTGTTTTCAACTATAGTTATTTTTCTTACATTTCGGATAGACCCTTATTTTTTATTTTTTTTACCGCGTCACATTACACTCATGTACATGTATTAATTACGCTAGTATGGTAAGGATGAGGAAGGTAAAATCTACAGAGGAAAGAATGTACCCAAATTTGCGTGAAGTGGGAGTGGTAAACCATACAACATCCTAAGTACACCTGGCCGGAATCTGAACCCCAATCTTCCTGTCATCGTCAAACCAGATTAGATAAGTTGAACATTTAGACCGCGTGACCACCGGAGCTGGTGATTTAATTAAACATCTGCTATCTCTCCTCTCTCTCTATTAATCATGGCGTGTCTTGTTAACACGAGGTACACATAAAAAATGTGGGGTATTCTTAAATTATATTTTTAAATAAAATATTTCTTATAAAAATTGTTGGTATATGAGTGAGCGACATTTCTAACTCAACCATTGGCAACACTGCCAAAGTCTCGTGTTTTTAAGGGGACATGAAATCATTAGGAGCTCTTGTTAGTTTCCGATTTACGAATTACTCATGTGGACGATGAAAAACACTTGGTGATGGAGACAAAAAATGATTATAGTTAAAAAAAATAATAATAGAAGGAAAATATGAGGGGCCGATCAACGCGTGTGACAGTGGTGTTATTTGTTTGATGGAATGATGTTGAAGGGTAAGCCAAATATTCCCTCTCTCGAGAGCGAACCCCGCTCCCGAATTATCCGTAATATCATGATCGAAAATATCACGACTTTTATACGATTTTATGCCATCTTGAATTATTTTAAGGTTTCTATAAAATAGCTAAATATCAATTATTAATATTTGAAACTCCCTTTAGTGGTACAATGGTCTAAGTCAGGGGTCAGCAACCTTTTTGGGCCCTGATCGACTAAGGTCCCGCAATCACCCCTCGTTTCTCCACTCTACTTTTAATTATTAATTTTCTATACCTCTTGTATTTATTCCTTAATTTCAATATTTCCTTTAATACTTTAATACCTTTTATAGAAAAACACATAAAATAAATAAAAAATGTACACTCCTTTTACCTTGAAAGGTAGCAGCAATCTTACCTTGATGGATTACACTACGATCCTATCTTATAAGCTGTACAATAGTAAGTGAGCTTGCCTTTGCGTGACGGTATAGTTGTATTACGCGATCGACCTTTGGCCGATTCCCGGTCTAAGGCGTCACTCTCGAAATAGCTAGACTTTGCTGACAGAATAGGGTTCGAATACCGTTGTTACACATACATGGTGCTACAGACAGGAAAACGGGAAAACCGAAATCAGGAATTTGATGACAAGGAAAACAGGAAATGTCAGGAATTTAACTAAATAAGGAAAAGTCAGGAATTAAAAATATGTCTAAAATCCCATTAATCGAAACTAACACTAAACAAAAGTTAATAATACCTAAATAAAATAACATTTAATTTTAAAATAACTGATAAAACTGTTTATGATTAGTGATACAAACTTTTTAATGTGTGATCAAATAATAAACAAGTCATCACCACCATTAAAATGGAAAAGTAGTCAGGAATGAAATTGCTGAAAACCTGAAGTAAGGAGTTTGTAAAATATTTTGTACCCCCTGCAATAGTTTTACCACTTTGCTTCCACGCAAAATGCGGATTTACTTCCTCTAAATTTGACTTTCCTAATCCCTAACACACCATCGTGATTAGTACATATGCGTATAACCTGAACAGGTAGTAAGATGCGGTGCTAAATAAAATTATGTCAACGCACTGGAATATACTATTGAATAGAGAATAAATTCATTTTTTTAATCTAACTTTATCATAAGAAGAAATCTTAACTGCAAAATTGAACCGGGCTGGGTATTTGCAGCTAATATTATTATAAAGGCTTGAAATTAAATTTACTGTATTTCTGCAAATTAATATGATACTTGCTAGTTACTAATATAATACACGTTTAAAAATCAACGGCTTCATTTCTGGTCGTGTAATGTGTCCCGTTGACATATTTTGGTAATGATTGCGAATTGGAATAATTTTTAGTGGCCCTCAAAATCTGGGAGGAGGTGCATTTCAGTTAAAGACTAAATATATACTTTTATGAAAGCGTGAAACTGTTCTTCGATTGAAGATGTAATTATAAACGAAGTTTTTTTAAAATTATTTTTAGTTTTGGGGCCCTTATGTGAATACTCGTTCACCAAGTATTCCTGCACCTTTTTTGGTTAGGGTCTACGTGCTGAAAAATTTCAGCTTCCTATGTCCACTGAGCTTCGAAAATATTTTGACTTTGTTTTTCTAGAAACCCCCCCTCCCTCCCTTATTCTATGGGTGCCCTTGGGGATCTTCTGCCACCAAATATTTTTACACCTTTTTTGGGTTAGAAGATACCTATCTGCAAAAATTTCAGCTTCTCAGGTCTTATGAGCTTCAAAATTTTTCTACTTTGGTTTTTTGTAAATCCCATTTTAGGAGCCCCCATCGGAATTTTCTGTCACCAAGTATTCCTGCACTCTTATATGCTAGGAGCTACTTGTCTGAAAAATGTCAGCTTCTTATCTCTTCTGAACTTAGAGAATATTTTGACCTTTTTTTTTTTGCGTTTTTGATAGTGGGCCTACGTGCCTAAAAAGTTTCAGTTTTCTAGGTCTTTTGGGTTTTGAAATTTTTTGATTTTGTGTTTTTTGGAAGAGAAAAAAATTGGGGGCCCATCATAGGAACTTTTGATCATCATGAAATTCTTTTGAGTTTGGGGATACTTGCTTGTAAAATTTCAGCTTCTTAGGTCTTAGGTGCTTCGAAATTTTTTTGGCTGGACAGAGGAACTGGTAATTATTATAGTGGAGATTTTGTTCTTTACATCTATTGGTGACAGCAAAAACAGAATTAATGGACTGAATCCAATTAGCTTTGCAAGCACCGAGTGCAATCAATCCGATCCATAAAAATTGGCCACATAATATTTTAATATGTAACAAACGGATCACTTAAAAAAAGACTCCGTATAGGTCCCGTGAAAATGAATTCAACTAATATTCCTAGTCTGAGACATTACACCCCACAGTAAGTTAATCGATCTTGGCTTCTTTTTTTGTCAAGATGGTTCCATTGTATCAAGGGCAACGATTTGTTGTTTTGTCCACCCCTATACAGTAACTTATATACCTGACTTGAAGTTACCTGATCTGGAAACCTGGAAACTAGGGCATTTTATTATACGTTTTGTGGGCCCCTGAATATTACCACCAGTTTATCTAGCGTTAGTTAGGCGTCACCAAGCCTTTTTTTATTGAGATGGATCCATTCCTTTTTTTTTAAATAGTAATTTATTCATTGTAATAATTTACAAAGCAAAATTTTGTAAGTTCACAATCAACCCAGGCGCAAGCAACAAGACATGATCACGCTAGAATAAAGTGTTCTACCTGGGATTTAACAAGGGTACGCTTGGCAACACTCCCGCCACATCCCAAATAAAATGGGAACTAATAAAATCCCTTTTGCCTCTTCCCCCTTCAGCCTCGCTTCCCTGCCTAGGCCTAATACCACGTTAATAACCTCTAAAACCCCCTCTGCCGGGACAATTTTCAATTCGTATCGTTTTGGCGTGATTTCCCTCACCCTCCGAGCGCTATTCTCTTGTTTACCATGAACATTGTTTTTCGGGTCACTATTTTCACGTTCATTTGAGCTTTGCGTAATACCCGTTCAGAAACTTAGGACTAGGTTATATCTTTCTCTCTCTTTCTCACATGTATGACGGAATGACCACATTTTCCATTAGCTGGCGGCATGTAAAAAAGTTGGAGGGGAGGTTTTAGAAACGGTCATCCCAGTGCTCTATATTAGAGTTTAGTCACGATTCATTATGTTTCATAAAGCGGATACATCTATTTTCTCTCAACTATGATGTATCCTACTTGACCCCCCCCCCCCCACCTCCTTCTAAATCATCTTAATAGGTAAAAAGCATTTGTTGGGTAGAAGTTCAGGGATTGTGGTGTAATTCCTTATGGTATAAAACGGAATATTTTACCGAATCCCCATTGAAATTATGTAAGTCCTTACTAAAACGTGATTGAAGTTGTAGTAATTGCAATTAATTGTATAAGATTACAATGAGATTTCAGCCAATTCACTGAGGAGTAATACATTATTATTGTTAACTAATTTTTAAGCCTGTCTATGACAGGATAGTGTAAATTATACCCAGCCTAACTTCGAACCTTCAAATTTTAAATGCATGAAAAGTTATGTTTTGTTAGGTTGAGCTAGCTTGTTATAACATTATATTCCTATCACTTAATTAAATTAAG
This sequence comes from Timema podura, assembly GCA_033556935.1. NCBI lineage: Eukaryota > Metazoa > Arthropoda > Insecta > Phasmatodea > Timematidae > Timema > Timema podura. The sequence continues at coordinate 59,726,971 of JAVRXN010000008.1, forward strand.
TAAGAGTAGATAAAGTTCGAATTAACTAAATTATTTTTATTTTTATTTAATATATTACAAAATGTATTTATATAGGTACTATTAATATAATTATAATATTAAATTAGCTTGATACTTTTTCCGCGATAGTCCGATGGTTGATAGTCAACATTTGGAAATTATTTCATACACGCTAATGACCATGTGATATAAATTGTCAGGATTGTAATATATCGGATGGCTGATGATAGGGTGGATCGAGATTGGCTACTCAGCTAGCTTCACTAGGTTAGGTTGGGAGGAAGGTTCCGTAGGCCTAGGTAATATCACTCCCATCTACGATAATACTAATATCCACCCTTAAGGTGGGATGATGGGGTTGCAAGTTAAGGGCAGTGTTATTGCAATTTTTTTAAACTTTTTATAGCAACCTATTTTCGGTCATATAAATCATATATTCCTCCAGTATAAACATAGCTTAGTTTTCTACACATGTTAATTTCAACAGTTCTTGAATACCTGCCAAGGGCGCCCTAGATATATAACTTTTTCTCTTCATCTAAAAAGTTTCTCATCAAGTGCCAATATGCTCGTGACATATATTCAACAACTTTTGAGACTACTATAGGTATAAAATTAAATTAAACTGTCTACTGATCAATATTTGATTTATTTTGTCGAAAAAATGTGTTTGCTGTGAAAACTGAAAAAAATAAGACTACCCTTTTCTTGCGTAACCTTCTATTGCACCTTAAAGTAAGCCTTTAATAGCCTTTGCTTTAAACGTCGTAGTTTAATAATTCTAGAGAATTGTTAAAGGAAGTTTTAGTGATGGAGACCACCAAAACCCTGGGAAAAGGGGTTTGGGGGCGTTGTTGGAAAATTATGCAGGAAAAACTTTATTTTTTAGGCATTTCCATTTTAGGACTATAAATACGAGAAAAAAATTTTATTAAATTAAATGTAAAATATATGTAATTACATTGAATTAATAAGTAATAGTTTGTTTATTTTTTAACATTCTAGGCCTCATAATATTTGATAAATAATTGTTGAGATTTGTTGATTTAAGGTTAGTACAGACTTCCCTTTCTATGTGACTTGAAATACAGCACAGTATTGGTTTTTATACATAAGCTATTACACTTCAAATAAATGCAGTATTATCAACATTCTTTAAAGCTTAATTCAGTGTTGGGAGTGTGCGAAGCTTTGAACCTTCGACTTGGCTTCGGAACAAATATCAGCTTCGACTTAGATCAGAAAAAAATGCCGGCTTCGACAGTTACGAAGATTTGCCAATAAATAAATATATTGACAGCTAAAAATACTCAATTTATGATCAAGTATTGCTATTTTGAGCTGTTAAAAAATTAATATCTATATGAAAAAATCTGAAATAATTCAATTCTAAGTTATGATAATAACTGAATTTATCATAATAAAACAAATTATAACAAAAAATTGTGCAATAAAAATTTTCCAATTGATTTTAGGGCATAATAACAATATAATATTTTTAAAACATAAAACAGGCTAAGGAGCTCATACAACTAGTAGTTCCTACCAATTTCAGTTTGTTTTTTAAATTAATGGAGTGAAGTGGGAACTTTATCGTGAAGCTTGTTTTACACCCAGTTTTTCCACACTTACATCAGCGGCCATTTTCTGACAAGGGATCTTGATCAAAGAATACAATTTTTGGCACTCGGCACCTTAACTCAGTCGGATCGGGTCTTAGGATCATGGGCTCAATTCCCGGCTATCCAGAAAAATTATCGCTGTATAATTATTGTAGATTGTGTTGGTTTTTTATTTTCATAAATAGTAAATTATCGATCTGAGTGTTGGTTGTATAATTTGTTTTATGGTTTCATTACTCACTCTTCAAACTAACCACTATTTTTAGAACTCTCTGTAATTACTCTTCTCGGTGGTTAAACGGGCTGGTCTGGTCTGGTCTGGTTTGCCAGTGACTTGTTGGTTTAGGTTTGAATCCAGGTCTAATGCACTGAGGATTTTTTCCTCAGTAGTGTTTCACTCTTTCTGGATGCAAAGGCGGGTGTACACTAACTTCTTCTACCTTTCTTATCCTTGCATCTTTAGTGTCAATATTCAGATAGGCCGGACGGGTAGTAAGACGCAAAGCATAGATTATCGCTGACAGCGTGGTCGAGGTTTTAATCTCTGGTTTTCCTGTCTCCTCACGCCAATGCGGGTGCTTTTCTCCTCTTGTACCTCGGGCTAAGTCTTTAACTATTCCAAATGTTGAAACGAATGAATTTAAAAATAAATGGTGCTAACTTAATAGGCTAGTGATGAAAAAGATAAATAAGGAAAAATGCACCAATATTCGCCTGTAGAGAAGCTAATTAGGTTGGGAATTGAAAATGGTCCAATGACAAAACCTCCGAGATGAAAACTTTCACTGTGACCTATATCTTAAATTTATAAACACCAATTTCAGTGGCTGTATGGTATAAGGCGTCACTCTCGTGCTAGACTGGCCTACTGATGACGAAGAGATCGAGGTTCCAATCCTGGTTGGGTATACTGAAGGTGCTTTTTCCTAAATGGTTCCCCACTCTCCTTCCACCAAAATGAAGGTACACTTCCTCTAAATTCAAACTTCCTCATCCCTAACCTATTAGTTTATTTAGTAAATGAGTTTAACCCGAATGGGTGGTAAGACGCGGTGCTAAAAAGTAAAAGATAAACGCGCACCGAGATTTGAGCCGGTGTAATTAAGAAGGGAAACCCGAAGGGGCAATAGTACTGTGTAAAGAAAATAACGTGTGAAATGCCTGAACAATCGTTTACCCATCAATATTTTTGGGAGATGAAGCTTGCCGGAAAGATGCTACACCTGCATGGAGCTCGAGATTTGGCTCAGGGTGCTTCCTAGAGCAGTGAAGGAAGTTCTTGCATTTATTACTGTGTTGATGCAGGTTGGAGGGAGGGGGAATAGTGTTTGTCGTGCGTGAAAGGCTTCCTTTTTCCCCTCGTCGCACACTGTATGCCGAGCTAGAGCAAATACGCGCGCAAACTCCCGTTACCTGAGCTGAATATTGTGTGCTATTTGCATAGCGCAGCTTTGAACATCTTACTTTAGCAAGTTGTGGCTCGCCGTGTATTTCCTTTCTTCTTCTTCATACTTGGCTGGCACCTGAAGGTTTCTTATGATCAGCCGATACCTTAGGGCAGGGCTACCCCCGATTTTAATTAACAGGTGGGGACTAAAGTAAAATTCTAACTTTATGTTATAATGCTTGGTATAGGTAAACAAATAACTTTCGTGATTTTTACTTTCTCTTTATCAAGTATTGTCATAATGAGCAATTTTTCCTCGAGGCTATGATAGATATTGAAGTTTTATGTGTTCACGAACCCAAAATAATAAGCTATATTTTTGTCTCGTGTGTGTGTGTCTGCCATTACTAGGGCTACAGACGAAACTTTTTCATGTATTTCGTTAAAACTTATATTTAGATGTTATATACTTAGTCATATCTTGAAGCGGTTTAATATATATATACATATATATACATATATATATATATATATACACACACACACACACACACACAAAACGTGTATCTAAAACATTGCATCAAACTTTGGCAGGCTATTCCTTGGGTGAAAATAGAATAATTCACATCAGCAACCTAGGGTCCATCTTGAATAATAAGGGTGGTATACACCCCTAAAGATAGAGCTAAAAACGACTGTTGTGTGAAATATTATGAAAACTGCTTAGGGTATTACAACGGATATTTGTATACTACTTATTGGAATCTTGATCGTTAATAAACTAAATGTGCTGTTACCGTTACCCACCCCCATCATGTAAAAAAAGGGGGGGGGGGCGGGGTTGTAAGACTTTTCTGCAATAAAATATGAAAGAGTAAGTATTGCAAATTTTGACTTAAGATTACAAAACATGGAGTAAAAATTAACAAAAAAGGTGTCTTGGAGAAACTGTCTAGCTTTCCCCGTTTCCGAGAAATCACACAAGTTTGAGCTCAGAGACAAATGTATCTAACACAGCTAGCAACACAGCTATACTGGCTCCCTACCTGGCAGGAATTAACACTTGTCTTTGAAATCACACATGCATAATTATCTCGGAAACGGGGAAAGCTAAACAGTTTCTCCAAGACCCCTTTTTTTGTTAATTTTTACTCCATGTTTTGTAATCTTAAGTCAAAATTGGTTATACTTACTCTGACATATTTTATTGCAGAAAAAAGTCTCACAACCCGCTCTTTTTTACATGATGTGGGTGGGTAATGGTAACAGCACATTTAGTTTATTAATTATCAAGATTCTAATAAGTAGTATACAAAGATTCGTTGTAATACCCTAAACAGTTTTCATAATATTTCACACAACAGTCGTTTCTAGTTCTATCTTTAGGGGTGTACACCGCCCTTATTATTCAAGATGGACCCTAGGTTGCTGATGTGAATTATTCTATTTTCACCCAAGGAATAGCCTGCCAAAGTTTGATGCAATGTTTTAGATACACGTTGTATATTACAGCCCTCAAATATGTATAGTTAACTGTCAGATTTTTGAATACCATACTCAAAATATTTTTAAAATAGCTCTAACGATTTTGTATAAAACGTATACCTGGGGAGTGTTTGACATGACTAACAACACTATAGACTTATTTTTAAGGGGAAATTTGTTTTAATCTTAATATTGAGAATTTGATATTTTTCATAATGGCTTTAATGATTTTATTTGAAATTACAAATAACACAATTTTTTTAAGGGGAATTTGTTTAAAGGAAGTTAACTAATGTATAATTAAAAAAAATTGAGTTATTTCTAAATGGCTTTAATATTTTTGTTCAAAATTGTTATCTGGGAAGTGTGTTACATGATAAATAAGAATATATGTTTATTTTTATATAAAAAATTAATTTGAAGGTAGTTTACTGAAGACTGATTTTAGAAAATTTATCATAAGTTAGTTGCTAAAGCTACTAAACCAATTTTAATTTATTCATACATAAAGCTATGTTATCTGCAGCTGTCAAAAGTGACAGCAAACGAATATGTTTGAATTTTCTCTATTGTTCTTCCAACCAAAATAAGGGTGTATATCATGTGGGGAAATATGTAAAAATGGATCGTAATATTTATTTTGTATGTGCATCACTTCTTACTTTAGTCGGTTCACGGTATCTTGGTCTGTTCTATCATTTGGGAAGGTATTTAAAAACGGCTTGTAACCATCAATCTCGCTAATTCGTGTTGCCGCTTTGACAGTTAAAATCTATTTAAATCGCCTTCTTAAAGTGATGAAGCGGATTAATGTGGAGTTTTTATTTAGTAACTTTTCAAGTGTCAAGGAAGGCTAAGTTACCGCAAATGAACTATGCCTGTATGGACTACCAGCATATTTATTTAGAGATGAGGATCCGCATTTTGTAGGGAATTAAAAATTATATTATATGATAAATAACCGCCTAGTATTCAATCCCCGACCTCCCTATCACAGACATTTCACACATCAGACGAGACTGGCGGCATACCCGCTGGTGTGGGTGTTTTCGCTACCAAACCCTTCCCTCACCTCTGACAAGACGTGTATTAATCACAACTTGTGAATGTGTGAAATGCCAGGCCTACACCGTGGTTCGGATTCCACGTTAAACTGTAGGTTCTTCATTTCATCGCACAATCACCCTACCCTACACATTAGCTTAATTGCGTAAAATCCGAACGGGTAGTAAGACACTGTGTTAATAATAATAATAATAAAATAATATAATAATAATAATAATAATAAAAAATAATAATAATAATAATAATAATAATTAATGTTTAGTCACGTACTATCACTGTCACAAAATCAATATTTTATATGAGAAAATAATTTCTAATGTTACTACACTTTTTTATGCCCTCTATTTGTCAACCTCGCATCGGCTGTTACGCGTTCTAAAATATAAAGTTAATTTAGTTTGATTGGCCGATTGGCTGGGGCTAGAATCCTTGCTGGGCCTACTGAGTGGCTGGGTGTCTTTACTCGATGATTTATCACTCTGCCGTCACGTAAATTCTGCTCTATTCCCATTAAAATTTCTACCTTTCTCATCTCTGCCCCATTAGCATAATCATTATACATTCGTATAACCATAACGGATATTAAGATTTAAGAAAAAAATAAATTCGTAAAATATAATTTTGGTTTCCATCTTTTAGATAGACCCGGCTGGACACAATTAATGAAGGTATGAGCAGCCAGGAAATGTCAGGGAGTTTAAAACTGTGGATAAAATCACGGAAATTATAGGGAGTTTGATAAATGATAATTGTTCAGGGAAAATTATGTATTTGAATCATATTAAAAAGTCTATTTATAATTACATTTTATATTTTAATCTTGAGTGCATTACAAAAATAATTATTTTGAGCAAATAGTGTTAATTTTACAGGAAGACCTTTAATATTGATATGTAACAGTAAATAATTTTTTTTGAGGGGGGATTTTGTGACACTATGTAAATGTATTTTATTAAAAACTGATATCTTAATCTCTTATCTTAATTTAATAAAAATAATTGACAGTACGGCTCTATTTTTGCATAATTTTTAACCATATTTTTGTTGTTGCCATTTTAGCCGATACTTTCTTTCGGGTAGTTTTTGTTGGCGAATAAGTTGTCAAACCAATACCGCCGTTACTATAGCTGCATGTCAGAAGCAAGACAGCCATTCATCGAAAGAGATTCAGGCGAGTGTCGATGATTTTGACACGCGGTGGAAAGAATTTCAAAAAGAAATAACAGCCTGCTTGAAAATAGTGATTTGTTATTTTCAAGCTGTTTTTCTTCTCAAAAGTATAAAATAATGTGTATTCTCTCAGATACATATGAGGGCAAGGTACTTATTGCTCCTATACGACTTTGGTACGATTAGGTCAACTTAGAGGTGATTTCTCAAAATTAGAGTTGAATTTAATTTCAAGTAGGTCAAAACGCTTTATCAACTAAATTTGTCATTAAAACAACCCACGTGGTCACTGGATGTTACATATTTTACAAAGGCTCATGTCCGCCCACTTCATCAGGTACCTGTTCTTAGAGGTATCTAGTTGTCAGCTCCCTGCATCAGGTACCTGTTCTTAGAGGTATCTAGTTGTCAGCTCTCTGCATCAGGTACCTGTTCTTAGAGGTATATAGTTGCCAGCTCCTTGCATCAGGTACCTGTTCTTAGAGGTATCTAGTTGTCATCTCTCTGCATCAGGTACCTGTTCTTAGAGGTATCTAGTTGCCATCTCTTTGCATCAGGTACCTGTTCTTGAAGGTATCTAGTTGCCAGCTCCCTGCATCAGGTAACTGTTCTTGAAGGTATCTAGTTGCCATCTCTTTGCATCAGGTACCTGTTCTTAGAGGTATCTAGTTGCCATCTCCTTGCATCAGGTACCTGTTCTTAGAGGTATCTAGCTGTCAGCACCCTGCATCAGGTACCTGTTCTTGAAGGTATCTAGTTGCCATCTCCTTGCATCAGGTACCTGTTCTTAGAGGTATCTAGTTGTCAGCTCTCTGCATCAGGTACCTGTTCTTGAAGGTATCTAGTTGCCATCTCTTTGCATCAGGTACCTGTTCTTAGAGGTATCTAGTTGCCATCTCCTGGCATCAGGTACCTGTTCTTGAAGGTAACCAGTTGCCATCTCCTGGCATCAGGTACCTGTTCTTGAAGGTAACCAGTTGCCATCTCCTTGCATCAGGTACCTGTTCTTGAAGGTATCTAGTTGCCATCTCCTTGCATCAGGTACCTGTTCTTGAAGGTATCTAGTTGCCATTTCCTGGCATCAGGTACCTGTTCTTGAAGGTATCTAGTTGCCATCTCCTTGCATCAGGTACCTGTTCTTATAGGTATCTAGTTGCCATCTCCTTGCATCAGGTACCTGTTCTTGAAGGTATCTAGTTGCCATCTCCTTGCATCAGGTACCTGTTCTTAGAGGTATCTAGTTGCCATCTCCTTGCATCAGGTACCTGTTCTTGAAGCTATCTAGTTGCCATTTCCTGGCATCAGGTACCTGTTCTTGAAGGTAATTTAGTTGCCATCTCCTTGCATCAGGTACCTGTTCTTGAAGGTATCTAGTTGCCATCTCCTTGCATCAGGTACCTGTTCTTGAAGGTATTTAATTCCCATTTCCTTGCATCAGGTACCTGACTTTGAAGGTAGCCAGTTGCCCGTCTCTTGAAACGTTAAATGGATTAAAATAAACTATGGTAGCTGTTTTTTAGTTTCCTATGCAGACAGGAAGGAACATAATTCTTTCAATTCTGAGTTTTAAAGTGTTTGTTACATAAGATGCGTGGCAGCGTTGGGTGAGGTTTAAAAATAGCCCCGGGCACATGTGGTTCGAAGGTTCCCTGCGGACGCACCCCGCGTGATTACGAAAAATGTTATGTTGGCCAAACTAATGGTACAAAATTAAACTTCTTTCATGTTATCTAGCTCCTGTGCTCTAAAATATATTTTATCTTGGCCGCTCTTGGCGGGAGCTTTTGGGGACGTTGCGAAACGCGCAGAGAAGAGACATCGCACAAGGCACTTTTTCTTGGAGGGCACACTTACCGCACCATTTTCAGTATTTCTTCAAATATTTGGTTGTTTAAAACACGAGGAAGAGTGAAATGTTTATCGCAATAGTGCCTCAATGTTTGATAATTCAAAGCAGGCACAACATTTTAGTTTTAAGAAAATAAAATTAGATTGGCTTAAAAAATCTTTTTTAACATTTTTTAAAAGTTAATTGTTAGTTTTTAGAACTCTGTTAAATAACGTTATTTTTACATTTATTTTAGTCAAAATTGGTGATAAAGCACCTTTAACATAAGCATTTTAATTGAAAAGAACAGTATTATGCTACGTCTATGGTTAATTTTTGCAACATATCGACGTATTTTAGTAAACATAATAGTTTGTTTCTATTAATATGTAAATAAGTGTATACAACTACAAATCTCGATAACTATTTCCTACCCCACCCACCCGTTTAGAATATTTATATTTTCCCCTCCTCCACGCTTAAGAAACTACTATCCGCTTACATTTCAATTAACTACTTGTTGGCATTTTTTAAACAAAATATATTTCACACATTCCACCTACGGCCCAGAAAAGAAATAATACCAATTTTTATGTTAAGAAATCAGAGGCCTTATGCTATGACAAAGATGGTTCAGGTACTGGTCTCCAAGGAACCCTATGCCTCTTTCTATGTGATAAGTTGTTTAGACATTGTGCCTCCTAGATTCTTAGGCCTCTTTTTATGGTCAATACTTCAGGTACTGTGCCTCCAAGAAACCGTATGCCTCTCGATATGGGATAGATTGTTCAGGCACTGTGCCTCCAAGAAACATTATTTATGCCTTTTGCTATGGCCAAGACTGTACATACACTGTGCCTCCAAGAAACTTTATGCCTCTTGCTATGGGCTGGATAGTTCAGGCAATGTGCCTCTAAGAAACCTTATACCTCTTGCTATGGGATAGATTGTTCAGGCACTTTGCCTCCAAGTGTCAAGTGTTTCCCAACAATCCGTCTCTATGCAGATTTGTTGCTTTGAATTCCAGTGGGTCCAAATAGTTGTTTAGTTTTCTCGTGTTGTGATAGAGATGATATTGTATAAGTGATTCGTAGTTCACTCTAAGTGAGGTATAAGCGGTTTTTTTGTTTTGATTTTTCATCACCGCGTCTTACTTGTTCAGGCTGTACGCATATATGATTACTATATGGATAGGGTGAATAATAAAGCAGCTCAAAGGTAATTTAAACGCATTTGCGTAGAAAGAAAGTGGCAAACCATTTAGGGAAAACCACCCTAAGTAAGCCCTATCGGGATTCTAACCCCGATCTCCCTGTCATCAACTCAATCTAACACGAGAGTGACGCCTTAGACCAGGGGTTGTCAACAGGCCGATCTCGCAACAATTTTCAGTCGATCGTGTAAGAAAGCTAAATCTTCACGAAAAGGCAAGCTTATCTTGCATTATTCCACTATGGTATAGCTTATAAAATAGAGCCATAGTTTAATCTATCAAGGTAAGACTGCTTCCTTTCAGGATAAAGAGAGTGTACATTGTAGTTATTTTATGTATTCTCTATAAAGGCAGGGACATAGGTATTAAAGGAAATATTGAATTCACCAAATAAATATACAAGATGTATAGAAAGATAGAATTAAAAGTAGAGTGGAGAAACGAAGGGTGATTGTGGGACCTTTGATAAATGTAACAGTCATTCGGGGCCCAAAAAGGTTGCCGACCCCTGCCTTAGACCATTCTGCCACTGAAGTGAGTCCCTACCGTTATTAATCGCCTAGCTTGTGCCATCAGGCAAAATAGTAACGTAAGTTAAAAAGTGTGCCTTAAATGTGCCTTTTGTGACTTTTGTAGCGTAACCAAATATATATTGTCTTTGGTTTATATTATTTTGTGAAGTTGCACCTCAGTTTAAGAATACAAATTAAAGAGCTTTTTAAAAATGAGACATTATTTCGTTCCCCCATTTCCCCCGTCACTTTCCCCCTCTATGTTCAATATTGGATATTTGCCCGTGTGGATGACGCATAATTACTTTCACTCCAGTGAACACGGTATCTCTGTAAGAGGGAAGACTCCAGGGGGGATTTTGATATTTGAAATGTTTCGGAGTAATAACCTAGAAAGTAAAAAACTAAAACTTGAAATTTGTTTTCTGATAGTCTATGTTTAATTTAAATTAAAAAGAAGTGATTCATGTGTACCTTAAAATATAATGTATTCCTTAACTCAATCTATAACACTTCTGCCTGCTTATTTTTGAAGGTCTGAAGTTCGGTTTTATTCAGTGCCATCGTTGCTAAATTTGTTTTTATTCCCTTCCAGTTAGGATATTAATAAATTGACGGCGTTAGTTTATATTATTGTCCTGAAATGTAATTAAGATGGACCCTTATCGGTGGGCATGCGCAAAAGCGTCAAACCAAGCCTTTTTTTAGTTTTTTGAGGATGGGTAGTTCGTGGTTCGAATCCCAGCTGGGTGTATGTATATTTCCTAAATAATTACCCACGCACTCTCCCTGCAAATACGGGGGTATTTTCTCTAAAATTCTACTTTCCTCATTCTTAACCTCCTAGTATAAATAAGTGGATAGCCTATATGGGAGTAAGACGCGCGCAGACAAATATATAATAGTTATTTAGAATTATTACTCTTGGGTTTTAACTATTTCAAGTCATAAAAAATCCATTTCGAGAGTTGTGCGTATTGCGTCTGGAAAATCAGTGCGCATGCGCGTTCATTATTATTTAGTTTTTTATTCCTTAACTTCACATCTTATATAGATAATCCTTGACGTTTAGAGTAAGGATAGATTTATCATGTATACATGTGTTAGGGGAAAAAAAAATAGTTTTGTACCTGTTCGGTTGTCGCCCTCAAAACTTTTTTTTTGTGCTCCCCTGGTGTATGAGGGTTGGAATATGCGTTGGGGAGGGACCCGAGCTTGATATTATCGGATGATGGGCCCAACCTAAAAAGGTTTTCTCTCTCTTTCTGTCTTTCTGATAGTCCTGGCGCTCCTGGGGACCTTGCCCCTCGCACATTTGATGTACACCACGCACAAGTCTGGCCACTTTATCTTCAAACGGAATAATTCGTTAATGTCACTGCCGTCGCCTCCCTTCCACCCAGGATTCCATGCGTGTTTTTTTTGTTTTTAGCGCTCATAATATTGTGTCGAGTAGCTCTTAGCTAAAACCACTCTGTTCTCTCATTTATTGGATTGTTTTATACTTTTAGTCTGTTCGTTTGGTTATTTTTGCACGGTCTATATACTCAAAATTATCTCGGGCTAGATGTAAAAACGATTAATATATTTAATAGTTAACCTATAATAATGAGTCAACATTTAATATAAGCTAATCATATCAGCATCTCTGGATACGCGGACAAACTGTTAAGCTCCTTTAGTTTGGTCGCTGGTGACTGGGAGTTCAGGGTTCAAATCCAGGACGGTTTTACTAAGGATGGCTTTCATTAATTAGTCTTCACGAAAATGTGGATACGTTCCACCTCACCCCTACTCTACTAACGCAATTAAGATAGATGCATAAAAATCGAATGGGTAGAGAAACACGGTAAGATTATTATACTCTTGAAATGTGTATTTTAAGCCATCAGCAAAACGTAACAGCATTACATTTATAAGAACACTAAAAAAAACCTTTCTTTTTTATTTCATCTAAAGAAGATAGTGTCAATTTCCTTCTTAATATAGCTTATACATGGTTGTTATGGTAGATCATTTGATGTGTTTCGGCAGTGCTATGACATTTCCTTATGAAAATATATTGTAATTAATATCAATAAAACATATATTTTATAGTTAAACTATATTATGAATTTAAAATTTTTCGATATTTTCTTGTATACCTGTTAGTCATCTACTTCATGTCTAACTAGATTATTTCGTAAAGTAATGGGAAATAAGAAACAGGTAAATTGGAAAGCCGCTATTCGAAGACGCACTTGATGTGTGTCGTGTACTGTGGTCGTATCTGAAGCTGCCCACTTTCCAGTCTGCTTCCCAGCTTGCCCTAGTGGGTATTTTCTCGCCGCATGCGAGTTACATCAGACCAGCTACAGTGAGAACATCAAGGGGTAGACTGACAGGGTCTGAGTGGCACGGGACTAACACAAATTCATCAATACCACTGAAAATGTGTTTCATTGTATGCTGAAGTGGTAAGGTGAAATACTTATCTATAGTTTTATTAGTTGTACATTTAATTCCGAGGCTATTTCAGCGACATTATCGACGACTGCGTCGCTATTCACTCCGCCATATCAACTTCTACTTTATACTGACATTAGCAGAAATGCTTCTAAATTGTTGTACAAAAGATAAAAGTCTGTCTTTTTTATATATTTAAGTTTGTATAACTATCCAAAATATACTTAAAAGTAGTAACAATCAGATTTATCAAGCAAATTTTTTCATACGTTTGTTGATAAAATTCAGGAAGCACCAAATGAGGTGGTTTTTATATTTAATACCATCTTATATTTTCACAAATAATGTATTTTGGACACCTCATTGAAACTTTTGATTAAATAAAACTATTCATTTAGAATTGAATGGATAGCTTTATTTTAGTTGAAAGTTTTTGCGTCAGCCCAAGTCAAATTGGCCCACTGGGATATCTCCAGGTATCCCGGTGGCCCAGTCCACCCCTGAGAACATCGGGCACTTGCGTCAACTTAACGAGGCTTTGAAAAAAAAAATCAACTAAACACAAAAACCATACCAGTGATAGTGAGGTCAAGTTTGAATCCCGGTTGGGTGAACTTATGGGTTTTCCTTATAGGCTTTTTATATTTAATTACTCAATGGCAATAATAACTCGTAAGTTTATTGCCCACTCAGAAAAGTACGCCACCTATCCCTATCTTGAACTAGTTATATCCAGTACACCTTATAACACCCCTATATTTATCTTTAACTTGTTCTATCCAGTCCACCTCATTACATCCCATCTCTTTCAGGTCCACTTTAATGTTATCCTCCCATCTGCGTCTAGATCTTCACACTGGTCTCTTCCCATTGGGCTTGCCAATTAACACTCTGAACACTGTTTTAGATTCTCCCATTTTACCTCCTGAAAGATTCTGGTACGTTTACTCAAAATTTTACTTTCCTCATCTCTTTTCTATTAGAGCGAATAATCTGATATCCAAGACTGGTAGTGAGAGTGAACACAGGAAGGGCGGGAGGGGATGTTGATAAGTGAGGACAAAATACCCAAGCTACCCTTATGGTCTATCTTTTTATTTTATTTTTTTATTTAGCACCGCGTCTTACTACCCATCCGGGCTCTTCGCATCGCTACGCTAACGAGGTAGGGCTGTTGAATGTAGAATTAAAGGGAGCTGTCCCCACATTTGCATGTAGAGAGAGTGGGAAACCGTTGGTAAAGGATCACCCTTAGTACACTCAACTGGGATTCGAACCCTGAACGTTCTACCACTGAACCAGACTAGATGAACTTGACCTTCAACCCGCTTTTGTGGTCGCATGGTCTAAAGCGCCACTGTCGCAATAGATTGGATTGCCAGTGAAGGTGAGATCGGGGCTTGAATCCCGGTCAGGTGGAACGAGGATGTTTCTCCCATCTCCCTCCACGTAAATCTGGGTACACGTCCTCTAAATTCAACCTCTATCATCCTTAATACTAGCATAATTAATACAAAGGCGTATAACCTAAGTGGGTAGTAAGGGTACGGCCAAACTGAGTAAGCGAGCGCGTGAGTGACTAAAAAATAAAATATAACACATTGGTTGTAATGAGACGTGGCTAAACTGGAGCGAGCGAGCGGCCGAGCGCGCGCGCTTGAAAGATAGAACTGGTTCTAATTTTCAAGCGCGCGCGCTTGACCAGGTACAGTCTAGTTTACAGGCGCTAGACAATATTATTGTATGTTGGTTCATTGAGTGCTAGGAAAACTTCTCATTTTTAAATCTTTACTACTATCGATAGGTTTAGCACACTTGCTACTAACGGCCTAATTTAATTTGTAAGACCATAAACCATATATTTTATATATATTATAATCAAAGTAGGCCTTTACAAATATGAATCACCATTAGTGTGGAGAGAGGATGAGAAAACCACAACAATAAATCACTTGTCAAAACCACCCTCAGTTCACTCAGCCAAGATTCGGATCCTCCTTGTCAACAACTATCGAGAGCTATCTGCTAATCGCTCGCACGCTTGTCAGTCTGGCCAAACCCTAAGACTCGTTTCTAAGAAACACTTGATCATTAGTCTGCGTGACCACCGGTACGAGAGCGCACAGATTACACCAAGGTTGTGTGGTCGGTCGGTAAATGTTCCATTGTTATATAACACGGCTATACGGCTGGTCTTGTGAAGAGCGCAACTGCAATACGAGCACATTTACGGTTAAGGAGTCGTGTGGTGACGGTTTAATCGCCTCTTAATGAAGGATATTGCAATGTGCACGGAATACGTAATGTTATTTTATTGCACCTCATTTCTCACTGTAATTTAAAAATGTGCCACTCGCACCAGTGGGCATGTGGACAAAGTCATCATCGGTGTTTAGTGTTTTACAGGTGACAAAAGGCCAGGGTTCGTGGTTTTTCATAATTTTTGTTTACACTTCTTATATGAATATTCATTTTCTCTCAATTCTACCTTCCTCATCCCTATTCCATTTGTGTAAATATGTGAATAGCCCGGACGAGTAGCAAGACGCTAAACAATTAAATATCTGCCGATGTTCGGCATTTCTTGAAACAATACCGATAAAATGTTTATGTGGACTTCATACGAATTGAAATTGAGATCTGACCCATACTACAATTTATTTAAATATTCTTGAATTAAATTAAAACATGTGTCTGTGTAATAATACCCGGTATATTTGAGCGAAAATATCTGTGGACATGAGTGAAACGGCTAGGTCAGGCACAACATCCAGTCCCCGGCCGTTAATTCATAAACGTGAAAGGGTAAACCCTTATTTCATCAATGATAAATTTCTCGGCCATGCCGGTAATCGAACCCGGGAACCTTAGTTCGGTAGGCAGACTCGCTACCAGCTGAGCTAAGGTATTGAATTCGAATTATTTGAATTATACACTTTAATGGAACAATACATTTTTGTAGTTTTGTTTATATAATCATAAAGAGAGAACTTGGCATAATGTCTTGTCCTAGTTCTGAATTCCTTTTGTTCTTGATGCCTCAAAATACATATTTGGTTTAGTTTGGTGTTTCTTAGCTATATATTTTTATTATAAAATTTTAAATATGCTTGGCTTGGTATTATTTCCTAATATGTCGAGACCGGCACTTTGAGAGGAGTTAGCACAGTTATACTGACAAGACTTGTTACAGTAGCGAAATGGCATTGGAGAGTTTCTTTCTCCTTGCGATTTTTTTTTCAACACCGTGCTTACTACCTGTTAAGGTTTTACGTATATGTAGGCCTACCAATACGTTAATGAGATAGGGCTGAGAAAGAGTGAATTTAGAGTTAGTGTATTTGCATTTGCGTGGAAGGAGGGTGGATAACCATTTAGGAGAAACCACCCTTAATACACTTGACTGGGATTAAGACCTCAACCTCCATGTCATCGGTAGTATAGTATATTGAGAGTGTGACGCCTTAAACCATGCGGCCACCGAAGCAGTTTTTCTAAAGTCAAAATTTATCTCGGTTTTCCTTTGGCTTTTAATTATTGTTGCTTACAGCTAGTTCGAATGGACATAAAGATGCTCAGTATTTAATCAGATAAAAAAAAGAGGATTGGTTGGGGGGAGGGGGGCTCTATTTATTTTTTTACTTTAGGTCTCACCCAATGAGGCTCCTGACCAGAAAAAAAACTTTGTACTACCCATCCACGCTATCCGTTTATTTACACTAATATGCTAGGGATGAGGAAGGTTAACTTGAGGAAATCTAACTTCAGTTTGGGGGGGGGGTGAAGAACCATTTGGGGGGGGAAATCCTCAGTAAATGTGGCCGGGATTCAAGCCATGACCTCGTCATAATTCGCACATTGGACCAGATGATGTAGAAGTGTGCTGCTCACCAATGCAGGGATTAAACAAATATGATACAGAGGAATACGTTCTAAAACAAAACTTTTTTAGTCGACTTTTCCTTTGGTGCGTTTGTAAGCGTATTCAACTTGAGGTTTGATGGACCCTCTTAGTGTGTAGTCGAGTGTACATAATCGGTTCACTCTGTGAAGCAACTCAAGGTTATCAATGGAGTATTTTATGCCACTGTATGTTCGCTGTATTGTGTTTAGACAGGTTACACGTGAGTGATCAGGAAAATTAGTTAATTACTGTTGTCTTGAACGCAAGTCATTATAAACCCCTTATCTTTTTCCAATATATGTGTAGGTTATCAAACATGAAACAATACTGCAACACAATTTAACGAGTGGAGCGGATCTTTGCTCTAGTGTTGAATCTCGGGACATTATTTGACAAGTTGTACCATTCTCTCTTAACCAAACACCAGTAAAATACTTTCCTATTAGGCTAATAACTGAATTAGCACTTCTGATATTATTTTTTCAATAGAGGGAAAATTTAGCCTTGCTGTGATATTTGTAAGTATGATTTGGACCTTAGTTATAGTTTTGTATCATGGAAACTGAATTGTTTTTACTTCGTGTCACCCTCTGATTATTTAAAAAAACTTACTATATTTTGACCTACTGGAAAGGTCATTGAAAGGAATAGTTTAAACTGGATGTTTCTGAACATTGACTTTTGTTTGCATACTGAGTTGTGATCCCAGTATGCTCATTTAATTTAATTAGGATCTTGTCAATATCACGGAACACCGTCGCCAGGGGTCAGTAAAATATTTATTTTATCGTTTTACCTTAACTAGACCACGTTAGTAGGCCTACTTCCATTCTGGATCAAGAGACCACATTGGAATTTCAATTCTGGATCAAGAGACTACGTTGGGACCTTCATTCTGGATCAAGAGA
Source organism: Timema podura (assembly GCA_033556935.1). Taxonomy (NCBI): domain Eukaryota; kingdom Metazoa; phylum Arthropoda; class Insecta; order Phasmatodea; family Timematidae; genus Timema; species Timema podura. Next base: position 59,744,510 of record JAVRXN010000008.1, read on the forward strand.
CTACGTTGGGACCTTCATTCTGGATCAAGAGACTACGTTGGGACCTTCATTCTGGATCAAGTGACTACGTTGGGACCTTCATTCTGGATCAAGAGACTACGTTGGGACCTTCATTCTGGATCAAGAGACTACGTTGGTACCTTCATTCTGGATCAAGAGACTACGTTGGTACCTTCATTCTGGATCAAGAGACTACGTTGGGACCTTCATTCTGGATCAAGAGACTACGTTGAGACCTTCATTCTGGATCAAGAGACTACGTTGAGACCTTCATTCTGGATCAAGAGACTACGTTGAGACCTTCATTCTGGATCAAGAGACTACGTTGAGACCTTCATTCTGGATCAATAGACTACGTTGGGACCTTCATTCTGGATCAAGTGACTACGTTGAGACCTTCATTCTGGATCAAGAGACTACGTTGAGACCTTCATTCTGGATCAAGAGACTACGTTGAGACCTTCATTCTGGATCAAGAGACTACGTTGAGACCTTCATTCTGGATTAATAGACTACGTTGGGACCTTCATTCTGGATCAAGAGACTACGTTGGGACCTTCATTCTGGATCAAGAGACTACGTTGGGACCTTCATTCTGGATCAAGAGACTACGTTGAGACCTTCATTCTAGATCAAGAGACGACATTGGGATTTCTACTCTGGATCACAAGGCTGGGCCCTTGTGGAGGGCGTCTAGGCCTAATATACGTTAAGCCTCGTTTATTATGTAACAAGTTGGACCCAACATGTTGGGAGTCAACACATGAGGAACAGTAAGCTACGTTTATTGTCGCCAACTTGTTGGACCAACATCCTGGGTCCTCCGCTAGTTTTTGATCAGTCTATACATTTCTAGCCATGGATAACATCATATTACTTGCCGTTCTTCATTTATTGTGTTGACAGGAAGTGTACTCTTGCACATAAAAACAAGAACGGTGGGGGGTTTGAAGTTTTTTGGCTAAACGTCCAATTGAAGGTGCGTGCATGGGAATAATGAATGACCTACATTTTAAAATTAGATTTGATAACTTTGTACGCATGTCATATGTGGACTTTGAATGCTTAGTTACGCTTCTATATTCTCATTTACGTGGTAAAATGTAAAGGAAATTGTTGTGACTCCGGGAGAAAAATTTGCTACAGCTCTGCGCTCTATGGGAGCCTTATGTATAGCCACAAGACAATGTGCGTTGCCAGGGCTAGAAACTGACTTGACTCTATAAGGCATGCGCAGAACCTCCCAAATCAGCCAACATGTTGGATTGGTCGTTTATTATCTCCAACCAATGATCCAACACAACCCAACACAACTTGTTGGCTCTGACCGGCTCTCCCAACACCAACAAGTTGGGAATGTGACACAACTTGTTGAGGTCGTGTTGGCCAACATGTTGTGTTACAATATAAACGAGGCTTTATACTAGTACTATATTTTTTTCCGCCTAGCTTATTTATAAATGTAACCAATATAGGAGATAGCCCAGTCAGTAGCGCGTCTTTCTAATCAACTGAAGTTGCTGGGTTGGATTCCCCTCTAGGAACATTGTCTTAATAGCATCTACTATACATTCACCAACTGATGTAAATTTATATAGATTGTGGTTTCACTATTTATAAACTTTTATACTATAAATTCTCAAAGTATACTTCTATGTAGAGAAGGAAAACTAAAGTCTCTTTAAAAAAAGTCGAAATATTTCTGTCGAAAGAAATGGTCGTTTTTGAAATTACGTCTTTACCTTAGAATACTATTAAAATTGGAAAAAAAAATTCCCACATTCAGAGTGTAGGCCCATTATATGATTTTTATATAAAAAAAGATGGACATCGGTTGTGTAGAGTTCCGGGAATCACTTTTGAAAGGAATCGCTTCACGTTTTAAATATATATATGTATATATAGGATTTTTTTTATCAAAAAATCCTATGTGAATCGATTATATATATATATATATATATATATATATATATATATTCGGGGATAGTTAGCTGCATGAAGGGGGTGGCTGGCAGGGGGAGGATGGTAGAGGGAGGGAAATATAAAATTCCATCCCATTGGGGACCGAGGGGGGTATACACACATATAGCCTATATACGAGTATAATCGCTTCACGTTTTAAATATATATAAAGCTGTACTCAAAGTATTATAACTTAACCCATTTGGCTAAACGCTCAAAAATCCACTAAGCAACTGAAAATGGGCGTGGTGAGCGCTACGGTGTTACCATTCATTTATTTAGGACAAGGAGAAAGACTGAGAGAAGGTCAGGTTCGCGAGGCGCCCGCCATCTTGGATCGCGCACGAGATGAGAGGATCGTAAATGACGTCATCCCCTTCCTATACCCCCCTCCTCTCTCCCTGCCACCTGCACCTGCTTACGTAACGAATTACCACTTTTACGTGAGTGTGAGTATGTGATGTAATTCGTGCGCTCACTTCTTTGACACGTGTGCCATCGGCTCTTCTATTGGAACATTTCGTAGCCAAATAAAACTGTTTACAACAATATTTTTTTGTTTAATTAACCGTTAAGATGCATTGTGCTCATCAATGACATTTTAACACACAGTCACACTGATTTGATGGTGATTGATAGGTTTAAGTTTGATTCCCGGCAGGTTATACTGAACTGTTTTCTCGTTTATAATTTTCCACTCTTCATCCAAAAAAATGCGGATATATTTCCTCTAAATTATTATGTGTTCATCCCTATCCCATTGGTATAGGTTTAGTTTTATCTTTTTTTCTAGTACCTAAATCTATCTGGTTTATCAGCTAAGTAAGAACTGTTAGTTATGATGAGCTTCAGATAGTTTATTGTTTTTATGTTCCTGTGATTTAAACCAGAACCTTGAGGGAATTCCCCTGGGGAAGTGGCCAATGCCTTAAGCTGCCTCGGCGATTTTGACGATGTAGATCTAATCTATTTTTTTAATTTGATTTAAAAATGTATATTAATAACTTACTGTACAGAAATACAAATACTGTTAAACTGATATGATATTTAATTGGCGTAGGGTTATAAGGCTGGGTCTATATTAATGCATAACTTATAGTGACTAGTGCACAATTCATTTAAAAAAAATACAATGGCTTATATTGAACCGTGGTGCTTAGTCTTTCTTAAATTGATTAAATTTTATTAATAAAAAATGGCCTAACATCTTTGCACTCACTGGATAATAACTCTAAAAATACTTCATTTGAGGGTTCACTTAAAAACTACGTTTTTAAACGGTATCTTTTGAAACTTGAAATTAAATTATTTTAAGTTTTGTAGGATGGTACACTGAACAAGTTTTTTCTAGATCATTTTCCACTCTATTCTCACGTAAATGCGGGTAGATATCCTCTAAAATTCAACCCTTTTCCTCTATCTCCCCACAAGTGTGATTTTTTGTCCGTACGGGTAGCAAATTTATTGCATACGTGATGCACGTAAATGTTTGTTGGTGAAATTCGGCGTTCTTACCTTCAATGTTTAATGTTTGTTGGTGAAACTCGTGTTCTTACCGTCAATGTTAAATGTTTGTTGGTGAAACTCGTGTTCTTACCTTCAATGTTAAATGTTTGTTGGTGAAACTCGTGTTCTTACCGTCAATGTTAAATGTTTGTTGGTGAAACTCGGGGTTCTTACCGTCAATGTTACATTCTTGATTATGTTAAACTTTCTTTGATGTTCGTATTTATTTACGCAAAGTTTAAGTGGATAAGATTCGTGGTATCTTTCCAGCTAGAACTTTCTGTCGATTTAACTTCCTATCGCTTTCGACTTGCCTTCCCTTAAGATCATTCGACCATCAACATTTTCCACAATTTTAACAAGTGTATTATTATAAGCTCTAATTAGTGATTTAATTATTATAAATCATTACAGTTCATGAGCTATAAGGGGTAAGTAACACTTGCTATTTTATGCTTTTTACATACCATTGTTAAGGTAAAGTAATTAATGTATGGGGATGAAATTTAGTGTAACTAGACATTCATATGAAGTATACAGAATTAAATATTTATAATATTAATATTAATACAAAAATCTCAAAATATTAATATTTTAAAAATATATTATTTTTATAATATAATATATTAAAATTAATAATAATATCAATAATGATAGTAATAATCATATTGTAAATATTTCTTCTTTACACCTAAAATGAATGTCTAGTTATAAGAAATTTCAGCCTCATATATTCACTACTTTACCTTAACACTGGTACGTAAAAAGCATAAAATAGCAAGTTTGACCCCTTATAAATCATTAGGCCTACAGTTCACGAGTTATCTATAATCATTAAATCACTATATATAACTTATAATTAAAAACTTGTTAAAATTGTGGAATAAAATGTTGATGGTCGAATTACCTTAAATAATAAATTTGCACATTTTTACTTTTTTCTTTTTATCAAACTGCTTTTAGTGCTGTTTCTGTTAATAGAATTGTACTGATTTTCTCACTGACGAATCCAATAGCATTGTCTATAGTTACATGGCATCAGCAACATAACAGTTAGTTATAGTCCAAGCCTTAAAGTATAGCTTTAAAATCTCATTCTCTTTAAGATAATTGTTTCTTATAAACCTGTTTATTTCGAGGATTATTAAGTTAAAATATTGTTTATCTTTGTTCCTCTAAGAGTCAAAGTTACAGTGATGTATGTAGTAACACAATAGTTTTGAAATTAATTTCTTAAAGGTAATGGTATTTAAACATATATGAAAAAAAAATATGTAGCCTACTTAACAAATTTCATGAAATCCTGGTTCTACCTAATTTACTGTGATTTTCTTTGATAATTTTATGTTATTAGTCAAGATGTGTGGAGCATTTAAAATTTATTCACTTTGCGTATTCGCCAGCTCAAGTTTTGTTTTGAAAAAAAAAAAAAAAAATCTGGACTACAAATCTTCAGTAAAATATTGACAGCTAAAATGCACAGCTTTATTAAAAAAAAATCCATTATAAGTTCATTATGTACACACCGTTTATCCTGAAAGGTAGCCAACTTACTTTGATGATTTTCATTTATACTATGGTGCGGCTCAGTGGTAAAGGAACTGAAGGCAGGAAGGAGTCGTTGCCCCCCCCTCCCCCCTTTCGGAATATTTGCCCCACCTCTCTCTTCAGATGCATTTCAAATCGTTGATATTATTGAATATGAAGCTGAAAGATGGCCTCAAATCAAACTCCAAATGACTTTTAGATGGTTTTTATTTTCAAAGGTTTTTTTTTTTTGAAAATACCACTTTAAGGCCTCTAATTTGGAAAAAAAACCCCTAGGTGGCGATCACTCTAAAAGGCTCCGAGAGGCATAACAATTTCCGGGTGAAGACCATTCTAAATGTAAGCTTCTGGAGGAATCTAATATATATAAAAAAAATTTAAGGTTGGTAAAACTCTTAATAGCTTTTAGAGGAATCCTATTTTCAAAATTTTTCCTAAGAAAAATGACTCCAAATAGCTTCTAGAAGCATCAAAATTAAAATTAAATTTAAAAATGAGGAAGGCTACTTCAAATAGCTTATACAAATAATATAATTTTCAAAAATTGTAGAGGTGGATCACTTTAAATAGTTTTTAGGGACAAGGAATTTTCACACATTTATTGGGTAGGGTTGTAAGGGAGGAGGCAAGTCCATAAAAAACCTTTTTTGCCTGCCCCTCCCTACACAAATAAGGTTCCACCGCCACTGGTGCAGCTAATAAGATAGGGCCATACTGAAGTCGTTAAGGTAAGAATCCAAACTTTCAGGGTAAACGAAGTGTACATGACATAGTTCACATAAAATTTTGATGTAACTGAATTTCATGATATGTTAATTATATTTATAGGCTTAGGTTGGAATATGTCAGGCATTTTTACTTTATAAGATTTTGTACATAATCGTTTATCAATTTATATAACCATGTACTTATTTTTTCAATCGATTACAATAAAAAGTTACTTATCAAAATGTATATTTCTCACTTCGAATCGAAAAGTACACTTCGCACCCCCTTAGGATAAGGACACACAGAAAACTAATTTGAAGGAAACAGTAGGTGGTATCGATATGTGGCGTTATACGCATCGTTTGGTTGGCCGGACATACGGGGAGGTGTGGGAAGGGGGGGGGGGGGTTTGAAGTCTCGCTGACATTTAACTCGGTGGTCCTCATGTTCGGTAGTTTGGTATAGTTTGATTATTTACACGAATTTCTGCAATTGCACACAAGGCATTTATACAGTTAAGTGAATACTGTTACATAAACATGGAATACTTATAGACATAATTGTTGATTTCATTGCAAACCTCTTCCCAATCTGCACTGAAAGCTCTTCTGTTCTCAAGGTGGGAGTGCAGGGGACGCGAGAAAAGGCTAGTGTTTTTACAATTTTTATACAATCATTTGTTTTGGTCAAAATAAATAAAATATTGCTCCAGGAGAAACATAGGGTTTAATTTTCTTCACATGGTTATATCCACAGCTGTTATTGAATATCTTTCAATGGTGTCGTGAAATGTAATGAATATTTTTTCTGTTCATTTAAAAAGTTTACCATCTAATGCCACTATGCTCATGACAGATATTCAAGAACTGTTGATATAACCATGTGAAGAAAATTAAACTTAATGTTCCTGCTGGAGCAATATTTTATTTATTTTGACTAAAAAAGTGTCTTGCTATAAAATAATAACTTTTCTCACCTTAGAGTTTTGTTTTAAATTTATCAGCATGCAGAGTGCTTAAAAAAAAAGCAACAATAATCCCTGTGTGTGTCCATATTCGACTTTCAAGAGACGGGCAAGCCCGAACTGCGCCAGTAATTAAGGGATTTAAAAATGTTTACTTAACCCAGACCCGAATTGCGCCAAGTCTAATTCAGGTAGAAGAGGGGGACGAAATAAACAAACACCAACGCAAACAAGCTCTCGCCACGTATTATCATCCCTTCCTTATATAAAGGGATGTAAAAACGCCCTAAGAGCTCCCAACAAGATCTGTATTAGCTTTTTTTGACATAAGTCTGGCCAGTATTAGCAAATTATATCGGCAACGGTAACTGTCCAGATGTGTAATTTTTTAAATTTTTGTTCGGGTTTTGTGTGGACTGTGATATTAGCGATAATTATTGATATGGAAAGGATTTATGGGGAAAGAGGAAAATATCTGATTGTCTATAGCAATTATACGTATCAACAGGTGAATCAATTGAATTTGACGAAGGAAGAGAGGTGGAGATGCACTAAAAAGGACTGTAAGGCCAAAATATTCACGCTTGATGGAGGAAATATTTTCTCGCGGATTGAAGATCAACACAACCACGAATCATTACTAGATCAAGAGTTGAACAGAAAATCCATCAGCAACGCAGTTAAGAGGAAAGCTGAGGTGATTGAAGTAAGGCCTTTAAGGTTGATCCACAAAGAGGTACATACAGAGAAAAAACTATAAAAACATCGACCCGCAAGGACATGAATTGTTTCAGGAATAACAAACTGCCAAATTTGCCTAAATCTTCCGACGAAATTCAATTTGTCTTAGATTCAATTGAACTAAATACTACTCTAGACGAAAACTTTTTGCTAAAAAACGAAAAAAAATAAGGGAGTTGTGATATTTTCTTGTGACTCAAATCTTGAGTATGTGTCAGAATGATATTGTGTTAATGGATGGAACCTTTGAATAAGCACCGAAATATTTTCTTCAGCTTTTTACTGTACACAGGTGTTTCAAAGGGTCATACATACCTCTGGTCTTTTGCAAACTTGACGCTATGAGAATCCTAAAGGACGAGTGCAAGAAGAGACAACTTCACCCTCAACCTTTATACATTGTGATTGATTTCGAGCAAGCACTCCATGAGTGCATCGTGTCAACATTTCCACAAACCAAGATAGTTGGCTGTCGATTTCATTTGGTGCAAGCATAGTAAGCGAAACAATTTTATTTTACAACTTTACATAAATACTGCTATAATTTTTGACTTTATTATAATTTTCACTGTTGAATTTTTTTTCATAGCGTTTTACTACTTATTTGAGTTACACCTTTATGTGCTAATTATAAAAGTGGGCTTTGGGATGAGATAGGTTGAATGTAGAGAAAGTGAATCCGAATTTGCCTGGAGGGAGAGTGGAAAATCATTTAGGAAAAAACCCCTTCAGTTCACTCGACCAGGATTCGAACCCCAACTACCCAACCATTGGCTTAAGTAATTCTGTTCAAAGTGTATATCTGGAGAATTTTTTAAATGATGAACAGGATTGTATAATTGATCTTATAGTAATTAAATTATGGGCAGTTTACTAATGACTAATTTTAAAAGAATTTAAATTTCTCAAAAATACCTTTAACAATTATTATGATTAAAACATACACCTTGGGTATATTTAAGATGACAATTAATACTGTATACTTGAAATTTGAGGGCAAAGTCCTTTTAAGGGTAGTTTACTGATAATTAGTTTTCAAAAATTCAAAATATTTTAAAATTATATTTAACGATTTTGTTAGTAGATAGATTAAGCTCTGTGAAGTATGTGACCCTCAAAAATCTTTTGTATGACTTGTTTTTTATTTTACTTTTGTTATTATGATATTATAATTTAGCTTACATTTAGCTATTATTGACAATGTTTTTAATATGGAAATTTTACTTGTGATGTCATAATGTTAGATTTTATTTTATATAGTTAAATATAGTTAATTAAATAATACTTTTTGACTTGTGTCCTTCTTACCGCCAGCCAAAGAAGTAATATTTGTTTACGTTCACAGTTGGCGCAATGAGGGTCCGGTCTTGGGAAGGGGGGTATTGGCGCAGTTCGGGTCCGGTCGGGGGGGGGGGGGGGCAATTTTAAGCTCTTGGCGCAATTCGGGTCCAAGCTAGGTGGATTGGCGCAATTCGGGCAAGCCCCAAGAGACATCCAAAAGCTTTGGCAACTCTGGGCGTATCAGCTATACAACTCCCCAACATATTTGTTTTTAGCGGTATTGGGCTTTGAATCTTTAGCTTTTACACTTGCAGTATGGCCAACCCCAATTGATTTAAAGTGGTTTTCCCTGTCTGACTAACTCGATTCCGCTCTTCGCTCAAAATGGCTTTCACTGTGACCTCAGCTAGTTATTTTCTATAACTTCGATTGATTTGAATGGTTTATCTTTTTTTTTTTTCAGTTGAGAGGAATATTTTAAAAACTTGTTGTCTTTTACCCTTAACAATGATCATTTGGTATAAGGTGTCAAGGCACGGTGTGGATTTGTTTGCTGGTGAAAAGGGAAACCGAGGCTTTAATCTCGGCCGAGTATATTGGAGGGTGAGTTTCCCAGTCCTCCTACTCGCTAATGATGATGCACTTACTTTAAAATTATTATTATTAGTACCGCATCTTACTACCCGTTCGGGTTATACGCACTTACGCTAATGCGTAATGTAGGGTGATTGTGAGATGAAATGGAGGACCTACAGTTTAACGTGGGATCCGAACCACAGTGCAGGCCTGGCATTCCACACGTTCACAAGTTGTGATTAATACAGGTCTAGTCAGAGGTGAAGGAAGGATTTGGTAACTAGATAAATCTGTGCCAGGACCGATGATTGAATCCTGAACCCCCAACACAGAAGTCTAACACCTTAACCCCTAGACCGCCAGGTCACCACTACTTTACAATTGCTCTCACCCGTGATCAAATCATGTCTTGTTTTTTTACCATCGCGTCTTACTACCAGTTCGGGTTATACTCTTATAGATTATTTACATTAATGGGCTATGGATAGTAAGGTTGTATTTAGAGGAAATGTGCTCGTATTTACATAGAGGGAGAGTGGAAAACTATTTAGGGAAACCCCCTTTAGTACACTAAACCAGGGTTCGAATCCCGATCTACCCGTCATCGGCAGTCTAGTCTATTGCGAGAGTGACCCCTTAGTCCATATGCAGCCAGTGATGAGGGTGCTTATAAATAAATTAGGCCGTATGATAAACCATGGGCCAAAAGGTAGAACTCTTTTTTAAAAAAAAAATATCATTTCAACTGATGTTTTATCTAGAAACATACCGTGTTGTTAATTACACGATACAATAACTGGGAACAGAGGTTACGCGGGTTTCAAGTCCTCTATTCCCCTCCCAACCTCTCCTTACCGTTCCCCGCAAGATAATTCGCACGAAATTAAAACTAAAATTCGAATGTAACCACGTAATGCCACAACGTCGGTTGTTTTCAGCCGACTTGTTGAGTAAATTATAGGTTTCGTTCCTCGCATTTGCCATTGTCAAGGTCTTTTTCAAGGAACCTGAAAGTTGCCTTTATTTATCTGCTCTAGAGGTAAAGGTTACTATGTCCACGTAGTCGAGGATTTTGTATTGGCATGTACATTTATTTTTTCGCTAAATGCTTTTGCGTCGGTACTATCAGTTCAACTTTTCAAACGAGGAGAAAGGTGAATTATAAGTACAGTATATTTTAATGCATTCACTTAAGTTAATTTGAAAAAAAATCACATACTATTGGTGCTGGAACCTGGCATCCAATCAGTGTCCGAACTCGGCCTCCCGAGCCAATCTTGATTCACACTTTCGATGAAAATAGAGAATAGAATCTGCCCTGAGTGGCGCAGCAATTCACACGCCTTATGTTGACCCATGATTCAATGCAAAGCAAACTTAAAAAGCTTATTACCAACATATTTTATTTTCTAGTGGATAAACATATATTTTAAATCATTCTCGCGATGGATGTTTTCAAACTATAATGCTATGTCGAGCCACAATCCAATACATCGATACGCACTTTTTACATTGACAGTTTATTTCAAATCTCCTCACAAAGGTCAACGAAGCCATCTATGAACATTTAGAATGCTTTTTTAGTCGTTAACTTTTGACAACAAATATTGAGTATTTGATGATTAACACAAACAAAAACAGGGGATGTTGGACAAAGTAATTTTTTTATATTATATACTTTTTGCTATAAATAAAGCCTACAATTATTAATACATGAACAAAATCCACAACACATTCAATGAAAAATGTAGTACTATAAGTTTTTAATAAATGTGTGTCAATGTTGCTGAAAATGTTTACGTTTACTCACAAATCCATTCAAATGATGTAAATACTTGACTAAAAAATTTAACAGGTGGACTAATGTTGAAACTAAAGTTCAATAATAAACCATTTTTATTAATTCAAAAGAAAAAAATGCGTTATGGTAAGATAAATAGTGTGTCCTTCAATTAACAGTTTCCTTTCAATATGTTCAATATATTCAAAATATTCAAAATATTCAAAACTTTTCAGGCATTATCAAAATAAATATAGGCTTGTTGTAAAATGTGCTATAATTACGTTCGCTTATAACTACTTAGGTTTTTTCACTTGTCGCTTTTGAATTTTAATATTTTGAATGTATTAATACAACGGTGGTCAGATTTTTTATTTGTTTTCAACCATTTACCTATGCATTTCATATATGTTAAGTTATTTAAAAAACTAATTTAGAAAAATTAAATTGACTTTTTAAACTGATTATTTGATTCAATTATTTATTAATCGTTGAAAAGAGAATTGACTCACTCGATACGTCGAGAGCCTCAGAATCAATATACATATTCGATTAGTTACAACAAAATCTCTGCATTGATTGATCGAGTATAATCTCCCATTCCTAGTCTCCTGTGTCAAAGATCTCGTGCAGAGCGGACGAGGTTGAGAATAGAAATGAGTTGAACTGGAGCAAAACATCTTGCGCAGATGACGCGGAAATCTTGGGATTGGCTTATATCTTGTCACGTCACCACGTTTCTGTTCTGTGCTTGTTTTACTGAAAACCTGTGTAAGGGGAAGGGTACACTATCCCTGTGACCATCATTAAAACATATGGGGAAGGGGTTGGGAAAAGAAAAATAGAGTTGTATCTATAGTTTCTCCGACATTTAATTAATTTAAATCCGCATCGGTGGACATATGGATGAAAATATCAGACATAAAGTTTGGATTGCTGGTGGTGGGAGGTTGGATTTCGAATACCGGCCGGGGGCTTGGGGCTGGATTTTTATAAATGGCATATCACTTTCCCTCTGTACAAGTGTGGGTAGAGTTCCTCTAAATTCAATCTCCCCCAGCCTTTTCACATCAGTGTAATTAATTGTTGATAGGCTGGACGGTCAGTAAGAGTATGTTAACACTGGGCCACTTTTAATGGCTGACACGTGCCACAACCATTGGTGCATTCAAATGGGTCAAAGAAGTGAAGAGGGTAGTAGACCAGCTGGACAGAAGTTCGCCCTCGCTACCGGTGTCTCAATGACGCGATTGATCCACTACTAGCAGATCATTATTCTGCATTGGTGCGTTTAGACGGAGCCACATCCACCGGCCACTGACGCTAGCCATCTTGTTTTAAATAACTCTGTCGAGCGTTGTGGAGCTGTGATCACCATGCCAAGAACCATTAGTGTAGTACTGTAGTATTCTAACTCTCCACTTAACATCTTCGAAGAGTTCATCAAATGAGTTTCTGGACATTATAAATTTCCGAAAAACATTTCACCATTTTGTCTCAAATCTTCGTATAACGTATGGTAAAGTCAGCTTGATGATATTTCAATCAACAAAGGATGAACACTTTGTTCGGCTAAGTCTGCGCTTCTTCTTTATCAACAGAAGAAGCAACAACAGTTAATTATCCTCGCGCATCGCCATCTTAGTTTCGAACCGCTAACATAAGCCACTACATTGGCTGCCATGAACGATAATGGCCAGTGGCTGTGGCGCGCGTCAGCTACTACAGTGGCCCCATGTTAAGACGCAATAAGACGTGACATTTCAGAAACATACCAAGCCTAGATGACTAGGCTTCACCCAAGACCCGCGTAATCCAAGCTCTGTGAACGAACCATTTCCAAACACACAGGGTAACTACATAAATCTATACACACATATTAGTCTCATATGATTGTAGATACCACGTCCCACAGTCGTCCTGTTAATCCACTGATTCATAAGGTCGGGCGTCTCCCGGTTTTGTTTTTTTCCCACACGTAATAATGGTAACGCTGACACATAGTGTTGCATTTGTTTTTTGTATAATATGGATGTATTGGATATGACAAGTCTTTCATAAATATTCAAAGGCTGTCAAGTTAATAAACTCGTTATATTTCCTTCGAGTTAAACAATCGATACGACTAGGCTGGCTTAAGGTCATTCGACCATCAAAATTTTATTGTATTATTTTAATAAGTGTATAAATATAAGCTATAAATATTGATTCAATGATTTCAAATCATTACAGTTCTCGAGTTATAAGCAGTCAAACTTACTATTTTATCCATTTTGCGTACTAATTTTAAGGTAAAGTAGTTAATGTATGGGGATTAAATTTATTCTAGCTAGACATTCATATGAAGTGTATGCAATGAAGTACTTAAAATATTTTAAATAAAATCAGTTTTTAATTTATAAGCTATTTAATAGTTGTAAAATTACATAATTTTTGATCTTATATAAGTACTTTTTGTTTTATACCCCAATACTTTCTTTTTATATCATTTTATAGTACATAGTGTCGCTATTTCAAATTTGTTTGGTTTATTAGTCCAACTCTACTCTTTTATTTTATTAATTGCGCGGCGTTGATCAATGCAAAAGTAAATTGGCCATGTCCATTTCCTGAAACTTCTTGTTTTGACTGTACCTACCAATAACACTGACCAACCGACCAAGGAAGGGTCGGGCTACCGGTCTCCGACTAATGACTCACCCCACGTCTTACTACCTGAGTGACGAGTTGTGACATTTATTTTGTCTCTTTTTCCTTCCTCTAGTAATTTGGCACTTGGATAGTATTTTTACTGTGTTAGTTTTATTCTTCAACTCAAAGTGTCAGAGGAACTCATCTCTTGGTACATCAAGACGCGTAATGATTTTAAACCTAATGTTTATCTGCAGTTAGGTAAATATAGCAAAAAATGAGTGTGCATGCCCTTAGCATCAAGGCAACTAAAGTGCTCCGTGACAAATTTCTCTCCTGAAAAGTACTCCACGATTCAAGAAGTTTGGGAACTGCTGTTCTATACCATTACTTCACATCATGTCACACGTCCGGGATATCCACCTAACTTAGCACCGCGTCTAACTACCCGTTCGGGTTACACGTTTATGTACTAATTACTCTATGTTCTTAAATTTAGTACAAACACAACCCCCCCCCCCCAGACCCTAGCCGTTAATTCATCACTATGAAAGGGTAAACCCACATTTCACAAATGATCAATTTTTCGACCATGCCGGGAATCGAATCTGGGACCCTTAGCTCAGCAGGCAGACACGGCACCGACTGAACTAAGGCGTAGGACTCCACCTGACTAATTGTGAAGGGCAAGTTAAGGTATATTTTTAGAAAATGTTTCAGCATTTGCGTAGAGGTAGAATCGAACACCTAATTACATCCTGCTGGGATACTAACCTTGATCTCCTTGTCATTGGCAGACCAAATAAGATGAGACTGACTACTTTACCCTCGTTACGGGTGCAGGCAAACTGATCAATCACAAACTTGTCGACATGGGAGGACAAGGTGAAAGACAGACAAGTGATCGACAGCAGGAGCAATGTCGATCAAGTGGCCGACACGAGTAGGACATGACTTGTACCAACTGGTTGAACAAATGCATATGCGAACAAAATTATTGATAGCCAACTGGTTGACACAAAAAAAAAACTTAGAAAATTGATGCCTTACTAATGATGATTTTAGTCCACAAAATCAGCATATACCCGAAAGGGTAGTAAGACACTGTGCTAGAAAAAATCCACTAACCTGATATTTTTCCCTTAGCTTCTCACTCCCAGTTTGAGCTATACGCAGGATAAGGAATGAGAAAGGTAAAATTTAAGGAAATATGCAGTCATTTGCGTAGAGGGATAGTGAATAAGATTTTAGGGGGTAAATAAATATCTCTGTACTTATGACCGGGATTCTAACCTCAATCTCCTCAACACCAGCAATCCATTATAATGGGATATTGACGCATTGGACCATGTGACCAAAAATGTGTTTATTTATTAGAGTTTTAAATTATATTAAAAAATAATATTTCATAGATTTTACTTATTATTTTCCGTTTACGATTTTGTTGTCGAACACGTTGTTTGCAATGTATTAAATTGTCGGTCGATTGGTTCATTGAATCCATCTCGACTTTTGTATACCAGCTGGTCCTCTCATGTCGAACAGGTGTATATCTTATCACATGGTCCCAAAAGTGCCGATCAATTGACACACTCAAGCTTTGAGATATTTTTATTTATTTGGTAAACCAATTGGTTGTTGATCACTTTGCACGTGGCATTCCAACAGTTTTACAGCTTGTCGGCCAGTTTGTAAGGGGCTCATCATGAGCTCTGTTAACTATTATAATTATAAAGAAAAGTAATACTTTTTTACTATAAATAAATAACTCTAAAACCTATTCCAGTACTATTATTATTATTATTATTATTATTATTAGCACCGCGTCTTACTACCCGTTCGGGTTATACGCACTTACGCTAATGTGTAATGGTAGGGTGATTGTGAGATGAAATGGAGGACCTACAGTTTAACGTGGAATCCGAACCACCGTGGAGGCCTGGCATTCCTCACATTCACAAGTTGTGATTAATACACGTCTTGTCAGAGGTGAAGGAAAGGTTTGGCAATCAGATAAATCTGTGCTGGGACCAAGGATTGAACCCCGGACCCCTAGCACAGAAGTCTAACACCTTACCCCTAGACCACCAGGTCACCCTATTCCAGTACTAACATGGTCTCTAAGGCGTCACTCTCGTCGTAGACTAGACCGTTGTTAAGACAGATAGATCGGGGTTCGATCACAATCGGGTGTACTTAGGGTAGTTTTATTATAAATTGTTTCCCACTCTCTCTACGCTAATGCGAGTGCACTTCCTCTAAATTCAGCTTTCCTAATTCCTAACTAATTAGCGTAATTAGTACATATAAGTATATCACGAACGGATAGTAAGATAAGGTGCTAAAAGAATAATAAAAGAGCCCTTAAACTTTCATCAATCAAATATTTAATTAAATTGCTTAGTAATACCGGTACATATTTTTTTCCTCTAAAAACACATTTGATAAATATGGGCCTAATAGTATTCGATACAATAAATACTTTGCGACACGTGTAATAAGTTCATTATTATTATTATTGTTATTATTATTATTTAGCACCGCGTCTTACTACCCGTTCGGGCTATACGCTTAAGTAGTAATTACGCTAATGGATTAGGAATTGGGAAGGTTGAATAGAGGAAGTGAACCCGCATTTGCGTGGAGGGAGAGTGGAAAACAATTTAGAAAAAACCACCCCCAGTTCACCCGACCGAGATTCGAACCTCGATCTCCCCGTCCTCGGCAGTCGGGCTTAACACGACTAGCGCGTTAGCTAACTACGCCACCGAGGCGGGTAAGTTCATTATTTTAAATTAGCAATATTCTATGAATCTTAGTAGCCAGGATTCAAACTCAAGCTACAATTCCCGGGCGAGCCATGCAGTGACAATTCATTTTCTAACAGTAAAGTTCCTTAGCGGAAAAAAAAAGAGTTAGTGCTATGACAACACTGTTAGGAACAAAGAGCTGGCAATCCCGGCTTACTTTCCCACTCCACCTGCCCATCCCCCCCTTCACAATACAACATCTACCCTTCAACCATGTTAAAAATTCCCTGTCAAAATGTTATAGCCTATTCATTCTAGGAGAAGCTTGCTGGTCGAATGACCTTAAGGCGGGGATGTAGGAGCCGCGAATAAAAGCATGTGTTTTAGCAATTTTTTATCAAAGCGATTTTTTGTTGAAGAAATCAAATATCGCCTCAATACTAACATAAGAGTTTAAATTCTCTTCACGTGGTGACCTCAACAGTAATTGAATATCTGTCAAGTGTGACTTGGAATTAAATGACAACTTTTTCTCTTCATTTAAAAGTTTGTTAGATAATGCCACTATGCTCATGAGAGATATTCAACAACTGTTGATATAAGATATTACCATACGAAGAAAATTAAACTTTATGTTTCTTCTGGGGCAATATTTTAATTATTTTGGTCAAAAAAAGTTTTGCTTTAAAAACTGCAAAAAATATTTCACGTTTCCTACATCCACACCTTAAAGTGGAAGGTGACAATAAGGTTCCGTATTTTTGCAATTTTATGAAAGCTTTATTTGGGCCAAATACATAAAATATTTCTCCAGTGCGTATGTTTATTTTTACATAAATTATATTAATCTCAACAGTTTTTTAATATTTGTCATAAGTATCTGAGTCTATGGCCATTGGCTATTTAAATGTAGAACAAAAGTTATGGTCAATAACGCAATTTTCATAACAAATATTCAAGAACTGTAGAGCTTTCTATGTGTGGAAAATTAAACTAAAAGTATCTAATGAAGCAGTATTTATTTATTATGGCCATTAAATGTTGTTTTTTCCCATAAAAACTGACACCCCAATTTAAGGTAGCCCAGTTAATTTCCAGCAGCTTGATCAACTGAAGTGAAAGTCCCCTGTATCATCATACAATAAACCTTAAAATTATTTAGATCAGCAGTTGCCTGTTCCACAAGATTCAAAACAACGCGCCAAAGTCTCGTATTTCAGTTGATCAAATAAGTTGGAGCGAATTACTTCAATTAGGTTACAATTTTCTAATATTATATCTTGTCCCATCTTAATTGAGATCTAAACTAAATAATGGGTCAAAAGGCTCTTTTACTGTCACACCATTCTCACAACATAACCTAAGCTATATTATTATATCCCTTCCAAATGGTTATTAACTTGAATATATAAATGGAATTAAAATAATTTTGCTTTATATCAATAAATCCAATAAAAAATCCAATATAAAAACGATTGAAACTACTATTCTATGAGGGAAGGTACTCAAGTTAATGGAACATATACCTAATATGGGTGGCTTATTTTCTGTTCCATTAAGAGTAAGAGTCTTGTTAGGAAGAACAGTTGGACATTTATAAAGTTACTAAAACTACTTTTATATAATCATACTTCGAGTCATGGGATATGTAGCTATAATTTTTGTAAGATAATAGATAACATAGTTAAATATTACCAATGGAGGCTACAAAAAATTATTATATTTTCTAAAAGGTATTTCCAACCAAAATCCTACCATACAATGATAGTTTCAATCATTTTACTGGCAGTCTCCAACACTTTGTCCTTTGCTGATAGAATAGCGATAGCCGATTGTGATACTTTAAACTTTGGGATTTATCTATGTGTAAACTTTTACTGTCGCTACTATCACGCTTGTATTTTAAACTCAAATATCATAATAAAACAAATTAGAATCACAATTATAGTTAATTTCTCAGGACATGTAGTGGGCCTACAATTGAAAACTCGTGACATTGAAGGCTTTACTTGGTGGAGGGGTAAGGAATGGTAGTTTACTGAGTATCAAATAAGATGGGAAGATGCCGTATGCTTTTTGTTTTATTTATGTCTTGTTTAAACTAGCTATGTTTAAGGTTTATTTTGTTTCTATTGTATGTTCGTGGAACTTTGTTAGAGAACTAATACTCGTGCTTATATCAATTGGTGAGGCGGTCATGAGATCGTAGTAGAAACTGTGAATGTACTCGCTCAATAGAACTAATTACTTGTTTAATACTGGATTGAGTTAATTGAGTTAATTTTGTTTTTCCTACTGCTCTGCGTCTTACCACCCCAACCAATGCTATTCGACCACTCGCGCTAATCGAGTACGGATGAGGAAGGTAGGATTTCTATGAAATGTAACTGCATTTGTGGGAAGGAGGAGTGACAAACCATCTAGCTAGGAAATAACAGCTTAGTTCACCCGGCTGGGACTTGAAACCTGACCTTCCCGTCACCAGAAAATCAGACAAGATGAGACACTCTTCGTCCACGTGGCCACCGGTGCAGGTTTCAATATATGAGCTATCTGATGTTTATATGGTTAGGGTCCATCTTTCTATGGCTTTCATAAAGTTTGGAACGATGGCTAGTCTTTACAGTTCCCAACTATTCTTGAGCTTGAATTGCGGGTTGCATCCTGATTGAGAACAATCCAGATTGCGAACACGCCCATAATGTTATAGCCACCTAAATATCCAGTGTCCATATTGCGAACAAGCAAAATAGCAACTCGCGTGAATTCCTACGTGAGGGTGATGACACGGGGGGAAGGGGTTGCTGGAAACATCCGCCGACCAACGGGGCTTTCTCCCTAACCTAACCTAACATAGAAATACTCGTGTATAATTATAATCCAGTTAAATTTAAACTGACAATGCTGAAAGGCCGTACTACTGCTAGGCACCAGTGGGCCACCCCTATTGTCAAATTAGGGTCTGGGTGTCTTAGCCAACACAGCGTGTCTTAGCCAACACAGCGTGTCCGCAGTCTTGACCTCTCCTCATATGTCAAAAGCAGATACCTCCAAGTACCCACGTGTCCGCAATCTGGACCTCTCCTCATATGTCAAAAGCAGATACCTCCAAGTACCCACGTGTCCGCAATCTGGACCTCTCCTCACATGTCAAATGCAGATACCTCCAAGTACCCACGTGTCCGCAATCTGGACCTCTCCTCATATATCAAAATCAGATGCTCACCTCCAAGTACCCACGTGTCCGCAATCTGGACCTCTCCTCATATGTCAAAAGCAGATACCTCCAAGTACCCACGTGTCCGCAGTCTGGACCTCTCCTCATATGTCAAAAGCAGATACTCACCTACAAGTGCCCACATGTCCGCAATCTGGACCTCTCCTCATATGTCAAAAGCAGATACTCACCTACAAGTGCCCACGTGTCCGCAATCTGGACCTCTCCTCATATGTCAAAAGCAGATACTCACCTACAAGTGCCCACGTGTCCGCAATCTGGACCTCTCCTCATATGTCAAAAGCAGATACTCACCTACAAGTGCCCACGTGTCCGCAATCTGGACCTCTCCTCATATGTCAAAAGCAGATACTCACCTACAAGTGCCCACGTGTCCGCAATCTGGACCTCTCCTCATATGTCAAAAGCAGATACTCACCTACAAGTGCCCACGTGTCCGCAATCTGGACCTCTCCTCATATGTCAAAAGCAGATACCTACAAGTGCCCACGTGTCCGCAATCTGGACCTCTCCTCATATGTCAAAAGCAGATACCTCCAATTACCAACGTGTTCACAATCAGGACGTCACCGAATTGCATGCTAAGGCCGGTGGTTTTTTTAATCTCTTGTAGGTAGTTTGAATGTTCGTCATAGTGTACAAATATCTCTTTGTAAGCAATACAGACGTTGAAAACAATCACTTGTACAATTAAAATATGTTCAATGTCATGCAAAGCAGATGATGCATTTATAATGTGTTTCTATTTGTGTAAAGAGTAAGCCATCATTTAAACGCGTGTCTGGTTAAGCGGCGCATTCAGCATTCACAAAGAAAGGTACCCACCCGATTCACTACAACAAACTTTATTGTGTGCATCCCCTTTTTATTTTGAACATTTGAAGTCAGCAAGGAAATGATAAATCATCCGAGCTCTAGAAACTCCTGACACAATAATTGTGTGTTTAAAGTTGTAAACAGCCAGATTTATTCTGTAGAGCGAAAGTTTGCTTTTTGTGGTTCGTTATAATTGCGTCCAACAGCATTATTTTTTTATATATGAAAGCAATACAAGCTTATTTTTGTATCAAACTTAAGGTATGCGAGAAAAGATCAGTGTTTTTACAGTTTTTATATTAAAACATTTATTCAGTCAAAATAATTCAAATTGCTTTATTACAAACATAGAATTTAATCTTCTTCACGTGTTGATATCAACAAATTTCTTGAATAAGTTATCTGTCAAGAGTATCCTGGAATTTAATATACATTTTATTCTAGACGGAAGTTTTGGTAATTTTTCTAAGTGTTCTTATTTGAAGGATTTGAAAATTGATATTTTAACATTAGTGACTCCTGATACAACATGCCTCTGAAAAAAACAATATGAGATGTTGACATGTACCACCTGTACTAACTTTATTATTAGCTAGTGGCTTGGTTGTAAATGGATCATAAACTGGATGAATAGAATACTGACCCCGCCCCCCCCCCCTCTCATCCACATTTGCTCCTATTGATGCTTCAGTTATATAGCAAATTTTCCCCTTAATTTAGCAAGAGTATCTTCTATTTTAGGGGCTGTTTTATTTTCACAGTAATCAATGTACCTACGTTATACAGGACTCTCACTTAGTTATACATACACTTCATTAAAAAGTGTTAGTTATATCTCTATAATGAAAACCTCTTTTCGTTCTATGATGTGATTGTATTATAAAAAGTTTTATACATTATACAATAATATTCCATAATAGTCTACTTTCAAAACTTTTTGCCGTTACTATTAATGAATTACTCGTCTGGTCTATAGGTTAGTGATTAGGAAGGTATAATGTAGAAGAAATGTACCCATTTTGTCGTACAAAAATCACCCTTAATACATCGACCTGGATTCCAACCACGGCCACTCAAATGCAAGATTTACGCCTTTGACCGTGTGACTGTCGATGCAGGTTTTGAATCAACCAGCATTGGTGTTCGAGAGTACTAAATGTCAGGTCTTGTTAGCCTTATTGGCCAGTGACAGGGATCGAATACCGGTCAGGTATGCTGAGGGTGATTTATCCTTAATGATTTTTCACTCTCACTCTGCAAATGCGAGTATATTTCATTCAAATTTTACATATCTAATTCCTACCCCGTTACCGTAATTAAAATGCATATAGCCCGGAGGTGGTGGTAAACAATCAAAAAACTTATGCAAACTTTTAATTAAAAAAGTAATTTATTAATAAAAAGCCTCTGCAGAAATATATATATATATGTGATTTTTTTTTAGTGAGAAAAACTTCAACAGATTAGTATTAAATATTTGTAGTTCCACGGAAGAACGAGATACTTATAACTCATGGTGGAACTATGGCCGGAAGTATCAGCCACCACATCGGTTGGATAGCTCTCTCTTGAAATATATTATCCAACGTTAGAATTATAGAGAAAAATATGTTTTATCTCTCTCTTTTGTGTACAGTTAGAGTAAAAAAAAAAGCCTCCAAGTCATATTTCACGTCGTCGTATCACGGTGATTTACGGAGGTCTGATTTATGCAGTGTTTTTAAATTGGGATGGAGGGAGTGGAGGGAAGGAGGGGGACTTGTCATTGGGGTTTCGGAACATGTTCATATTGTCGTGTATACAACCAACATGTGAACATCGCAAATCCACGTCACCCGTTTGGCAGGACAAGTGGGTCGCTGTTACCTTGTGAATTAGAATAGTATGTCAGAAAGTGACATTATTGAATTAATGTAAACAAACTAATATTAGTTGTTGTTTTTTATGTTAGAATAGGTGCGCTAAAAGTATATGTTTTTTCCTTTCAATTTTATTAAAACAGTCCGATTTTCATAGGAAGGGCCTTTAAGAAAATACAAACTTTTTTGCGGCCAAAATTGAAATTTTTTTTTAACAATATTAATGCTATTTAATCGGTACTGATTATATTTAAAGAAATTGGCGGCTGAATTACATGACTTGATTTATGAATAAGTGAAATTTGATCTAGTAACTTTTCTAGCTACCAGATAAAGCTCCATGCTATGAAAATGGGACTCTAGCTTTAAATAATATGTCTATTCCTTATTTTAATTTCTGGTTAAAAGCAGTATGAATTTTACCTTGTATAGGGGTTGGGGGTGGGTCTAATGCTCTAGATCTGGCCATTCGTCCTTATCTTACCTCTGCTCTCCAGGCGTAGGCAGGAATTCATTCCTGAGGTGGGGACACCATTAAGGCTAATTCCACTATCTCCATATGGTAGGATGATACGTGAGAATGATGATGGTGGAAAGCAGAGAGGACCTACAGTTTAACGTGGGCTCCGAACCACGGTGGGGGCCTGGCACTCCACACATTCACAAAGCGTGAATGTACACACTTTGCTAGAGGTGGAGGAAGGGTTTGGTAATTATATAAGTCCGTACCGGCACAGGGATTTGAACCTACCCGTAACAAAGAAGTCTTGACACCTTAACCCTAGACCACCAAGTCCCCCTTACCTTTTATACTTTTTTTTACATATTTTATCTGTAATTTAAATAAATTATGTATTCTGTCTTACGATAGGTCCATCTATTCCTTTTGTCAGTGAACTTAGACCGCCAATACGCCTTTTCATCTGCCTCCTCCTCCTTCATCTCCCAGAATATTATTCTTTGCTTCAAGTCATACTAGTGTTGCCAGGTCCGGTATGCTAAATTTCGGGACGGAGGGTAAAAAAAATCGGGATATTGGTTTTCAATTCGGGACAACTAAAAAAACTAGGTTTTTAAAATCGACATTTTTATAGTCATAATTTTTGTTATTAGGTTGCAAGAGATCACATCATATCACAGAAAATCATAATAATCAACAAAAAACTTAAAACTAATTATTTATTTTTACTATAAAATAATTACTTTTTATTAAAATATATTTTTTGCTAGATTTCATTGCTTTTAGAAGTTCTTTATTTTTAATTGTGTGGTTATAAAATTCACTACATGACAATTTGAAGTTGGTCTTTATTTGTATTTCTGCTTTTACATGCTCGAGAGATAATCGGTTTCGTCTGTCGGATCAAACAATATTTGCTTGAGAAAATATCCTTTCTGTTGCAGTATTTGAAACCGGTATGAATGCCATGAAAGCAAATATTTTTTGCAGATTGGGAAGATCTTGATTTTCAAATAAATGGTGCCATTTCTTTACGGTTGTTAAGTCTTTGTTCTTCACAGCTGCCTTCAATATTTCTTTGACGTTAGAAATTTACTCATAAGCGCGTCCATTTCAAAAAACATGCCAATATTAAGTTTTTCGATTATATTGACTTTAGATGCGTAGGTTAATTTATAGTATTGTAGAGATAGTGACTTAAATAAATTCAATTTGTTTTCATTGAATTCGTACCGTGTCTCAATTTTTGTACCAATCACAACAGGCTGTTTTTATCATTGAGGAAGTTTCAAAGAGCAACTTTTTAATTAAATTGCCGCAAATGAAGCCCAAAAATTCGTCGTCTATTCTTTGCTTCAATTTGTTAGTAAGCTTGACCATTAATTCATAACCTTCAAAACAGAGAAATGATTCATTTTCTAGGCTCATTACAGCATCATGTAGGATATTTAATGCGTTTTGATAAAAAGCAAAGTAATGTTATGTTTCGCTACTATTAAAGAAGTTCCAGAGTGCAGATGGACACTCGTCTTCACCCTAGTTACAAAGTAATCCTGTAATATATTGTACGATTTCAAGGCACGTTCTACAGCTGGGAGGAGTGATAGCCATCGGATTTTTATGTGTCGTAAGACTGGAGCAAATTCAGATTAATGAATGTCATAAAAAATGTTTTAAAGCTTGTTCTCTTTCTGCATAGTATGAGAAATGACTATGCAGATTCACAATAAATTTCTCCAAATCAAATTTACATAAGCCTAAAGCATATTTTACACTATTGTGCAAAATATGTGCAGGATATCCAAGTGGTATAATGCTGTTATTATCTTTGTGCAGCACATAAAAAACTGAATTGTGGTGGCCAAAATTCACGTTTGCATTGTCAGCACAAAAACTGTACCAAGGTACAAGCTAAAATAAAATTATAATATAACATAATGTTTACGTAATTATTGAAAACAACAAAGGAACCGCTGAAACAAATAACATATTATACAAACTTACCATCAAGTCGTAAGTTTCTGGCTATCTATCGATAACTTTGCGCAAAATAACAAGACTTTATGTGTTTGTTTCACTCTTTCTGTGACTGAACTAAGCCGTGGCAGAGACAGTCGGTGGCAACAGCGGAATAGAAGGAGACAGCGTGATATCTCTATCGCGCTTTTCGCGGTATACCTCTGCCTCCGCTAATGTATGTGTGGTACTTATATTGAATGCGTCGAATAATGCAATGCAACATAACCGTGTGCGCACGGAGTTTATATTTTTTGGGGCCGAAGTCTGAATTACCCAAAATCGGGACATTTGGTGTCCCGATCATGGGTAAATCGGGACGTGTTCACGGACCCCTGGAAATCGGGACGTCCCGCGCAAATCGGGACACCTGGCAACGCTAAGTCATACACTCTTTGAATCCTCCTCCTTCCTAATCTATTTCCCTCAACCTTGCCTTCTATGACGTCATGCAAAAGACAGTTCCTCCTAAGCATGTTTACGATCCAGTTTGCTTTGTACTAAAGAGTCGCATCCAAAATAGTTCTCTTCTCACCCACTCTTCTTACGACTTCTTCATTTGTTACACTCTCCCTCCACCTAAACTTCTCGAAGTCCCCAAATAAATATATTATTATAAAGCTAAATCAAACTTTTTTTTTTTAAATGATCTACTTTGTTTTAAATTATTATTTATCCTTTCAACTTCTTGAATCAGCTTTTGTTTTCAAATTAATTTATTAATTTATTAGATATTTAAAAATAAAGCATCGCAGTTATAAATGGAATACAACATTATGTATTTAAAACAAAAATAGAACAATCGTTACAGTAAAAAACACGCAAATAACGCAAATTAAAAAAAATACTAATTTTATTAGCCACTTTTATTGACATACGAATGTTTTGCCCACTCAAATTAACAATAAACAGCAAAGTTGCACAAAAGTGAGTGTCCTTACTGAAAAACTGTGTTGGCCTCTGAAGATCTTGAGCCTTCTCCAAGAGAACTATCTTCGAATACCGGTGCAGGCTAATATCTAGTTTCTTTGGTGTGTGAAAGAATGCAAAGTAAAATAGGACTGCCACTCACCTGGAGAACCGGGAAAATACAGGGAGTTTTACATGAAATTAAATAAATTGTATGGAACTCCGCACGGACTTTATCGCTCTATAGTTTAAAAATGGAGATATTTACTCAAAACTCGTAATTTATATGAAACCAAATAATACACAATAGCAAAGCCAAACATAAATTGCACTATACTTATGTAAAACATTTTTTGAGTCCCGGTTTTAAATTTTATAATTTTATTTTCAAAGAATTAATGTCCTCATTTATATGTTTGAACCAATAAAAAAGATCGATATTGGTCCCACAAGGATCACCACTTCGTATTAAAATTTCGACTTATAGTTAAAATTTTCGACATTTTATTAGGCGTTGCACATCTTCAGGTCAGCGTATTGATATTAAATTCCTCATTTATAAATGTTGACCAATAAAAAATGTAAATGTGGACTATTGAGTTTAAAATGGAGATAGATCATTGTTGTACAAACATTTCTCATAAGAGGTTTAAGGAAAAATAACAAACTTTTTTAGAGACTTACTTATATTTAATTACTCTATGGCATTGGAGAATTATTGCGTTAAAACTTAATTAGTATCTCTTTACAACTCAAAACATTGTATTAATATATTTACCAATATCTCAAACTGTTGGTTTTATCAAAATATATTTCATATAAATGTTTTTTATTTTTAATAGTACTACAATTTTGCAATAATAAGTTATTTAGTATCTTAAATAGTTGGAAATACGGAACTTTCCGCTTCTGTAAAGTACCCTAAAAGTCATTTTTATGGAAAAATGAAAATAACCAATTTATTTATATTCTTAATCAACGCCTAGATACGAATTTTAATAAAAATCTTAATCAAAATCGTTAGAGCCGATTTTGAGAAATTCTATTTCTTCTCTTTTAGATTTTTATTAAACTACTGTTAATTTTGGGGTTAAAAAGACACACAGACAGACGGCATTGCAAATACCAATTTTTAGGGTCAGGAGGGTCATGATACGTCGACATTCATCAACATTTCGAGTTAGAGGTTTTTTACGTTCCTAATACTTGAAATTTAGTGTTTGAAAAGTAAAAAATATAAAATATTTGCGTATAGCTTGAAAATTATTAGTTTTATAAAAATATGTTTCAAATAAAAGGTTTGTATTATAAATAGATCTACATATTTGCAATGATAAGTAATTTCATATCTCAAATAGTTTCGAAGATATGATAAGAAATGAGATTTTACACATCAGATCAGAGCCCTTAAAGTCATTTTGCCGAAATATTGAAAGTAGCCATTTTATTGGGAATATTTATAGTGCCGATTTTGAGAAAATCGACTTTTTCTCTTTTTACCCTTCATTAAACTACCCTTAATTTTAGGATTAGATATCCAATTCCAAAAACACCTCGGGACAACCCTATGAAAACCCTACATACCAAGTTTTAGCCCAATCGGTAAAATAGTTTAGGCTCTAGTTGGAAGTACAGACAGACAAACAGACAGACGGAAATTCAAAAACCACTTTTTCGGATTTGGGGGTCAAGAAACGTCGAGATTCATCAAAATCTCAAGTTTGATTTTTTTGACGATCACAATACTTTCTCTTCCTGTAAGATAGCAAGAAAGGAAAAATTACCGGGATAATTATAAATTTGGGACATTAAACTGCATGCTTTAAATAATAGTCCCTTGTATTGAAAAATAAGGTGAGCTCAAGAAAAAGTATTATGATTGTCTTATTTTCTCCCCCCCCCCCCCCTTTTTTTTTCGTTCCTTAAAACTCTGGGGGAGAGACTGCATGAATTTCTCCATTAAAGTTAAATAATTCCGTTCTTAACACCAATGTTATTACTTCATAGTAGTTATTTTTATGAAACATTTCATTTCAATACCTTATTCTCAGTCTGAAGTGTCTGGAAAAATGGGAATTTTTTCTTGGAAACCTAGAAAACAAAGGCAATTTTGATTTAAGAACATAGTGGAAACCCTTTACGAGTGATTTGAAGTTACATTTAGTTTAGGTCCTGGCAGTTTGTAATTACTGATGGATTATTTAACGCTCCATTCTGAAACGATATATTACGTACATTAGCACAAAACTTATAAACTAAATTAATTATAGAACAGACACAGCATCCAGTCTCAAGACAGTTAATTCATCACTATGAAAAGGGAAACCTCTATTTTATAAACAATTTTAGGCCATGCTGGGATTTGAGCCCGAGACCCCTTACTCAGTAGGCGGACATATCATCGAATGGGCTTAGGTGTCGAACCAGGATTCTGTTGACCTGCGCTTTTTTTTTTGTCTTCCAGTGGATAGTCATATAAACATAAATTATAGCTTTATTGTTTTTTAATTCCTTAGGCCATACTTTGACACACTACTTTGTAGGATTCTGGCGTGATACTTATACCACAATTTATTTATTTATACATGGTTTTATTTGTGTACATTAGTGAGTCTCCACGGGCTGGAAACAATTTTGGAGGTCATAACTTTCATCTCAGGGTAATTTTAATCGTTGTTGGTGGAAATAAACCATTATACAAAATGGTGCACAGCTGCTACCTTTGAAGAGAATAAATCCACACGTGTGAGCCATTGCGTTGAAATGACGCGGTAGGCTCAACACCGCTTATGGAGTCATTTAAAAGGAACTAGACGACGTCTAAAATCCATTTGACTGTACCACTCAACTGCCATACACGAACGAGATGACAAAATGATTTATATGTAAGAAAAATAACGTGTTTGAAAATTAATAAAATTTTAATTCTGGTTGCAGTTTTGATATTTCAAATCTATGTTGAATCAATTATAACCTTTTTAATAAATACAAATAAAGGAAGTTTATGTTTGGTGCTGTGTGCGTGAGTGTGCATGTTGGGCATTGTTTCTTTATGCTGTTTTATTTCCTTTGTGATAGGTTACAGTTCTTAGAAAGATAATCCCCCCACTCCCTCCTCCTTCTCTTTCCAGGCCCCTGCCACCTCGTCGAGAGCAAAGATGCTAAATAAGCAAGGGGGCATGAAAGATGAAGCATCTTCACTGTTTCAATTTGTCTTGTACACGGGTCCCTCAAACCCCTCCTCAACATCTTTTTATTTCGAAATGTCAAAAGTCTGTGAGAAGTTGATGGAGGGGTGGAAGAGGAGGATGGGTTGGGTTGTAGAGTGAAAAGAAGATGATGCCGTAGATTTAATGTTATTTTCCCTCCACCACCCTCTTTTTTCTTTTAGATGGAAGATAATGTAATTGATGGGTTTGCATTAATCAAATAAACATCGCGACGTGTTCGCTACATTGAAGCAGTTGGATGAGATGGTGTTTTTTTTCTGCGGGTGTTTTATCTTGATCAATAGCTAGGCTATAAATGGTGCCGTGCCTGATGACCTTTTCGAATCCATAATAAGTTTTAATGACAACATGTTGACGTTTTATTGTATTTAAAAAAATCAAATACATTTTATCTCCCAGTAAGAACACAAATACAATATTCGATTCATGCACTTTTTAAAATATTGTTCATCACGTTTGCTTAAGTTACTGTTCGTAATGTGTAGCCAAACACACACACACACACAAAATGAATGTTGTGTGAATATCGGTATTTATTAACTCGAAAAATAATGTGGTACATTTCCATTAATTGATTTACTTTTGTTTTCATAGAAGCCTTTATGTTCCCCTCTCGGTATGGGGAGGTTGACGGGCTTCCATGAGTAGGTGGGGGCTGAGGCATTCTAAAAGATCAAGTTAGAGCTTAAATTCGCCCTTTGTTTATGTGCCACTATTATAGTTAGATCGCCATGCCAAGAACCTTATCTGAAAATGTATAAAATACACTAAATACATTCATGTATTTAAACGCCAGACCGTGTATTATGTTGCTATCTCTTTTAAAGATAGTGTTTTTTTCTGTGGTTTTTTGAAAAATATTTTTTCTGTACTTTTTTTAAATTCGTTACAAAGGGTTATATTTATTAAGAGTATTTAATTTGCACTTTCTAAATCACATGAGTATATCAGTACACCAATTTCCTTTTAAACTTTCATGCGTTTAGGGTATGAGATGCCACACTATTGGAGGTTAAGGTGGGAGTGAAGGGGACGCGAGAAAAGGTCGGTGTTTTTGCAGTTTATATCAACACTATTTTGGTAAAAAGATATTAAATAATTATCAAGTAGAAGCATAGAGTTTAATTTTCTTCCCGTGGTGACCTCAACAAATTGTTGAATGGTGTCCTGGGATTTAATGACAACCTTTTCTCTTCATTTAATAAGTATTTACTGCCAATATGTTTATGACAAATATTCAATATTCAATAACTATTGTTATCACCAGTTAAAAAAAATGGAACTTAAGTTTCTACTGGAACCATATTTTATTTATTTTAGCCAAAAAAAGTTTAGCTATAAAAACTTTAAAAAAACACCGACTTTCCTCGCGACCTCTATATTCCCAACATCAGCTTTAAAATCGATGTTTGGTGGAATGTTAATTGGTCGAGCACTTAAATTTTTTAAGACATTCATTGAATTTTGAACTCTTAGAAATAACTTAATTTCAATATAAAATACAACATTTGAATAAGTAACTATCACATCGAAAGAACAGCCATTATATGAAATTTGGGAGGTAATAATCAAATACCTATCGTTCTAAAACTGACACAACAACCTCTCGTTAGTAAATTCATCATTAAATAAAAGGGGAACCCCCCTCCCATCTTGCTTACTTAATATTTGTCGACTTTTTTCATTTGGTCACAGAAATAACCATTCTGTATTTCATGCAATTTTGCCTGAACAGGTAGTAAGATGCGACGATTAAAAAAAATTAAGACTCGTACAATCTATAAATTGCTGATATTATATAAAAAGTATTATTAGCGAATACGTATATATATTATATTTATTTAAAAAAACACCCTAAACTCTATTTAAATCCGATGACCAAGGTCCTTGAATCCACGTCTCGACACTTAAATTTTGTGTTTCTATTGGGGGGGGGGGGGGGGGGGTAGTGCACTCAATTTTTGGATTACTTCTATAGGCTTCTCCAATTCTTCCTCGTTTAGCCACTCAGCATTTTCTTTGCTGCCCAAAGCTGCCTTAAGTCCAAGCGGGTTGCAATGCACCATCCTTCAATTTTGCCATTATTTATTTGTCTTACGTAGGCATTTTCTGAACCTCCCACCTCCTTGTCAGTAAAAATAAGCAAAGCTCAAACCCCCTCACCTCCTAAGGTGTCTGACAAAATAAAATGTTACCCTATTGTCAATCCAACTGTATGGCCTATACAAATGAACTGTTAGCAAAACCGATTAGTATTGTTTTGCTATAACTTGAGTTTATTTAAAATGATCAATTTTTACACAGACCTGGCCAGGACATCATCAAGTTTGAGCTACTGCCCATGCATGACAATTCGGAGAATTGTTTTTTCATAAATTGTGGATATTGAATATTTTAATTGTGATGTCCCTTTTGTCATGTATAGGTCTATAAATAAATGCAATCAATGGTAAATAAAAATATAGAGTTGAAAATTAATTTAATCGTAATTGTTTTATGAAAATAAACAAAATACATCAAAATATAAAACTGTTGAAGCTAATTATTTTCACTTTTTGACATGGCAAATTTAAGGAGAAAGTAAGAAGGGGACTAAAGTTCTGAAAAACCTTGAGGCAACTTCTTGATAGCTCTTAAATACATAGATAAAATGTTCTAAATATATTCAAACTAAGGCATTAATTTTTTCCTCTTGTTTTTGCAAGTTTTATGGGAAGTAAATAAATTACATAAAACTTAGAATAATTAAAAATGTTCAAAGTTTTTCAATACATTTGTTTGGATTTTGTACGTTGTGGGTTACTAAATATCTAATCTAATAAATACGGAATCAAATAGCCAAAACTATTATTTATGCTTTTAGTGAGGATTACTCTATCTAGATATGATATTCTGGCTATTTGATTCTTAATATGCAATCCCGTACAATTCTAATAATTGTACAAATGGCAGCAATAAGCCAACTACCGAGTCGAAGATGGCTGCGTTATCTGATAGCTCGTGATATTAATATAATCACACACTTGTAGCCAACGATTTCCGCACGTCCATAATAGACTCTGCCTTAAAATATGAGTGATGAATGACCCTGAGCACGGTACGAATCCTGGATAGCTCAGTAGTTAGAGCATTGGCATACTAAGCCAAAGGTCCCGGGCTCGATTCCTGTGTCCAGGTGTCATTTTTCAATATTCAGAATATAATAAATACGGGTTGAAGAGGGTAATTTAGAGGCAGAAAGGACTATTCATACCCACGCCTCTGGTGCGACCTGTCACCGGTAAAGCCGGTCTCTGCAAGCTTGACACCTTGGCCACGTGACTACCGGTGCAAGCTATGCTTAAAATAGGACAAAGCGAACACACTTTTTTTTTTGCGATCAACATTGATAATATTTTAATATAAATGTTATGTTAAAGGGGTTGATGATATTTTCAAGAATAACAAGCTTCGTATAACACGGCTTGACGTATGAATACATGAAAGTAGATATATTAGTTTTTCTCGCTGTCAGATAAGGTTATTCTTATGAAAATTGGACTGTACATTGGTGCAAAGGATGGCAAATGTGACGTCATGAAAACATGTAGTGAAGTATCGTTGTGTGTATAATTTTACATGCATCAAAGTTTTATAAATATATAAGCTACTACTAATATAATAAAATAATGATACAATCATTTGAGTAAAACATTATTTTATTATAAAGCTGGTGATATTATGATTTTATTCACGTACATATGTTGAACATATTTGAACTTTTTATTTTTAATCTCATGAGCACGCCCTCTAACTTTAAAACTTCTTGTGAATTAGATTTTGTTCTTTTTCTTATAAACGTTTTATTTTCTCCTATCCCCTTACCTTATTTAAAGTTTATAGTCAACAAAGGTGACCACAATTTATTTCTTAAGAACGTTTCCTTGGTAACTTAAATTTATCCTCCATAAAAACTTCACAATGACCCAAGTCTTCACCGTTCACTCGGCGTTTATTTCACTTGAAATTCTGGCTCTTTTCAAAAAAATGCAACAAAGAAACTATTTCTGAATATTTTGTTTTGGGAGGTAGGCATATTCTCATACACGAAGCAATTTAGTTTTCAAGATATTGAGAATTTCAGAATTCTTTATGACATTCCAGGAGTATTTTTCTGCCGGCTGTAAGAAAATATACCCAAACATAAAAAAAAGGGATAATATAATATTTTTTCCCTTGAACCCCCCCCCCCCCTACTAGCAGGAAGCCAAGGTTTTCTTTTATATTACCTTTTTTAAATATATAAAGAGCTTCACAACGGAGACCAGGCTGTAAATTGAAATCGTCTCGAGAAAAACTTGCATTAAGCCCACATTTTTTAAACACCTTTTGAAGCGTGTCTCGTCATCTTTATATTGTTGGTGCTAGTCCATTAGTATAATTAATGTAATTTTTTAAGGGTAAATACTAAAATATGACTCGTTTTATTGTCATGCATTTTCATAAAATATACTTACCTTGCATTTTCATAAACCATATAAAACTATAGTAAAATGTCGGTTGAAAGGAACGCTTATAACACATATTCTTTGGCGGTTAGCATTGATGTAATTTTACTTTATTAGAGTATTATTACATAAGTATTGGTAGGTACTAGTCTACCTATAAAAAGTGACAGTTTCAAATCACATGAATTTACATATAAATCTATTAACCTTGTTTTAGTAACTTATACAATGGTCATCCTAGTTTCTTTCAATCAATATTGTCCTATATATTATGTATGTATATATTTAAAACGCGGACCAAGGAGTCCTATCTTGGTTTTCCGGTTGAAGGTAGGTCAATGTTTGAAGTCCGGCCTGTTATATTGAGACTTTTCCTAGAATTGTTTCCCCACTTCCTCCACGCACTTGCTGGTATATTTCTTCTAAATTCTTAATTTCTGAACTAATTTTTGTCAATATGCTGGTAACCCTGAGGCTTAGTAAGACGTGGAATACGGAAGATGTAAAAGATATACAGAGTTTGTTTTTCTGTCGTAGCGTCTCGTTAGCCATTCAGGCAATACCAGGAGTCAGCAAAGTTTTTCTAAGAAAGGCAGGATAGTAAATATGTTATAATTGTTTGGCCAGCAGGTAAAATCGAGAATATGTACTCATACAGAATATAGAAAATAAAAATACAGAAAATAATTAGGTACAAACCTATTTTTGGGAAATCAGGAAAAAAGGTTAGTTATTTTTAATGAGACATACCTACACTTAATTGAGGTTCAATCTTCAGAGTTACTGTTTTATCATCAAATCGATTACAAATATTCATCTGATAGTAATAGTAATAAACACAATTCTCTGCTATTTAATTCAATAACACAATAATCCACACTCCACTGTTCATTCAAAAAAATTCGACATTTAGACGTTGTTTCTTTTCATGTGTTGTGGCATGATGGGTGCATAATTAAAACTCGATTTCCTTAGAAATATATTTTAGAAAGGCCTTCTTTTCATAACAAAATCTTTTCTTAAGTAAGAGCGGTGGCATCGATGCAGCGCACGGCGACCGAAGTGCATCATACGTCACTGTTGCAATTACACGTGTGGCGTTAGATTGGCCACCACTCTGGGGATACTGAAACAGTAATTTCATGATTCTGTTACGGATAGTAACAGTCAGCGGGCTGGATCTGGTCCGCGGGCCGTAGTTTGCTGACCCCTGGGAAATTAAGAAAGAAGGTTTAATCTAGATAAAGTGTATACCATACCCGAATTTGCATGGGGGAAATATTGGAAAGCCATTTGGGGAAAAACATCCTCTATACATGGATTTAAAGCCCGATCTCCCCGTCATAAGGAGTCCTTAGACTAGGGCTGTCCAACTTGAAGTTAGCTAAGAGGCTCATTTTATATTCCTAGACAGTGTGTAGGCTGCACACATGGACATTAGGCCTATACATTATCAACAAAAAAATTTTTAGTTAATACTTTTAAACAGAAACTCCGTTGCTGTTTACTAAGTTATTTAGTTTAGTTTGAGATAATTGTTTTTACTTTTCTAATCTAATCCATATTTTGTAAATGATTTGACATAAGACCGAAGTGAAAATATATGGATATTTAAGGCGAATGATGAATATAGAAACATTAAGTAAAGATTTATTTTAGTTAGATACCATGCAGATACAACTTACACTAAAAACATTAGGAAACAAAATGTGCACATATACCATGGCAATGTTGTGCTACAAATGCTGGTACATCCACGGTGACATTTGTAGTGGCAAACCTCAGCAAATGCATCAGTCATCTGAGAGAGAAAGAGCTTATGTACGTGACTTGATCATGTTTAAGGAATTCATGGATGACGTTATATTTTTCGCATACTTTTCTAATGCACCGCGGGCCGAAAAATATGCTACCGAGGACCCCATGTGGCCCGTGGGCCACCAGTTGGACAGTCCTGTCTTAGACAATACGGCCACAAAAGCGGGTTGATAATAAATATGACATAATATGATTATATTGATATATTACTAGACTTTTTTAATGTGTTTTTTTCTTTTCTTTTCAGGTGAGTACTGGAAATCTACAAAGACCATCAGGTTAAGAGCTGCATTTTTCTGTAAGTGAATCAGCTAAAGGTCATTCAAATCCTGGTAATGTCAAAAGGCGTTAGTTTTCTCGTGATGTGAAATTAGTTGAGGTATTCAGAAAAAAGAACGTCAAATACACATGAATGAGATAAACAAAAAACCTTGAAATTCACTACGGTACATTTTAATCAATTAAAATAATAAAACATCATTCATTTATTTTAATCAATTAAAATAATAAAACATCATTCAATTAGATATTGTCTTTATCCCGATTACTTCTCCTGTGCATTGTGAGATTATTGGAATGATTGATTATTTTTCATTTTAGAATAATTTGATGATGTTTTTAGATATAGCTGAAACTGAATATAATAGCCACTAAACTTGTTCTATTAATATTTTATCAGATACATATATTTTTATCTTTATTAGTTTTTTCACAATGCAAGTGGTTCCCAACCTTTTACATATTGTGGAACCCCTCACTCCAATGATATTTCACCTCTCCTTCCCAGGCGATAATCTCCCCTACCATACGAGGTTAGATACAAACCTACGCACACATTTCTAGTATTCTATATAGCCTATTTCATATGTATAAAAGAAAAAAATATGTTTAGTTGAACAGTAATGAAAAAAACGGATGTTTATTAAATGTTGAATAGTGAATATTTTTTATATTATATGAAAATACAATCTATGTGTATCTATAAGGAAATAAAAGAAAATAATAACTATATATTTTGCATAGGCATATAAGCATTGAAAGCGTTTAGATATGAAAGTGATGTGTCATTTTTATTTTGATGATAATTTTGAAATACAAAAAATTAAACGGATTTTATGAATAGCTTTTAAATGAGCAAATTTTAATTGAATAAGGTAAATTGTGGCATAAGTTTTACGGGAACTAAACTAATTTATACTTTTTACTAAACTCCATCTGGTAGTGTATTATGTAATGTTGTTTTTTCAACTATACAACGGAATTACAGTTTTGATTTACATGAGAGTGTAAGAACATTTATTTCTAAAATACTAATCAGCCAAATGTTTAGCACCGAACGTTATCTTATTAGATACTTAACGAATCTAAATTAAGTATTTTTAAACGCTTTCAAACTTTATGAGAGAGTTATTTTTTTTTAACTATACAATATGTTACTGTGGTCATTAAAATATACTCACATAATTTTATAATTCCAGTTGAAGTGGGGTTTACTTAGCGCTAGCAATCGTAAGAAGAAATAGGCTTACATCTGGTGGAAATAAACTTAGTTTCGGCTTGCTTCATAGAAATACAAAGCTGCTAACTATATAGGATTTTCCATTATATGTACAGAAATATAACCAACTCTTATTATTTTACAATATCTTTGATTATTTTAGGATTTTTCCTACAAAACAACTTAATATAAATTTTATATTAAACATTTATTTGTTACTGTTGCACTCATTGCTATTTAAAGTATACATCATTCGTTATTATGTTTCCTTTGTTCATGGAGAACATAAACGTTTTATTATTCCCGTTTTATGTTAATTTATGTACGAAAGGGAAAATATGTATTGAAGTCCTAACTATTTTTTGTACTTTAATTAGTAGATTTAAACTGGAATAAGAACCTTTACTGTAAATTAGGCAGTTTAAAGAATTGTTAGGGTAGCTATCGTTAATAAATATATATACTTTTTTTTACCCGAATTGGTGGACGCCGGGACCAATCATCAAGTTCATCACCGGCTTTCCGGTGACGGGGAGGTCAGAATGCGAATATTGGTTGGCAACTAAATGAGTTTTTTCCTAAATGATTTGCCACTTGCTCATCCCGCAAATGTAGAAACATTTTTTATCTTCTACCTTACCCATACCTACCTCATTAGTGTAATTAATTGTGAATAGCCCAGTCTAGTAGATTACTCTCTAAATTGTCTGCGAAAGTGATAGTTCCTTCTTGAAAGCCTGGAAAACACAGGGAATTTTGTATTGAGAAATAAAGTTCAAACCCCGAGAGCAAAAAAAACAACCTTTTTTTAGAAACACTTTAGTTATAATATTCGAATAAAAAGTTCTGCTTATTCATTCGATAGCACATACCTATTCGCATCGCTACGATAGTTGTGCCATATTAATGTCTCAGAAGGGCGCCAAAGGAGTGACGCAAGTGGGGGGGGGGGGGGGCATGATGGACGGGCGCGGCCGGCACCTTAGTAGCAACATGGTCCTGACTTCACTCCGAGCGAAAAGTTTTTCTTCGCCCACAAAATCTCATTTGCATCCTCTCCGTGGCTTGCCACGACTATTTTCCGCTCAAGCAGCCCTTACAGCGAACCCGACCCACTTCTACACACACACACACACCCCTTACCCCCTTTACTTAATGCTGGGCTATTTTTTCTTCCTTTCTTTCTCTCTTCCTGTGTTGCTTGTTCTCGTAGTTCTCAGTCAAGGGCATCCCCACCCTTTCCCTCCACCTTTCTCACTCATTTTATTTTCCTTGTGAGATGCCGTGACAAGGTATCTCTTTGTATAGAAAAACAAATGAATAACGCTCGCCTACCTTTAAAATAGTTTTGAAATTCAGTGAGTAGAATAATGAAATATCTCTTGAATTTCGGTCCATTCGGTGACATCTCTTGACGCCTTAGAATACTGGGCTGAAAGAAATTGCGTTAAGTTTTTTTTACATTGGGATATTTAACGCACACTTGCCAAACACTTATCAGTAACTCTACACACGTAACCTTGGAGAGTACATTAAACCCAAACTAAGCGTCTAATTGAACATTAGGGTGAACTCGTACAGATAGTTAAAATCTTTTCAGCCCTACCCGGGATCGAAGCAAGGTTCTATTTGACTTTTGTTTGACCACTTCCACCACTGAGCCACCAAAGCAGCTGGTAAGGTTGCGACTAGGGATAAACATTTTCCTGTAAAAGTTTCAGATCATCGGGTCACAGGAGTGTATTCGTAAAGGCTTTGGTTATAATATTGACGTATGAACATATCTGGTCTACAGCAGACCCGACGCTAGTGACACATTCAACCACCAAGCGCTACAGTATATAGGTACATGGAATGTGAAATAGAACTGGAATCACTGTTATAGCTTTGTTGTAACTTAATTGCTAAGTATTTTCAATTCATGTACCATACAACTGATATATGATGGTTGTCCATAGAAGCGGTCGTCAACCACCGGGGCCCGCCAATTGATTATATCTGACCCGCCAAACATTTAGCAAACAAAAAAAAAGTGTTAATAAAAAATAGACTAGACTAATAACCGATTACCATTATGAGAAATAAAGTACACATTTTTTGCTCGATTTATTTTTAAAACCGGCCCACCAATATTTTTTAACCCCATATGGCTCGCAATATCATAAACGTTGCTGACCCCTTGTCCATATGGACTGTCCCGATAACTGAATTTAAAAAAAAGATAGCTAAAGGCAGGTTTACACGCTACGATAAATGCTATCAATTTATCGTAACGATCGAATTGTTACGATTTATCGTTGCGTGTAAACAGGATATTGTA
Source organism: Timema podura (assembly GCA_033556935.1). Lineage (NCBI taxonomy): Eukaryota > Metazoa > Arthropoda > Insecta > Phasmatodea > Timematidae > Timema > Timema podura. The sequence goes on from JAVRXN010000008.1 coordinate 59,783,608, forward strand.
GCGATTTATTGGAATTGGAATTGGAATTGGATTGGATGGTTGATGCCGGCCGGCATCAATTTTTGCGAATCGTAACGATAAGTTGGAACGTGTAAACAAGTAGCAGCCATTCATCGCTACGATTTGACTCAGTTTGCATTGGCTGTTCACGGGAAAGGTTGTGTCGAACTAGTTCGTTGTTTCGTTGACAATTGTTTTTATTCAAGTGATCATGTCAGTTTTTAAACAAAGTCCTCGAGAGTTCTTGAGTGAATTTATTGAACTATATCGGAGTTTTACCTGCTTGTGGCTCATTAAGAGAAAAGAATACTCCGACAGGAATAAAAAAGACCTTACTTATAACAAACGATATATAACGACCACAACATTACTTCCTCCATGGCAAAAGCTAACTGAGTGTACCGCGGTCGACAATGAATATTGGACAAGAAATCGTTGCATGTAAACATTACTCACTCTTTCGATTTATTTGAACAATAAATTGTCAATCACATCGTTACGATTTATCGTAACGTGTAAACCTGCCTTAAGAATGACAACCTGGACTCTGGAGTCGACCAATCACCATAACAATAAATTCGATAAAATACAACTAGTGAAATATGGCCTTGAACATGAGACGAACCAGAATAGCTCAGTGGCAGATAATTGGCACCCAGAGCCAAAGGTTACAAATTAGATTCTCTTTTTCCAAGTTGTAATTTTTCATTAAGTTGAATCATTTGATAATGTTTCCGGTGTGAACATAATAAATTAAATTGAAGTGTAAACTTTAAAGTTTGGAATATTTCAATTGCATTCGTTCCTAATTATAAAAAGCTGGAAAATTTGCATCCTCGTATTTATAGTAGAGTCATTAAAACACATCAGTCATGCCAGTAATAGGCCATTATGTGTTGTAGCATCGGATGGTCAATAAAATACACAACTGCTATATCGATGGTTGAACCTTACCCCATTTGTCCGTGATTGGAGGCGACGTGGAAGAGCGACCTAACTTCTGCTATGCACACCTTCCTTCACCCGAGAGAAAAAGTATACTGACGGAGCGAATTGAACGGCGATTTAGCGAACACCACATGTGGGCTGGACATGCGCAGTTATAGTTATTCTCTTCTAGATTGCGCCAGAAAAGAACCACCGGTCTCCCGAGGCACGAAGAAATGCGCATAACATTGTTCCTTGATATTCTAGAATCTTTCCCCTCTTGCTTACCCTTCATGCCCCTCCTCTTTTGTTGTATCTGTATATATATTTGTGTCTGTCCCAATGTTCGACACAATTGGGACAGAGCTGGTTTAGGACTAGTACAAGCTTCGGCTTTCTGCTTTTGAAAATGTAAGAACCCAAATTCAATCTCGGCTAATTTAACATCTTTTTTTATATATTTTCTTTATTATTTCAAAATTCCTTTTTGGCTTAATATTTTCTGTTATCTTAAAAAAATAAAATTTAAATAGAAGTCTGGCAATTAACTTGTAATGGCGTCTTGTCACCGGTTGAGGTGTAATGATTTATTTGTATTAATTACGGTGGAACTCTAAATTAATTTTTGCTTCATATTGTGGTATTGGACTTATAAGCCTATGTTGTCTTTTTACAACGCGCCAGGGCGAATTGGGCGTAGTCACGATTTATAACTAATACAAATTGTTATGTTAGGGGAACTATTGACGTTTACTGTCATGTTTATATTAAATAGTCTTGTTGATATAATACTTAGTTTTCTTGGGGTTATTTTGCAACCTATTAATGTTTTCTTCTTGAGAAATATTTACCTTTTAGACTTGAGAGTCAATGTTGTCGCAATACAACACGCCAGCGCTGATTGAACCAAACCAGGATTGATAGGGTAAATAATTATTAGACCGATTGTATTGTCCATATTTACTATTATTATATTATATATATATATAACCGTACATTCTTTGTTTACTTGTAAAGAAAATATTACTCTAATTGTAACTTTATTGTTGGCAGAATATCATTTCTGCCCAGACCCGTTATAACGGGCTAATTTTCAATGTTAAAGTCCAAAGCACTTGTACATAATGTACATATAATTGTTATAACAACAATAATTAGTACTTATTTGAATTGTTAAACTTCGGATTGTCCTATCCAAAATAAATATTGGTTCAACATGACTAATTCTTTTATTTTTAACTACTATATACCATCACATGTCCTAGGTTTTTTGGTTGTTTAATGTAATGTATCTAATATTTTTCAGTGGTTAGGAAGGGTGACGCATTTTAAGGCTCTCTAGTGATAGACGACTCCCATATATTTTGATACTCTCAGTAACAGGTGGGAGTGGCGGGATTAGACGCGTAATGTTTCTCTATGGAACATTTCTAGTCTTGAACTCATGTGCACTCACTCTTGTTATTGTTATTTAACCTTTTGTATTTTCCTTGTATTATTTTGTGGCCTCCTCGCCTGAGGACGCTACAAGAAAAGCTGCGCAAACTCTGCTTTTTTTTCAGAGTGAAGGCACCTTGTGAGTTTTATTTGTTAATTGTCTTTGAAATTGTTTCATGAATCACTCCCGCCATGGACACCACCACCTCTGGAGGCGTAATCAGCACAAGAACTGATGTATACCGGCTCAGTAGCTCCGATCTTCGCCAGGAGCTCAAGAGAAGAGATATTCAATTCCCCCCGACGCTCCTATGGCCGTGTTGCGGTCATTGCTGTCCGAGAACATTATTAGTAAGTCCAGCGATCCTTTTAATTTAGAACCTCGTGATGACGTTAGCCATCCTTCCCTTGAAGATAAGGAACAGGAAAAAATAGAAGCTGTAAGGATAGAGGGAGGTAGTGGGCTCCCGATCCCCCCTAGTGTTCCCGCCGCTAGTTTAGTGTTATCTAATTCACTTGCCAAAACTCAAAGTATTGTAGCTAGCGAGCGTGTAAAACTATGGCGATTTGCGATGGGTTATCGTCCTCTGATTTATTTAACTTTCTGTTAGAGGTGGACAGGATTTGGAAATTGAGACTTGTAGGAGATTTGGAGTTACTCACGCTATGCGTTGGCAAGACGTCAGGGTTTTTGGCGCATCTAATCACTGAATGCATCCAACTAGGTCTCCCTGGGTTAGAGTGAAAAGTCGAATATTAGAGTCTCTAATATCTAAGAGAGAGAAGGATACTCTATGTAATCGAATGGTTCGGCGCTTCCAACTTCCACACGAACCCTTTAGATTATTTATTTTGGCCATTTCAGAGGCTATTGGGGTGTTAGATCTCAAAATGCCGGAGGAAGAGGTAGTTGAAATCATTCTGGAAAATGTGTCCCCCCTGACGAGAAGGCATTTTGTGTTTTTGAATAAGCCTTCTACCCTTTCTGAGCTTTACTCATTAGCTTCTTGTATTGAGGGTTCTCTGGTAGCCGAGAGGGAGTATTTGCACGAGTTCCCTACACAGGTGTCCCGTAACTTTAAACAGGAAAGGTCCCCCCATTTTCAACTATAACCCGGCCTACTGAGGGAGCCAGTTCTAGTTCTGCTGTGAGGGAAGTAGGCGCGATAAGGGCAAGGAGACCTTTTGATATCACTCGCGTCCGATGTTACCGTTGCCGCCAATTAGGGCATCTTCAGAGGGATTGTAATGGGGGAAACGCGTAACGCGTGGTGTTAGCAAGGGGACCACCGCGCGTACGATTCCAAAACATTCTAGCCCCCTTCCCCCCATCATTAAGTTTTCTATCAGATCGGTGTCGGGCTCTGCCTTACTTGATACCGGCTCATGTGGTTCATTTATTAGTAATAATTTTGTGGATATCTTAAAGAAAAATGGGAAGATATCGGTGGAAAAAACTGGTATTAGGACCTTTGTTTTGGGTAATGGTAATCTCTTAAGAGTTAGCGAGAGAGTAGTCTTGTCCATAAAAATTATGGGGTTTTCGTGGAAGAGAAGCTTGTTTTGTGTTCCATTGCTTCCCTTTGACATTATTTTGGGGAACGACTTCCTGTGGGGAACTGGGGCCGTTATTAGTCTGGCGAGAAGGGATTTAAGTTTTGAGTTCTCACCCAGAGTTAGAATCCCCTTTTGTAAAGATTGTATTGTTCCTAGCTTATGTTCGTTCGGAATTGGGGAAGAAGCCATTAGGGAGCTGATTTCTAAATTTTCTGACGTCATTACTAGCAGGTGGGGTAGGTGTGAGGTCCTACCGTACGAAATTGTAATGACTGACAATATCCCCATAAGATCTGGTCCTTACTCGTGCGCTCCTCCCAAGATGAAAATCTTCCGGAAATTGATTGATGACTTGGAATCAAAAGGGGTAATACGCCCCTCTAACTCACCATTTGCTAGTCCCGCGTTCATCATACCCAAAAAAGGGGAGGGATATAGGTTAATTGTAGATTACAGGAAGGTCAATAAGAAAATCCTGTTCGACCCATACCCGATGCCGAGCATTGAGTCGGCATTCCAGCATCTCGGTAGAGCTAGAATATTTAGTCTGATTGACCTCAATGCGAGTTTTTTACAATGTGCCTTGACAGAATCGTCAAAAAAGTTTACCGCCTTTGTCACTCCCTGGAGACAATACGAATTTAATTGTGTTCCCCTTGGGTGTAGCATTGGGGGACAAGCCTTAAGTCGCGTATTAGATCTTGTTTTTTCTGACATTAAATTTGAGTATGTATTTAACTACTTGGATGACATATGTGTGTACAGCAATACTTTAGAGGAACATTTGGTGCATTTGGAGGAAGTTTTGACTAGGCTGCGGCGAGTAGGACTAACCGTGAATCCCGACAAGGTTACTTGGGCTAAACCCTCCATCAAATACCTGGGGTACGTCATTTCAGAGGGGAATCTTCTTATTGATCCCGAAAGGATCAGTCCCATTATTAATTTTGCTCCCCCCTCTAATCTTAAGGGAGTTATGCGTTTTGTGGGCATGTGCGCCTATTACGCCAGGTTTGTCCCGTCCTTCTCGGAGATTACTGCCCCCCTTAATGCCTAAAAAAGAAAAGGAGTGGCCTTTAGTTGGGGTGAAGAGCAGGCACGAGCTTTTAACCTGTTAAAGGAGAAGCTAATCTCTCCGGAGGTTTTGAGAATGCCGGATTTTTCTCTCCCCTTCCTCCTCCACGTAGACGCGTCTTCTGTGGCGCTTGGGGCTGTATTGTCTCAGAGGTCATCGGAGGGAGTCCGACCGGTAGCTTTTGCTAGTCGAACTCTCACCGATGCTGAGAGGCGATATAGCACCTATGAAAAGGAATGCCTTGCCTGCGTCACGGGCATTGAGCGTTTCGCTGACTACCTCGAACAGAGGGAGTTTGAGCTGTACACGGATAACCAGGCCCTGGCGTGGATGCTGAACCACCCCAAGCAACTAGGGAAAGTGGGGAGATGGGTGTGGAGGTTATCTAGGTTCAAGTTCTCCACTCATCATGTATCCGGTAAACATAACGTAGTAGCTGATGCCTTATCCCGCATGGCCGAGGAAAAGTGTCCCATTGGTTCTCTCGAGGTGGCTCCCGCCTCCTGCGTCATTAGATCCATTCCTGAATCCTTTGTGGCAATCGGGGATCACCAAAATAGTGATCCGTGGTGTATTGATATCATGAGTAAATTATCTAGAGGAGAAAAGGTAGGGTCATATTCTGTATTTAATGGGCTATTAGTTGTGACTAATTCGAAAGGGAAGAATAGGAAAGTGGTTGTACCGGGTGCGGTCAGACCAATGCTACTTAGATATTTTCATGATTCTGCCTTTGGTGGTCATCTTGGAGTTTTAAAAACCGTACGGAAAATTTCTAATGAGTTCTTTTGGCCAGGTTTATACAACGATGTAAAAGCGTGGGTTGGCAAGTGTGAGAGCTGTCAGAAAGCTAAACCAACCCAAAATTCCAGAGTTGGGTTTCATTCGGCCGGTGTTGCCCAACGTCCCTGGGATAAAGTCTTCATCGATTATATTGGGCCAATCACCCGTTCTACTCTTGGCAATTCATGTATTCTTATATTAGTTGACGCCTTTTCCAAGTTTGTAGTGCTCATTCCCTTGCGCAATATGAAGGCGACCACTACCGTTAACGCCCTCTGCAGACGAGTTTGGAATCTTTTTGGGGCACCTCGTGTCGTGGTTAGTGACAATGGGCCTTGTTTCCGTTCTCTTGGTTTTAAGAATATGTGCTTTAACTGGGGGATTAAGCACGTGACTACCAGCCCCTACCACCCGGGACCCAATCAGGTGGAAAGATTTAACCGCAATTTGGTAATAGCGCTTACTATTTATCACTGTGAGGCACAGCATAAGTGGGATCAGGATTTAGACTTCTTAAATTTAGCATTTAATTCTGCCTTCCATGAGTCCATAGGCTGTTCGCCAGCCTCTATCCTTCTTGGTCGGGAATTAAACCACCCCCTCTTAGCGATTTGGAACGTTGATTCGCTGTTAGAGAATTCCGATGATTCCTCCCATAAGGAGAGATGTCGGCGTGCCCTGGATCATCTAAAAAGGGCTCAAAAAAGGGTGGCTAACGCCTATAATAAGGGTAGACTCCCCGTCCCTTATATTGTAGGGGATTGTGTGTTATGTAAGGAATTCCCCTTGAGCTCCTCGGCAGATAGAAGATCGGCGAAGCTGTGCCAGAGGTGGAGTGGCCCATGGACCATTGATAAGTTTTTAACCCCCGTGACCGTCTATCTTAAGAGTGTGAAAGATGCGTCTATTTGTAGACGAGCTCATGTCAGTCATTTAAAGAAAGCCTGAGCCCAATTGTCCCTAGTGACATGGTGTGGTATAAATATTTAAAAAAAAAAAAATTATTTTGTAAATGTTTTGAATGTTAGTCTTTTGTGTCGACGATATCTTGATTTAGATTTGCAATACCTAATTCCCTGGGCCCAGGGCAAAGAACTTGAAAAGGTATTAAGAGGAATATTGGTGAAATGTGCCGGACACGTGTATGCTTGATCAAGAAGTATCTACGTGAAAGTGACGAGTGCGCGCCTAATGAACCAGTGCGCCATGTGACCATAGACTGGCTGCGGCATATGATGGCTAGTTTGTTAAAAACTTTATATATATATATATTTTTTTTTTGACGTTGGATATAGGTCCTATTAGTTAGGAGTGTAAATTTTTTTGGTCAGTTTACTGCTTATGTTTTTTGTTTGTTGTACAGCCCAGAGGAGTCCTGTCATCTCCTTCTTCTCCCTCCCCTTCCCTTGTCTTGGTGCGCATGCCTCGTGGGTAGATCCTGAAGAGGCGAGCGTGGTGTGGGAAAGACTATGGTGACGGCTCTCGAGTCAACGGTCGGCAGGAACAGTTTGGAGCTCCCACTGCTATTGTGTGCAGTAGAACGTCCCGGCGTAAAGAGCGGTGCCGAATCCCAGCGGCAGCCCAGGGCGGATCAACCCATCCGATCTACAAGGACTCGAAAAACAAAAAAAATGATCTGATGCCAAGGATGAGAAAGATCATATACGATGGGGAAATCCTGGAGAACAACTTCCCGAGTACACCGTTGCTGCCCCATGGGATGTTCCAAAGGTCGAGTAGAAGAATGTGACAACCTTCTCCCTCCTCCCTGTCAACCCTGAAAGGGGGGGAGATTTGTAGCATCGGATGGTCAATAAAATACACAACTGCTATATCGATGGTTGAACCTTACCCCATTTGTCCGTGATTGGAGGCGACGTGGAAGAGCGACCTAACTTCTGCTATGCACACCTTCCTTCACCCGAGAGAAAAAGTATACTGACGGAGCGAATTGAACGGCGATTTAGCGAACACCACATGTGGGCTGGACATGCGCAGTTATAGTTATTCTCTTCTAGATTGCGCCAGAAAAGAACCACCGGTCTCCCGAGGCACGAAGAAATGCGCATAACATTGTTCCTTGATATTCTAGAATCTTTCCCCTCTTGCTTACCCTTCATGCCCCTCCTCTTTTGTTGTATCTGTATATATATTTGTGTCTGTCCCAATGTTCGACACAATTGGGACAGAGCTGGTTTAGGACTAGTACAAGCTTCGGCTTTCTGCTTTTGAAAATGTAAGAACCCAAATTCAATCTCGGCTAATTTAACATCTTTTTTTATATATTTTCTTTATTATTTCAAAATTCCTTTTTGGCTTAATATTTTCTGTTATCTTAAAAAAATAAAATTTAAATAGAAGTCTGGCAATTAACTTGTAATGGCGTCTTGTCACCGGTTGAGGTGTAATGATTTATTTGTATTAATTACGGTGGAACTCTAAATTAATTTTTGCTTCATATTGTGGTATTGGACTTATAAGCCTATGTTGTCTTTTTACAACGCGCCAGGGCGAATTGGGCGTAGTCACGATTTATAACTAATACAAATTGTTATGTTAGGGGAACTATTGACGTTTACTGTCATGTTTATATTAAATAGTCTTGTTGATATAATACTTAGTTTTCTTGGGGTTATTTTGCAACCTATTAATGTTTTCTTCTTGAGAAATATTTACCTTTTAGACTTGAGAGTCAATGTTGTCGCAATACAACACGCCAGCGCTGATTGAACCAAACCAGGATTGATAGGGTAAATAATTATTAGACCGATTGTATTGTCCATATTTACTATTATTATATTATATATATATATAACCGTACATTCTTTGTTTACTTGTAAAGAAAATATTACTCTAATTGTAACTTTATTGTTGGCAGAATATCATTTCTGCCCAGACCCGTTATAACGGGCTAATTTTCAATGTTAAAGTCCAAAGCACTTGTACATAATGTACATATAATTGTTATAACAACAATAATTAGTACTTATTTGAATTGTTAAACTTCGGATTGTCCTATCCAAAATAAATATTGGTTCAACATGACTAATTCTTTTATTTTTAACTACTATATACCATCACATGTCCTAGGTTTTTTGGTTGTTTAATGTAATGTATCTAATATTTTTCAGTGGTTAGGAAGGGTGACGCATTTTAAGGCTCTCTAGTGATAGACGACTCCCATATATTTTGATACTCTCAGTAACAGGTGGGAGTGGCGGGATTAGACGCGTAATGTTTCTCTATGGAACATTTCTAGTCTTGAACTCATGTGCACTCACTCTTGTTATTGTTATTTAACCTTTTGTATTTTCCTTGTATTATTTTGTGGCCTCCTCGCCTGAGGACGCTACAGTGTTTACTAGCACATAGCATTTTAATAAATTATATTATAATGTTTTCAATTTACATCTGTGATTTGTCTTATGTTTATGAATTGTCAGAAGTTAGATATTTTAAGGGGAATGTTTTGGTGCGTGAAGGGATATTGTCTCAGTAACTCGAGTCTTAATTTATGTCTGTCGTTTTATATAGAAGCGTCTTATACAAGAGAAGGAAATTGGCTTTCTTCATATTGTTCACGGATACTTTAACGTTATCGAATTTGCCGTGCGGTTATTTTCTCTCATGAATTACGGGTTTAGGGTTCTGGGACAGGGTAATCTAGTTGGGGCACAAGAGTTGTTTTTATTGCAGTCATATCTCGTTCCAAATCTAGCCTTGTAATAGAACTGTGTAATCTAAGTTAAACAAACAAGGTTGTTTGGGTTTTGGAAGTTGCGTAATTTGTACAGTCTGTTAGGAATAAAAACAACTCTATCCGACCCTAAGCACTACTTTTTAGGGGATTTCTTTCTTTTTGGCTTGCATTGGCATTGGCTGCATATTGATAAAATCAAAGGATGATGGGACAGACAATACATTAATATTTTAAAATGTACTTAATTTTTAGATTTTTTTAAAATTTCAACATATTCATAATTAAAATGTATCATAGCTTGTAATTAATACTACCAATCTTTTACAAATATCATTTAAATATTGTGCATACATATTATATTTATATTAATATCTATGTTTCTTTCACGTAAATCTGGTACAACTTGTCCAACTTAAATTCACTTAAAATTTAATTTTATTTTTCTAAATATTCTTAAACGTTCCTTACTAAGCAATTCAAATGGTTTTTTTTCAAACATGTCTATTATTTTGTTTCATATAATTATATCTTACAAGTTTTAAGAAAATATCTCCTTTTTTAGGCAAGGGAGAAAGAAAGTTTGTGCGTTGCACCGTAACATTTACTTTCCTCGCCTTTCGTTGGCTGAACGTTTTCATCGTATAGTATTAAAGTTGGGTTACATGTAAGCACCGATTTAGTCGAAGTAAAACTTTGAAATTAAATGTTTATATTCTTTTTACTCTCTGTAAAGCCTTCTGGACACACTTAATATGTTTCTAGATTAGTAACCGCATTGAACAACATATACCATCCAAGGTCATTCGCATACTAGACAGTGACCTTGTTCACTCATTGCGATATATCACGTATTAACAGCTCAATTGCGGTCTCTACATTGAAGCGTGTTTACAAACAATATTGTACCCGCCCGCCGGATACTTCAGTTACATTCCCGACTCTTTAGACTGTTTATTACCTACCCCCTTTCCCCTCACATTAAAGGTGTTCAACCATCCCCATTCTAGCCGAATCCTTACTATGAATTTTTCCTAAATTTCGCCATAATCCTGTATCCTTAGATTAATTAACTAGGTTAGATCAATGATAGCCAATACTGTCACTAGAAAGTATTCATCACAATATTAAATAATATCGAATAAAAGATACAGCTCAGAAATTAAGCTTTACTGAAAGTACACTCCTTCTACCCTGAAAGGTGTTATCTTACCTTGGCGGATTACAGTGGCCCTTTCATTCAAAGTGCATCATATTTGAACCTATCTAAGCTTCCTACCTTTCAGGGTAAATGAAGGGTGCATCCGACGGCACAAAACAGGAGGGGGTGGCAATTTTAAAATTCGATCCAAAATTTAAAATATTTTATTAGTTTTCCCTCCCATTGCTTCTCATTACCCGTTCAGGCTATGCGCATATATAATACGATAATGTGTTAGGGATGAGTAAGGTTAAGTGTAGAGGAAGTGTACCTGCATTCGCGTGGAGGGAGAACGGAAGACAATTTAGGGAAAACCATCCTCAATAAACCCGACAGGGATCCTGACCCCAATATCCCCATTATCGGCAGTAGACTCTGTTGTGAGATTGACGTCTTAGACCATTTGACCACTGAAGTGTGATTTTAGTTTAATAAATTCAATGAAGGGGGCGCCGCAACTTTTCATGAACATAATAAAAACCATCATAAAGCTGTACGTGGTAGAACATTTACTAAAACTCTATTGATTTATTAAACCCTACTTCCTGATCGCTCATAAACCATATTTGCTAAACATAATAAACCAGAACATAAATCATGTGCCAATATTAAAACTAATGAACCTTCTAAACCCCAATATCTTAAAGTTATTAAGCCTCCTCAAACAATTCCTATAAAAAGCCTGATTTTTGTTGGAAGAACAGTAGAGAAAATATAAACAGATTTCTTTGCGACCAATATTGATAACATTTTAGTATATCATTTGTGTTATTTTATGGGTATTGATGATATTTGTCAAAAGTGACAACTTCAGATAACATCTCTTTATGTATGAATCTATTAAAATTTTTTAGTAACTTTAGTAACTAACTTCTACTGTTCTTCCTACAAAAATCAGACTATATATGAGCTACAGAAGATTATGCCATTAATTATTTTTAAATCATCTAGGCGGCACCCTTAAGTTAGGAAAATACCTCCAGGATCAGTTACTGATAAAGTTTTTTTTTTGTTTCTCCACTGCGTCTTTTCACCCGTTCACGTTGTACGCACACATACTAATAATAACGCGTATGCACTAGAAACTAGGAAAATAGAATTTAAAGGAAAGGTACTCGAATTTGCATGGAGGAAGAGTGGTAAACCATTTGGGGGAAAACCTTTCTTGGTATACTTGGCTAAGATTCTAACCCTGACCTCCCCATCACCAGTAAACTAGACTAGATGAGCTTGACATTTAAACTGCTTGCCCACCAGCACGGGTAATTGTTAATCACACTGCGATATATCTTAATGAAAATGGCAATTTTAAAGTTTCAGAACCACTAAAACAATCAATTATCTCGAAATTTTCTATTGTGACTAAAATAATCGGGGTCTACTTTGTTTATAATTATTTATTTTGATCTCAGAACTGCAAAAATTTCTCGTGAAATGCCGTTTAAAATTAAAGTTTCACCTTTTCATTATTTTAATTTTCTAATTAATAAAACTTTTAAAACGAATGCGCGAATACCGGGCAAAAGTTAAATTCCAAGGAAGAAAACAGTTGAAATAACGTGGTCCATTGCTGGCCGAAACGAGACGAAGAAGAAAATATTTAAAGGCATCCTATAAAGAAATCTTTAATCATGTCCACTACATTTTGGTGGGATCTTTTTTTTTTTTATCAACAAACCACTTTTTAAATAACGCGAGAGTTCTGGGCATCTGAAACTCAGATCAGTGCTCCGGTAAGTCGCCTTAACATCGATACCGTGCAAGGAAATTAAAAACAACAATGTTTTTTACGCGCTCCACGTCATACAATCCGTCCAGGCAAACCGCATATCTACTCTAATGAAATAGAAAGGTATAATTATTCGGAATAAACCAGCATTTTCCTGGGGTAGAGTGAGTGACAATTGAGGAAAAAACACATCAGAATAAAAGTATGGTATCAAAACCCTGACCTCCCCATCACTGGCAAACCAAATCAGATGAAACTGACTCCTTGGGCCAAATGTGCCCCATCGATACGGGTTAGAGAAGCAAAGTTGATTCCGAACTTGTTCAAATATTTTCTGTGGATGTACACAATAGAAATATCTTATTTTAATCGACACGGCATAAATTGAGGCGTGTGGTTGGTTGTTTAACATTTGTTGTGCTGTGGATTGTGAGTGAAAAAACGAGTATTGCAAAGTGTTTTGATTAGTTAGTAAACAATAGAACATATGCACTGACAACATAAACAGTATTTCAGCATTCCTTACAGTAAATCAGGCAGGAAGGCAGAATAAAAAGTGATGTTTCCCAGCTAACTGGGCTGACAATAATTAACCATCGAACCTAGGAGGGTCACGCTTCTCACTTTGGGAGCTACGAGGGTTAGGACGCCGGATCGTCAAGTACGAGTGCTGAGGGGCTACTGTTCAAGACCCAGGGTACCGGGTTTCATGTCTGGGCCGAGCCACCTAGAGGTCAGTGAGGACATTGTTTAAGTATTCCTTGCAATACTTCGTTCTGCTACAAGCTTCTGAATAGTCTTATAAATAATTCTTTCTAATCTTTAAGTATTTCTAATCAACATCACATTTTGTATTATCGCATAGTAGTACAATAAAAACCGTAAAACAAAAGCCGAACATCATCTACGAACCCACAGTCATATATCCAGTTATCTCCCCCATCCTCGGCCGCAACCCATACTTACACATTTAGGCCTACACAGGGGGGAGTGTGACATAATCATCGTTACATCAAAACAGCATGCATGCTCAGTAAGAAAAAAAATCAATTCACTAATCTTGCCTTATTTTTCAAAGTTTTGCCGTTATGTTAAGTTATATTCCAGTTTATTCATAGTATGTAAAATCTACGTAATGATTTTGTCTTTAAAATTCTAAATTTACAAAGTTCAAGACGACGGTTATTAACGACTTAATCTAATAAGTCATATAATCATTAAAGAAACAAGAAAAAATGACGGTGAGTATGTTTTATTGAAAACTACTCCCGGCGCACTAGGATTCTAACCCCAACCTCTTTCAAAAGCGATCAAACCCGCTTCAGTGGTCGAATGGTTTAAGGCGTCACTCTCGTGTTAGACTGACCTGCTGATGACGGCAAGATTTGGGTTCGAATCCCGATCGAACCTACTGGGGGTGGTTTTTCCTTAATGGTTTCCCACTCTTCTTCCAAGCAAATGTGGGTAGATTACCTATATAATGTTTCCTCCCTCATCCCTGCCTGATTAGAGTATTCACATATTCGTATAACCTGAACAGATAGTAGGACGTGGTGATAAAAAACCCAGCAATGAAGGACAATCTGATTCAGACTCCTTAGACTGCTAGTTCATCGTTGCTTGCTAGCTACGAGCTAAGGTCGCGTCTATAAATAATATCATAAAAGGGGTCTAGATTTATTTTTTTGAACAAGTTCTTCCAATTTTTTGTTTAGAATACGCTCTATGATTTTTTTTTTTGTTACCAGGCCAAATTAAAACAAAGATGGCGCCAACTTTTACTCTACAGCGATTCGGACTGTTAGTGCATGGTTGTGACGTGTCTGGTTCACCCGTATAGACTGAATTACACCCCACCCGATCAAGATTTAACTACACGAATTGAAGGAGCAACCATTTCTCTTAGTTCTCCAGAAGCTATTCTTTTTTATTATCATCACTATTATTATTATTATTATTATTAGCACCGCGTCTTACTACCCGTTCGGGTTATACGCACTTACGCTAATGTGCAATGGTAGGGTGATTGTGAGATGAAATGGAGGACCTACAGTTTAACGTGGAATCCGAACCACGGTAGAGGCCTGGCATTCCTCACATTCACAAGTTGTGATTAATACACATCTTGTCAGAGGTGAAGGAAGGGTTTGGCAATCATATAAATCTGTGCCGGGACCGAGGATTGAACCCCGGACCCTCAGCACAGAAGTCTGACACCTTACCCCTAGACCACCAGGTCACCATCATCACTATTCGTGACATGCGATGTGTGCGTTACAATGTATAGTCCCACATGCATTCATTTCAATAAAAAAAAAAGGACTGCGTTATTACGGGGCTCTCATGCAAAAATGTACCAAATAACTTGATGGGAATCCATTGTAGCTCGCCAAAGATGGCAGCTCGAGGTTTTTAATAGCCAATACTGATCTTAATTCTACCTAATTCATCCCTATAATGTGATGTAAATATGCAAAGACACCCATTGGCAGTAAAACGCGATGCAACAACAACAAAACTTTGTTAAGTGTTTCCCATAATAACTTCATTTTATAATTTTTTTGAACTCATTTATTGAATCTCTAAGGTAGACAGATGTGGACATTCTTTTAGCTAAAGGGCAGCATGGAAACCTTTAATGGAAGAATGGGTCACCAAATTCTTTTTACATTATTTATTTCTTAATTGTAAAAAACAAACCTTTTTGTACACTCAGTTTACCCAGAAAAGTAGCAAGACCACCTTACACGTTTCCACCATAATGTAGCTTGTAAGTTAGGGTCGTAGTGTAGTCCGTCAAAGAAAGACTGCTGCTACCTTACAGGATAAACAGACTATACAGGCAATAAAAAAAACATTGAAGAAACATTGAAGATTATTCATTAGAATTTTATTAAAATTAATTATTTTAACGAGTAGAGAGCTATTTGTTCAAACCTTGTGTCATTTTCTCCATTTCTGGTTGAGCTGTTGTGTTTTTTAATTCGTCATCCGTAGCTATCGGGCCGCGTGCGACTTCATGGGTTCTAGTTAGTCCAAACTTGCTCTAAAACTCTAGTAGTCAAAATTGGATGGATATTTAAAGTTTTAAAATCTGACATTGAAATTAAAGGTAAGCAAAGAGAATTTCACGTGTTTAAAATTGTAGGTGGGTTAAGTAAATTAATGTTGATGTAATCTTTTTCGATAACGCTTCCCTCGAACTCTTTGATGGGGAACTCTTATACAAGTTCCTTGAATATGCTCTAGGTGTGCCTAGCAGACGCTTGGACTGACGTCTTATAGCTCTCTACCGAGCAGACGTTTGGACTGACGTCTTATAGCTCTCTAAACCCGCCTCGGTGGCGTAGTTGGCTAACGCGCCAGTCGTGTTGAGCCAGACCGCCGAGGACGGGGAGATCGAGGTTCGAATCTCGGTCGGGTGAACTGGGAGTGGTTTTTCCTAAATGGTTTTCCACTCTCCCTCCACGCAAATGCGGGTTCACTTCCTCTAAATTCAACCTTCCAAATTCCTAATCAATTAGTGTAATTAGTACTTAAGCGTATAACCCGAACGGGTAGTAAGACGCGGTGCTAAATAATAATAATAAAATAATATAGTTCTCTACCGAGCAGACGCTTTGACTGACGTCTTATAGCTCTCTACCGAGCAGACGTTTGGACTGACGTCCTATAGCTCTCTACCGGGCAGACGTTTGGACTGACGTCTTATAGCTCTCTACCGGGCAGACGTTTGGACTGACGTCTTATAGCTCTCTACCGAGCAGACGTTTGGACTGACGTCCTATAGCTCTCTACCGGGCAGACGTTTGGACTGACGTCCTATAGCTCTCTACCGGGCAGACGTTTGGACTGACGTCCTATAGCTCTCTACCGAGCAGACGTTTGGACTGACGTCTTATAGCTCTCTACCGAGCAGACGTTTGGACTGACGTCTTATAGCTCTCTACCGAGCAGACGTTTGGACTGACGTCCTATAGCTCTCTACCGAGCAGACGTTTGGACTGACGTCCTATAGCTCTCTACCGGGCAGACGTTTGGACTGACGTCCTATAGCTCTCTACCGAGCAGACGTTTGGACTGACGTCTTATAGTTCTCTACCGAGCAGACGTTTGGACTGACGTCTTATAGTTATCTACCGAGCAGACGTTTGGACTGACGTCTTATAGTTCTCTACCGAGCAGACGTTTGGACTGACGTCCTATAGCTCTCTACCGAGCAGACGTTTGGACTGACGTCCTATAGCTCTCTACCGAGCAGACGTTTGGACTGACGTCCTATAGCTCTCTACCGAGCAGACGTTTGGACTGACGTCCTATAGCTCTCTACCGAGCAGACGTTTGGACTGACGTCCTATAGCTCTCTACCGAGCAGACGTTTGGACTGACGTCCTATAGCTCTCTACCGAGCAGACGTTTGGACTGACGTCCTATAGCTCTCTACCGAGCAGACGTTTGGACTGACGTCCTATAGCTCTCTACCGAGCAGACGTTTGGACTGACGTCCTATAGCTCTCTACCGAGCAGACGTTTGGACTGACTTCTTATAGCTCTCTACCGGAAATCCAAATGTATTTGTGTCTTTATATGTGTGTCTTGGTTTATGGTTTTGGATCTCCACAGGAAGAATTCTTTAGTGCCTGGGAACACCATTGTAAAACAACCAGCATTGAAGCTTTTTCAAAAAATTATATCCCTACAGAATCCGTAGTTTGGCCTCTGATTGCATGAAAGTATACACAGATTGACTTTTTTGTCTCTCAATTAATAGCGTTGGCAAAATCCTCTTTTTTAGAATAAAAACTAAAGTTCAATATTTAAACACACAGGGATTTAATTATCCTCTGTCTACTTTCGTATGAGAGGCGTAAAACAACAACAAAAATTGTGAAATTTTTGGAATTCGACGAACATTTTTCTCTGCCTTTTGTAACCGGGCCCGGTAACTATTACGACTATCGCTCTCCACCCCCCGCGAAGAGGCAAACGGTCCACCATGTGCTCGGAGAAGACGGAAAGGACGAAGAGTTGCTATTCGTCACGCCTGCTACCCACCCCGCTATATTGCCAGCTTTCAGAAATAGATGACTGTCGTCAGATCCCGAGCACTCGACTCTACCAAGGCCTAAGATTTCACAACTTTATTCTTATTTTTTTTATTTTCTCACATCAAGAAAAAGTATTGAGATCATGAAAACAATCACTCTCGATATTATGACGAATCTTTACGTTTTATGTGAACATGAACCCCAAAAAAGTGGATTTTAAAATGCTGTCTGTCTTTGACCACAGATTCAAAACATTTTGATGGATTTTGTTCACACTTGATAGCCTATCTAGATTTTATTGGGCTATACCACATTTTTTTTTTACCCTAGCCCTTCATTTAAGGGGGATTTACTGATGAATAATTTTTTTATTTCCAAATTTCTCAAAAATAGCCTTAAATATTTAGTTTAAAATTCATATCTAGGATTTTATTGACATGACAAATCACCATATAGTTAGTTGGTTTTTGGGAAAAAATTAGTTGAAGTGTAGTTTACTGATGGTATTCTAAATATTTAGAAAAAATTAACGATTTTGTTCAAAATATATATCTGGAGATGTGTGGTATGACTAATATATATCACCACCCCCTTCTCGTATCTTACTGTGTGCCTAAGGATTTGTCAGGATGTATTTCGCCGAGGAAGGGGAGGGGGTAATATGAATACTTGTGTGAGTTCGTGATTGACGTTAGACTTGGCTTTTAAAAGGTTTATTGATACTACTATACTATTACAAATGTGATGTTAAAAGTGAAAGAACTAAGAGAATATTACGAAGCGTGGGACAGAACTAAGTGTTATGAGGCTTACCTAATGGCCTGTCTGACTTCTAGGTTGTCACTGCACGATCGCCGAACCGGGTTCCCTGGGCTTGAGCGGCAGCCCCTGAACTGGCACTTGATGAATCTGACGTCTTACCCTGCCTGCGTGGCCCCGAAACTGGTAGCGTGACCCCTAGGTTACGATGTTTTGTAGTCAGCTCATCAATCCCTCACATTTTAACCACGCTGCCGGCCTGGTTTCTAGCTAAGGAATGCTGCTGACACCACCTTTTGGGTCTGCTCCTCTAGTTTATTTATTTATTGAATCATCATAACAACCTCGTAATGTTCGTTTTGTCATTCGCAACTCACAATATATAATGTTTACACAAACATGCCTTCCAATTGAGGCCGTGTGGTTAAATATATTTGTTTTTGGGATAGAAACTCAATTATGGCTAGTTTACTGATGACTGATTTTTCAAAAACCTGTAATATTTTACGAATAGCTCTAATAATTTAGTTCCAAATGGGTATCTTGGGAGTGTTGGACACCGCAAATAACATTGTTTACTTTTTTTGGAAGTAAAAAATTATTTATAGGTAGTTCACTGGTGACTTATTTTTCAAAAACTTTCAATATTTAAAAAAAATAGTTAACTGAGAGGCTATACATGTATTACGTAACGCAATTTTAGGCCTTTTTTGACCCCCTCCCACCATATCACGCTCCGCAACGCTTTGACAACCCCCCCTACCCCCCTTAAGTTACGTAATGCTCCCGTTTCAGCTATAAAAAGCACCTTTTACTCATGTTATTTTCGAATGGGCTGGTTTTTTTTTAGTAGACTAGTTATTTTTACATCGGATTTTATAAGTTTAAAATAAAAAGGATTTTGAATAAAGGATGCAAATTTCTAGTCACACAGTTTAATTTGTATTTATTATGTATTCAGCATATAACCCGAACGGGTAGTATGACGTGGTGGTAAATAAATAAATTATGTATTCGGTCACTGAACCTTAAACAGCAGTAAAATGCGGCCTGCAACTTGTCGATCGTTGTTTTATTGATATGCATCAACATAAAAGGACGTGACAGTGTCTTATTGATCGCATCTTTGGCATTGAATATGAAAAACCGTTTAGTACTCCTGCAAATAAATGAACTACTAATTAAAAACTGAATGAAACACTTTTTAGTAGCCTACTTTTTTCATTTAATTCAATTTGATAAATTCAACAATTTTTTATTTTTATTAATTGTTTTATAAACTAAAACTTCACTACGTTACGCTAGCCTAAACCCCCCCCCCCCTCTACCCCATGTCACGCAGCGTAACTCTCTGATGGACCCCCCCCCCCCTCAAGTGCGTTACCAAATACATGTATGGCCCCTGAGGATTGCATTCCAAAAACTGGACATTTTTTAAACTGGTCCTAACGATTTAATTCCAAATTGGTATCTTGGGAATATTTAACATCACAAATAATGTTGTTTACATGGTTTTAGGTAAAAGTTAGATAAAGGGTTGTTTGCTAGTGAATGATTTTTGAAAATTATAATTATTTTGAAAATGGCTAAAACAATTTTGCTTAAAAAATATTTCTACAGAGTTTGAAATAAACATGACAAATAAAGCTGTATACATGTTTGGTGTGGGTGGGAGCTCGATTTCGGGTAGTTTATTAATGACTTTTTTAATTTGAGTATTAAAAAAAATGTATTTAACGATTTGGTTTGAGATTTGTATCGGAGACTATTTTACCTGATCAATAATAATGTATCTTTATTTACCCAAACTAAATTAATTTATGGGTAGTTTACTTAGAAAATCTAAAGAAAACTTTTTTAACATGGAACTTGAAAATTTAATTCGAATTGGGAATTTGGGTATAGTTTTTCATGATATATAAGAATACGTTTTTATTTTTACAAATAACGAGCAATTTTAAAGTAGTTTTAAAAAAGAAAATGTATATAAATTTTAATTTGATTTAAGTATATTTGAATAATTTGGTTTGAAATGTATATATTTCACAGCCATGAGCTAGATTGAAATGTTTATTTTGATTTGCATAGCTTTGTTGGACTTATGTGACTGAAAGCGCTGGCTTAACAAACTTGGTGTAGTGTATTAGAAAACATTAGAGAGGAATGCTGACTACTCATAACAAATTTGCACTAGTTGTGGAGTAACGAGGCCAGATAGGGCCATTAAAGTCTGTTTTGTTGTCGTCGAGGATGACACATTATCATTTATTTCGGAGGCATTTATTCTGTCAGACGCCGGACTATAGCGGATTAGAACTTTGGGTCATCAATAGTACTTGTGCTAGAGGGCAACCGCTGTGTCCAGAGTACCGAGTTCGATTCTTTTGGGGGTCGTTACCCGTGTCTTTCGTTCCAACAGTTTTAAGTTTTCACGAGTAAGCCAGTTCTTCCACGAGTGCAAACGTCCACGTTCTTATAGTTGTTTTAAATCACCTTTAACATCACATTTTTTTATCATCTCTTAGTGCTACTATTAAACCAAAATACGAAACCTCCAGTATCATTTCGAACCCAACCAACTACCTTGCCACTGACACAACCCTACCCTGCAAGCTATCCTGACATCCAACCCGTGGAAGGAGGGGAAGGCGACATATATACAGAGTGATTATTGTGATTAACAAGATGATGTGTTGGCTTTTATGAGTAATATTTATTTAAGGGTAGATTACTCAAAATCTATTTTTGAAAATTATCTTTGAATCCATAATCCATAATACACAAGATGAAAAAGTTTGTGTGGTAGAGTTGCTTTCGATGCGTTAAATTATATTAATAAGGGAATTTCCGAACAATGTGAATATTGTGTATTTTAAGGTGATGCACCACCTGGTCAGGGATAGAACCACGTGACTCTGCAGGTTGGATTCAGGCATAGGTTTGTACTCTTCTACGTGCCCGTGCCATAGTGGTCAGGGAGACTAAATCCAGGTCTGACAAACCTGCATCGGTGGACATGAAATATAAACGTCACTTTCATTTAGTCTAGTTTGCCAATGACATGTAGTTTAGGGGTCTGAATCACGGTTGTGTATACCAAGTTTAGTTTTTCATAAATGGTTTCATATTTTCCCTCCAGACAAATGCGGATACATTTCCTCTGAATTCTACCTTCTTTAACCCTATGACATTAGTGTTATTAAGTGGAAGGACTACCTTGTAAAACTTGAGAAGCGCTATCAGCGCAACTCCTAAGAAACGTCCATATATTGAACTATTTGGACTGTTTAGCCGACACCGAACTTGAGTTGCGGTGTTGTCATATCTGTCAAATTTGGTCTAAAAGAGTGAGAGGGAGCGAGCTAATCTGTTGTTTACATGGGTCAAGTTTCTTGCAAGGGAAAGGCTAGAGTGCGGCTTTTATCAAAGACCACACTATGCAGAAATCTGCTGCTTTATTTTTAGCTTGAACTCAAATAATCAGTTGTATGGTTTTCTTAATTCTTACCTTGAGGAAGAAAACATTTTTAATTTGACGTTCTCGTATTAGACTGGTTTGCTGGTGACGAGTTTGGGGTTCAAATCCCAGTAGTGTATACTGAGGGTGTTTTTTTAAAACGGTTTTAAACACGCTATTATTATTTATTTATATCACCACGTCTTACTACCCGTTCGGGCTGTACACTTATGTACTAATTACTCTAATGTGTTAGGCATCAGGAAGGTTAAATTAAGAGGAGGTGCATCCATATTTTCGTGGAGTGAGAGCAGAAAACTATTTAGGAAAAACCACCTGTGAGCACCCGACCGGAATCGAACCATGATCTCCCCGTCTTCAACATGTCAGTTGAACACGGTGAGTAGCACATACTATTGGACTTGATCTCTGGTGGTGGGGAGATTGAAATTCAAATCCCAGTTGTGTGCAATAAGGGTATTTTTCCCTAAAATGGTTCCCAATCTCACTCTACGCAAATGTGGGTACATTAAATCTAAAATGTTACCTTCCTCATTCCAAGTTCATGCATGTGTACAACTCAAAATGGAAGTAAGTCACAATGAAAAAAAAACTATTGTGATGACTACCAAGAGTGTCGGCGAAACTTTATTAGTTTCGGGCAAGGCAGTTGTAAAGAAATATATTTTTGAGGAGTTTTTAGGGGAATGACTCAAAGCCAATGGAAAATGTTTGAAAATGGAATGCCACTAAAAGCTATTTGGGGTGGCCCTTAAGCATTTAAAAATAATAATAGATTGTTATAGAATCTATTTGAAATTTGATGCAAACCATCTTTCATCTTCAAACTAGAGTATATCAGAGGGAACCAAACAAACTGGAGGAAGACACATTTTGATGGGGGAAGGGTGGAGAAGAAATTGGTGGTAATACCCCGCCCTATCAAACCTCCCCCCTTCCCAGTTCACCCTCAATGAGTAACATTGGATATATATATATTTTTTTTTAATTTAGCACCGCGTCTTACTACCCGTTCGGGTTATACGCTTATGTACTAATTACACTAATGGATTAGGAAGTGGGAAGGTTGAATTTAGAGGAAGTGAACCCGCATTTGCGTGGAGGGAGAGTGGAAAACCATTTAGGAAAAACCACCCCCAGTTCACCCGACCGAGATTCGAACCTCGATCTCCCCGTCCTCGAAGGTGTGGCTCAACACGACTGGCGCGTTAGCCAACTACGCTACCGAGGCGGGTCATTGGATATAAAACTATCGACAGACACATCGTAGAATGTAGATCATTTCCTCAGCATCTGACTTAACCCAAGCTATGAGGGGTGAGGACAGTGTCTGATAATAATAATAATAATAATAATAATAATAATAATAATAATAATAATAATAATAATAGTGATAGAGATATCTTATCAATTAACATAAAAAGTGTTTATTTTTTTATATCTTTTTTCATGGACGCAGAAAATTGGGGGTCAGAGATGTACCCTTCTTTAAAAGTGTTAGAACCCTTAAAAGGCAGGGGGGCCACACACATATGTATAAAACATAAATAAGAAATTGTGTTTTTTTACTTTATTATTTACTTTAGTTTCTTATATTACATCATCCAGATACTACTAATAATAATAATTTTAATATAAACTTAAAGACGCACTAAAATCTCCTATTGTAAAACTAGCTTGACCGACATTAGCTTGTAACAAGTACAAAGACATAACTATGCAGTAATTGACCCACGGTGGGTGACTCCAAGGAAAAAATACACCACCGTCTCCAAATCTTATGAATAATTGTAGATCATTAAAAATATTTATACATTTATTATTGGAATTATTTTATAATACGTAATAATATAGAGTGGGTAGGTTAAATTTAGAGGAAGTGTACCCACATTTGCGTGGAGAGATAAGAGTGTAAACCCATTGAGGAAAAACCACTCTAAGTGCATTACCATACAGCCATAATATTTGATAAAATTTTTGCTGAAAAGTTTCAATATAATGTAAAAAACTTAATCTGAATTGAATAAAACAATATTAATAAATATTATAAACAAATCTATAGTCAATTATCAATATTAACACTTATAGAGGCTAAACAAACATTGATCTCTGTGAAATTGTCTACACTTTCCTCCAAGGACAAGCTAAGGGTAGTAGCTCAACAGTCAACATATCTAATCCCTGCAGCCTTTATTGATTCATGTGCTTCTTAAATAATTTTTAGTAAAGTTTTGAAAATGACCTGACAGCTGTTTCTATTGATTTTACAGAAAAATATGTACATACATTTTTGTACAGCATAAATTATGCGCAATAAAATGACTATTGAGTAATTTTTTATTGAATAATGAGATCTTTACGAAACAATGATAGGTCTGAAAGACAACGCTTTCATATATTACCAAATTAATTTTGGGTGGGTGGACCTGCGTGATGGGCCCTATTTTGAGCGTGGGCCTGTGGCATTCTGCCACCACCCTATAATTACACCAATGAACTTGTAGCTATCAAGAATTTCAAACTCTATTAACCTATTTTTTTATTAATTATATTCGATAATCAAATATAGCTTTATACGTTTATACATATTTTAACATGTATAACACTCGCTTTGATGACCTCATGGTCTAACGCGCTACTCTTACAGTAGACTAGACTGCCAATGATGGGGAGATCAAGGTTCTAATCTCGGTCGGGTGTACTAAAGTTAGTTTCTCCAAACTGGTTTTCCACGCTCCCTCCACGCAAATGCAGGTACAATTTCTATGATTATAACCTTCCTGATCCATAAAACCACTAAACAATTTTTGAAAAAAAATCTATTCACAAATTCTCTGTTTATTTGACAAAAATTTTAATCCGACCATTTACCTCAGGAACTGAAAGAAAATATTTTGACCAGATTAAATAATATTATATACATATATATTTATATATAATATGATGTAAATCAAAATATAATATAATATTATATTATAATATATATAAAAATATTATATTATATTATTAAATAAATATTATATATCTATATAAATAAATAAATATATATATATAAAAATATTATATTATATTATTAAATAAATATTATATATCTATATAAATAAATAAATAAATAAATATATATATATATTCAAATTTGAAGATAGCATATAGAACAATTTTCTGCAAAAAGAAAGATTTTATTTTTAAAAATGTATAATTTTTATAGAATAAATATTACACTTATTGCCTGTACTTCAAAAATTATAAACACTAACTCTAAAAAAAGTATTTGAAATTACAATAAAACATAAAGAAATATACTGCAAGAAAATGTTTTTCACCCAATTGTATAGAAAATATCCATCCATCGATTTTGACCAAATTTGATAGGCTTGAACACAAGTTTTACATTGAAGCATGATCATTTTATAATCTATTTCTCCCTTATCAATCACTTTTGTGTCAGGGACGTTAATAAAATATATACACATCACTAGCTATTTTATAATTTTAGCTACACACATTATATAATAATAATAATAATAATAATACATCCATTCTACAACTTTATACATTCAAAGTCCTTCATCAAAACTTCTGCAATGAACACAACGTTTTTAATTTTATTAGGGACCTGTGCTACAAATTTTGGTTGAATTCCGACCGCGTGAATTGAGGTGTTTTTCCTCGTGATTGCTCATTTCCTCCACGCAAATGTGGGAACACTTTCTCTTAATTACCGTATTTATTATCTACCCTACTTTATTATTGTAAATTTACGGATAACATCAAAGAATATTAAGAAGTGAAGCATTTCTAATATCACAAGAACAAAAAAAAAAGACATAGAAATAATCTTTACACTGCACACTCTTATATATGTTGAGTAACATCCTCCTCTTAGCATTTGTGTTCCCCCCTTCCCTTCCTCTCTAAGGCTTACGTTATTTCCAAATCTTTGACTATGGCACGCGAGGGGTGCGAGAAAGTAAAAATTATATTTGTGATGAAACTATTTTGTAAAATAATAATTGTCAAAATTAAATATGTATCTGTGTTAATGTTATTAATTTTAAAAGCGCGGTGGTCAAGGCATGTTCAATAGTCCCCCCACCCCGTTTCATTATCCACCTTTACAATTGATAGCAAAATAGTTTCAAGATATTTATCTATTGTGACAAGTGTATTTCTTGTTCAAATTGTCAATACTGTAGTCCAAAATGATTTAGTTAGCCCCGTATTATCGATACCAAATTATTGACTCTGTTTACAGATCAGATTACCAAAGGTAGGGCCAAAGTGTTTGATTGGTACACCAAAGTGAACCGAGCCCGTGTGGGTTTTACGCCGATGTACTAATTAAGCTAATGTGTCAGAGAAGGGTAAGGTTGCTTTTAGATGACTTACACTCACATTTGCGGGGAGGGTGAGTGGAAAACATTTTAGGAATAATAACCTCATAGCACCAAACTGGGATCGAACACCAATCCCCGTCCTCAGCAGTCCAGTTTTTTGCAAGAGTAGTGCCTTAAATCATGAGGTCACCAAAACGGGTCCTGTAATTATATTAATTAGGTATTCTACGCACATTATTTGAAATTAATGGATGGATTTTAAACTACAGTATTAAAATTGTATTTTTCATGCAGAAATGATAATAAATTCATGACACTTTTTTTTATCCAATTCACAAGAGTAGAACATTTATTTTTCTTTCGTCTGGTTGAGAGATAAAGTAGTTTTTTATTTTATTTTCTTCGATCTCTTTTTACAGAAACGGCTTCCATTGCAAAACACGTGGTATTCACACAACTGATTTAATAAATGAACGCAGTCGAGTTGATATTTTTCCTGAGAACATCTGCTCGTCACCGTGCAACGCTTGGCATCACTGCCATGAGTTTTCTCGAGAGGTTCATTTTGTTCAACCTTACACCGCTAGGTCACAGGCTACTGCACCACAACACTTTTTTGAATCAAAATAAAACTGTACCACTTTATTTTAGTTTAGAACAATATGTATGCTGAAAAATGAATGGATAATTATTCTCAATCATATTTACTCGGTTTATACTTTGTCTGCAGATTTTTAAAAAAAAAACACTAAACCAAGAAAATACGATCATGCAAAAATTATTTAAACAAAGCTGCTTACAAATATTTAACTTTAAACTGGCGTTAAATTATACTAAATGATAGAGAAATGTG
Organism: Timema podura; assembly: GCA_033556935.1. Classification (NCBI taxonomy): domain Eukaryota; kingdom Metazoa; phylum Arthropoda; class Insecta; order Phasmatodea; family Timematidae; genus Timema; species Timema podura. Next base: position 59,810,489 of record JAVRXN010000008.1, read on the forward strand.
TTTATTGTAATAAAATGAAAACCGTTTTAGCCTAAGTCTTCCCACATTTCAATGACAAGCCCAGTTTGTTTCATGCAGTGATCTTTAAATTATTTTTTTAAACTTAAATTTGAATTGGCTGGGTAGATAGGAATAAACTATAAACCATGTAAATGAATTGATATTTACAGTAGTAAAAATCTGATTAAAATATGTATAATAGTTTTCTTAGTAATCATGTACAGAGAAATCGCCTTAGAAACCGGCCGCGCTCATCTCTCATGGTGATCCATCCCCTTAATTAATGCGGGTATCCCGAACAAGTAGTAAATAAGACGCGTGGATAAAAAAGTGTTTAGTGAGTGCATGCGAATATCCCGCAAATTAAAGTTAAAGTTCAAGCTATTTTCAATTATAAAGAGGGGAAATTCTTTCTCCGTAACTTAGTGACAGTCCTGTACGTAGTACTATATATTTTTTATTTATATGGTTGCCACTTTTTTTTATATGAAAGGAACTTTACAACCTTCGTCATAATATAATGTACTGCAACACACAATAGTTGGAACTTTACCCATTGCAACGCTGCAGGATGATTCCCTCCCACCGCTTCCATCCTCAGTCCCGTGGAATTTTTCAAAATGTTTGCAAAAATATAACTTATTTTACGGTATATTTATAATATTTTAAGCTTTCTTTCTTCAAAATAACTATCAATTACATTAATATTAGAAGCAGCTATGGCTCTTCATGCTATGTATGTAAGATTTGTACCATCCGTTTGTTGTGTGTGCCGTGTTCATGGATAAATAGATCTTTTAAAATCATGCTATTATTGTGAATTTCTGTACAAAGGGGAAAATATATAATTTATTGGCCTAAACTAGTAAATTAAAGAAAGATGAAGACCAGTTCACAATAAAAGCTAATTTATGCCTTGCTACGCAGCACTTTGTTTTTACCGATTGCTGGCCGGGCAATTTTCCATTTTACATACGCAGTGATAGATTGTTGAAAATAACCAAAGAAGGGTTGCAGTTTTGTTTTCAGTTTGTTTCACATGCGTTTAAGTAATATTCTAATTTAGTTTTGATATTCAGTACGTGTTTTATATAGTATTGGGACTGTTAATTAAACAAATCAAGCCTCCACCTACATTTTCTTCATCTTCCAAAACGGCTGCTAATAGCAGCAGCTCCTCTTCCTAAGTAGTATCATCTGAGATCTGAGCTCAAACAAGACATTTTGGAGAATGACATGATTTAACTTCACTGGAGCAGACCAGAAATAAACCACAGTGAATTCAGTAGGGAAAAGAGGAACCATAGCTTAGCAATAAGTGTGAAATTAAACTGACAAAACCATATCATACCATACCATACCATACCATAGCTTAGCTTAGCTTAGTGTTCTGTGTGAACCGGTTTTAAGACCCATTTAGGGTTAACACGACAGTTTATACTTTAGGGAATATGTTTACTATTTTACTCCTTCAGCTGTTGGTAGTTGCGCAAATAGAAAACTATTATAGTGGAGATTGGTGTGGGGATCATTTAATTTAGTCACGCAATTATTTCTATACATTTTCCCAAGTGGAAATTTTAAAGGTACTTTTAGTGTTCACGATAATTATTTTTTAATATAAAATTGTAAGCTTGATATTACATTTATCCTTTGCATTCGATAAATATTAAATTTTTCATATTATAGTTTTAAGTAATATGTTACAAGCTTTTATTAAAATCATTTGAGGTATTTCCGAGTGTGCGCAGTTGGGATAGCGCATCATTACGTAAATAATAGGCTATGCATTGACTATTGTCGTTATTCTCTTAAAATTAAGAGTAGGTAAACTTTAGTGAATGGAAAGACAGGTGTCTTCGTTCAAAGGAAGGAAACTACTTTTACTTTCGAGTTCGAAATTAGGTCTACTTCTGCAGCATGGAAAAAACCCATTAAGATTGATGTTTCTTGCTGATAAAGCCAGGATGGACTTCACGCTACGGTTAGTGAACCTTGTAATAATTCACGACCCATGAAATTACAACAAACAATATAAAAAGGTTGTCTTTTCTTGGAGTACAAGTAGCCCGTAGCGATGAATGAATGGTATCGATGCAAGATAGGCATTTGTCTCTTTGAGCTGTGGATGATTGAAGTGATATACTTGTACGAAACTTTCTCTACAGGTATTGTTTGCGGTTACAGTATCAGACTCTGTTCTTATAAACCGTGGGCCGGTTTCAGCCGAATCCACCTGGTCACATATAAAGATGTTCATGATTAGCCTACATATTGTGTAAGCGTAGTGGCGCGTGTCCTTAGTGACCGGTGTTGACTCTATTCCTTTCCGTTTTTCATCTTATTACTTGGAGAAAAATCTGAGAAAGCCGATTTTAGTTTGGGGTCTTAAATATTTAGAGTGGTCACAGCCAGGGAAAATATGAAAAAAATGGAAATATTAGGAAAATATATATTTTTTGGCGTTTGTGCGTTAGCATCTAAATTTTAAACCCAAGTGAAAATTCTTTAATTCTTTGTAGTTTTCGCTTAAGTGATACATTTTTAAAATGTGTCAAATTAATAATATGCTTTTAAAATTAAATAAATAATTCCGCACAGACGGTTGAATTAATAATTTGGTGTATAGATGAAAGAATGAACAAAGAGCATTTTGTATTTTTCAACGTATTTGATTTTTTTTATTCAGCACCGCTTCTTACTACCTGTCTGGTTATACGCTTGAGTTCGGGTTATACGCTTAAGTACTAATTACACTAATGGACTAGGAATTAGGAAGGTTAAATTTAGAAGAAGTGGACCCGCATTTGCATGGAGGGAGAGTGGCAAACCATTTAGGAAACCCCCCTAGTTCACCCACCGAGATTCGAACCTCGATCTCCCCGTCCTCGGCAGTTTGGCTCAACTTGAATCTGGCGCGTTAGCCAACTACGCCACCGAGGTGGGTAACGTATTTAATTAAATATTATGAGATTACTATGTAAATTTTTTTACCAAATAAACTTGGAATTAAATCTTTAATTAAAAATATAAGCCATTCTTTGGTGTTTCTGAGTGTTTGATCTTCCTCTATTTAGATAATACCTATTAGAAAATCAGCTTTATTTCTGCTGTCAATTGTTTTATTTTCGAGGATACACTGAAAGACTACTTACCACATTAGGGCTGTTAATGTTATCCAACCGCCCGGGCTCTAACATTCAAACTCGTTCAACATATAAATAACTACTTCTTAGACTTAGATAGTTTATTTTTTATTATTCGAAGTGAATACGATGCGTCTAACCTCTTGAGTGACATTAAAATAATATCACCCGCACCGGTGCGCTCACGGACTAGATGTCAAATTCACACAGTCTGGTTTGTCTTAAAACCAGGGAGTCAGACAGAAATACTTAACGGTTTCGGTTCTGGTTCCTAAAAATGTATATTTACTAGTTTTAATTCCATTAACATATTTGTAAATAAAACATATCACTAATATATGATATAATACAAAACAAATTATTTAAATAAAAAATACAAATAATTCAGGAGCTTGATAATAATATTTAAAATTCAGGGTTCCATTTGAGCAGGAGATAATTTTATTTTATTTTTGTTTGCCAGAACTCTAAAAAATAAAATAAAAAAGATGGCCTTTGTGGTATAGTGATGCAAGCTTTTGGCTATAGATCCAGAGGTCCCGGGTTCAATCCTTGGTGGTGCCAGACTGCTTCTGTGAATCACTGGGTCTGGAATGGGATCAAACTTGGCCTCGTAAGGACAAATGAGGAGCTACTTAAATGAAAAAGTAGCAGCTCCTATATAGAAAACTGAGATTAACTAACGGCCGAAGGTTTCGTCGTGCTGAGCTCTATCTGCAGAAGTTAGCAATCAAACCAGCTACCATGTCTGAACTAAAAGGAAATAGTCTAGACCCGTTTCTAGTCTATTTGCTGAAGAAAAAAAAAATTAAATCAGCTGTATAGTGTGTCTGTCAATTATTTTTGTGTGCATATAATAACTTACATTATTTTAGGCCCTATTAACAGGATATCAAAATAATTTTAAATCATTCATTAAATTTAAAATTAATATTAGTACTTTCTTTAAGTCCTTAATTTGCAAACACGAAAATAATGAGTTTGCGAGGTTACAAAATGTAAACTAGATTCAATTTAACTTAAGAACCTAATAACTAAGAACTTAATATCCTTGATGTGTAACTCACTTTCCATGTCATTTAAAGACATCTGCACTGGATAATATTTATTTCGTCCCATCTATTAAATAATTTAAATAATCAAATATTAATAAAATTATAAAAGCCCCTTTGAGTTACAAACGATAAACAAAAAACTGCACAAACGTGCTCTGAAAGTTCAGGGGTCAGAATGTGAGGACAAATAGGCCTATTCTAATAAAAACACATTTAAAAATATTGTTGCATCCTTATATATAATTATTTAAACATATTTTTAACCTCTTGGGTCACACTTGCACGATGACCTTGAAATCTTGGGACAGGTGTAGTTGATAGTCCCCCCCCCCCCCTCAATCTTTCTTTCACACTTGTTCCTTTCTTGTATGTGAGATGGCGGTTTGCTCAGTGAAAAGCTGTTGACAAGCGTAAGTCATTAGCCCACCTTTGTTGAGTCAGGAAGTTGGATGTGGTCTCGTGGATTTGGGAATGTGTTTTTGGAAGCCCTTACAAAGACAATATAGGCTTACTAATTTAAGCGCTCTTGAAGGGCTACGCTACGATGTAATTCTCGTCTTATCTAATGTGTGTTTGTGACAGGCCTTTTATTTGGACTGGTTAGGCATGGTTAAACAACTTTACTTGGTGGAGACTTTGTAGGTTTAATCAAGATTATTTCACCTGCCTTTGTTTTGCTTTTATTTATTTACCACGTCTTTGTACCTATTTGGGTTGTACGCATACACTAATGGAATAGGAATGAGGGAAGTATAGTTGTATAGGAAATGCACCTACATTGTCGTGGAGGGAGAATGGGAAAAACTACCTTCACTGCACCTGACTGGGATTTGAACCCTGATATAATCACCTACAAGTCATTCTAACACGAGAGTGATGCGTTAGACTATGCGACCACCGATGTGGGAGTTGTATTTATTAAAACTAGTTTTTGTAAGAATACCTTTCATGCAATTTGGTTGGTTGTTTGTTTAATATAGACTGGGCAATATAATTGCACAAAACACTAAGTTGAATAAAGCAAATTTAGTACATCAACATCCAAGGTGTCTACAAGTTTTAAATAAAATTAAATTGATTTTGGAAGACTTAATAGAATATTTTTATGAAAACTAATAATTAGACGGGTGATTGTAAGGAAATATATTCGCGTGGATGGAGTATTGTAAAACTCCAATAAAAATCACACTATGATAGCCACCATAAATGCACCCGGTAAGATTCGAACTAATACCTCCAGACTATTGACTCGAACCACTCAGCCGCTGCTTTAATTCTATAGATGTGCTGAAAGTATTAATTTATTTTCGGATTTATTTTTTTGACACAGCATATGTCTAAACCTTAAAAGACATTCTCACGTTTATTAATTTAAGTCAACACTGTTTTATGATCATCGTGGTGTTTACCTAAAACCATTTTCTCTCAAAACGTAGTAGACATTTACCGAGGTGGCTGGGAGATGGATATAAATATGGTGTACCTACGTATATAAGCCCATATATTAAAAAGAAATATATACGTGTGTGTGAAACATTACATGAAAACATCTAATGCATTGTTTATTTATTTTTTAATATTATTGCATTCTTCACAGAGTCAGACGGTATTATTGCGCATCAGTCTGCCAAGCCCGCCGAAATGCACCAACTGACTCTACAAGTGACACCTTGACTCCATTCATCGCTCATTGTAAATATATCTGACCAGAGAGGCAAACTTGATGGGAAAACCGGTCTTGATAAATGATTAGTTTACCATACATTCACTAATAGTGCGTTTATTTTAGTAATCTAGCTTTTTTTAAATATACTAAATTTGCTTGCTACTGTGACCTACGTTTTTAGCTTCAGTGTTTTTTCTCCAGGCTATGAACACAAACTGGAGACCATTGGCGCCTGATGGAGTTCGCGCGTGTCAACTCTGACCCCACCCGCTTTCGCATCCCTTTAGGGCTAAGAAACTTAAACGTTGCTCGAACTAACTTCTCGAAAAGGATTGGGCAATGCAATCATTCACTATACACTAGCAATCCTCCGTAATGTGTGAATGCCTGTAAGAAAGGAACACATTTATGAGTGCTACCCCAATACGCTGTAGCATTATTCAAATCAAATTATGAATATTAATGGAGTTATTATAAAAGTAACCAGTTTACAGAAACTATGGTAAATATTGGCTCGTGGGTCCTAGTACTTACTTTGTAAAATTGGTTAATTTTTTGTTTCAACGATCCTGACTTCTCCGTTGAAGTTTTTCTAATAAATAATTACAACCTCAATCAATATATTAATACTATAGTAATGAAAATATCAGAGAAGCTCCCCAACAAGGTTGATTTTAGAACACACATTTGTTGATTTAAAAGGCAATGGATCTCCCCTCCCCCATTTTTTTAAAATAAATCAAAACTGGCTTAAACGACGGACTTAGTATTCCATTTCCAAGTTACTCCAAAAATTAAAGGAATGGGTTAGAGATTTTAGCCCGCACATTCATAGTATTTCGGATCATTATTTTTTGACAGTTATAAAGATTACATATCTATTGTAGTTGTTGATCTCAGTGGTCTTGAGGTAAGGTGCTCGTCTCCGATGTTCGTCATTTCAAACCCAGCTGAGGCCTATGGACTTTTATTAAGTGACCAAAATTCGCAGCACAACTTCTTTCAGAGGGGAAGTAAAGCCGTTGGTCCCCTTATCCCTGGAAAGTACGTGAAAGTATCTTTCCGGCAAAATTGGTAGGCTTTTTCGAGCTCACTCTCAGAACTCACTCGGTTTCCTGGGAAAATATCGAATGTTAGTGTCAGGAAGAGAATAAAGCTGTAAAATGGGTCCACCAAAACACATATGACACATTTTCTTAACTTTCCATAAAAAATCGTCGACCCCGAGTGAGCGGGATACTATGTAGGAATAGAATAAACCCGTATCTATTGTAGTTACACCTCCACTGGACAGACGTTAGTCTCGCCAAGTGTGGTTTGCTGGTAACTGTGAGCTATAGACTCAAATCTTATCTGGGTGTACTAAGGTGTATTATTTCCTAATTTTTTCCCCACTCCCACACAAATGCGGACAAATTTACTTTAAATTCAACCTATACCCTTAGTGTGAATATGCGAATAAATTTGACTGGTAATAAATAATATGCGTGTCCGACACCTTAGCTCGGTCGATAGGATGTCTTTCTACTAGTATATGGTCCCGGGTTTGATTCTTGGTATAGCAGAACAATTTATATTGGCAAAATGTGGGTTTTCCCCTTTCAAAGTGATGAATTAGCGGCCGGGGATTGGATGCTATATCTGTTTTAGATTTAAAGTAGTTTATAAGTTGTGTGCTGATATAATCAGTAGGTTCAGAAATTGCATGTTAAATACCTCATATAAATGAAAAAAAAAGTAATGGCCGTAGAAACAGCTTAACTAAATCATTTATTAATATTATTGTCGTATTTAGTGGTGAAATATTCGCAACTAGTGAAAAAAAAGCCATTATAGTATATTTGAATTTAATCTTACACCAGGTCACGTGGCTTCACATTGACAGCTTCACGAACATCTATAGACAGATAACTTGCGAATATGGGTACACTAGCATGTAAAACATTGGCTCCAAAAGGCTCGACAAGTGTTGAAGGCAGCATATTATCCTGAAAGTTTCCAGAAACTCGGGTCGACCTCTCACTCGCAGATATGAGAATAAAGTGCAAAGCTGTGTCGTGTTGGGGCCCGGAATGTTCCGGGTTCGACCTCCTTACCGTCGGCCTCCACAAAACCTTCACACAGCATGGGGGTTACGACAGATATATTTATCAAGGTACGCTCTTGATTTCTACGACGTGTGGTAAGAACACGAGTTGCTACTTTGCGATATGTTTGGGTACGGCAAACTTACCTAGCGCGGCGTGGGTTGGTGGATCGTTAATTCATCGTCGAAAGCGAGGAGTTTTTTGGCACGCAAGAGCTTCATTTTTAGTCTGGGGTATTTAACCCGACTGATTATATCAAAACAATACTCTCAAACTAACTTAATTATAGAACTGAGAGAACATCCAATCCGCTCATAACTATGAAAGAGGAAACCTCAATGCAGAATTGAACCTTGAACTCTTAGTATACTAGTTTGATGCGTTATCAATGAGCAGAGTGTCTGACAAGAGTTTGTAAATAATTGAGAAATGTTCCCCACGATAGGGTTGTTGTGTGATCACAGGAGCTTATATGTCATGTACTTAAAATATAATCCCTAATTAGAAAGTGCATGTAAACTCCCGATAAAAAAAAGTTGGGGGAAAATCCCAAATAAGTACCTTTAACGGCTATTTTATACCTAGCCGCAATAACTCTTCTTTGATAGACATATTTAGAGTTTCGTGGGGAAAAGTACATTTTTTTTTCGAAAATAGAAAAGTTTTCCTAATTAAAATAAGCTAGTAGTTCATATCCATGTTGTCACATTTTTTTAATTAGACGTACACAGACAGACCTTTCAGTTATTAATTTAGGTATTGATTATTCGAGATTAATTTTTGTTTGATTCAACAATGGTAACGTACCCCACGCTCCTCTAGCCCCGGAGTTTATGCCCGAACACACCGCGTGTGGAATAATAATTTAGCCCGTTCTTTGTGCCAAGGGAAGTGTAACCCAGGCAGCAGCGAGTATAAAATCAATAGCGGGCGAGTGCACGTTTGGCCGTGACATTGGCTGGGTGCCCTTGCGAGCGGGCTTCCTCCCCTCCCCCCCCCCCCACCACCCCACGACAAAATGTTTTCGTGCTCCTCGCAGTGATTTACACTTGGACGCTCTCTCGTTTTGCACCGTGGGGGCTAGGAATACGTGTTACCTAGTCACGGAAATAGCTTCGTTAGGTAAACACGCGTTCTTCTTCCCCCCTTCCCCTTGTTCTCCTATGTGTGGAACATTTCGCGGCGTCTCTTGAGCAAGGTTGGTGTATATCGACCCCTCAGGGATACGAGTCATTGCGATGCCAGTGAATTGCGTTCAGAAATAGAACTAATTAATTCCTAGCGCACACTTATATTGTTGTTGGTAAGGCCCATTGTGTTTCGGTATGTCGGGAAGTTCGACCGACACAATACCTCAAGCTGGTAAAGTGTCTTCCTTGGGATATAAAAGTTCCAGGCTGATTCCAGGCTACTATTATTAACATTAAAACTATAGTATTTGAATTGGTCGCAGTGCTTATATAAATAATATAGGTCTATCCGTTGTAAGAATTTTCTGACAGTCAAGAAAATACTTAAGATGTACCGCTATCACTGTTATGCATTAATACGCCAATTGTGTTAATATTACTAATACGTTCAGCAATTAAGGCTACTAACCGCTTCATTTTAAGAGATAAGGATAAGTAAAGCTATTTTATTGGAAATGCACCCACCCACACTGGCATGGAGAAAGAACGTATAAATCATAGTGATTAATTTTACACTGTCCAGACTCTGATTAGGTGATTCATAATAATAAAAAAAGTTATCTCTTGACAAACGCAGGTCCTGACTGTTCGATGACTACGCGAGTGTTCTCATCTCCGTTTTCCAACAGGGTTCTTTACGAAGACTTTTCTTCTAGAACATTCGGATAGCGTGATGCAATCGTCCCTCGTCTTTCCCCCTTTGGTCTTCTTGCTTGGGTGGCGATAGAGAGATCCAGAAGGATGTCGAACCGCTTAAATTAGTGTGAAATATAGTGTAAATTAAATAGTCATTTTGAATATTATCACGTTGGATTAGATCTGGTTGTCTACATGAATTGATCAATAGGAATGTGTTAAATATAATCGTTACATATCTATGGGTGGAAAATTGAACTAAACTTATCAACTGAAGTAATTTTATTTACTGTGGCCAAATAAAGTTTTTGTTATAACAACTTATTTTCCGTTTTCTTCCTATTTTTTTCCTTGTTCAAGTCAAATCACATTTGAGTACATACATGATATGGTTTGCATTGGGTGCCATTTTCAAGTTTTGCTCTTATAGGTTTGTAACTAAATATAAGTTCTCTTTGTGAGCAAATATAATTACCCCGGCGGATAAACACGGAAGTGTTTTTATTAATTGTTTCCGTATGTCAAAAAATAAAAATGTCCAAAGATACCTTGGACAGTTTAGAGGCTCAATCTACAATAAGGGTTTGTTTCTGAATGTTGTAGCCCAGTATCGGGCAAACACTTTCCCATGAGCCACGACTGGCTTCTGTAAATGCTATGCACAGAAAACAAGACTCTAAGTTTGGATAGAGTTTTTACTCTATTTAATGTGTTCCCTTAAACTATCTAGATACGATCGTAAATACATTTAGTGAAATACTGATTAAAACAATTAACTTGTTTACAAATACATCAAGGGGATTCACCGTACCATTTTAATATAGGTAGAGCTAGTTGAGGTCAAATAAATGCATTTGCTTTTATTAATAATATATTTGGCCTGTTTTTGTCTTGGGCGTGGTTAAATTTTTTGGATTTTTTTTTAATACTGCGTCTTACTGCCCGTTCGGGTTATACGTTCTTTTGGAATATTGATATGATAATCTTTGTTGAACATTTGTAAGCTTATAGAAATATTATAAAAAATAAAGCTTTTCGTTTACTAAATGTAATTTTAATTCTGAGCTAGACATTTTTTAAAAGAGGGAGGAGAGGGCAGATCATGGAGTTCTACAAAATATTAAATGTTTATGAACCACTGCTCGAAAGAAATTAAGTATTCTAGTAGAAAAACACACAAATGAAATACAAATATTTTTTTAGTTTTAAATTTAAATACACGTTTACATTGTTGTCATTGTGAGGAGCAATGTTGCATTTTTCCACGAGTTGAACAATTCTAGGTGTCAAGGACAAACATTCTCATAGGAGATAACTTTTTATGTTTTGTTTTGTATCTTTATTTTGTTTTTACTGTCACTAAAGTTGAAAATTTGTATTTCTCTTAGCAATGAAGGATCCTCACGCCCTCTCACCTCCCCCCCTTTTTAAAAAAAAAATCTCAGGTGATTTTCCCAATTGCATGGGACACACCCATCCTCACCCCCTCCACCTACTTTGGGATTCGCGGCTTTTGAGGAAAACTCCCACGAGCCTAGTAAAATTTGCAATATCACCAACAGTTGGGTTACTTTAGCTCTTCTTTCTCACATTTTTGAAAACCATATGGTCGAAACTTTATGTCCCCCCTTAATATGTTGTCCTTTAATTATTTAGAGAGTACCGGTTTATCTTTCCACCAGATCACGGAAATGTCGTGTATAGGGGGAGAATTGAATCGATGCTATCGTTTGTCATCATTTCCTCTAAACTTATCAGATTTTTCTCCCGGCTCGTGTTGAACCTAAATGAGGTGTAGGTAATGTCTGGTGCAGACATTCCTCTTCTCCATGTTGGGTGTGAGGTCAGGGGGGATGGTGGGAATGTTTCCCTCGCCCGGTTCATGCTATTGTCAGGGCCACTGCGTGAGGGGCCGTTTCAACCTGCTCTTGACACATGTTATTGGGGCGCTCCCTAACTCGCTTCTCAGAGATACTAACAGCTCGTTCTGATGGAGACTACAGCTCGTCTATTCTAGATGGAGAGTGGAGACTACAGCTCGTCTCTTCTAGGTGGAGAGTGGAGACTACAATTCTTCTATTAGGGGCCTACAGGTGGAGAGTGGAGACTAGAGCTAGTCTATTCTAAGTGGAGAGTGGAGACTAGAGCTCGTCTATTCTAAGTGGAGAGTGGAGACTAGAGCTCGTCTATTCTAGGTGTAGAGTGGAGAGAACAGATCGTCTATTCCAGGTGGAGAGTGGAGACTAGAGCTCGTCTATTCCAGGTGGAGAGTGGAGACTACAGCTCGTCTATTCCAGGTGGAGAGTGGAGACTACAGCTCGTCTATTCCAGGTGGAGAGGGAAGACTACAGCTCGTCTATTCCAGGCGGAGAGTGGAGACTACAGCTCATATAGGCAGGATTTGACTTATACAATCCTGGGGAGAGAATAGAAAATAACATTGAGAAAATCAACACTCTCTGAACGACGAATTGATTTTAATGTTATTTATAATACACATTAATCATCTAGAAAATAAAGTTCAAACGACAATGACATGATTGATTAGACAATTTATTGGTCACTAGACCTTTAGTGTTGTTATAGTCGTCTCTAAACCTAACTTCGTCCCAAGTGAGAAATGGGGGTTTGGTGTTCCCATGCTGCCCTCTGATTGGTGAAATGGGGGTTTGGGTGTTTACATGCTGCCCTCTGATTGGCTCTGAAATGTGTGGAAAACTTATTTTTTTCTCGCCTGTTGTCACAAGGGAAGATGAAGAAACTTAAGCCCCACCGGTATTTGATCCGACAAATCCTTTCACTTGGGGGTTTGAACATTGTTTTAGGGTAAAACGCTGCTAGTAGTATTGTGTTTTTTGAAAACGTGTCACGTCCCACCACCAATAAATAGCACGTCTTTTTTTGCACTATTCTGCACAATAGTTCCCCATAACTAGTGGCACATACTGCCTTTGCACAATGCCAGCGCTAAATTGATACATAGCCATTTAGTGGTAATCTCGTTTGTGGCTACTTTTAGTAAGCCTTTGCGAAGCTTTATACCCTAAACTGAATCATGCTAGGATTCGTATTTGAAATTCTAAATATTAATAATATATGAAAGATCAGAGAGTTAGAATCTAAATACATTCCAGATTCAGTTTAGATAGAATTTTTGAAATAAGAATATAAAATTCAGACTTTAAAATAATTTTGCTTAATAATGAAGTTGGCATTGATCCATTTACTAGCTTGACCATAAAAACTTTGGAATTTAATAAAAATATATTGAAACAAATTTTTTTTGGGCATAGTTGACCGGGAGGGATTTTGACATCCAGGTTCGTTCGCCTCATGTGTATATTGGCACAGAATGTAGCCCAAGGTACACCATAGGTGGTTGTCCATACGTACCCGTAATGAGGTGATGTGTTGATAGTGGTTATGATGTTGTGGAGCCGGGGTGAGTCTTAACCTGACTCAAGTCTAGTTAACCAAACTCTGGTGACCATTGGTAGTATTCCCCCTTAGGGAAAAAATACCAAAGGTGTCAGCCGGGAATCGAACCCGGGTCCCCTAGGCTCGTAGCCAGGTGCACTGACCCACTACACCTCGGGGCCGGTTACTGTGTAGTGGTCTTATATTTTTTATTGAGCTCAATTAAATCAAAATATAATTTGACCTGACAGATGCAAATCACATGGGTTGTGTATATTTAAGTAGTTTTTGGTAACTTCTGTAAGTTTTCCCTATCGGTGTATTACTACATTTTACTCGATAGTGTGTCTTCAAATTTATACAAGTATTGTGGTTTTGCTATCGGATGATGGTGAAAATTTACAGTAGATTTATTGGGCTTGGTACTTTTTAAAAAAATTATCAAGTTTTTCATTCTTGTTTGTCAGTTCTAAAAAACATAAGTTTAAGTCATAATTAATCAGCCAACTCAATAGTGCCAAAATTTACTACTAAGGAAAAAAAAAAACAAGACATCTTACTGTTAACAGGCACATTACGAATATTTGCATTTGTTTAAAACTACAAATATTTGAACAGGGTTCTTGTACCCACACCTATGTTCGCATGGCCTAAGGCGTCAATCTCGCAATATACTGTATTGACTGTAACTGAGAGGTCTAGGCTCAAATCTTGGCTAGTCGCATTTGGAATGAAATGACTCCTGTACATCACTCGAGTGGTGATATACAGGTTTCGGTCATTTTAAAATTTTCTTTAAAAACGAGAATTTATAGGAGAAGAGCGACTTAAACTTAAGATAATATTACAAGGCTTTGCTTATCTTAATATGCGATTGAGACATGAATTTAATAGCATAAGCATGCGCATCTATAGAAATTAAGAGGCTATTGAAAGTAGCTTATATTAATATTATAGTTGACACGCGCCTGGAAAAGGCATGGAATTTAGTGTAACAGGGAGAAGTTAGGGGAATCTTAATTTTTTTGAATCATATATTTGAGGTGTTTAACGTGTATTTTCTGAACCGACTGATCATATCAGCACACCATTTATAGACATACTGAAATCTAGAATAGAGACAACATTTAATCTCCGGCCCTTAATTCATCATGGTGAAAGTGTAGACTCACATTTCATCAATGATACATTTTTCGATCATACCGGGAATCTAACCTGGGACCTCTAACTTAGTAGACAGACATGCTACCGACTGAACTAAGGCGTTGGACCAAGGGACTAAAATATGTTTTCAATAATCTTCTAAATTCGTAATATATAAGCTATACTAGCGGACCCGACAGACGTTGTCCTGCCCGAAAGTTGGCTTTTCGTTTGGGTGGCATAGTTGATTTCGATAATAAAACAAATACTATGTGATCATCACAATTACAAATTAACAATGAACTCCTATTAGTGAATAATACAAATATTACAAATTCAGTGTTTGTCAAGACAACATACAAAATAAAACATATTTTCATTTTTGGCATTTCGCCCACAACTCCACAAATATCAGCTGTATCGAAAAACAAACATAACTATGAATTATTCTCAGAAGTTCAATAATTATTCATGAACTTTTCAGAAGGCTTTAACGGTCAATTATTAATATTATATTCATTATTATAAATATTGGGGGGTGATGGGGGTGGGGGGTAAATTTTGAGGTTACATATTCTGATATGCAAATAGTCTAAAAAAAAAATCCCCCCCCAAAAATCCCTAAAAAAAAAAAAAAAATCATTAAACCCGATTGCAGCGCTACATACCGAGTCCAATTGTGAATCTAAACCATCCACGGACCCACTTAAACACACACAAAAAATTTCACCAAAATCGGTCCAGCCGTTTAGGAGTAGTTCAGTGACATACACACGTACAGAAGAATTATATATATTAAGATAAGCTTTATCCGATTAATGCTATTTTGCAAAAAGTACTTAGGCTACACAACCGTCTTAGGTAATTATTTCAAGAATTTAATAGAAACATGTTAAAATTAATACATATTTTTATTTATAACTTTTTATTTAAAATATTAGAAAATGGCATTTTTTTGTCTGGAACACGTGGAAAGAGTCATTGAATTTCAGAACTTAAAAATTGGATCAATCCTGAATAAACCTCATTAGTCCTTTTCCGTTATGTATTTATTTCTTTCCAATAAGTTGTGTGGTGACCAAAATAAAGAAAGTTAAACATTTAGTGGTATAGCCAACTAGGCTACTTAAGTAAACAGGGTTTCTTTGACTAATCCTGTTTTTAATCGATCCCCGTTCTTCCAGGGAGAGAGAAAAAGACTGTTGGCCTTTATAACAAGATGTGTGTTCATTATTATCCATCCTATAACTAAACCGCAAATAAATGTTATAAACATGTTCATAACTTATTTAGCTTCTTTTTCCAGAAATAAAATTGGCAGATAATTGTTGCTGCAAAAAATAAACTATATAAACACGTGTTACTAATCAGATTGACTGCCTTGTTAAGGGTATAGTATAACCTCCAACCAGGGGCTCATAAAAAACTTAAAACATATTTTGTACAACCTATTTTATTCACAGATTATTGTCAGTAATTCTAAGAGGCTTCGAATACATTTTTATGACATACAAAATAAATCATATACCTAGTTTAAGTTTCTAACTATAAGGGATATTATTATTATTTTATGTTTCATTAAAATACAAGCACAACATGAACATATTATGCATGGATTGGCATCATATTTTGCCTAGTTTTATAATACACCAGAAAATGTAAGTATTAAGGGTTTAAGTTGAAAAATTAAGCATTTTTTTACATTTTGTCATAAGTTTTAATTGAAATAAAAACAAGGCCTAAATATTTGAAAAAAATAATCAAAAAATGCAAATTCTGTGCTTTTAATTATTTTAGTTTTCCTTTAAGGTTTATTAATACTTACATAGATAGTTCTTTCCACATTTTTTTTTCCAATAGTTTTTATGGATATAAGATTAAGCCTTGGTTTTGTGGTGCCAATAGTAGAGGCACAATATGGGGAGTGCTTAGTAATAGGGGGGCAGGAAACTCCCGCCCCGGGCTCCCAAAGGCGTTGGTACGCCACTGCTTCCAACTTCAAAAAATAAAACAAACTCGCAAACACAACTATATGAACATTTTCCGAAATAATGCAGGCTTATTTAAAAAATAAATAATGACCGGTGTAGCTTAGTCTCAACACTACCAAACCTAAATATGTGCCTCAATGGCCTAGGGTGAGTTGATAAAGGGGTTTGGAGGGGGATGAGGGGCTTACCAACATGGCGACAGGGCTAATTAATACGTTTCCCAGTCCTCTCTGTGTAGGTTATGTATTTTTAATAAGTGTCTGGGAAGCGCGTCCGCTTCTCGCTTTAGGCTAATGTATGGGTATGCAAATGTTTGGTGAACGGAATGTTGGGTGTGTTCGGTTGTAGCTGTCTACAAAGTACTGACACCGGTTTTATTATTTCATTGCTCGGTTCGGGCTTGGCGTGCGCTCGTTGGCCGGGTCTAGTTAAACGCTGGTGTTTAATTCATCAGAGCTTCCGAAGACCAGGGGAAACTGGAATTGGTCGGGAATGGACAGGACGTTGATGACTATGAGAACCCGAGGATGGGAGACCACATGAAAGTGACAATTTGAGTCCTTAATACAACAAACAATGCTCAAGTGCGATTTCTTTGCAATGCATTAAATAGAATAATACAACTTTAGTTTTATAAAATGTATATAAAACAATGTACTTAGGAATTAGCTTGTAGCTTAGCACTCCTGACTCTAACCTGGTATATGAGGCACTGCTATTACCTCTGACATCTGACATTTTACCCCCTCTCCGCCTCCTCAAATGGCTTACAACACTCTTCCCAGGTGAGTATTATTAAGTTGTTTTTAGCCCACACTGGCACAAGAGCCCCAAAAAATCACTATTTGATGTTTGAGCGTGCAACCTGCACCGGTGAACACGTGGACAGTGGTGTGAATCTCGTCTTCTCTGGTTTTCCGGTGATTGTTAGGACGTGGTTTGACGGTGGTCGAACCTGAACTCTCCTAGATAGTATAAGAGTGACGGAAGTTGCCACCGTGACCCTTGTAAGCAGATTCCCTAAGATGTGTGGTCTTCAAATATTTAGCACCACGACGCGCCGAGGGGTTGCAATCACGGCCCCACTCCGCCCGAATGGAAGTACGTGCCCGGCTTGCATGTGGAGTTGCGACCTACTCCTAGCACGTGCTCGCCTCGCCACGCTCTTCATACGGGCGACAATTTTTTTTCCACTTGGTATTATTTGGAGATTCAGTGCATGCTCACTAAATAGGAACATACCCTAGGACAGCCAATGACCTAGAAAAACACTTTAGACAACTGAAGAGACCGGAAAGCATAACCTAGGATCTAGGACAGCTCAAAACCGGGAAACATCACCTAAAACAACCCATGAGACTAAATCATACTTATTTAAGTAGAGCCCTTAAGCTAGGCGGAAACTTGAAATGGACTTGAATCAGGCGTTAAATGTCGCTACATCTGGGCGTACGCGTGCGTAAAAAAAACCTATGAAAACACAAGAAAACACGAGAACGGATTTTTTTTTTCTCGCCGCATCTTAGTAAGCTTTCGGATTTTACTTATTAGTAAAATAAGGGCGAGGAAATCAAAGTAAATATACCCGCATTTTCGTTTAGGAAGAGTGGAAAACCATTTGAAAAAAAAAATCCAACCTCAGTACACCTGACCGGGATTCGAACCTTCAATCTTCCCGTCATCAGCAATCCAGTCCAACGCGAGAGTGACCAGCTATACTATTCTACCACTGATGCGGGAAGTACTGTTATTACTCCGCTGCATAGACCTTCTCGTGTAGCCACAGTAAAAGCAGATTTTTCAAGTGACATTACATTGCTTGCCTCCTACCGAACGACATTTACTGCCCTGTATGGCCCGTAACGCTAGGCACATTATTCCAGCGTCATCTTTCATTGACTTCAAGCCACATTTACCGCTCGTCTGGCCGTAGCCTCTGTTCTTCATTCACCCCCCCACCCCCCTTCACCCCGGTACTTCCATTCTTTGACATTACTGGTGCCGGGAATTAACAATAAGTGTGACAAGCCGATAATTATTAATGTTGCTTTATTCGTGGCGGAGGTTACTTTCCTCCTCCTGAAACATTTCGATTAATTACACTGTGCGCCACCATTAATCAATAGATCATTCATTAGCCCGGGCGCTGCGCTTGTACATTGAGCATGTGTTGTCAAGGTCGGTTGAATGTCGTCCGGGGATACGTGCGCGACGTATAGCCGGTTCATCATAAAAACAACCTTTCAATCAAGACATGTATCTAGGATTCATATTATTGGGTAGAGGAGGGCGAAGGGGACAGAAACTCCCTACAATATGTTCTCAATATTTTCATTTCCAAAAGTTTGCTTACGGTTCTTACATGAAGAAGTTCATGCTGATTGATTCATGACGTCACAGGCCATGAAATACCGCCAACTCTATTCCTTGAACTATTATAATGTACCTATATGTTGTAGTTATTTTTAGGTTTTAATACCTGTTAATACTATGCCCATATGTACAAATTACGCTAGTGAGTTATGGATGAAGAAGGTTGAATTCAGAGTAAATGTCCTCGCATTTGCGTGGGTAGAGAGGGTGAAAACCCATTTTCGAAAAATTACCCTCAGTACACCCGATTGAGATTCAAATCCTGATCTTCCTCTGATTGACAGTCCAGTCTAACACGTGCGTGACGCATTAGACCATGTGACCAGTATAGCAGGATTGTATTTTTTTAAAGGGTTGGACAAGGTTCTTCTTATTGCAATCTGAACTTGAAATTATTAATATAAGTTAATTGAGCTAATTACGGGTATGCAAGGGTAGGAAAGTGTGGAGAAAGTTAGTGAATATGGATTATGTACGAAGTTTTTTTATAGCTATATTCACAGTTTATTGCCTACCCCCTAAGGGAATGGCGTGAGTGGTAACTTAAGTATGTATAATATGTAATTTAGGTTTTTCAAATCAATCATGATAACGTCAATAGTGTTTATTTTATATAAAGATTTGGCACCAACGAGCGTAAAAATTGTTTCCCAAGAGTTATTTAGAAAAAAAGTTATGACACCGTAAATTACAATCATAATTAATATCAACGGGCTAATAAATGAACAGTGTGATCCAATTAAAATCTTGGCATGCATTTAAAATATATATCATTTAAATAGTAACTTTAACTCTGGTAACTTTTATATTGTCTGGTAAAGGTAGCTTATGGGTTATTCTATAAGGTTAACGATCCCCAAACATTCTTTTAAAATTAATACCAAATGCAAATTATTTGGCTATACCATTATTTATTTTTAGTCAGCCTCAATACCAACTTCTGTTTCTCCCTCGCTAGTTTCTCGAAGATGGTGCGATCAGGATGGTGATATCATGACATGAAATATGTTGGGTTTGTTAGGTTTAAGGTTTCCGGAAGTTTAGAGCTTTGTCATTTGTTATTATCTATTTTTATGAGAAGAGGGGGCTAGCTGTCTCTTTGGCTTACTCGCGTTGTGACGTTAGGTTCGATACGTTTGATTTAGCTTCTGTTAATGCTCCCCTGCATAAACTGGCTCTAAATGTAACTTTGGTCCAATCCAATTGCAACCTTCTATTTTGACAACATTGATAGCATTGTACTTATTATATAGAGTTTTTTTTTAGAATTAAAGTAACAGCTAAATTCTGCAAGACTTGACTTATGCATGTATGAATTTATATTTAGTAGCTTTTATATCCGTCTAATTAATTTCTTCCTACCAAAATATGACTATAGATTAAGAGAGGGGAGGGGAAAAGACTCACACCAAACTTAAAATTATTGATTCCAAACAAATAATGTTGATTAGAGATTAAAATAGTTTCCAAAAATAAAATCAAGTCATTATAAAACAGTAGAATAACTCCTATTTTCACTTGAAGGATAATTATTTATGGTGTGAGAGATTATATATTTATAAATGCGGCATTGTGTATATAGCTTTTATCACAAATTTTGTATTTTTTTTTAATAATAATGCTTATTGTGAAAATATCACCAGATAAGTTAGTACAGGTCGTTTTATAATAAAATTAAATAAAACATTCTTTCACTAAATCTGTTTCATCTAATTTCTAATTTCCTATTAAACTAAACGTTTCCACTGTAACAATATTATAATAATTTCACCAAACGATATATTGGACTATTTTACATGGTAAATATTAATATAATTATGTTTATTTTTCTAAAATATGTTAATTTAGGGGCGTTAGGGAGGTTTAAAATTTCCAAAAAATGGTCATTAGGATCTATTTTAAATTTTGTGTATGTGAGTATTTTTTTATGATATTCAGTGGCGTATTCTGGTTTCGACGTGTCTGTCCACCAAACCGTTGGCAGGCTTGCGTCCCAAAATATATTTACTATGACGTTAATATACTCGCAATCAGAGCCCCACTAGCAGCATTATGCTACATCGATATTTGGCAGTAAGATATCTATCTACATTTGTCAGGTGCATACAAAGTCCATAACCTGTAGTGTTAATGTTCACCAGCAGCAGTCACCAATTCTTTTGTCGACATGTCAGGCCGCCAATCTGTCGCCTAGGATGAGTCATATTTCCCTAAATAGATTGACATAATCAGGGCTATGGGTAGGTTAAGTGGTGCTGACAGAGCGCTCAGTCACCGACAAGATTTCAACGCTAGATGAGCTCTGGCACGGTTGCGCAAATGCTGGTTCACATCCTCACCTGCTTTAATCTCCAGGTCAATTGATTAAATTTGAATTTTTTTTGTGAACAAAATAATTACTTTTATTTTGAACCAATGAAAATTACTCTTAAGGGGGTAGGGATGGGGAAGAAACCTGCATTGGCGTGAAGGGAGATAGGAAAATGCCCTATTGGAATTCGTACCCCGATCTACAAGCAGATGAGAGTGACGCCACTGAAGCAGGTAAAATATGTCTATCAGAACGGGTTTTACCAACGCAAAACCCATGTCCTTTCTGTCCATCACCCGTGTTATTTTTCTGTCTCGACAAGTCTGGTCGCAAACCCTGCGTTAAGTATAAGTCAGCTACCTAGGTATTTTCTTGTACCGCCATGTCGAGACACCACTCTGGCTTCAGGTATGAGTCATCACCCTTAGCCTATTCTCTTATCAACATGTCGCACCACCAAACTGGCGCAGAGGATGATACTTTTGGTTGGAGATGGACCGATTTGACAACAAATAAATAATGAGTGTGCCTCTTTGAAAAGTACATTTACTCACCTATATTTGTCAGCGCAGTGTTATCACTCATCTTGACTTGCATGTTTATCACTCGATGGTATATTCCTGTCTCGACATGTCGAGCCGCCAAACAGGTGCCGAGGATGATTCCCAAAATACTTTTGGTTGGACATGCACCCCTATTGCGCATTTCTGCCCCCCGTTTGTTGAAACAAGTACTCCCTTTTACCCAGTTTTGTTCCCCTTTTGGTCAAACATGCACCCCTATTGCGCGATTTTGCTCCCTTTCCCCCCATTTTGGTCAAACATGTACTTCCCCTTTGATCAGTTGTATTTCCATTTTGGTCGAAGACTCACCCCTATTGCGCCATTACGTTCCCCTTGCATCATCCAAACTGCGATTCTGACGTCATCAGAGTTGCGACATCACCTGTGGCCTATTCAGACATGTCGTGATATATTCCTGTCTCGACTTGTCGTGATGATGTCACTGGGGAAAACCCACCCACCTGAAAATAGGTCACAGGTCAAATTGGAACCATAAGACCCGTACCCTTTTTATATTGCTCACATTTAGTAATATCCTCACGTGGACAAAGGCGTCAGTCTTGTCTTGTTTGGTTTCACGAAGGTAGAGTTCGAGCACCGGACAACCCGAGATGTGTTTTACAAAATAGTTTTCTACTCTCCCTTCATGCAAATGAAGATACAGTTCTTCGAAATCCAACCTTACTCAATCTTACCCCCTAAGTTTAAATATGTGATAGTCAAACGTATCGGGTAATAAAACCTACAGTACGGCAAAATTAAAATAAAAAATATTTTACTAAAAATTTCAGGTGGATCAAATATTGTGCATGGTTTGGTTTGGTTGGTTGTATTACTTTAATTGTATTCAACTTTAGACATTTTCTCTATCTCTCACTCTCTGAGTCCGTGGTTCACTCTCATTCACCATCAAAGTTATTTCTTACACATTCAGGGATAATCTTTTTAACTCTCTTTTATAAAAAATGGGTGCATTATACTCAACCTCATATTCCCTTACCTTCATTGTTTGGTGTGAGCTAGGGTGCGGGAGGTCGGGACTCAGGGTCGAGCCGGGGGTGTTTTCCTCCCCCGATATGGTTTCCCGTTCTACCTCTAGCTAGCTAGTGCTGGTGTAGTCACTTTAAATTCACCCTCGTTATATTCCCTTTGGACACTGATGGTCGTTAGCCTTCTGGCTCTTAGGGCATAACAGAAATAAAATAAAACAACTAATAGCCATAGCCCAATTTTCACAGGAAGAGCCTTTTCTGACGGCTAGAACAGTTACCAGATCTATTTTTACATATTAATTCGTCAAGTCACGTGATATTCAGATGACACTTTTGATAGATATTATCAATACTTACAAAATAACACTAACAATATAGTAAAATGGTATCACTGTTGACCGAAAAAAAGTTTGTATTTTATAAAAGTCTTTTCCTATTAAAATTGGACTTTTACCCCCCCCTGCAACTCGTGTAAAAGTGTCGGCTGTTGTGGCATGGGAACCGGCCCCACGTTGTCGTGGCAGGGAGATGTCAGGAAGCGGATGACGATACCGGCGTCATGTGGCACCCGACCGCGCACCCACCTCTCTCGTTTCTACTCTGACAAACTAAGACAAAGTTGGACGCCCTCCCTAGTTAGAATAACAAATCTGTTAGGAAGTTTGCTGCAGTGTCACTAGGTCGGTTTCGTTTTTACCGGGATTTCCACCTCATGTCACACTATCCGTCAGGGTTATACGCATGTATATTAAAAGATGGAACGTTTGGATCCCTCGAATCTAATGGTATTCGAGAGATTTGAGATTCATAAAAAAAATCTAAAAAAAGGTATCTTGAATACACTATGAATACCTTAACTAGATAAACACATTTTAAGTAATAAATTGATGAAAGGAACTATATAAACTTGTGATAGCAAAATAACAAAAAAGGACGAAATTGTATTAAAAAATGTTTTCTTAGTTGCTTATGACGTAATATCCATGATACACATAACATATTGTGTCAGTGGCATCAAGTCTTAAATAATTCAATTTAATTTTTAAATATTTTTACTTTAACTGAATCGTACATTTAAAAAAAAATGATAATTTTAATTTGGTTTTGAGTTTTGAAAGATAATTTGAGATTCGGATTGAATAAATATTGGGTTTGACCCATCTATAATATTAATTACTATATTGTGGTATGGATGTGGAAGGCGAAATTGATAGGAAATGTTCCCTTATTTGCGTGATGGAAGAGGGGGACAGCTGTTTAGGGAAAAAAACAAACCACTTTGATATATATGGCCTGGATTCAATCTTTGAACCCCAACTTCTCCGTCACTCTCAAACCAGACTAAATGAATTTTGTTCCGTATCAAAATAACCCTTCCCGTCCTATTTAGGCGTGCGCTGGACCGGGCGAGACAACTTAGTTGGTCCCGAAAATTGTAATGAAAGTACTGTACCTTTCTTTTATTGAAATGTTTTTAAAAAAAGTTGTTTTTTACCATATTATATCACTAGGATGTTTTTATCAAGAAACATAATATATATATATATATGCCTTTATTAACTATAATTAATTAAAGTTGCTCATTGTTTCTTAAATTCTCTTAGTTTTAAAAAAAGGTGTGGGGTAGGTATTTTATTTCTTGTTTGGAGGGTTTTAAACATCAAATTTAATATAAATAAGCAAAAGGTAGATTTGATATCCCCCTGCCTTTACCTTCACCTTTCCCCTCCGTGTTCTAGTTTATTGCGGGTACATTATTCACTAACTGAGCAAACGTGTATTGACGCCCACTTGAATATTGTGACAGAACTCTGCCGCATTTCAGCAAGTAAGCGTCATTTTCACCTTACATTTTATAAAAAAGCTTAATTTTTGGTGGATTTTTTTTAAAAACTTGAAACCCACATTAATACAAATATCAAATATTCTCCTAAAAACATCAATTATTCTCAGTCATTTTTTAATTGAGTCAACTTTTTATTATTTTTAAAAATCTTTTTTATCTTGTGCGAAATCATTTGTATTCGTTTAATTATAAAGAACAAATTATTAGGGAAATTATTATTGAAGACTCCCTACTTGCGTTGAAACGCCCCGCAATCATTTACCGCCTGAGCTTCCACGCGATAAACTTATGTGGCTTTAGCACATAATAAAATAAAACTCTGATATAAAATTGAAATAACTGGTAGGCCTACTGAGAATTAAAAAAAATAATTAATTATATACTTTTAATAGAGATTGGGCATAAAAACTTCAATCCGTTGTTGGTCTTATTTTACATTTTAAAAATATTCTAGGGCCTATCATTTAAATTTTGGCTTGGACTAACCTCCTACTCTATCAAAACATTTGATACATTCAAGTATCGGCTGATCCTAAAATGTTTTAAAGCGATGTGCAACTGCTATCAGCCGGGCTCATTTGGAATGGTTATAACCATAGTTTTATTTATAACATCTACCATCTTTGATAATGCAGTTGCACTTCCTCTAAACTACCCTCCTCATCCGTACACCTTAGATTAAGCCAGTAATAACTTTGCTGGCAAAAGGAATATTCAAAATAACATGTGTGAGCAGATCTGTTCTATAAAGGTGATAAAACTATGCCCTACATCTTCAAGTAATACATGCTGCTCACTGGAGGTTGCTAAATTTGCATCTGTCTCCGAGTGTACCGTACGTTGTCAATGCCACCTGCTCTCCCCGTGCACTGCCAACCCCTGTCATCCCACCCAGGAAACAAACTCACCCCTCCTAAATCCCTCACCCTCTCTCACTTCCCGTTCAAGTTATTCGGACATGTTTGTTCCCAAGGCAAGCAACGTATAACCGCGTGGCCTGAGCTGGAATACCAAGTGGCCGTGTGGCGTTGACATGCGCGAGACCAGGATTTGATTCGCTTTTCTTTATCTCCGGTAGGAGCTCGTTCCAGTGGACCAAACCAGGGGCATTTGTCTCCCACCCCCACAAGATCTAGAATTTTCAAAAATTTCCCAGCAAAGGACCACTCCAAATAGCTACTAGATCTAGAGGGAATTAATTTTTTTTTAATTTTTGGACAAAGACTACTCCGAAAATCTTCTAGAATAATCTAAATTTTTAAAATTTTCAAGGGAAAGACCTCTTTGAATAGCTTTTAGGTGGATTAATTGTTCTTGCAACATCTTCCTGAAAAAGGATTCTTGGATTCCCCTTTGGCCTGGAGGGCAAAACTCTTTATTTTTCTAACTGACCCATACCCCCTACACAAATAGGGTTGCGCCACCACTGATTATTCTCATCAAATTAAACATTAAAAAGTCTCTTTTTTGGAAAAAATATTACGGTAAGCCTACCACTATGCATGCTAAGAAAGGTCCAAAAGTTACAAATTAAAAAAAAAAGGACTGGAAGAAGAGCTTTGATACATTGTACCCTAAACTAAGGTAACTTACATTATTGAAGTTGCTGCCCTTAGTTACTATAAAAATAATTGTCCATAAATAAATAATCCTCTAAAATTTAATTCTGGACACAACCTTGATTATTAACTCCCCCACCCCCAAATCAAATTTCTGGGTGCGCCACTGGCTCATTTTCTTCTTAGTTTAGTGTTCCAATCTTATTAACCATCTGTCCTTTTACGTACACTAATGGAGAAAGAATGATAAAAGTAGAGTTTGGAGGAAATGTTTGTCAGTATTTGCTAGGAGGAAAGCCATTTAGCGAAAAACACCTGAATACACTCAGGTTGGAAATTGAACCACAGCCTCCCTGTCATTGACAAACCAGACCAGACGAGGTTGACACTTTGGGCAGAGCACCCACCGATGTGGGACTTTCTGACTTTCCAATTTCAGTGCTGACCCTAAATATTTTAATGAATTACTCAAAGCTACAATTATTTAACCACAGTATTAATTTATAATCAAATAATGTGTGTTTTAGCTGTGGTTTTTTTAAAACTTTGTCTTTGCGATTTAAAGTAAAATTTTCCAGTGAAAATCTAATAAGTAAAATTTTAATTTATGATGTTCAATAAAAGCCGAAATTCGAGATATGTTTTAATGGCTAGACTAATAGTTTAACAACTTTGTTCACCAGGTTATTGCCGTCTAGACTGGCTGCATGATTATTTGGCATGACTTTTACTCGTAAGGACTATCTGCTCAGAGGCTGGGTTTTTCACTCTCCATCCTGGGGAATGTTGGTGCAGTTTTTATACTTCTCTATATCCTTTCCCTGACATAATTTATCATGATTCTTACCAAATTAATCGTATTATTAAAAACAAAAAAAAATTTGGTTCTATTTTTAATTTTTTTTTTTGTAAAAATGTAACATTTTCGTTCGTACTTTTTTTTAGTCCTTCATTGGGTATTCTTATAAATTATTCCACCTAGTAAGTTGATGTTGAGGGAAGCATGACAAGTTTGAGGTAAACTTGAAGTTATTCTACGTTACTAAGCCAAAAGTATCTTACTTCCAGACTCAATAATAATTTAGTAAGGACGGCTTATATATTGAAAGTAATTTCCTGACGAGTTTTGAGAAGGGTGGAAGCCCGAAATAATAATAATAATATAATAATAATAATAATAATAATAATAATAATAATAATAATAAAAAGTTGAAACTTGATGCCGTAAACAGCCTATTACGTGAAGCGCAGTGAAAAATGGCGACATGAAACTTGGGGGATATCATGTCTACTGAAGGTGCACATGATGCCTTCTCGCTTAGAGCATGGAATGTTTCAGCACGCGCGCCTGTCAAGTGTGTGAAGGGGAAGTTTGCAAGCCTGATCTGAATTTTAGTGACGTCACGGAATATATATTGAATAGTTTGAAGGGTCGTCAAAAGAGTTTGCTTGAAATCCCGTGAGGGGTGGAAAGGGAAGCACAAAATAAAAAAAATAAAAATATTTTCATTCAACCTTTTTTTGTTACAGTGAAATTGTTAATTTTTTGTTCTCCAGGCACGGCTGCTCTTCTGTGGTTTTCTCACTTATTCCCCGTACTTGAGTGTCTGAAGATCGTGTCTGACCGGAAAAATTGACGCTATTTTTTTTTTTTTTAGCAACATGGTTTCCTATATTATTTAGGGAAATTGAAGACCCCGGTGCAATAACGAGGCATCCACTTCGGTGTCCACGCGGTCTAACGCGCTACTCTCGCAGTAGACTAGACTGCAGATGACTGGTAAATTGAGGTTAGAATCTCGATCGGGTGTACTGAGGGTGGTTTTCCCCAAAAAATTTTTCCACTATCCTTTCACGCAAATGCGGATACACTTTATCTAAATATATCCTTCCAAATACCTAAACCATTAGTGTGATTAGTACATACGCGTATAACCCGAACGAGTAGTAAGACGCATGTGATTTAAAAAAAAGAGCTCTTCATTTTAGAATTTATTTTTCCAAGATATACAAAAACTGTTTATAAAAATAACTAGTGTGAACGGAACTATGAAAAAAAAATGTATGTTGTATACAAATAACCTATTTTTCATAATAATTATTCTTATTAAAGTTATTTGAAATTCATCTCTATTATCCTGTCCTATAAGTCAAAGTCAGAGATAGCATGCACATTCATTTGAGTATATTAAAAATACCAATAATAATTCCTCATTGACACACATTTATTTGAAAACATTGCGAAAATAAGAAAACTAATTCGTGATGTGTGTGACTGCCCTTATTTGTGCGTTTCTCCAGATTCAATTTTACTAAAAATAAATTCGAAATTAATCTAATGAGTCGTATCCTATGTAGCATATATATTAATAAAAGTATAATTTCTGAAAAGTTCTCCTGCATAATTGCATGGTGACTAAGTTGTCTGGGGAGAAGCACCTAGAATAATTTTCTTAAAATTGTTGTTAAAAACTATGTACTAGTTTTGCTATTTACATGACAATATAATCTCTGAAAAAAATACCGCCTTTGAGTTGTTTTTTTTAAGGATTTTGAGGGGTCTTAAAAGTTACGCATTAGAGTAATGAAAAGGGGGCCTGACAACATTATTTACCCCTGGGCCCTTAGTGGCTCTTAATGACACTGCTTCCATTTACGTAGCACTGATATGTAATCGTACAAACCGATTACTATTCTAATTAAAATACAGCTAACACTGCAGAGTAACAAAATGACATAACCTTATAAATAAAACTAATGTTTGATTGTTGGTTTGTGTGTGTGGTAATAAACAGGGCCTATGCAATGAAACCCAATATAAAGGGAATAAATGGTAGCAACAGATGGACATATGATTGGCTGAACGTGTGACGTCACTCAGTACACAAGCCATTGCTTACATACACAAAGCTATATTGAAGACAAATTAAGTTATTCAAAATCAAGTCACATTTTGGAACTTGTTCAATTAACGTCATCACACTTCTTATTTAATATATATATATATATATAACTGTTTTAATATTGAAATATAACTGTTGTGTACTGGGTGTTGTAAGCAATTGTAGACCCTGACTTCCTTTTCATTTTGAGACGGAGGAAATTCCCACTTAAACTATTGTTGCCAATGACTATTAATAAGTCATAAATTCAAACCTTGGCTAGGGTTGGTATTTATCTGCCAAAGCCAGTTTTCAGCCATTACCTTACTGTACGTGGCTTTTTCCAGGGTGCGAAGCTCAACAAACGTAAGGGTTAAAGTGAGTCAAGGATCAAATCAGGGGACACTGATATCGAAAAACACTACAGTATTCACAAAAAACATAGTAAATAAATAAAATAAATTTAGTTAGTTAATTCTCACCTAGTTTTTATGTAATAACAGGCTATGGTGCACCTTATAAGATAAACCCACTCTGTAATCGGTCAAGTTAAGCTGAGTGTACGTCTATTTTACTTATTAAATTTTAAATAACATTATTTCAAGAACTACCTGTGGTGTTTGGACGACCCCTTTACAAGAAATGTGTTGTGTGAAGTTATCTAAAATATAAACCAGTCGTATAGGAAATTGGGTACATATATGACGTTATAGTGTGGGTGAAACGTTAATCCTTCAGCAAATATTTAACGATTAGCGTAAGGACTGCAATAATCAATTGTAAATTGATGCAGCGTAAACCAGCGAAGAAGTTATGTCTCAAAGTAGGCCAAGGCCATCTTTATACCCCGCCAGAGTTAAGTGAATTGTTGGAAAATGTTGCTAAGACCCTGGTTTAGTTCCCGACAAACGTCATTTGGTACAGTTTATACTCTAGCGGATCATTGCTGGGATGGATATACAAATCTCACTCGTGAGCCATAAGTCACTCTAGCCACTGCTGGAAAAAAATGTAGAACTTGTGAGGATCAAATAGTGAAGTTTTTGTATTTGTACACTTATTTGAAATCAATAATTTAGAAACAAAATATCGAATAGTGTTCATTAGTGTCTACAAGACATACATCACAAATTTTCAGCAATTTTAGTCAAGATTTACACACGAGTAAAAATATTTTAATATTCCTATAAACATACATAGAATTGTTCCGAATTTTTCGATTCAACCTATGACATTGAGAAATTAAAAAAAAAGGGCAAATCAGAGTTGTTGATATTCTTGATCAGGCTTTCAGTTTGAGGAGATATGTAGTCTAATTGTTAAACAATCTTGAGTCATAAATATATTTGTTGAGATGATTAAAATGTCACGAAAATTGATTTGTTTGAACCCGTAAACGTCATGCGAAGAATCTTAGTTTGAAGACAAACTGAGTAACTTTTGATTTATTTAACTAAAGCTTTGTAATTGATCTTGAATTTTCACTGTTGAACGTCTGGTTAGAAGAAAACAATCATTTGCTAAACTCATCTGGACCAGCACAATTAAAAGTACTAGGCCTAAGGTTCAATCTTTTTACATAATTTGTTTACAGGCATTTGTCATAAATTATATAATTTTTTTCAGATTTATTTAATATCGTTTAGAGGCACGGATACTTATACATTTCATATATCATTTTTAGTCTTATTTTTAAAAATCTGTTTTTACATAATTTTTATTTGAATGAAATAGCACTTTGTAAAATATTAAGCTAAGACAACCTAAATTATATTTCATATTATATTATTGAGCTATAAAACACATTGCAATCACTTGTTGAATTTCAAGATGCTATAAGAGTGTTGAGTTTAAAACCTCTCTGCAGCAACACTACTCACAGATGCACGTCATATTGTATTTTATGCTGCCTGTCCGAATGCAGCTTTTGGAATAAACAAGACTAATATCAATTGAATCTTTTTTATGTACTCAAAGTATAAGGTAATTTGACAATAAAAAAAATTACTGTACAATTTTAACAATTATATAATTAATTTTAATAATTTCATATCATTACATTTAAGGGGTCATACTTGCTATTTTATGCTTTTTGCAGATTATTGTTAAGGCAAATTAGTTAATGTATCGGGCTGGGATATAGTATAACTAGACATTTATATGAGGTATACAGAATAAAATATTTATGATATTAATTATATAAATAATAGTATAAAAATGAAAATATCACAAAAAATTTGCTTTTGTCACCAATACGATTTTTACTCGCCCCTATCATGCATAATAGTTTTGTAGACTTAGCTATACATTCCTTCGGTGCACACGAATTGCGGAACAACTCATCTGAGGTGGTAATACCCTTACACGAACTAATATAAGTTACAAGTACTAATTAGTTTCCTCAGCAGCCTAAGTAGAATCGGGTTCCTCTAGATTTGTAGGAGACCGCTCTAAATCATAAAGCCTCGGGAAAGGGCACTAACATGAATAATTACATAGCTCCATTACATCAACCCGGAATCGATAAATACCTACCGAGCGGCCACAGTCTGTTGGCGAAGATAGTGCCAGCTTCTACTGATTGAGGGTGTCACGTGGTCAGCACAAAGAACACTCCGGACGTTAATCTCAGTTTTATAGACCGTAGCAGCTTTTTTTTTATTCATATAGGTCCTCATTGGTGCTCTCGAGGCTGAGTTGACCCCGTTCCAGACCCACTGATTCACAGGAAATCTGGAAGCCCCGGAGATCGAACCTGGTACTTCTGAAGCTATAGCCAGGAACTAGACCACACAGGCGGTCATAATTCCATAGTATATCTAAATAATATATTGACCTTGCCGTAGCGTTGACTGAGAGGTCTAAGCCGCCAGACTCGCATTGCACTTTATTGCCGTTGACGGGCAGGTTAGGATTCATTGGAGGTAGAATTCAGAATTATTTGTCAATGTGGTGTTTCTATCCTCCCTCCACAATAATGAGGAAACACTTATTTTACACTATTTTAATCTTCCCAATATGTTAGAATGAGTCTTTTAATAACTTTTGTTTCAAACTTGATAATGAAAAGAGATCTAAACTTGTGAACATGTCTGTCTGTATAAGGTGTACGATTGTATTTAGCCTGTATCGATCTTCAACGTTTCTTTTGTGCTAGTCTCGCGAAATAGTTCTATGAAAGTCCCGAGAGTAACCTATGCAAGTGGTGGAAGGGAGTCGCTTTGAACTACGGCCTCACACTCTAATTAAACAGAGCATGCCTACCTGTAATTTGGGAGCACATAAAAAGGGGCTCACTGACTGGTTTTTGTTGGGGTTAAGAACGCTTCAATTAAGTCAATATCAAACGAGTCTTTTTAATCCTTCAAAACCTTTCTTATTTGCTGTGAAAAAAAACATATATTGATCTGCTGAACTCATTAAGTCCACGTTTTAATAATTATAGCTCACATCGGTGTGCACGCGGTCTTGTCGTCAAGTACGTTTAGTCTGATTTGGTGGTTTTTTGGGAGGTCGGATCTCAAATTTCTGACCTTAATGTATTGAGTGTTAATTGATCAAATGTTTCCCACTTTCCTTCCACGAGAATGTGGGTGTAATTCCTTTAAATTTTACCTTTCTCATTACTAACCTATTCGCTTAGTTAGAAGTCTTTCTTTTGCTGGGCCATAGTTTGCTTCAGATAGGAAGAACCCTTTAAAAAAAATAGAAACATATTTATTAAATTGAGTGAAAAATGACTGCTTGGACACGGTAATCAAACTCTGGTTCAATTCCTATGTATAGGTTGTCATTTTTCACTTAACTGAAGTTGATTCAACTATCTGAACTGTTCCTATGGACAACTATTACGTGTCAGTTTGTGATGCACATGAATTAATTTTTTTTAAGGCTGATAATTATAACATTCTACTATGTTATTAAGAGGTTATTGTAGAGGTATTGATATCAAAATTGACACCTTCAACTTACCTAACTTGACGTATAGCTATGTAAAATAGGTTTGAGTAACTTTTATATCTGTCAAAATCACACGGTTCTTCTTACCAAAATTCTAGTCTATGTGATTTTGTTTTTAACTCAAACACTCGAATTAGAAGGTGGAAAACCGCACTGTTGAACCCCCCCCCCCCCTCTTGCTCACCTAACCTCATCATCCCTTTTATAGTGTGATTGGTGATTGGATGTAATCGTATTTAGGCCAAGTGAGCCATAGCTGGGAGTGTTGCAAACCACTCGTCTACTCAATACTATGCCAAATCGAAAGTTGGATGGTTTGATGGAAAGTTCGGTGCGTTGAGGCGGAGTGGAGTGGTTTTTGATTTGGATACCGGATGGAGCCTTGTTGTATTGTGCTGTTTTGACAGTCCCAAGCTAGGACTCTTTGTGATATTTGGGTGTGATGTAATTCTGTAATCATCGTGTTGGTCATGGTCTTCTTTTGGCCGAGGGAGGGACCATGATTGGCATTATTATTGTGGCGCAACGGGGGATTCAGAAACTCTTCTCTCTTTCTAAAAGTTATTTCTCGTAGTAGGCCTGATTGCTTTTGGAGGGGAGGACATACTAGCGGGGAGTTGGGTTTCCGATATAATAGTTTTTAATTTACTAATTTGATAGATCTCTTTTTCTTAACATTACTAAAATAATATAAAAAATGTCATAGGAGCATTTCATTAACAAATCACGACCTTTCAGTTTTAGTTTTAATGGTTTTATATTATCATCACGTCAAACCGAAATATCCGTTCTCTATTCTCGTGTCACTATAGTTAGAGCTCAAAAATTTACTTGACTTGTTAGTTATTACTATGCATTAATATACGCTTTATGATGTGTTCTGTAGCTCTTACTTTTTATTTGTTGTTTTGTCTACAATATTCTTCAGGTTGATAAAATATAACGTCTTTTTTAATGAGTGAGTTCAACCCACGGACTATTAACGGATTAATTTATGGAATATGACTGGGGAGGCTAGTTTATAGAAAGTGCGCCCTCGTTAGCGGGAGGAGAGGATATTATAATACTGAAGTTTAAAAAAAATGTGGAAATCCACCACATTGTGCCCTGCCGATATTTGGATCCTTACCCTACCTACCCATTCAATGGCGACCAAGTTTAGTGAAAGTCTAGTACCGTAGGCCGTGTGGTTATTGGGACGTGCTAGTCACATTTCATATAGTAAATTATCTCTTAACTTCTGATTTATTTTATGATAGAGTAAAATAGGTGACCTGGTGGTCTAGGGGTAAGGTGTCAGACTTCTGTGCTGAGGGTCCGGGGTTCAATCCTCGGTCCCGGCACAGATTTATCTGATTGCCAAACCCTTCCTTCACCTCTGACAAGATGTGTATTAAACACAACTTGTGAATGTGAGGAATGCCAGGCCTCCACCGTGGTTCGGATTCCACGTTAAACTGTAAGTCCTCCATTTCATCTCACAATCACCCTACCACTGCACATTAGCGTAAGTGCGTATAACCCGAACGGGTAGTAAGACGCGGTGCTAATAATAATAATAATAATAATAATATAATAATAATAATGATAGAGTAAATAATTTTTAGGAGAGGACTTCCGGGGACATGTAAGTGTCTCAACATGGACTTAACAATACTCTAAATGCTTTCATCAAACTCCTTGTACACTAAGTTAGGTCAACACGCTTTGCACTATGCCACTGGTCCACTTGCGATTTTACTGGATGGAAATAGGGTACACCTTTCTTCCAGTGGAATCTGAATGAAATGCTTCGAATCGATTAACCGGTGGGGTGGAAAAAAAAGTACAACAAAAACATTAAAAAATATGTTGAAACTTGTTTTGAAACCATTACTTGCCTTTGGATTATCGAGTCAGTAATTTTAGTTTATTCACTTGAGAACTAATCTACTAACAAATAATACATTATTCAAGATATCTGAGATGGGGCTCGTCATAACTTCCTGCTGCTAGGTTTTCCACTGGGAATTAAAAAAAATTGCGCATGCGTGCAGAAACTGTTATAGGTATTTATATCATATATCAAAAGGGACAGCTGATGATAATATGACTTGGCGTATGAATACGTGAAAGTAGATTTTGTAACTTTTCCAGCTGTCAGAACCCTTCTTATAAAAATTTGATTGTACATAGGTTTATATTAGACACACAAAAAAAAAAAATTTGGATTGATGGGCACGTTATGTCATATTTGTCGACCCAAATTTAAAAAAAAAATCTGTCTTAAACTTTAAAGGGGCACCTACTGGTGTGCTGCGTGAGACGTGTTACAAGCGTCAAGAATCCCCGCGTTATTTAATAAATGGCTATTTATTTCTATATATAGTTCATGCCAAAATGAAGTTGAAAGGCATCATTTAATTTAAAAGCTCATATATAAAGTTTTTTTAATTAAAAACAACAATATAAAATGTTAAAGTATTATATTTTCAGCAACGTTTACTTCCAAGTGTTAGGGCTCTGAGATGAAATTTAATATTTAGAAACTTGGCTCTATCGTTACGCCAACAAATAGTAATATTTTAACAGGATCACAACAGAACATTTTAAGATAATTAAGGATTCTTAAGGTGAATTTGAAGCTTCATATTGCCATTACCATAGTAGATAAATCTATGTGAGGATATTTTCCTACGATAAAGTGGTAAAGTATTTGATAACATTTATATATCTCTGCACGTTTGCTATAAAAGTACATATATCATTAGCTCTGTGAAAAAAAATTGAAAATGTATCTTAACTACTATCCTCCAAAATAGATTTCAGGGACTCAAGACTAGAGACACCGAATGCTCAAAGGTTTGCCGGGATATTTGCTTCCTTTCTTATGCTCCGCCAAACACCCTTTTCAATGAACATTTTACTCGTGTCCTCCCGAGTCAAAAACAATCTTGCGCCGTTGGATATACATCCAGAACTTTGCTGTTAGGCCCGTGTAACGCCTTGGCTCTTCATAAGAATATAGGCATTTAAATTTAATAGGATGCTGGTAGAAAGGGACATTTTGAAAACCTTTTTGCAGTTAACATTAATAACATTTTACTAAATACTTAGTATTATATTATAAGTGTTGATAATATCTGTCAATAATGCCAGCAGCAGATAGTATTTATAAAATAGGCATACCTGGACACATAGAAAACCTTAAGTGCACTAGGATTTTCCCATACGAGCCAAATAAGTGACAAGGTGATACTAGGACACATATAAGACCTTATGTTACATGCATAGCGGGTTGCTAATTAACCACTATCCCCCTCCTAGCTGTTGCCTCTTATAATCCTGCACCCCTCTTACCATATCCTCGTTACACCGAACATCTCCATCAGATGTCACCGCTTACCCCCCTCATGAGCACCCTCCTCCACGCTACAACCAGACTTTCTCCCAGCGGTTAACCCTTGTAACTTGACTTGGCAACCCTCGTCACTTGACATGTCAGGATTCGTCATCATTAATGGGGCACACCTTATTTCTTTCTCTCTTCTGAGGAATGTGGGGAAAGCAATAGACTCTAATATCATGCTACATTAGAATTAAGGTATTTCGAAGAAAGCTTGGAATTTGTTTTACATAAAAGGTAAAATTGACATACAACTGTTGGTAATTTTTATTAGTGTTGATTCAACAATTTCAACACCCTCTATCACTCATGTTGTGGTTAAACCTCAAATATTTCAAACCCAAAGGGGGAAATATCCAGACGATGGTTAAAAATAGCATTCCTTAACAATTTCAAAATAATTAGTGCAGTACTTCCAGTCCATTCCTAAAAAAAAAGTTAGAGAACCTACCACCTTTACAAACTAGTTCAACACCAAAACTCCTAAAGCTAATTTCACTACAAATGGTAATGGAATTCGCTTTATTTTCACCTCATCATCGACGTATAATCTAAACATTACACCCATAACGGAAAATTACTAATTCTCGCCCCCACGCATTCTCCCTCTTCCTCTTAGTCCAAGATGTTAAAGTTTTTCCATTTACATTGCAGGAAAATTCTGATACACTTCAAACACCTAATACACCTTATTATACAGATATAAGCCGATTCAACACCACAACCAAACCCATACCGGTGAATTTCCTTCTCCAACCCCACCTTCTCACACCACCTCTTTCTTCGGACCACCACACCCAGAACCCATTATTTTTAATTAGCATCTCCATCTCTAGCCCTTTCACCTACCCCTCACCTGACCACAACCTTAATCCATAGCGTTAAATTACCATCACCAATTTCTTCCTACCCCTTACCCCACCACACGCAGTACCAATAGATTCAAATTACCATCTCCATCTCCACTTCCAAACCCACCTCTCCTTAACATATGACCGACAGCTCAACAACGACCTGACGTAATGTTACCCCCATATTGACGACGTCCTGTCGCTGAATATTTTGACCTCGTAACGTTGAATAATTCTCTCCAATATACTAATCCACCATTATACTCCGTGAAACCATACCGCTAAATTACCTTATCCAACGACACCCTTAACTTTCCTCTATCCCGACCCCACTTCCTTCTCTCCTCTTCCTTCTTCACACCCTTCATAATCTTTACCACTACATCACCATCCTATCCACTGAAAATAATAATATGTTATAGACATTGTATAGAATATAGATCCTAGATTATAGGAAAAGAAGATATAACCAAACGCCTCCCTTCCTTCTCCTCTTCTTATACCGTTTCCTTCTCCCTTCATAAACTTCTCCACTCCACCACCATAGCTTTCCATCAAAAAGAATATGTTATATACATATTGTATACATCCTAGGGTATAAGAATACGTGGTATAAACAGAAACCTTCCCCTCTCTACCCCCTCCCTATCCATTTTATACTCATCTTCCTGTTGACGCATTTCTCATTAGATAAAGAAACCTTCACATAGGCATAGCTTTAAACAGGCTTATACAGTTTATGGCGACCTCCTGGTGACATCACGGATGTGTTTATAACGGATATACGTCCAGATAGGCTCTAGTAAGACTTTGAAAAAATGTACTCCCGCTCTCTAAAAGGTCAACCCTCTAGACATCCTCAACATACTTCTCTAAAACTCTACAAGAGCATTAGTTCATTTATAATACCGTACATGAAATTTAAACAACAGTTGATCAACAGGTCTCAATCGAGTTCACTAGACTTCAACATACTTCAATAGACTTTAAATAGACTTTAACGCACATCAAACAGACTTCCAAAAGAATTCTAAAATATTTCGAAAGTGTAAGGGTTTGAATGTCACTACGAGATTATTGAGAAAATATTTAATATTCTATTGGTATTAATATATTCTTCTACTAAGTATTTATAAAGTACTCATAGGGGCTGATAGGGTAGGATGTCTGATATTAGTGATTATTCGTCTTAAAATAGAAAGAGAGGAGGTGGGGCAATGTGGTGAGGAGGGTTTTAGCGTTTAGTTGAAAGGGTATTGGGTTTGGCTGTTGTGTAGGGGTTTGGTCGTTGTGTTGTTAGCGGTATGTTAGGTTACCCACCATATTTGTAGATGAAGTGCACTAACATTTGTCTGCTAGTTTTTAAAGTCTTTTGAAGTTCGTTTGAAGTCTTTTCGAATTCTGTTTGATGTATGTTGAAGTCTTTTGGAATGATGTTGAAGTCTATTGAACTCGATGGAGACCTATTGATTAAATGCTGTTTAAATAGTATGTACGGTTTTATAAATGAACTATTATTTGTATGTTTCATAGCTCTTATAGTTGTAGAATGATTAAATGTAGAGATTCATAGAAGTAGGTAGAGTATGTCTACAGGGTTGACCTTTCAGGGAGAGGGAGTAAATTTTTTAAAGTCTGACTAGAGCCTACCTGGACGTGCATCCACTGTAAACACATCCGTGACGTCAATAGGAGGTTGCCGTACTGGTCTGAATCTTTTTTAAGGCATGTGAAGGCTTCCTTATCTGATGAGAGCTGGGTCAGCCGGAGGACGGGGTTGAAGGTAGAGTAGGGAGGGGAAAGTTTTTCTTGCTATGCCTCCTTTTTATTAACCCTAAGATTTATACAATAGGTATATAACATTCTTTTTGAAGGATGGTATGATGGTGGAGTGATGAAGTTTGTGAAGGGGAAGGAGAGAAAGAAGAGGGATGGGAGAGTATAAGGAAGAGAGGGGAAGTTGTTTGTTAGATCTACTTTTGCTATACCCTAGGATTTATACAATATGTCTATATATATTTTTTTCTGTTATGGTATAGTAAATTGGAGTTGTGAAGGTTGTGAAGGAGGAAGAGGAGAGAGAGGGTTTTTTAGAGGGGAGGGTTAGGAGTGTCGTTGTATAGGGTAAATTAACGGTATGTGTTCACGTGGTATAATGGTCGACGGGTAGTTTGGGAAGGGTAATTCAACTTTATGAGGTTGAGCTTTCTAGCGTCAGGACGTCATGTCGTTGTTAATTGGTCAGCCCTATGTTGGAATAGGAGGGGTTTGTGGTGGAGTTGGAGATAGTAATTTGATGTTTAGGGTTCTGGGTTTGGTGGGGTGATGGGTAGGGAGAACGGCGTGGAGTTGATGATAATCCAAACTAATGGGTACTGGGTTTGGTGGGTTGGGGTGGTTGGAAAAAAAGAGGTGGACGGGAGAAGGGTGAAAGGGAGAATGTGGGTTTGGGAAGAGTAAATTCACCGTTATGAGTTTGGTTGTGGGGTTGAATTTGCTGAGAGCTCTAGGTTGGAGTGTAACAGCATTTGCCTGGAATAGGAATGAGAAAAACCTTAACATATGGGACTATAAGGAAGAGGGAAGATATGTGGTGGGTGATTGGATGATTAATTTTCTGTTCTGGGTGGGGTATTGAGGTTAGACATCAATGAGGAAGTGAAAAGAAGGATAATTGCATTACCATCTGAAGTGAAATTAGCGACATGGGTTCTGGTGTTGAGCTAGTGCAAAGGTGGTAGGTTCTCAATTTTTATGGATTGGACTGTACTAGAGAAAATATTTTAAAATAGTTGAGGAATGCTATTACCAACCGTCGTCTGTAGATTTACCCTTTTGGTTGGAAATTTCTTTAGCTTAACGACAGCATTAGTGTTGGAGGATGTTGATATTTTTGAATCTCAACTAATGAAGAATTACCAATTATTGTCTGTCGATTTAAACTTCTGTGTAAAAATATTTCCAAGTTTCCTATGACATTCCAATGGTGCATAATGTTATTTTCCCCATATTCCTCAGAAAATATAAAGAGATAAGGTGTTTGCCAATGAGCTATTCAAGACAAGTATTGGCAGGTCGAGTGACGAAGGTTGATAACGGGGGGTGGGGAGTCTGGTTAAAGCAATGATGAGAGGGTGGGAATAGAGGCAGGATGACAATGGGGGACAGCTGGGTAGAGTCTGGTTGTAGAGAAAGTAAGGGTGGTAGGAGGGGTATAGGATAAGGGATGATATCTGGTGAAGAGGGCTGAAGATAGAAGGGTCAATTTGTAACCCACTATTCGTGACACATAAGCAGTCTTGTGTCATAGTATCATCATGTCGCTTAGTCGGTTAGCTCCTTATACATGGGCTCTTATGGAAAAATGCTAGCGCATATAAGCTTTTCTGTGTGTCATAGTATGCCTGTTTTATAAATACTGCAGATAACTCTTTTTTACATTCTTTTATCAATTGATGACACACGGATTCAAAACGGTTAGATGGATGATGTTCAAACTTTACATTTATATATTTTAGGGCTACACCACTTTTTTTTCTCCCTAGCCCTTCAATAATTGAGGGTACTTTACCGATTAGCGATTCTTTTTTTAATTCCAAATTTTTTAAAATTGTTTACACAATTTTGTTTTAAATACATATCTAAGATTTGTTTGACATGACAAATTGCACTATATAATTGGTTTTCGACCAAAAATTCGTTGAAGGGTAGTTTACTGATGTGTGATTTTTCCAAAACGTGAATATTTTACAAATGACTAACAATTTGGTTCCAAATCGGTATCGTGGTAGTATTTGACATGGAAAATAACAGTGTATACTTGTTTTGGGGTTAAAAACTCATGGGTATTTTATTGATAAGTGATTTTTCAAAAACTGCAAATATTAAAAACCTAGCCCTAGCAATTTGGTTCCAAATGGGTGTCTTGGTAATGTTTTACATTACACTTTTTTGTTTTTGGGATGAAAATTCATTTATGTGTAGATTACTGAAGACTTATTTTTTTAAATCTGTTTTTTTTTAAATTGCTCAAACTGTTTGCTTTCAAACGTGTAGTTTGGGAGTGTTTTAAATTACAAATAGCCCTGTTTTCTTAGCTTTAGGTGAAAATTCGATAAATGGTCCTTTACTAGGGAGTGAATTTTGAAAATTTGAAATATTTTGAAAATGGCTATAACGATTTTGCTTAGTATAGCTGGGGAGTGTTTGATATGAACATGACAAATAAAGCTGTATACTTGTTTTGGGGGAAAATTCGCCTATGGGTAGTTTACTAATGACGTTTTTTTAAAATCTGAATATTTAAAAAAATTGCTTTAGCGGTTTGGCTCAAAATTTCTATTTGGAGACTATTCTACATATCAATAATAATGCATCTTTATTTATCCTAAATAAATTAATGTAAGGGTAGTTTACTCGCAACATATTATAGAAAATTTGAATGCGTTGGAAATTGACCTTGAATATAGAATTTGAAATTGGTATATTTGAATAGTTTTTCACTACAAATAAGACTACGTTTTTATTGTGACAAATAACAAATAATTTTAGAGTAGTTTGCAAATATATTCAAACAATTTTTTTTAAATGTATACATAGAGTGATTATGGTGATTAACTAGATGATTTGTTTGTTTTTATGCGGAACACATACTTTTGGGTAGCATACTAAAAACCTATTTTTGAACATTTTCTTCGAAATTACAATACCCAATATGAGAAAGTTTGTGCGATTGTGTCGTACCACTTGTTTTTAGTATGACATATTTTGACCGTGAGAAATGCATTATCTAGTTCGGTCATGGTGTATATGGAATTTCACCTGCTCTCTGGGAACATAACGTTGCTCAGGGTATACTTTGGAGCTTGTCTAACCATCCTATCTACAATGAGATGACTTGATAGTGATTATGAAGGCGTGGAGCCAGTGGGAATCTTAAACCTAACTTAAGCCTAACTAATCAGATCATGGTGACCACGGGAACAATTCTCTTTCTGGATATACATACCTGTGGTACCGCCAGCAATCGAACCCGGGACCTCTAGACCAGTAGCCATGGGCACCGACCACTAGATCAATATAAAATGATTTACTTATAAATATATGAACATGGTTTTAGGTACTTCTTTAATTGCCAACAAATTTCGTCCCTATCTAAATCGGACTGTACTTTGGTCGTCATTGTTTTATTTTGGCCTGGTGGGGCGTGTACGTGACGATGAGCCAAACTTACTGACCTTCATGCGACCGGTTCTGGTAGTTGAAAGGAAGGTATATCAATAGGGTCGTGACCCACATCGCTGGTTAAATGACTTAAGGCGTCACTCTCGTAATATACTGGATTGTCTGTGACGGGAAGTTGAGCTTCGAATCACAGCAGGGTGCACTCAGGGTGGCAATTTCCCACTATCCCTCTATGCTGATGGGCTTATATTTGATCTAAACTTGTGATGCCTTCAGCCCGGATGGGTAGTAAGACACGAAACAAAAAGAAAGAAAAATGTTATAAACTAGTAAAAATTTTTTTTGTAAATAAAAATATACTAATGACTGAAAAATTGACCCGAGAATCTCGAAAGGGAAAATTAATTAATCATCCTAGTATTTGGTGGCCTTGGCCAAGACGATATCCAAACTATTCCCGCCAACGTTAAAAATAATTGTCTAACTGTGGCTTTGCGAGTAATATTTTTTACCCACGTGCCTTTTATTGCAACATGTCTATGTAATGGCTTTAGTTACAATTTGTAAGAGCATTTGTATTTCTAATTCATGCTTTGATAATGCTTATTTTCAGGATATTATTAATTTGATCAAAATTAGGCTTTCAACCCAATTACGAATTATTTTGTTAATATTTGACACTGATTAATTGTGTACGTGCTAAAAATTGTAGGCCTATATATATAAGTCAAACGTGCAATCCACATACCCCTTCCATATACTTTCCCTTTCTTTTCATCGCCCCCTTACTTCGTGTCCGCACTCTAAGCATTTAAATACACTAATGGGTTAGGGATGAGTGAGGAATAACTGAGAGAAAATGTACCCGCACATGTGTGTAAGGAAATTTGAAAACCATTTCAGAAGATCCAAAATCAGAACACCAGGCAAGGATTCGAATCCCGACCTCCCTGTCACCGGCAAGCCAGATCAGATGAGTGATTTAATCTGCGAACACATTATACATCAATATAGTATAGGACTAACAGTAACGAGGAGGTTGGGGTTGGGTTCCCGGCTGGATGTACTGAGAGGTTTTCCGCGTTTTATTTTTCACTGTGGTCTCCAGAATAATGAGGGTGTACTTCCTCAAAAATAATCCTCCCTTATCCTTACCTAGCCGTTAATAATCTCGGTATGAAACATAATATTAATAAAAACTTACATATTCTCTTCGGCCTCTTTCTTACCTTTGTTGTTTGCTAAATAAATGATTGTTTTATTTTAAAGCGCGATTGATGTGATTCAAGATAATGATTAAAATGATGGCCACGTCGTGTGTCTGTATTTGTTCTTGTCTTGCCCGGCCATCTGTGTAAATTATTGACTGGAAGATAAACGAACTCGCCCAGTCTGCAGCAGCCCTTCCACTTTGTTAGCTGCGTGACGTCAGTTCCGCTCTTTGCCCAACCTTTTCACTCTCATCCCCCCCCTCCCCCCCTTTCCAGTACCCATACCGCTTTTGGATTCCCTCGTTAGCTCGGAGGAGCTCGGAGATGTTCTACTGATAATTAATTATTGGAGCAGACGAACAATAATCCCTGGATTTAATCGAGAAGTTTGATGTGGCGTGGAAATGAAAATATGAATTTTACTATTCAACAACTCTTTAGTGCTTATTCTATATTTAAATCCCAATTTATTATTTATTTACTTTACATCAACCCTAAGCTTTAAAATTTCGATTTTTTTTATTTGATTCTTATTTCTATCGAGTCCAAGTTTTGCAAGTTATTATTTTGTAAATACAGGCTTTATTACTAAACAAAGGTGAGACATGTTACCACG
The DNA here is from genome assembly GCA_033556935.1 of Timema podura. NCBI lineage: Eukaryota > Metazoa > Arthropoda > Insecta > Phasmatodea > Timematidae > Timema > Timema podura. The sequence continues at coordinate 59,854,553 of JAVRXN010000008.1, forward strand.
TATGCTTGTATATAAATGTCCTTGATCCTCTTGATTATATACACGCCTGGACTAAGGTAGTGGTGGAAGGGATGTAAGAAAAGGTTACTCTTTTCGCACTTTTTATAGCAAAACTTTTTTTGGCCAAAATAAATATTGTTCCATTAGAAACATAGAGTTAAATTTTCTTTACATGTTGAAATCAACATTTGTTGAATATCTGTCATGAAAAAAGCGGCATTAGATGAGAAACTTGTTTAAATGAAGAGAAAAAGTTGTCATTAAATTCTAGGACCACCTTGACAGGTATTAAAGAATTGTTGAGGTCACAATGTGAAGAAAATTAAATTGGCTATACTGGAGAAATATTGTAGCCTATTTATTTTGGCCAAAAAATTTGTATCTGTTAAAACTGCAAAAATACTTATCTTATTTCGCATTGCCCTATCTTCTTAATCATTAAGCGATATAAGACCGTTCTTGGGAACCAAGAAAAAGGGGATGGGGGGGGGGTATCACAGGGTACCGCTACCATAGCTCTAGCCATAGAATTGTAAGATATTCCAGATTCATATAAAGGGTTGTGTCTTTTGGCGTGAGGGATGGCCTTGAAAAAACTGAGTTTTTAAGGGGGCCGCCTTGGTAGGTGAGAAACTGCTGTGTAGACGTTTAACTCTAACTCAATATTTAATCAACGATGTGTTATTATAGTTTACGCCAAAATGAAGACAAAAGTTTTCAATGAATCTGTTTTTCTATATTATTCTTATATTTTGAATGTTATTAATAGAATAAAACTGTGAATACGTGAAATTAGCTCATTTTCAACGTCTTTTTAAGCCTATTTGCGAAACTAGGAGCGTTGTCATAATGAAAACAGACCTTTGATTTAACCCTCCTCTCACTAGTACAGTAATTTTTTGATATGCTCACAACAGAAAATTTTAAGATATTTGAAAATTCTTTTTGTAGTTTAAGAGAGTCAAAACTGTTATATGTCTACTGGACATTGTCGCCACCAGGCCATTCACTTGGTTGGAAGAGTGGCAAAGAAGAAATAATGATAAGCATTTCTTCCTCTCTGTTGCGCATGCGCTCTTTTAGTTAACGTTTTCTTTTTGCGTTTACACAGCCTGGAACGAAAAAATAGGGGACGTTACAAGAATGGCCATCTCGCTTCGCTCTGCGCACAGTGTACCCTGCATAATAGCTTATATTATAATAAGAATTAGTCACAATATCGATAATATATTGGGTTTCCAGTTAATTTGACTTGAAGTATGTCCTTATTTATTTCTTTAGTACCGCGTCTTACCACCTGTTCAGGTTTTTGCGTGTATGTACTAATTATGCTAATAAGTTAGGGATGAGTAAGGTTAGATCTAGAGGAAGAATACCTGGATTTGTGTGGAGGAAGAGTGGAAAACCACTTTGGAAAAACATCCTAGAAAAATAACTACTGTACCCTTTTTTTTTTATTTAAACATTCATTTATTATTAGTTTACTGATAGATTTAAAAAAACTGTTTTAAATATATCTAATGATTTTGTTAAAAATTCCTATTGAGGGAGTATTTTATATGAATACTAATAATGCATATTATTTTTCTAATATAAATTAATTTAAGGGTACCGGTAGTCTACTTACAATAAATTATTGAAAATTTAAAAATTTTCAAAATTGTTGAATATTGAGCTAAAATTAGATATCTGGTAATAGTTTTCCTTGATAAATAACACGTTTTTATTTTTACATATTTCAAATAACTTTAGGGTAGTTTAAAAATATCTTATTTTTGAAAATTTGAGATTTGATTTGTGTTTGTTTTTATGAGGAGAAATTACTTAAGGGTAGGTCACTAAAAACCCATTTTTAAATTTTTTTTAAAGCTACAGTATACAATATGAGAAAGTTTGTGTGAGTGTGTTGTACCATTTATATTTTTAAACCCATACGCAATATCAAAAAGGTTGCCGACCGCTTCGCTGGCAAAAACGATTACCTGTGCGTGTGTTGGCTAATCTATAATCGATTCACTTTAGGAAGAACAAAATCTGATCGTTAAAAAGTTAATAAAATTACTTTCATACATTCATAGGTGAAGTTAGGGGATATGCAGCTATCACTTTTGATTGATAGTATCAATACCGATAAATTAATAATATTGTTTCATTTTTCCAATGTTGCCCACAAAATATGTCTTTGTATTTTCTTAGTTCTTCCTACCACCAACCAAGTATGTGAAGGTTCTTATAAACAAAAGGTAGGCCTATATACAATATATATTTATATACTAATAGTAAACTTAACCTTACACATTTCGTGATAAGGCTTAGTTGTTTGTTTTCTTTAGTGGCAATGTAATTTATAGTAGAAACTTATTTGTACATAAAATAAAGCTCTAAATCTGTCGTTACGTTTGATCCCGTCTTTATGTCTGTTGCCAGTAAACTCAAAAAGTACTCATCGTATCGAGATGAGATTTCTTCTGTTGTAAGCCTACTTAGTTTTCAAGGAACCATGACAAGCTATACCATCACCCTATCACATCAGCGATTGGAAAAGTGTAAAAAAAACAAAAAACAGGCGTAAGCAGTGAACATTCGTCGCGGCTGATATTGCGGGTACAGAAGATGGCAAGTGTTATAGCAGGGGTGTGGAAGGGGAGGAGATGGGGGAGTCCGTGTTTCTTCGTACAATCTTACATCAAATACTGTTCTTGAATAGTTTTAATTTTTTTTCCAGCACAATACATTAGCGTAATTAGGACATATGCGTTTAACCCGATTGAGTACTAAGATGCGTTGCTATAAAAAAGATATTAAAATTGTTTGATATTTTTGTGTAGCGTTACGCGTGTACAAAAAACTGCACGTTTGCCCATGAATTTATTACTATTTCTACTTTTATTTTGGTCTTGCTTATTAATAAAGAAGGTTCTGTACTCAGCGCACGTATGACATTTCTTTCTTCATATTTACGTTTTTACCCCTTTAAATGGTTACGTTATCAAGACTTTTATATCGTAATGTGACGAACGTGAAAAAATGCTATGTATAAAAAATCTAATATAATTATATATTTTCCATGCTCGAAGCATCGTGGGGATACAAAGCCCTTAAAAGCATTATTTCGTAAAATAAAGCATGATGTCTTACCTCATTTTTTTAAATTATTAACTTCACATGAATAGTTTTCAAAGGTATTTTTTATACTTTATTATAAAATAAAAGTTCTTTCGATTAGAAATGTTTTTCTTATAAAATATATTAAAGCATCATTTCTTAAGGTGAACGTCGTGATTTATTTATATTTTAACGCCATTTATATTTAAATAGGCCTACAGTACATACATTCCTAATTTTTATACATAGCAATATTATATTTGGGCCTAAAACCTTTTTAAAATTCATTGGGACAGACTTTATGATCAATTCATTAATAAAGGTAGAGAGCGGCAACACATTTTAATACTCGAATCTTAAAGTGTTTGAGAAATTAGGTAGAAAACTAAAAAAATTGTATATTTCATCCAAATCTAGAAATATTAATTTGTAATAATTGATAAATCTCGACATTTTAGTTTATTTTAGCTAAATAAAATAAACAAATCATATAAATGGTACAAAATTATAAACTAATAATTAATTAACTCAATACTATTAAAATGTTATAAGTGTTGGCCATTAAAAATATGTCTGTATTTGATAAAAGCCACCGATTATGAAAATTGAACTGTATTAAGTCCACACCAAGTCAGCGACAACACGAATCTGTGCACTCAATGAAATGCAATGCAGCGCGCAGGGAGTTTCGTCGCCATAGCAACACCTAGATGAATGAAGAAAGGGATGAGTACAAAGTTAGAGGGGAAGGGTAGGGTTATTATTAGATTGCATTGATACATGTCAAGATGCAGCTAGCACCTAGAGATCGTGCAGTTTTACCGTGGAAACGCTGTACAAACAACATTAATAAAAATTAATATATACATTTCATTGTGCACTGATATAGATAAATGGTACTACACAATCGCATCAACTTTCTCATATTATGTATTATGGCTTCGAAGAAAATTTTCAAATATATGTTTTCAGTAAACTACCCTTAAGTAAGTTTTACTCATAAAACCAAACAAATCATCATGTTAATCACGATAAACACTTTTCATGTATACATTTTAAAACAAACTGTTTATATAAACCTATTTTTAGCAAATTTAAAATTTTCACAAATCTGTAATTTGTAAACTACCCTAAAATTATTCGTAATTTGTAAAAATAAAAACAGATTTTTATTTATCATGGAAAAACTATTCCCAACCTATAATTAAAGTAAGTTTCGAAAACGAAAAACTTCAAATTTTCATTTCTCCTAAGTAAACTACCTTTAAATTAATTGATTTCTGAAAATAAAGATGTACAATATTATTTACCATGTAAAATAGTCCCCCGATACTAATTTTTACAAACTCGTTTGAACTACTGTATTTTCAAAGAAATTAAATTTTATATAAATCAATCATCAGTAAACTATCATAATACTATTTTTTTTATAAAATAAATATAATACAGTATAATTATTTATAGTATAAAAAACTTAAGCAAATATCCATTTCGAACTAAATCGTTAAAACCATTTTTTTAAATACTCAAAATTTAAAAAAAACTTGTCAGTAAACTTCCTTTAAACTAATTATCCCCCTTCCCCTCCAAAAAAAGGTCATTACAAAAGCCCCCCCCCCCCCCGGAACAAATTTCCCCTCAAAAAACAAGTGTAGCCCATAAAGTTTTATTTGTCATGGCATAACTCCCAAGATACCCATTTTGGAATATATCGTTGGAGCTATTTTTAAATTTCAAGTTTTTGAAAAATCACACATCAGTAAACTAACGAAAAATTAATGTCTACCCCTAAAACAAGTCCACAGTGTTATTTGTCATAACTCATACCACACAATTCACAGTTATACATTTTAAACAAAATCGTGTGAGCCGTTTTTCGAAATATTTTGGATTCAAAACAATCACTCACTTGTAAACTAACCTTAGTTTGAGGGCTAGAGTAAAAATAAAAGTCCTCTTGTCTTGTTAAATGTCTTCATTATGTTCATGGTACATATTTAATAGCTTTTTTTTTAAAAAAAACTGCGTCTTACTATCTGTTCATAATATATACTACGCTAATGAGTTAGGGATGGGACGAGGAAGGCCTAATCTAGAAGAAGTGTACCCGAGTTTTTGTGGAGGGAGAAAGTGAAACCTCAGCACACACGACCAGGATTCAAACCACGATCTCCCCGTCATCGGCAGTCTATTTCTCACCCTTGCATTACCTTTATGATTAAGATTTATAACTTTTTGGTGGATCAACAATACACTCCATATATTTGCTCAAGGCACTCCTAGTTTGTATTGAAACTCTGAGTAATATAATACGATCGGGAACACTAGCTATATACGATTAACAGCTAAAATACGTCCAGGTCAATTATTATAAACATTATTAGGTAATACTGGACCCTCATTTCACTTATCTATTTTTCCATTACTTAACATTACACAAATTACCTTATTAAGTTTAGAATCTGGTGTAGCATTCATTCACTCATATGTATTTGCTGTATTAAGACGCCTTTTAGACCATGCGGACAACGAAGCAGTCTTTCAAGAAATGTTGGGATCACTATACACATAGAAAAGGAAACCAAACGTATCTTATTTGAACAATATTTTATTTATGTTCCCACAAAAAAGTTAAATATATATATATAATCTTAACTTTTACTTTCTTCCATCCGAGTCACTGTGTTAACGTATTGGAACTTGACTCGCGACATGTCGTCGTTTAAGTTCTTTTAGTACCTTAATAAAAATAATTGACGTGAACAACTTTCAAGGTTTATGTACTTGTAGTTGAAAATGTTCTCCACACCTGTTCTACAGGCTTGTGTGGGATGGTTGTAGGAATTGAAATTCATTCCTTTTCCAACTCGATACAGACCCGTGGGATGAGTAGAGAGGTCAGCACGCCTAACTCTGACCTTGGAATTTGGGGCTTCACCCGCACAAGGGAAATTTGCGCACAATCTTTCTTTCAATCTTTTCTTCCCTCTTTATCGAGTTCCCTTAGGTTAAATAATTAGAGATTATGATAACTTACTAAGTACTTAATAAAAACCTAACTGAATCGATAATTGTATGGACTTTATATAAATTACATCGAATACAATGAATTTGGTTTATAAATATATTAATTTAATCTTCTAGCTAGTGGTAAAAATAAGTAAATTTATAATCCTTTCTCCTTAGTTGTAAAGAAACTAAATATCAAAGCAGATTAATTAAACAAACAGTTTGATTGGTTTTGACCCGCACCAGAAGACACTCTGCTAAATGAGTCAGTCTCGTCTTGTCTAGTTTGTCTTTGACGGGATTTGAATTCTGGCAGGATCTACTCATGTTTTTCCATCCTAAATTATTTTCTTGTCTTCACGCAAATGCGGGTACACTTCCTATAAATTGTATGCACTTGAAGTTTATTTTTTACTAAACTTAATATTTGAGAACTGTTATCTACTATACTTAAAGCAAGTATTTCACATCTAAATATCAATACATTTTTGACTATCCTTCTAATAAACATTTGTGTTTAGATAGTGTTTTTGTTATTTTGCCAATTTTTTTATCCAAACAAAACTATACTCTTGGATATCTCGTTACAACTGGGGAAATCGAATTGCGTCCATAAAAGGGTTTTGTGGTCATTGGGAGTGTAAGTTAGGTACCGAGTTGCGTCCAATCGCTTCTCGCCTAAGAGCCCCCGCGCACTAGCGGCCATGTCACGTGACATGACCGCGGGAAAAATGAGAGCTTGGCAGAAAGAGCGTCCATGTCGCAATTACTGGCAATGAGTGTGTACAGCCAATCTCGCAATGGGCGTGGAACAAGCAACTGCTATGTAAACTCCATTCACGGTAGGAATTATTCTCTTAAAGGTCTTTTTTCCTACCAATATCCTACTATATAATAGCTTTCTGGTAGGGAAAAAGGCCTTTCAGAAAACAATTCCTACGGTGAACAGAATTTAGGACCTCTTAAGGAAGCGTAAAGAGAGGAAAATTTTTTTTGTTGGGTTCCCTTTGTTGTGGAGTGTCGTCAAGAAAAGAAGATATTTAATAATTTCTATCAAGATCTGAGATCACACGAAGAAAAATTTTGTAATTATACCAGAATGTGTGCGAAATCATTTAATGAGCTGTTAGATATACTAAATGATTCAATCAGAGGACAGGATACACTCATGGGAAAGAGCATTCATCCAAGGGAAAAACTTCTAGTTATATTACGGTTAGAATAATTCATAATGTTCCTCAAGATAAACCATACTATTTTATTTGGATCAAATTCTAACAGAATTAAAGTAATTTTATTTAAAAAAAATAGAAATAAACTGAATGGAGAAACAAATTCCACAAGCACACAGAAAAAAACGCACGCTAGAGTTGAACAAGCCAAACTACTAGCCGCGTGTGCACCGCTCGTAGTCTCATTGGCCGCGGCGATACGCTTTCCGCACTATACAACTAGTTGGCCGCGCCGGCAATGGCAGCTAGTGCGCGGGGGCGCTAACTCTACTACTTGTACAAAGAACGCAAGGTAGGTACCGAGTTGCCACGTCTCACCTATCTAACTATATTACTAGAACAATAAGGTCAGTCACTTGTTTGCTCGCTGTCAGCTTGGATACCAGTTTTAGTTAGAGATACAAAGTAATGAAAATAGTGAATGGTTTAAAATTTACTGTACATAGAGTTTTAGCGAATGAATGGAGTTGTAAGGTGGGATGGAGGTGAGATAGGGGGGATGTACAAAAAAAAACCCCGCGTAAAGCCTTTGTTATATTTGTGCCAGTTTAAAATTTCAGGAGAACTTAACACAACCATGAAATAGAATCAGCCCAGAACTTCAATATGTCCTAATTATTGCTGAAGCTTATAAACTCCCTAAAAATAAAATATTAAATACTAATGTTTGATGTTGTATATAACATTTAGTTGTAGATTTGACTGAATTGTACGTTGATGTATTATTCTGAACACACTTTTGTCCATCCTTCCAATATTATTTTTATTATTTTGACTTCGCTTCTTCTGACGCAACTCCAGGTGGATCCTCCAGATTTTATCTGTCCTCTCTTCGGGATGGCACTCAGTCAAAAGGGCGTAACTTGGGACGCAAATCTATACAGCCCTTAAGAACACATAGAGTAGACTTTTCAATATCTGATGAAAACTTGTCAGTAATTCTCTTATCTGCATCAATACCACGAGTAGTTAGCTAACGCGCTAGTTTCGTTTTAAACTAGACTACCAAGGACGGGGAGATAGAGTTTCGAATCTCGGTCGGATGAACTGGGGGTGGTTTTTTTCTAAACGGTTTTCCACTGTGTCTACACGCAAATGCGGGCTCATTTCCTCTAAATTCAACCCTCTCAATTCCTAACTCATTAGCGTAATTAGTAGGTCTACTTAAGTCTATAACCCGAATGGGCAGTAAAACGTGGTGCTAAAAAATAATACCACATGGACTAAGTTTAGAGCTGTAGTTTGGTTGACCGATAATAGAAATGTTGGGGCTCTAAACCTGGATGAACGTACTGAGAGTATTAAAAAAATAGTTTTTCCCATTTTTCTACATGCAAATGCGAGTACATTTCCACTAAAGCTTACTTTCGGTATCCCTACCATATAAGTACATTAATTATAATGTGTTTCTCCCGGACCGGTATAAGGTGCAGGGCAAATACAAAAAAGTACCGTTCTTCTGCCATCCTGCCGAATTCCCCACCTTTTGAATTCTGTGTCGCTTACAACGCTCTTGTTTAGTGTGGCTCATTTTCCGCTCTCTGGCGGGGGAGAGCCACATGATTTAAACTAATAAAAAAAAGAATGTGGTACAAACTCGTTAACGAAAGACTTGGCGTAATTTGACGTTATTAAAATGTGGAATGTTTATGTCCCGGCTACGACGATACCGCGGTTCAGATATAAATTTGTCGGAAACCTTCATGTTTGGGCCTGAAAGTCTCTCAACAATTCTTTAATTACTAAGCATTCTTAGTGTAGGTTTATGCTGCAGCCTCGCTGCTGGCACATGGACGCTCGCCAGACACCTGCTGCTGGCATGTAGCTATGATGCTCGCTATGGATAATTTACCCTGCAGTGGTTCACATTGGTGTAAGATGCTGGCATAAGAGGTTGGTTGTGGGTCGTGTTTTATGTTATTGGAACGTGTTTCTTATTAAGGAATGATGCAGTCTCAATCATTTGATGACAGTGATTGTGATTAATTTTCGACAAAAATGTGGTTTGTGACAAGGAGCAAGAGGAGAAGGTATGGAGTGCACCCTTTGAATCAAGAACGCCATCGACCAGGCTACTTTAACCATTTCTATAGGGAGATCATGAACCATCCAGAGAGGTTTTTCAGGCACTTAAGGATGTCACAATCGACCTTTCTGTATATTTTAAATATTATTTAACCATTTAAACAGTCAACCAAACATTGCCAACCAAATATCTGCAATAGGTAAAATGGAATCTCCTCCTAAAAACACTCATGGAAAAACATCCTAACTATTATAAATGAGAATGTGAGTTTGTGAGTTTGTTTGTTTGTTTGTTTGTTTGTTACGCTTTCACGCCTAAACTACTAGACCGATCATCATGAAATTTCGCATACACGTTGTCATGGGTAAATAAAAGGACATAGGGTACCTTTCATCCAGAAAAAAAATGCGAATGTGAGTTTGTTTGTTTGTTTGTTTGTTATTGTTTGTTACGCTTTTAAGCATAAACTACTCGACCGATCATCATGAAATTTCGCATACACGTTGTCATGGGTACAGAAAAGGACATAGGGTACCTTTCATCCAGAAAAAATGCGAATGTGAGTTTGTTTGTTTGTTTGTTATTGTTTGTTACGCTTTCACACCTAAACTACTCGACCGATCATCATGAAATTTCGCATACACGTTGTCATGGGTACAGAAAAGTACATAGGGTACCTTTCATCCAGAAAAAATGCGAATGTGAGTTTGTTTGTTTGTTATTGTTTGTTACGCTTTCACGCCTAAACTACTCGACCGATCATTATGAAATTTCGCATACACTTTGTCATGGGTACAGAAAAGGACATAGGGTACCTTTCATCCAAAAAAAATTTGAATGTGAGTTTGTTTGTTTGTTTGTTATTGTTTGTTACGATTTCACGCATAAACTACTCGACCGATAATCATGAAATTTCGCATACACGTTGTCATAGGTACAGAAAAGGATATAGGGTACCTTTCAGCCAGAAAAAATGCGAATGTGAGTTTGTTTGTTTGTTTGTTATTGTTTGTTACGCTTTCACGCCTAAACTACTCGACCGATCATCATGAAATTTCGCATACACGTTGTCATGGATACAGAAAAGGATATAGGGTACCTTTCCTCCAGAAGCAATGTGAATGTGAGTTTGTTTATTTGTTGGTTATTGTTTGTTACGCTTTCACGCCTAAACTACTCGACCGATCATCACGAAATTTCGCATACACGTTGTCATGGGTACAGAAAAGGACATAGGGTACCTTTCATCCAGAAAAAATGTGAATGTGAGTTTGTTTGTTTGTTTGTTTGTTATTGTTTGTTACGCTTTCAAGCCTAAACTATTCGAACGATAATCATGAAATTTCGCATACACGATGTCATGGGCACATAAAAGGACATAGGGTACCTTTCATTCAGAAAAAATGCTAATGTGAGTTTGTTTGTTTGTTACGCTTTCACACCTAATCCACTCGACCGATCATCATGAAATTTCGCATACACGTTGTCATGGGTACATAAAAGGATATGGGGCACCTTTCATCCAGAAAAAATGTGAATGTGAGTTTGTTTGTTTATTTGTTTGTTATTGTGTGTTACGCTTTCACGCCTAAACTACTAGACCGATCAATATTAAATTTCGCATACACGTTGTCATGGGTACAGAAAAGGACATAGGGTACCTTTCATCCAGAAAAAAAGTACTGTTCCTGACGGATAGAAAAAAATAACTGTTAGACGGTCGTCCGGCTTAACAACTCGGCCTACTGATATGAATAAATTAATTGCAACATGATGCCTGGAGTACAGAAAAAGGGACCTGCGGTATCCCAGAAGAAAATCTGATATCCCGAATAAAAATCTGTGCCCGAGTTATTTTAGGCACATCTATCTTAAAATGATTAAAAATGATTATATTCAGCTAATTAAGCTCTGTCTGTTCACCCCGTTATGGTAAATGACAAAATTGTCGTAAGAAGTTTGGTATTATTCATTTCAGCAAAAATAGCTCTCGAGTTATGATGCTACGACAATGTAAACTTTTAGTGTGGGACGAATGTACGATGTCCCACAAAAAAGCTATAGAGGCGTTAAACCAAAATCTTCAGGACTTGCGAGAGAGGAGGAATGGTAGTTTAACTGGCTGGTGACTTCCGACAAACTCTACCTGTGATCCAGAGGGGCACACATGCAGATGAAATCAAAGCCTGTCTCAAGTCATCAAGATTGTGGGCAAAAGTGAAAAAATTCAGCCTAACAACGAATATGAGAGTCCACCTTTATAATGACGTAGATTCAGGACATTACGGAGAGACACTATTGAAAATTGGCGATGGACGTTTGGACACGGATGCTGAAGGCTGTATTTTACTTACAGGGGAATTCTGTAATTTGGTGGAAAATGATGTGGAGCTCATTGCTAAAGTTTACCCAGACTTACAACTAAATTTAAATTGTGATCATTGGTTGTATGCAAGAGCAATTCTTGCACCAAAATATGAAATCGTTTACAAAATCAACACTGACATTTTGAAAGAGGTGCAGGGAGAAATAAAGGAGTATTTGTCAATAGATACAATCATGGACACAGAACAGAGCACTTCATATCCCGCTGAGTTTTTAAATTCTCTGGAGCTATCGGGTGTACCCTTGCATAAACTACAATTGAAATTAGGTGTACCAGTTATGCTTATGTGAAATTTATATGCACCCCGTTTATGTAATGGGACGAGGCTTCAATTACACAATTAGTGCAAAATATAATCTGTGCCACCATTTTAACAGGTGTGGGAAAAGGGGAAAGTGTAATCATACCTCGAATCCCAATAATCCCCACTGACCTACCATTTCAATTCAAAAGACTCCAGTTTCCAATCAAACTTAGTTTTGCTATTACTATTAACAAAGCGCAAGGGCAAACATTGCTGGTAGCAGGGGTGCATTTGGAAATGCCATGTTTTTCCCATGGCCAGCTATATGTAGCCTGTTAGCGTGTGTCCAATGCCCAGAATTTGTATGTATTTGTGCCAAATGGAAGGACATACAACATAGTATATAGGAGCGTCCTAAAATAATGATATATTCTGTGCCCATGATTGCAACGGTCAAGAACAAGCGGAGTAAATAAGGGATTTAATTAACTGTAAGTAAAATTTAAGATGGAGTAGGATCTTCCAATTCGTGGCAAGGCATAACCTATTACTCTACTGACACACACTCCGCTACTTCTTTTCTACTCCTACACTTAATCCTGATTTATATTGTGTAGTTTGTTTTTTTCTTTATCTCTACCTCTATTGACTAAACACCTCAATATGTTCATCGTTTTTATTGTCATATTCCCTGTGTCAATCGACAACCTGAATCTATTGATAAAACCTACATTAACGCGAGCGAAGCCGCGGGCAAAAGCTAGTAGAAAATAAAGAAAATAACTTGCTATAACTTGCTTGTGAACAAAACAAAATTACTAGTGAACATATATAACATTGAGTAGTGAGGAGAGGAGGGGATGGGAGATTGAACTTGAAGCTCAGAGCTCAAGTTTCGAGATGCCCGGTGATGGTCGAGGCTTGGAAAACAAACTGATTTGTTATCATCGCTATAGCGAGGATAGCAGCAGGCAGCGAGGTGAGCAGCGCTGATGCAGGATAAATGCACCAATAAAGATTACTAGTTTTGTTTCATCATCGCCATACGTCCATGTTCGTAGCTCGGCGATGTGCCAGCAACGAGGATGCAGCATTCTTATTCACTTGCTCCCCTAATAATATAGGAAGAAAAATTTGCTTGAGTGACAAAGAAATTCCCACACTAACACCAATGCCGTCAATCCGTGATTCTCTTAAGCGCAAACTAGAAGAGGGTGGTTACAAAATCTGGAAAAGTCAGAAAATTTAGTGTGAAAGGGAAAAATCATTTTTCAGATATGTTTGCAGTCATTTTCAAAATACAAAGTAGAAGGACATAATCCAGCGTATGATGTACATTTTATCTAAGAGTCTTATGATTTTGTGAAGGGTAGGCCTACTGATATTTTGTTTTTATAATATTTATGGCGCCAATAATTCACCGAACAACAGTGGTAACAAACACCCTCTTCTGTGGCCGCATGGTCTAAGGTGCTACTCTCGCAATCGACTAGACTGCCGAAGACGGGTAGATCGTAGTTTGATCCCGGTTGGGTGTATTGAGGGTGGTTTTCCATCCTCCCTCCACGTCAATGCTGGTACACTTCCTCTCAATTCAACCTTACTAATCCTTACCACATTAGTGTAATTAGTACACATGTGTACAACCCGAAAGGTTAGTAATACGTGGGGCTAAAAAAAAAGTAGTAACCTAGTTTTTATTACTTTTAGATATAAAATACTGGGAAAAGCATGTTTTTTGGTCTGAAAAACCTAAAGCCGAGGAATTTCAAAACTTAAATGGCTATCAACCCTGCAAGTACAGCAATTTGTCGAGATGTTTTGATTATCTTGCAAAAAAAACTGATTTTTTAGGTTACTGTTGCTATGGATGTTTTTCAATCTTTTTCACATGTTGTCGTAGGTCAATTCAACACAAATTGACACACCCACGTTTAAATTAACGCATTGCTCAAAATCGCTTAAAACACACTCGACGCTGCTGTTGACCTGTCTCTAGTTGCATGGCGCACGCACGTTTAATAGGGACGGTCTGTTGGGAACGTTGACTGGCTTTCACAAGTTGATAGCTGTGGTGCAGAGCGGATAAATTTGAAATTATTTCAACTCGCGACGAGCGTACTTAGCTGATCACACTGAAGTCTTGTGATTGGTTTAAAGTTCGTCGCGTTACTAAGTTTCTGTTTTGCTGTTACGAACTTGTGAATTCACTATAACTCAACCCTTTATCAGCTCCAAAAATTTGGAGCTGGACTCCCCTCCCCCCTCCTTATAATTATTACATCCATCACCATCGTACTCACTAAGGTATAAAGGGTATAAAAATACCACAATGAAAGCTACACATGGAGAACCACATCTCAGTGCTCCTAGTCAAGATTTGATCTCTGACCTCTACGTCCGTCATTTTGAGAATCCTAGATTAATCGAAATAGATGTGTAAAGACTTACTATCATGCCTAAAAACATCTTATCATAGCCAAGAACACTTTAAACATACATTCTGTTCACCCTGAAAAGAACCATTCTTACCTCGACCGATCACTATGGTTATGTCCTATAAGCTGTACCATACTCTAACCAAGCAAGTTAAGCTTGCTATATTCTGATTTCAGTAGAAAACCCGTTTTGAAAAGCCTTATTTCCTACTCTATAGTAAGTAGTCTTATAGTAGAAAAAAAGGCCTTCCAAAACGGGCTTCCTATCCCAATCGGGGAATACCTTTCAGGTTAACGGAGTGTACATGGTTAAAATGATACGATTGGTTTAATTTCACTAAACTTTCCTCATATAGCAATAACTTACAGCCTGCACTGGTGGGTCCGAGTTCCCGGTGATAAGGAAGTAGTGGCTCGAACTCCGCACGGGTAAACTGAGATGTGTATTTTATTTTATTTTTGTTAAAAGATCACATCTCTCACTTGCATCTCTCATCTCTACACTATCAGTGTACCATACAAGGACAGCCCGGAGGGGTAGTAAGACACGGTGTTCCTAAAAAATACATGTGCGTTTGCATATTTTGGTCAGAGAAGTATGAACTATTTGCTAAGAGTAGGGTGGAGGGGAAAGAGGAGTTTGTCTCCGGGAAAGCCCCTTGAATGCTTTTCTTGCTGTTGTGCTATATTTAATGAACGCTAGTTTTAACATGCTGTCATTTCTTCTAGCATAAACTAATAAAAAAAATTATGATAAATTGTGTTTTTCTTGTTATGGGGAGGGGAGGGAGGGGATGTTTCGGTGACAGGAGCATTTGTTGACGGATTTCATCAAGGTCTAAAGGGGAGCGGACTGCATGATTAGGATGTAATTAACGAGCCTACTTTTTGTCGCCTAGACTAGGCATGTTCATTTCTCTATACACCGCGTTCTCTTACATAGGAGCTTTTTGAAGCACTCGCAGATTGTAGTACTAAGATAAACCTGGATACGGGATACAAATTATACATGTTTGGGGTTAAAATATTATACAAATTGTCACCCAAAAATTCCCAAGACTATAAAAATAAATGTGCGTGGAAAAAATGTTTATTGCTTTAAAAGTGGGGTTAACTTGAACCGATTTTTAAAATAATTATATTGCTATTACTAATGTATATCAAATTGGGACCGTCCTTAAATTACGTAAGGGTTTTTGGGAGTTGGGAGGGCCAAGTATATTTACGTTTTTTTTACAAGGGGTGAAGGGGGCAGAATCACTCTTGAATACGTTTTTATTTATCAATGTCTATGGCGATATACAGGATTAGGGAAAATTGCTCCCGGTAAAACTGCGCCTTCCCAGAAAAAATGGGAAAATTGCGCCCTCCTATCAATCATCACACCATTAGGTGGGAAAAGTGCACCTCACACGCTGTTTTACACACTTATAAAACAAGTACACCCAAGGACCTAACAAAGTGTTTGAACAGTCTAGCCTAGATTTAAAAAATGGAGTAAAAGGTCATCAATAATTAGTTTGGTAACTTCAATTTATATGTTCACATCAAATGTTTGCAGACACACACTAATCTGTATTTCATTGAAAAACCTAACCTAACCTAAACAACAGGAAAAGAGACAGGCGCGATGAATCGATGTACTTTGACCTCCTCAAGAACTCATGATGTGCGATGAGTCGATTTTAAATCCCCCCCCCCTTCCCCTCTAAACAAAAGGATGCAATGAACCGATCTACGCCGGTGGAAATGGTAAAGTTGTGAGGAAAGTGAGAAAAGTGCGCCCTCACGACTTTGTTAAAATTATTTAGGTGTGACAGATAAGGTCACGTGGGCGCATTTTACCCACCTATTAGTGTTATGATTCATGCGAGGACGCATTTTTCCCTTTTTTCTGCGAAGGCGCAGTTTTCCCGGGCGCAATTTTCTCGACACCATTATAAAAAATCTTAAAAAAAAGCTAGAAAATTCAGAAATATTACATTTTCATTCATTGATTAACCTCATTTTAATCACTAATTTTCATAGTTTTATAGAAATAATTGGAATATCGACTTTATATTTTGCACAATGTTAGTTGTTTAAATTACACATGAAATTTACTCTTCGTTTAAAAAAAATAGTTATAACAGTAATAGGTATAATAATAATAATTTGTTTGAATCGTAAATCGTAAAAACAAATTATGTAAGATTCAAAGGGACTAGGGGGGTGATGGAAAATCTTACGATTTCTTACATGGGGGGAAATAGAGGGGTCGAAAATCTTCAAAAAAAAAGCCTTATGTAATTTCAGGATGACCCCATTTAGTAAACACAATCCTTCTTGAGGACGATTTTCTATTCACGTATTTCGAGAAGTGTGGCTCCAAAGTGTTCGAATCCAAGAATAGCATTGAATTCACTCATCCAAATATACATTTTACCACTGAAGGCATTATCATAATGTATAAAAGTTCTGCCAAAATGCAATGAAAATAAATGTCGACGATTTAGAACATGAATTTGATAAAGTTACTTTGTAACGTATTGCTGGCTAATCTGATACAAAAGTATTATAATTGTGGCGACATTCAAAAATATTTTTGGCTAAAAAAACACCTTAGATTTCGCACTAGAAAAGGTACGCGTTATGGTTGATTTAAAAAATATATATATTTTCAGTGTTTTTTACAGTCGATTTTGTTTCTAAATACAGTAAGGATAAATTAACGTCAACATTTTGTAAATATTAGGCCTGCGTAGTTATTGACATTTTTTATAAGGATTTGAGAGACTTAAAGGATTAATATTCCATTGATATATATATAATTATTGGTAAATAAATTTACACAAAAATTAGTGATAGAACAAAAAAAAAGCTTTAAAAATATTTCTTGCTATTTTTTTAAATTGTAAACCATGCTTCTTGATGTCAGGCTTATTCATTTGTGAATACAGTACTCGTTTAATTACTTTGTAAGCAAGGGTTTAATCTTCAAAGTACTCTTTTATGCTTGACTGGTTTACTCATTATAATTAAACATTAGAAGATAGCTATGGATAAGTGTTTTTAACATTGAAAATAATAATGGGTTTCCTTTTAAGCTTATTGGCATCGATCTTGCCCTAACGAATTAAAAGTTGGGACTCTCAGGCCTCATTTTGATTGCCTCGGTCAAACTCGCATGTTAAATCAATAATTTCGAATGGCAGAAAATCCACACGATAACAAAAACTGGGCTATGCATAGCAAATATAACCAACACTTGTGGGCACTTCGAAAAAAAAAAAAAGGGCATGGATATCGTCCTAGTCTGGTTTTCTGTTGATGTGGAGGTTAAGGTTCGAATCCATGTTGGATAAATGACGTGTTTTGCCTTATGGTTTACCACTCTTCATTCACACCAATTCGGACATAATACAGTAGCCCCATGGCTTCTTTGGTGCTGACTGACAGCTGATGGCTTTGAAAAGCTACCAGACCAAATTATGTATCCCTACGCTGAACCATATGATCTGCAAAAACATGTGTTTAGCAGCTGTCACTTCTGACAGTCAAAATTTAGGTATATACCTGAATGTTGACTGTCAGAAGTCAGCTGTGAACTGTCAGTCAGCACCAAAGAAGCCATGGGGCTACTGTACGTCCTCTTAAAGCTTACATTTTTCATCCTAACCCTATTAGTGTAAATGCGTATAACCCGAATGGGTAGTAAGACGCGGTGCTAATAATAATAATAATAATAATAATAATAATAATAATAGTGTAAATATGTGGATAGTCCGGGCGGATTTTAAAATATGGTGCGCGTGGGGGAAAAAAAGTTCATACGCAAAACAATTTACAGCACTTTACTAAACAATCATTACCGGCGGGTATCATCGATTCTAGGATATGTGACATATTTTTCAGTCCTAACTCGTATTTTACCGACACTAGAGGTCTCGTAGATTAAAGCTTCTATCGCAAACAGTTAATTTTCCGATGGAAATAGGATTGAGGTTCTAATTTTGACAAGGCGTACTGGATATAATTTCTCAAACATGACCTGTCACTTATTTTACTAGACCTTCTCCACAATATGCGAGTGTATTCTCTCTAACTTACCCTTCCAATTCATATTCCTGTGGATAGACCGAAGATATGCAAGATGCGTAGCACCTTAAATAGATAAACAAATAAACTGCTTCGGTAGTCGATTGTTCTAAGGCGTCACTCCTGAAATGGACTGGATTGCCATTGACGGGAATATTGGGTTTCCAATCCTGGTCGATGGTACATTTATTATAAATTCAACCTTACTCATCCCTAACACGTTAGCGTAATATTTATACAACCCGAATGGGTACTAAGACGAGGGGATTAAAAAAAAATACCAACCAATATTTAGTTGCCTAACCTGAGCTTTTGCATATAGAGAGAAGTGTAATTGATGTCTGATTTATTTATTTGTTTTGGCAGAGCGACAGGAAACGACCGGAAATCAAGACAGTAAAGTAATTCTTTCATCGGCCAGTTCTGTGGTGATATGTGTACCAATACTAATATTGTTTCATGTCTATAACGTACAAAAACTCAGTCCAGTAATAATTATTAAACCTAGAGTTGGATTATGATAGGTTAGGAAATTAAATAACTAAATATTTTTAAGCTCAACATTGCTAACGTTGTACTTTATTATTAGTATTATTTGATAAGTTTCGATGTAATCATAAAAGTGACAGTTGGGGGTCACGTGACAACGTATTAATTAGAGAAGATACGCTCGAATATTTTATTTCTTGAATCCTATGATATTCTAGAGATTCGAGATTCGTAAAAATCTCAAAAAGTATCTCGAACATGGCTATAAAAGAACTTTACTTGATATAACAATTTTAAGCAATTGGTAAAATAACTTATCAAGACTGTGATGTTATTTTTGCTGAAAGAGAATTATTTAGAAATATAAATTTAATAGTTTGTTGACTCAATCTTTCAAATATGTAATAACGTTGACCACTTTACTGTTTATTTGTTTTAAATTTCAATCACAACTCCTAAAGTTTCGAATATTAATTATTTATTTATTTACAAATAAAATATATATTATATATAATCTACTTACCTTTATTTCACTATATTAAATTTTCTTTGTTTATTTTGATTCATAAACTGCCAGCGCGCCATGTTTTTTTTTTGTAGGTGATTTTAACGCTATCTGCTATAGAGAGTGGTTAATTTCGAAACTTAATTTATTATATGTTCTTGGACGCTTATATCATCTGGCTGTAATTTGAAGAAATAATTGCCTCTAGTGGAAGAGATTATTATTCTTGTTTGGCTTTTGGTGCCAAATTTAAATTAATTTTAAAGATGATTTATGTTTATTGGTCAAATTATAATATTAAGTTATTTTTATAATAATACTTTCACTGTCTTGTTTTGTTATAAATCTCGGCAACTAGTTTTATACTAGGCCGGAAACTATTAAAATAAAAAGAAAGAACATGTTTGTGGATTATTGAGGTTTTTGTTTTGTTGACTCAGAAAAATTGTTATAAAAGATAAGGATGCATTCCATTTGAGCCATCTTAAATATATTCCTTTTCTATAACTAAGCATTATTTTGGCAGCAAACCTTTATTTAAGAGTAAGGACTAACCTTCAAGGAAGGGCAGGAGATAGTTTCGAGAAGAATATTTGAGGTGTAAAACCTAGTATATATAAAAATTACTGGAGACGGAGATGACGATGCTAAATTATTGGGCGAGACAAAATAATTCATCCATCATCATCCAACTATTCGAATTGTCAAGTTATCTTTTTATCTTTTTCAAAGAACTTAATATTTTAATTTGATATAAAACCTAAATTATACCTGTTATATTATCATTTCATTTCAAGTAATATTTCTGTAATAATTCATAATTTTATTTTTTATTTTGTCGTCATAATATTTCAAGTGTTGCTTCACAATAATTATATTAATTTTATATCATAGGAGGCTTGCCTTATTAGGTAGAGTTTATTCAAAGATTTATTTTTTCACAATGATTACAATCACTATATAAATTTCATGGTGTCATTGTTTCTTTATTATATTAATGTACATGGTAAATTTTAACATTGTAGCCCAGGTATAAATATTTTCTGTTGATCGGATGTCCAAGCCAGGAAGAATAATCTGCTCCAGGGAGTCCTTTGGTGTAAGTGTCCAACAATTATTTAAAAAAAACTTTAGGTAAAGTTCAGAGGTCTTGAGAGAAGGGGTTTTCTTATCACCGCTGGGCAGTTTCTGGGCATTTACTTAGTGAATACAAAAATATACCTACCTCAGAAAAAAAGGGGTTGGTAGTTGGCGCCCAACAATATATTTAAATTAAATAAAATTCATATAAACATACATACATACATATTCCCCCCTCCCCCCACAATACTTGTGTAATTGAGAGAATAACAAAACCATAAAAAAAGATCAAAATGGTATTAATACAATTAATTTACTCTGAAGGTGTTCTATTGTTGTTTATGGCGTAATATATTATATAGAAAACCAAATATCATTTGTTTGTGTCACTAAGCCATAAACAACTTTTTTTAAACACAATTTTAAATATTTTTACTTTAACTAAAATTTTACACCAATAAAAATTTAAGGTTTCGAATTTGAATTCAAAATTTGAAAGAATGTGTAAGACTCTAATTTGAGAAATATAATATATAACTCGACCCATTTCTAGTACTATAAACAATACGAACATTGTTCCAGTAATTTTTATAACTGTCAAAGCTCCTTCCTATATGAAGCATCGCATATACATTTAATTTTAAATTCAAGCTAAGAGGAGGAATTGTATTTCCTATAAAATAATTCACTATTCACTAAGTGTTTTCTTTACTAGTTTTCTATCATATATATGATTTATTTAAGTTTAAGACTTCGTCGGCGAGCTGCTCGTGTCTATTGGTGCGGAAGACTGATTTAATATCTTGTACGTGAATGGGTATGGTAACACTGTCAAAATAGATCTTGAACTTGACTCGGGAGTCTTAGGCTCAAACCATACAGTGGGAAACCGCAAGGAATTTTGCAAAATATAGTAAATATTCTAGAATATTTGTTAATTTGGGACTTAATTAAAAGCTAAAAATAATAGTTCTTTGAATAGACGAAAAAGTGAACTGAAAAGTTAAGCACGCTGATTCAAACATGTATTATTATTACCCCTTAAAATGGCTGCGAAGTAAAGCAAGGTGTATTTCACCCATCAATTGTCATCCCGTTCTAAACATAAGCTACATGACTTCACACCAGCCAGTTTGATGAAAAAATATATTTGATTACTCATTCCTTCAATCTATAAGCTGCCTAGAAAAATAGGAATTCCTTCTGGAAAACTCGAAAATACATAGAAATTGGTAGTAAGAAAATAGTAGCAACCCTGCAAACTTAGCTGGTTCAACGAGGGTACTTTTGTTTTGCCATTAGCTTCTTAAAATTTGCCTTATTTTGGTGTTTTGAGACTAGTTCGTGAAGCTATGAACAACCCAACTGGGCAGAAACACGAAGAGAATGGCGTCAACCTTCTCTGGTCTTGTTTGCCGGTGCCGAATCTCAGCTAGGTGTAATGATGGTGGTATATCTTAACTGGTTTGCCACTATCCAATTCTCCCTAATCCCTAACCTATTCGTGATAATATACGAATAGCCTGGATAATGAGCAAAACTCGGTGCAAAAAAATAAAAATAGAAGGAGAGATTAATGCCAAATTTGGATTAAAACTAATATTGCTCCTCCAGGTCATGTTTTTTGGAGTTTATCGTCCCAATTTAGTTTGCTAGTCGTGTACAGACACATTCCTCTTGTTAAATATGCGTGTCAATAGCCCAAATAATAATAATAATAATAATAATAATAATAATAATAATAATAATAATAATAATAATAGCGCAACAGTGTGTACAACTGAAACCTAATTACTTCCTCTCCAGAAGTTGCCTTGGAATGTATCGGTGCGTAGAACGAGCTGAATTACTGGTTCACTTGTCTCTACACACAGAGAGAATGGGAAGTGGCGCTGTCTGGTAAAGAGGAGTCTCATTTCCGTTTCGACAGGGCTGTGAAGTTAAGATGGGTAAACAATTTCCGTAAACTGAGAAGTGAGAACGTAAAATGGACTTTTTTGGGGGATTCCAGTTTAAAAGGGATAAAACGGCAAAACTTTGCCGTGTTAACATACATAGACCAAACGTCATGCATCTGTCAATAAAAAATAAAAAAAGTTTCAGTATGTTTAGATTTAAAAAGACACAAATCAGTTAAAATTGTAGCCTACACTTTGGGTCATAAATATTAAAAGTGTATTTTAAAATATTGACACCACAGATACTTTTAATAATTAGCTTAGTGATATATTCGTAAATGTCATGCCAAAATTAAGATATAAAACGCAACATTGTTGCTTAAGCGTGTTTAAATTGTACAAATTAAAGTACAAATTAGTATTTTATATGACGTATAAACGTTAAATGTGAATGTTAATATTAGTGCTGAATTTGATAATTACTATAATAACACTATTTTGACTGAATTTTGAGTTGTGCGTGTCCAATACCAAACCAAGTAGAAATCAATCTATCCTTTAACGTTTTATTTTTGATATCAAGAGTGAAGCGTTGTGGTTTTCAGTTCTCTCTTTAATTCTTTCCCCTGTTGGTGAAGTTGCTCTTTCGATATGTTGATTGATTTGTAAAACTTCGTTGCAACCATTTACTTCAGTTTGAGAAAACAAAATACAGGTCATTTAGTTTTAACACTTGGGATTTTTTGGGGGGGCACCGCGTATTCCTACCTGTTTGGGTTACACACATAAGTATTATTATTATTATTATTATTATTAGCACCGCGTCTTACTACCCGTTCGGGTTATACGCACTTACGCTAATGTGTAATGGCAGGGTGATTGTGAGGTGAAATGGAGGACCTACAGTTTAACGTGGAATCCGAACCACGGTGGAGGCCTGGCATTCCTCACATTCACAAATTGTGATTAATACACAACTTGTCAGAGGTGAAGGAAGGGTTTGGTAATCAGATAAATCTGTGCCTGGACCGAGGAGACATAAGTATTAATTACGCTAATGTGGTAGGGGTAGAGAAGATTGATTTTTAGAGGAAGTGTACCAACATTCGGGTGGTAGGAGAGTGAAACATTATTTAGGAAAAAATCACCCGACCGCGATTCGAACAACGATCACTCCCTCATTGACAGTCCAGTCGACTGCGAGAGTGACAGTTTAGAGAATTCGGCCACCGAGGTGGGTTATTCTTGATAGTGATCTTACTCCTGGTCATTTGGCCAATTTTTAATCTCCTCAACAACATTGATGCATTGATCCTTGTTCAAGTCAAATATTAGACCTGCAATAATATAGGTTTTTTTAGCACCGCGTCTTACCACCCATTCGAGTTATACGCGTGTGTACTAGTTATGCTAATGGATTTGGGACGGGGAAGGTTGAATTTAGAGGAAGAGTACCCACATTTGCGTGAAGAGGGAGATTGGTAAATTATTAAGGTAAAACCAGCCTCAGTACACCTGACTGGGATCGAACCACAATCTCCCCATCATATAGTCTGTTGAATATAATTTAGTTTCTACTTTAAATAACTTGGAAAAATAAAAGAATACATCTTAATTGGATAGCTGGACTTAATCTACCTATTAATATGCAAAATTGAATAAATTATTTTAAAATATGCGATTCTGATTTCAAACGAAGTGGAACACACTTAAAAAGAATTTTTTTTATTCTGGTCCGACTATACGATCACAAATTTAAATAATTTGTAATTAAAAACAAATTTTCTAAATAGTAAGTTTTTTGAATGCATGCAGCCCTTTTTTGTTTATTTTAAATGTATAATGAGAAATTTTGAAAACAGTTAGTAAAATAGTAAGAGTAGCATTAGGGACAGTTATTATTCTAGTAGTTTCTAATAGTTTCGCCATATTTTAACTGAGTAATTTTTTTAAACGTCTTGATACTAAGGTTGTCTAGTGGTCAATTAATCAATAAGATAAGGATGGGTAGGCTAGTTAGATGAAATGCACCCACAAGGTGGAACGAGGAAGGCCTGTTACTAAACCTCCGAGAAATTGAGTGTGATTTATTGACTGCGGTTTTAAATACAATTTTTATATTTGAACACTTGCATTGTATATTTCGAGCGCTATTAATTTTTATTGCCTACCACAACAAAATTAAAATAACTTGTTTTTCGAGAAGGTTGGGGGAAAACGGTTGACTTCGCTGACCTTAAAAATATTATGTTGTAAAAACTTGTAAAAGTTGAGTTTTAATTATCACGTGCTTGCATGTGTGTTTATTTGCCGATACTGCTGTCGCAGTATTCCTCCACTTCTTCTGCCGTACGTATCGAATGCCGCAGCATCATGCATGTGTGTAGTGTGGTGATGACTGACGAGTTGTCTTTGCTGATACCCCATGGAGGAGATACAATCTTCCCAGGAACCACTACCGCTTTATTGATCTAGCGAAGCCAAATGTGAACATGGAAAATAAATATAAACTGATTTAAACTTGTGTTCCTGAATCCGTGAATTGGGCAATGGGGGAAGACAAATTATCATCCCTTCCTTCCTTTCCTAACTGACGTCCTTATGATTATAATTTATCATCAATTATCGCGAAGCGTTCTGTTTAATGACGCGGGCTTGTATTAATGACGTTCTCGGTAACTGATGCCCATTGGTTCGTGTTGTGTGTGTGTGTGTGGGGGGGGGGGGGGGTATTATGGCGACGACACACTTGTGTCAAGACCTGTGATCATTAACGATATGGCTCCAGGCAGGAGCCGAACCCTTGTTTGTTCAGTATCACCTCGCTGTTTCCTGTCACCATTATAAGATATGTCAAACCTGAAGCTACAACCGTTATGGTGCTGCTAGTGTGAAGCTTTAGTAGCTTTTAATCAATTAGCTTTCAGAGAGCACCAGTCGTCATATGGTATTGAAGTAGGTCACATGCACCGCCTTACAAATGTACATTTATATACTCGGGCATGATGTTAAAAAAAGTATTTAGCTTATTTAGAAGCCGTATGAACACACACTGTTTTTGTAACATGAGGACAAATAATTTCATTTTAAAACTTTATAATATCATCATCATTTAACTTTTGCTTAGAAAGTTTTCCACGTATTCGTTGTAGATACATTATCAACTCATGCTTGCACTGAAACTGGATTGCCGAGAACGTGGAGGCTGAAACAATCTCGGCCAGCTGCATTAGGATTGGTTTCCCTCATGTGATTTTTTCACTGCAGTCTTTCCATCCCCCCCCCTTTCTCGCCTATGTGGGTGCATTTCATCTAAGAAATTCCACGTTCCTACCTCTTAAGAAGATTAATCCGTCAATAACTTCGTGCCAAACGTAATATCACGTCATCACAATCATGGTCACCACAACCATCATCATCATCACCACCACCATCTTAACAACAACCATATTAACCACCACCATCACCAGCACAACCACTGGAACAGCCACTGACACCACCGGCACAACCACCACGATACGACCACCAACACCACCAATACAACGAACACCGCCAAGAGCACTATCAAAATACCTTTTCAAATATTATGTTAAATTAACCTGCATCTGGGATCAAAGAAGGGTACTCTGCAGTCAACCGTTCTGATCCTCGGACCAATGAGATGGAGTATTGTCGAGACATTCTGTGCCGTAGAAGCTTAGTTTCCTTTAATATTGGAATTTGGGAGACCCTTCGCCTTTTCGTCCAAACTTGAAAATTATATTCGTGGCAAGTTCAGTGTGTAGAATTAATAGATGCATTACTGCGGGCGAGACTGTTCGAGCCTTGTACTTCCACTCGGAGGATGTAGGGATTGATGCTGAGAAAGAGAGAGAGAGAGAGAGAGAAATGCTTTCAGCCGTTCCAAGTGTTGGGAGAGTTTCAGAAACTGTTCTGAAATGTGTTTCCCCCTAGCAAAGCAGGGGCACTCTAGGATTTGATGATCATTCTTGTTCGCCGGTGTAGCAGCTAACAACGAACGACAGAGACAAAAGACATGCTCGAGTGCTGGGCTCAGTTGGGGAGAGGAGGGGGGAGATTTCCGAAGTCTTGTAACAGGCGTGTGAAGTGCACCCTTTTGTGGAATACCTAAACCTTCTTGAAATCAGGCTTTTAGTTGACTCATACACTATGTTGGTTTGTCTGTCCTTTACATGTAGCTTTCAAATTAGTGTGTTCTAACAATTTGCTAAACTAAATAAAAGTTTTCTAACGAAAAAAAAAATTCACCTGAATTTTACTTGTGCATATCATATTTTTACTCATGCCGAAAAAAAATAAACAAAAATTTAGTAAATATTTCAAACTTAATCATCTATAGTAGTTTAAAAAATAAAGATTATCTTTGTTTTACTTACAGAAACAAACCAAAGTAAAACTATGAAACTGTTGACTGTGTTTACAGATTTTACAGAAATATTTGACTGTATTTACAGATTTTAAAGGTATTTTTACTTGTTTTGCAGATTTTACTGATATTTTAACATGGTTTACCGCTTTTACAAATATCTTTGACAATGTTATCCACCCCTTCGACTTCGAGGGTAACTGGTTGATGTAGATGACGACGGTGACGTCGTGGTCAGACACGCATGTGTAGGAAAAGGTCGGCGAGTGTGTTTCGGCAACGTTAGTCGCGGTAACGAGGATGTTTCCGGCAACGTTAGTCGCGGTGGAACAGAAGGATGTTCCGGCAACGTTAGTCGCGGTGGAACGGGAGGATGTTCCGGCAACGTTAGTCGCGGTGGAACGGGAGGATGTTCCGGCAACGTTAGTCGCGGTGGAACGGGAGGATGTTCCGGCAACGTTAGTTGCGGTGGAACGGGAGGATGTTCCGGCAAC
The DNA here is from genome assembly GCA_033556935.1 of Timema podura. NCBI lineage: Eukaryota > Metazoa > Arthropoda > Insecta > Phasmatodea > Timematidae > Timema > Timema podura. The sequence goes on from JAVRXN010000008.1 coordinate 59,881,923, forward strand.
GTTAGTTGCGGTGGAACGGGAGGATGTTCCGGCAACGTTAGTTGCGGTGGAACGGGAGGATGTTCCGGCAACGTTAGTTGCGGGATTCGGAACGGAGCGAACGGATGTTCCGGCAACGTTAGTCGCGGTGGAACAGAAGGAAGTTCCGGCAACGTGAGTCGCGGTGGGAGGTATGGTGAAGGTGGAGTAAGGGTGGAGTGAGAGAGGGTTAAACAAATTGCTCTTTCGTAACATAAGACAATTTATTAAGCTCTTTCGTATGGGTGGTGCACCCAGGTGGGTCACCACTGACTGGCCTAGGCTGACTGGCCTAGTGACCAAGGAATCACCGTATTAAATACCCTCCACTGCTGCCTGGCCTTGTCCAATGGGAGAAACAGGGGCTTCCCATTGGTGCGTGCAAACTGGAGGGATAGTGCCCATCACGCGAGCCAATAGAGGCAGGAGTTCTCGCAGACGCAGACGCAAAAAAGCATGCTCTAATGCACCCTGAAGGGGTGCACGAGAGCAAATTCCAACACGTACCGAAAAATCCCTTGACTGTGTTTAAAGATTTTTTACAGAAATCTTTGACTTGGTTTACCGATTTTTACAGAGATCTTTGACTGTGTTTACCGGCTTTGCAGAGCTCTTTGATCGTATTTACCTATTTTGCAGAAACCTATATTCTTTTCGATGAATTTTACTGAACGATGTACCGTATTATGTAGTAGGAAATACAAACGCATTTCGTTGTGACCAATCATGATAATATTTTATTTTATTATCACTACTATGTTATAGTTATAGATAATGTCTATCAAAAGTGTCAGCTGCAGCTCATAGGACGTATAAATACATGAAAGTAGATCTAGTAATTTTTCTATGTCACATAAGGTTCTTCCAATAAAAAAAATTGTACCACTCTAAGGATACTGTGGGATAGGCTCAAGACATACTTATATTATTCTAGTGATGTCATTATTTGAGACCTTTGGTTTATTAATTCATAACCAGCCTCGTGGTATAGTGGTTAGAGCTCCTGGCAGCTGACCTAGAGGTCTCGGGCTCGTTTCTCGGCTGGTACTGGGAGGTTTTCCTCGAAAGAGTAATAATTATTCCCAAGTTTAAATGGCTACCCAACTTTTGAACTGTTTTTACAAAAAAAAAAAAAAAAAACACTTTAGAACAACTTTTAATGTTAAAAGCCCTGCTCTGAGGTTGGCATATAAGAGACTGCTGCGATAAACCCAATGTTTCGTTCACTTTGTAGTTTTATTTTTTTCATTTCCTAGGATATTTTACTTAATTAAAAAAAAATTCCCCATTTTACACTGTTTCATTAACAGACTGCAACATACGTCAGGGTATCACTTTGTAAAGGACCTATTGTTAGTATTTTAAACCGGTGACCGTTGAATGACCACTCCAGCAGACAAAAAGTACGATCCACACAAAAAGATAGTAAATGTGTGGCCGGTGCATGCGAAACACGGTGGTATTCTCTGTTTCTCCAGCCTATAAATCCACCACATTTCCGCTGTAATCTCGCCAGAAACATGCCATCATTTTGACATGTAGTTCCATGTTCGGATTCCGTCCGCTTGTGAATAATGAGATGGCTTGGTGGTGGTGGGGGGGGGGTGGACCTTGTGGTTTGTGAGAGGGGAATGGGGGAACCCACGACCAATTAAATACTTTAAGTCCTTTACCGTGGAAAGAGGGGGAAGTTTGCCCCCAAACACCCACGTGCTCAAAATATAGGTAGGGTTGCCACAAATATATAAAATAACCACACAGGGAATTTTTTTATAAAAAAGTACTGGAATATTGCTGATTTTTTGGTACTAAACTGAAAGCTTTAAATAGCAGGCCTTTGTATTAAGGTCATCCAACCATAAACATTTTATTTCACAATTTTAACAAGTGTGTAATTATGAGCTATATATAGTGATTCAATGATTTCAAATCATTACAGTTCATGAGTTTTCATTTACCATTGTTTAAGTAAAGTAGTTAGGAATGGGGCTGACATTTAGTATAACTAGATACAATTAGGTGTACACATTAAAGATTTTTATTATGTTAGAAGCCAAATAACTTGTACTGTATAAGGAATGTAAAAGTTGTAAAAATACACAATTTTTAATTATATATAAATACTGTTAATTTTATACACCGATATTTAGATTTTATCTAATTTTGTATTGTTATTTAGAATTAATTTTTTGAAGCGTAAATCTAATTGTTAGTTTTATTAATGTGTCCGAATTTATTATTGCAAATATAAATGTATATTTTATAAATTTTCTTGTTTTGACTGTATGGATTGCAGAGAAAACACCGAATAGCAGAACATAATATGCCCAGCTGAGGCAGAGGTTCAGATAATCCCAACTAATGACACACACAGGCAAAGCGGACGCCGACTTCCTTATCTGGTCGTTGTTGCTGAAATGGGCTGAGGCATTGCTACTTGCTGCTATATTTTCTAATATAACTCCCCTACCTCCACCTATGTTAAATTCCCTGCCAAAATATTATAGACTCAAACACTCTCATTGTCAACTAGACTAGATGGCTATCACAGCCTCACATCCTGTTTAACCTGGAAGGTAGCAAACGTACCTTGGTTGTTTCCACTATGGTGTCGGTTACATGATCGGGACATAGTGGAGTCAAGTAAGACTATTAACTTTCAAGGTGGACTTAGGGAGCGGCCAGACTGCGTGGGCGAGCGAGCGCGCGAGCGACTAAAATATAAAATAGAACACATTGGTTGTAATGAGAGGTGGCCAGACTGGAGCGCGCACGCTTGAAAGATAGAACTGGTTCTATTTTTCAAGCGCGCGCGCTCAACCCGGTACAATCTAGTTTACAGGCGCTAGGCAATATTGAATGCTAGGAAAACTTCTCATTTTGACATTTTTATTACTATCTACAGGTTTAGCACACTTGCTACTAACGGCCTAATTTAATTGATAAGATCATAAACCATACTTATATTTATATATATATATATGTAAAACTGATATGTTAAAATACTTCACTATTATCAAAGTAGGCCTTTACAAATAAGAATCACTATTAGCGTGGAGAGAGGAGGAGAAAACCACAACAATAAATCACTTGTCAAAAACCACCCTCATTTCACTGAGCTAAGATTCGTAGCCTCCTCGTCAACAACTATAGAGAGCATCTTCTAATTACGCGCTCGTTCGCCATTTTGGCCACCCAATCGCTTGCGCGCTCGCTCGCTCACACGCTTGTCAGCATGGCCGAACCCTAAGGGTTCATACGCTTCACCTCGTGTTTCCAACCTCTAATAGGGGTTGTAATAGGGTGTTTTCGTGATGCGCACATTCCATGACACGTGTTACAAGGAGAAAGAAACATTTCATACACTGTTAAGGCTAGAACAGCTAATTGATCTGGGAAATAGTTGTTTGAGCCCCAAAAAGTTGCATTGAAGTGGGGAAGGTGGGTTATAGCCTAATCTAAAGTGTGTTATATTTTTAACTTTCAAACTATCCTCCTAATGTGCGCACAATCTATTATAATTACATGGCACACGCATACAGTTGAGTTTTAATTCACAAAGTGAAAAGGAACACACAAGTTCACATTGATACATTCTTGGTTCTTCTTGCCAGGAATTGAATTCGCGAGGTGAACCTTGTGGTCTAGGGTTAAGGTGTCAAACTTCTGTGCTGGGGGTCCGAGGTTCATTCCTCGGTCACGGCACAGATTTATCTGGTTGCCAAACCCTTCCTTCACCTCTGACAAGACGTGTATTAATCACAACTTGTGAATGTGTGGAATGCCACCGTGGTTCGGATTCCACGTTAAACTGTAGGTCCTTAATTTCATCTCACAATTACCCTACCATTACACATTAGCTTAAGTACGTATAACCCGAACGGATACTAAGACGCGGTGCTAATAATAATAATAATCTTAAACAGTTCTTCATATTTATAGAGCGTGTTAAAAAAAGATTTCAATAAGTCAAATATTTCTAAGCATAACTGATTAGAATACAGGTATTTTTATGTTTCTCTTTAAAGTGAAAGCTTCAAATCACAAGATCTAGTATAAATTGGCCATTTTTTTAAACCTATACTGAACATTAATTTTAATTAAACTCTTTATTTTCACATATTAGAGGCAAATTTAAATTTAGAATAGATTAAAACTATTAATAAAAAATACATGTTATTTTAGATGCAAGCTAATAAATGTTAAGTAGTTGTTTCAGTAATAGCACGCTATTTTATATAAATTTTAGAAATTGTATTTGTTATTTCAAATAAACTAAGAAAAATGAATAATGATAAATGTGTTAGAAATTACCTGTAAGTAAAGTAATTTTTAAAGTAAACAAAGTCTCAATCTAAAGAAAATTAGGACAATTTTGAGTTTTATTATAAAATATTATCTCTCTTGTTTTAAAATTGTGAGGCCAGTTTTTAAAATCCATCTCATATTAACTTTTAATTAAAATAATTGTTAAAATGATCATCTGGTGAAACCTGTCCTTTATAGGACACGATTGTGTCACAATCACAGTAGTGAGAGATAAATTACGGATTTGAGTGGTATGTTTTATATTTGAATTTTTTTTATAAGTGTCTTAACATTGCGATATCCTAATAAAATGGAATGCAAGTCGAATTTACATTTGTGCTACATTGAATTGACTTGTAGAAATTGATATAGGCCACAATTTTATTCAGGCTTACATTTTAAATTTAATATTTGCAACTATTGAAGGCTTGTTTTTACTGTAACTCTTGAATTATTTTGACTATTTATAGTGGGATTATTTTTTAATTTGCCCTTCTTTTTTTTTAGGTGAGTACCGGAATCTCATATGCCTGTGTCATTGAAAGTAAGTAAACTTCTCGCCGTAAGAAGGGCCTGAATTTGCAGTTTTCACGGCATAGTTCATAAGTTAGTCTTGTTTTTACACGCTCCAAGAAAGGAGCATAGAATATTATTTAAAGTGCAATTTCTGGAGCCATCAACCCGACTTTTGCTAAAGGACTATTGATAATGCATTAAAAAAAATCATGTAAAATATTTGCTTCATTACGCTACGGTTTATTTAACATTTTCTTAAAAATATTTTAGTTGTTGGCAGGAATGCATAGAAGTATAGCCGAGATAGTAATTATTAGATTATTTAACATTAACTTTATAATAGCACAGGATTTACATACCTTAATAATGCGCTCAATATTACACACCGACCCTTAGGATTATAGAATTATATTTACTTGTTGGATAGCAAAATATATTTTAAATCTATGATAGGTTTATTTATTTTTGGACTATGTATTACAGAAGTAATTATTTATAACAATAATTGGATCTTGATTCGATCTGAGATAATTTAAATATATGGTAATTTAAATGTAAAGTAGTTTTTTTATGAGATTTTGTGGCCACCTTGTTTTAATAAAATACCATAAACAGACAAGTACTGTGAAAATAGGCAAACATAAATATTTCGCATATTCATCATGTAGGCTTTTCACCCCTAATTTGTAACTCGGTTCAAATTACACCCCAAAAATGTAATATAAAAACAATTTATTACCAGTACATTTTCAAAGCCTATAAGTGCCAGCAATCGTCACTCTATTCATAATCATCAACATTTGCGACAGTCCCATTAAACTCCTCCCCCCCTTTCTCCTACCCTGCCCCCCTAAACTGGTATTATCTTACCTTCTGAATCCAAGCAAACTAACAGCATTCATCCCACTACAATATAATTATTGTTAGATTTTAGTTCAGTTGCAGAGGATGTAACAATACTAAAACAGCCAGCCAGCATTGCCTGTATTGCATTTGATTAGGATTGTTTTAACAGTTTGCACTTGCCGTTTTGTTTATAATGATGATCATTTCCTTAGTCACCCTTGCGGCTTTACTTTATTTTAAACTTAAGCTGGGACGCAAGAAAAGGCCAGTGTTTTAGCAATTTTTATGGCAAAACTTTTTTTTTTTTTTGCCAAAATAAGTAAAATATTTCACTAATACAAACATAGAGTTTAATTTTCTTCACACGGTGATATCAACAGTCGTTGAATATATTCATTGATCATAGCGGCATTGGATGATAAACTTTTTAAAGGAAGAGAAAAAGTTGTCATTAAATTCCACTACACCCTTAACACATATTCAAGAAATGTTGAGGTCACCCACCATGTGTAGAAAATTAAATTCTATGTTTGTACTGGAGCAATATTTTATTTATTTTGGCAAAAAAAAAAAAGTGTTGCCATAGCAACAGCAAAAACACTGGGTTTTTTTCGCGTCCCCTTCCATCCCATCCTAAAAATATTTATAGCGTTTACTTTACCTGACAAAATGGGTTACACTAATCATTTGTGCCACCACACCTGGCCCTTCCTATGGATTATGTTCGTCAGATATGAACAACTTGCTACTCGTGTTCTTTCGTTATATATATATATATATATATATATATATATATTAGTGTTGTCCTGTTCCATATCCTGTTCAGATAACTTTGGCAAATTAATATAACTAAGATTGGAGTTTTAAGCGAATCTCGAACTGCTTTTAACATTTTTTCCTACTTTAAATTGAAAAAAAAAAAAGACACCTTCACATGGGAATCGAACCCACGACCTTTGGCTTAGATTTTGATTCCCGTTTCCAGATGTTAATTTTTTCATTTTCAAGAGTATGATATTTAGGTGCGGCTATAACTGTAATTAACAAATATAATAACATAGGTAGCTATTTAATCAATCATTTTATTTTTTGTTTGAAAACTATTTGTAGCCTAAAGTACTCCATTTTGGCTAGCAAACTTATGTTCAAAAATGAACATTACTGGAGACATAATTTCATTATTATAAAACAAATCTTAGCTTTATTGAGGTTCTACATATAAATCATTAACATTGTAATAAACTCGTTAGTATTTTTGTATAGAAATCAAAATATTAAAGAAGCTCTCCTACAATGCTTATTTTATTACAAAATTTGATTAATCAATAGTACAAAATGGTTTCCCAACAAAAAATTGATTGTTAAAACAAATTCAAACGTGCTTGAACACCCTTAACACTAATTGTTAACCGATTTTGAGTGTAGTAAAGGCCGTCTGTATAAACAAAACTATACCATCTTATCTTTCCAAATTCTTTGAAACGGCCGTCTCTTTGTTATTTCTCAACATTGCCGGGAAAATTGAGCGTCCAGAACAAGTTTCAGCTGGCTAGTTACTTTTAAAATTGAAACAAGACGGAGAAATATTTAAAGTAACATTGTTCCGAGTTCCACACGCCTTTTGTTAGTTCTGTAAACATTTTTTACGATCGTCTCAAGTTCGGTAATTGCTTCGACATACTTTTTACAACCTGCAGTAAAACTCTGGATCGACTGCTGAAGGGGATGAAAAACAGTTTTGCCAACTTTTCTCAGGGCATACACTTCTTGAGAGGGGAGTTTCCGCTTCGAACAATCGGAAGTTTAATCGATCGAATTAACTAGAGCAAGCTGGGGTGAAGCTGTTTAAGATCAAGTTTGTCGTCTAGATTAGAAGAGGAAACACTTCTCTTGCAGTTGTTTTATTAGTTTGTTTTGGTTGAAATTAAAAAAAAACCACTATACGTAACGATAGTAAAGTTAGTTTTATTAACTGTTGCTAGTTTGTTTGGTGGGAAGTGCGGAATGCAAATGTAAATGGTAGTTTAATAGTACTGTATCTTCTAATTTAGTAGCTATTTTGGGAATATGATATAGATTAGAACCTTGATAATCCGAACTAATTGGGACCGGGGGTGGTTCGGATTGTCAATTCATTCGGATTAGCAAGTATGTATTTTATAAACAAGACAAGTAGAATACAATATAATAAGGTACATTGCAATAATTTTTTTTATTAATTTTTTTACCAATGTGGAGGATTAAGACGCAAAAAGATAGGCTGCGTAATATTTTGATAAAAATCAAATCATTAATTTATAATAATAAAAAATAACTAAAAAATCACTAATTCAAATAATCGTCGCAATGGGCAAATCTTTATTTTGGCATATTTTATATAAGGTGTGTTCTGATTACCAAACGTTTAGACTATTAAGATTTTACTTACTAAAATAACAGATGGGGTAGGGATGATGAGTAAGGTAGGGTTTTGGAGAACATGTACACGCATTTGAGTGTAAGAAGAAGGGGAAACCACCTTAACACCTTGACACAACTGGCTGGAATTATAACACTAGCCTGCCCTCCACCGGAAAACCAGGCAATTCGAGACTGACGTATTTGTCCACATGCCCACTGGTTTGTGTTTCAAATATGTTAAAGCGCCATCTTTAAAATCAACAATAATTAAGGAAAAATTGGAATACCATTGAAAGAAACCTATCTGACAGTTAAAGAAAACTAATAGATCTACTTTTATGTATTAATACGCCCAACAAAATGTTTGCACGCTCTTGACGGACGGTGTAAATTTTACATTTCTAGAGTAAAAACTGTGATCTTCTGCTAATGTCGGCTACCCTACAATTTTTATATTCTTGAATGTTCTTCATATTGAGATAAGGGGCCCGGAACCTAATAATAATAATAAAAAATACCTATAAATAACCTAAAAGTCATAAAAAAACCTTCAAATTTTCAAGAGATGACTTTAAAATATGAACAAAGAGTCGTAATAAATGCACACGACTAAATCAAACATTGCTTTGCAAATGTAATATAAAAATTATCCATATATTGAAGTCTTTAACAACTAAACTCTTCCATCCTGCTAAATATAACAAATGTCTACTTTAGAAGTAGTAGCTACTCCCTCCCAACACAACCATCTCCAGCTTAGTTGCAATCTCACCATGAATGTGTAGTTTACAACCATAAAAGCAAAAAACTATGAGTATTTATGTATTTATGAAATATAGATAGTATAAAAAATATACTTAAATCAACATGGATGCTTATAAAATGGCTCGTAAATACTTAAAAGTGACTAAAAAATTCATAGATATGCCTAAAAAATGTATTTTAAAGGACGGAAACCAAAAATATTATATCTAAAATTCCAAAATGACAAAAAATTACCTATGAAATATAAATTTCTTCAATCAGAGGCTCATAAACATAGTTTATGTACTCATGAGCATTGTCTGTGAGGAACCAATAAAAAGATGACACGTCATCAAAATCCGGGCCCTGGTGATCAGACTATACCTTACAGTTGGTCTCTAGTGGTCGATAGCGTTTAGTTTACTTAGGGACGCTGGCCTACCTTTTCCAAGGGGAAGGTTCGAATATCAGCTGGGTCCAAACTGAGTATTTTCCGTGACTTGAAGTTTGGTGGAGTATGGCTTAAAACCAACACAGGTTTCGCTAATATCCCCAAACTTCCAAGACTCTTATAAAACTCCTAGTACCTACGTACACAGTGTACAGTCATTGCTTTCTTCACGAGGCTGGGGGAATGAACTCATTGCCAGTGGAAGCGTGTCTTGGAAATTGCATGGTTTGGGTAATGTGATTCTATTAGCCGTGAAGTTACATAGAATTACGTAGCTCCGTAGCTTGGTTCTTCTATCTGTGCCACTTAGGATACAATTTCTAACATAACAGATATAAATACAATTCTAATTTTATTGTTACGTTAAGAAATATTATTTTTATTATGATTAGACCATTATGATGACCATTAGAAGGACCCTTATTTCTCGTCGACTCGTACACAGTAAACATTTTCTAGAGTAGCTGAAGAAATCTAAAATATTCCTATTTTTACAATATTAATATCTCAGAAAGATATTTTTTATCATGTTTGCATAGTGTTTTTCACCAAATAAATGTTTATAAATATTCTGTAGCAGGATTCTGGTAAGAAGGAACTTTTAGGAAATACAAACATTCTCTCTGTGATCAACATCGATAACATTTTACTTTATTAGTATTATTTAATAGGTATTGATGATATTAACAATTTACAGCTGCAAATCACATTAATACAGGTATAATTCTATACAAACTTTCAGTGGATTTTTTTAAAAATAGCTGCATATTACTACCTGTTCAGGTTTCATGCATATATGATAATTACTCTAATGGGGTAGGGATGAGAAAGTAATCATTTAGAAGTAATCTACCTGCATTTTATGGAAGGAGAGTAGAAGACTATTTAGGAAAATCCACCCTCAGCAGACCGACCAGGATTTGAATTCCGATCTTTCCGTCATCAGCGGGCCATTCTAACGCAAGAGTGACGCCTTGGACCGTTTGGCCACTCAAACCGGTAGTAACTTTTATAACTGTCAAAAAAGTGCCTTTATATTGCAATCGGTTGGTAGTAGCCTACAGCTGAGTTGTTAGCCTGCGTGACTTACATAATTTATCGAACTTATTAATTTTTTTTAACTAATTAAAATACGAATGATGCATAGAGCCGCACTCATTATTTTGACACTTTAAACACTAATTGGTATAATGCATTCCCACTGATCTCAAGGGTACTTGGTTTGATACTTGGCAAGGTCTAAAATAATTACGTAACATATTTTCAGGTTCTTGAACCTTAAAGCGCGGGAGAGGAAAATTTCTACCTCCCTCCAATCTTTTTCCCTTTTCCTGATTGAACATCGTGACTATTACAGATCGTCTTGAACAGTGATATCCAACCGGAAACATTCTGGGGGAGGTGGGGATGGGACATTTAGGAAATAACGTTAAAAATCACATAATACACAATTTAAGATATTTTTTATTTAAATCACTTTTCCTAAATAATTAAGATAATTATTTCTTGCGATATTGACATCACTGCCTACGGGTTATAATAAATTCGGTGAACAGCCAAAAGTTTGCGTTTACATGTTTATTTTCAAGCTTGCAAGCCTTAGATTCGCCCTCCCCCACTCCCCCAATTCTCCTCTCTACCTTTTCCCTAAGCCAGAGGTTCCCAAACTTTTTAGACCAAAGGAGCCCTTGCACCAGAGACAATACATGCTGGAGCCATAATAGCATGTTTGCACTAACATTCCGAGCATTCAATAATGACATTTAACGTTTAAAAGTAGACAAGTATACAACAATCGGAAAATCTCACGTTCTGGTTGCACCTTTAGCAAATGTCCTTTATTCAGATTTGTAAAAATCGGCAGTCCTAATTACTTATGCTATTTGATAGTATGAAATACAAATAAAGAATACTCTAAAATTGTCTCACAGAGCCTGAGATAACTGGCGGAGTCCAGTCTGAAAAACGTTGCCCTAAATTACCAATGTAGCCACAACGTGTAACACCACCGAATTTTCAACTTTGACTCTCACAAAAACTAAACGGCGCTTTCGACTTGAAGTGGAAAGCTGTTTGCGGTGTGGCTCTGTCAATAATCAAACCCAATATTCAAGAACTGATGAAAACAAAATGGTGCCAACCACCACGATAATCTTGTCACTTTTTTTCTACCACTATCCTGCTAGTGTTACATTGATTTTTGAATTAAATAAAGAAGTAACAAGAAACCATTAATCTCTTTTTTTAAATATAAATACCCCCAAAAATAAGGGGGAGGGAGCCTGGAAATTTTACTATCTGACAGGGATCGTCAGCTGAAAAAGGTTGAGAACCACTGGTCTAGATACTGTGAATATAATCGTTATAAAATATTTAACTCATTCTTGATTATTCATAGTCAGGAAAACGTCTAGAGTTCACTTTGGTTTTTGGAGGAAGGAGGGAGGGGAAATAGATAAATCAATTAATACGTTTCGTAATTCTGTATATACACGTTGTGTAGCAGTTTTCACGTGGCCAAATTCATGGCTTATGATTTGTAATAAAGTAGGCCACAAAAATGCATTCAGCTGTAGCTGACACAATATCTAGAACAACTGGTTGACTCAGAAGATAGCTGGGATTACAATCATTTATATATAATAATGTTATGATAACTTACCACTCACTAATACCATAATTTGATTTTTATTTAATGGTTTAAAAAAAAGCTGTATTTTAATTCGAATTAGGTCTATATGTAGTGATAATTTCAGTGATAGTATTATGCACCTAGAAAATAGGAAAAATATGGAAAAGTCAGGAAGCTATGTATGACAATGAAAAGTCACTGTGTTTTGCAAATCATCACAAGAATATGTGAAAATCACAATATAGAAAGGTGTAGCACGACGTCAACTATTAATGTTATCTCCGATTCATGCTATTTTGTGAAGATCATAAACATATTTGTCTCTAAGGGTTCAAATTCCTCGGTTCATAAGCGTAGAGACTCCATTATAAATTATTTTTTGTGAAGATCATAAACATATTTGTCTCTAATGGTTCAAATTCCTCGGTTCATAAGCGTAGAGACTCCATTACAAATTATTTTTCTCTAAATGATTTAAATGCTTATACGTCCCCCCGTACATTTGTTAATGCAAGAAAGGCAATTATTCTTGAAAAGTTCTTGTAGCCGCCCGAACATACGGACAGTGTTTTCTTACTTAATTTAATAGATAAACTTGTTTTCAAATAATTATGGTAATTATCATTAAATAACCACTTAACTAGCTTCTACAAAATACATTTATACGTTCACTGCTTTCTTCCAACAAAATTAAAATTACAGTACTTTCAGAAAATGGTTTGTGTGTGTAAAAAACTAAAGTTCAATGTGAATTTTGAAACATTATTGATATATCTATAAAGTTAATTTAACTAAACCACTTCCCTCAAACTACTTTTTCCAAACAAAGATATTCCGTTTTACTTTTGTTTGAAAGCTAGGAAAATTGTATGTTATATTTAGCGTTGCAAGACAACTGGTATGTTCTGCGCATGCGCTTGTGTTGAAAACTTGAACCTGCACTAACACCAAACCACACAAAAGTTTTACTGACAGCCACTTATTTTACTAATAGCTGCCGTCATAGTTGGTCGTTCACACGTTCATAGTTGACTTAAGTGTTGAGTTGATTATGAAACCATTCCTCGTACGTAAGGGGCGTAAGAATTGAGTCTCCGTTCGCAACTGCAGTGTGTGTGTGCAGCTATAGACGCGTTTATTGGTTATAAATAACCTCTCCTCGTGCAAGTCCCGTAGAGGTATATCGTGTATAATGGAGAGTAGCCAGCCCTACGGCCTGCTCAAAGCCACTAAGATCAGTAGCAGTTCGTCGCACCGACCTTTCGGAAAAGTCAATCAGCTGAATTTGTCTTCTTCACAGTCCTTGATGAGAGAGAATAGAACCCACCTTTGATCCATTGTTTATCCATTATTGATCCGTGTTGTGGGTGGAAGAAGCTTGTTCTAGTGTCACTTTTATTAAAGTATCCCTGGTTAAGCTTCCTATGAAAAAAAAAAAAAGATAATTTAATCCTGGTTTGTCTTGTGTGGAGGAACAAACATAACTCATTTATAAGAACTCAAGTGGTAAAATATTGGCAGAAAAAGCCAATATTTCTGGGCTCCAGTCCCTTGTCTAGGTTGACATTTATAAAAAAAAATGTTGTGAACATAATTTAATAGCAGGAAATTATGTTTGTTTTTGGATATCGTCGTCCACCATCTTCGGTCGGTGGCCTAGTTCTCTAATTCATAAATTAATGGACAGGAGTTTAGTTGCTGTTTTTTCTAGTGCATTAGTTAGGAAAAGTTTATAATTATATAATAATAATAATACACTAACGTACTAAAAAGAACGTAAATGTATAGAAGCAAATTCAAATTTGATTAATCTTTCTAAAAGGCTAGCGGTATGTTAAAACCTTTTTCTTCCATACACTTTTACTGTCTCGCTATCTTACAGGTGAAGAAAGTATTGTGATCGTCAAAAAATTTGAACTCGAGATTTTGATGAATTGTGACATTTTATGACCCCCGAATCCGAAAAAGTGTTTTTTTGAATTTCCATCTCTTTTTCCGTCTGTCTCTCAACCTTGGACTAGAGCCTAAACTATTTTACCGATCGTGCTAAAACTTGCTATCCAGGGTTTTCATAGGGTTGCCCCGAGGGGTTTATGGAATTGGATATCCAACCCTAAAATTAAGGGTAGTTTATTGAAGGGCAAAAAGAGAAAAAATTGACTGTCTCAAAATCGGCTCTAACGATTTTGATTAAATTTCATTTCCAAGCATTGATCAATATTATAAACAAAATGGCTACTCTTATTTTTTCGACAAAATGACTTTAAGGGTTCCGGTCTGATGCGTAATTTTTTTAAAATCATATCTCCGAAACTATTTGAGATATTAAATTACTTATCATTGCAAATATGTAGGTATATTTATAATACAAATCTTTTATTTGAAACATATTTTTATAAAACCAATAACTTTCAAGCTATACGCAATTATTTATATATATATATATATATATATTAATTTTTTGAAAGCTAAAATAAAACACTTTTATTTTAATATATTTTTATAAAACCAACAGTTTCAGAAATATTGGCAAATATATTAATACAATTTTGTAAGCTTTAGCTGTAAGGAGATACTAAAGTTTTAACGCTATAATTCTCTAATGCCATAGAGTAAATAAGTCTCTCAAAAAGTTTGTTATTTTTACTTTCTCTCTATCTTACAGGTAGAGAAAGTATTGTGATCGTCAAAAAAATCGAAGTCGAGATTTTGATGAATTTTGACGTTTCATGACTTCCTGAATCCGAAAAAGTGGTTTTTGAATTTCCGTCTGTCTGTCTGTCTGTCTGTCTGTCTGTCTGTCTGTCTGTCTGTCTGTCTGTCTGTCTGTCTGTCTGTCTGTACCTCCAACTAGAGCCTAAACTATTTTACCGATTGAGCTGAAACTTGATATCTTGGGTTTTCATAGGGTTGCCCCGAGGGGTTTTTGGAATTGGACATCTACCCCTAAAATTAAGGGTAGTTTACTGAAGGGAAAAAAACAGAAAAAGTCGATTTTCTCAAAATCGGCTCTAACGATTTTGTTTAAATTTCATTTATGAACATTAATAAATATTCCAAACCAAATGGCTACCCTCAATATTTCGGCAAAATCGCTTTAAGGGCTCCGGTCTGATGCGTAAATTAACATTTTTTATAATAGCTCCGAAACTATTTGAGATATGAAATTACTTAGCATTACAAATATGTATATATATTTATAATACAAATATTTTATTCGAAACATATTTTTATAAAATCAATAATTTTTAATCTATACGCAATTATATATATATTTTTAGCTTTTTGGACATTAAAGCTTAAGTATTGCGATCGTAAAAAAAACTAACCTGAAATGTTGATGGATTTCGACGTCTCATGACCCCCCGAACCCTAAAAAATAGTCTTTGCAATGCCATCTGTCTGTGTGTCTATTAAAACTTAAAATTAAGGGTAGTTTACTGAAGGGCAAAAAGAAAAAGTCGATTTTCTCAAAATCGGCTCCAACGATTTTGATTAAATTTCATTTATGAACATTAATAAATATTCCAAACAAAATGGCTACCCTCAATATTTCGGCAAAATCGCTTTAAGGGCTCCGGTCTGATGCGTCAATTAACATTTTTTTAAATAGCTCCGAAACTATTTGAGATATGAAATTACTTAGCATTACAAATATGTATATATATTTATAATACAAATATTTTATTCGAAACATATTTTTATAAAATCAATAATTTTTAATCTATACGCAATTATATATATATTTTTAACTTTTTGGACATTAAAGCTTAAGTATTGCGATCGTAAAAAAAACTAACCTGAAATGTTGATGGATTTCGACGTCTCATGACCCCCGAACCCTAAAAAATAGTCTTTGCAATGCCGTCTGTCTGTGTGTCTATTAAAACTTAAAATTAAGGGTAGTTTACTGAAGGGCAAAAAGAGAAAAAGTCGATTTTCTCAAAATCGGCTCCAACGATTTTGATTAAATTTCATTTATGAACATTACTAAATATTCCAAACAAAATGGCTACCCTCAATATTTCGGCAAAATGGCTTTAAGGGCTCCGGTCTGATGCGTCAATTAACATTTTTTTAAATAGCTCCGAAACTATTTGAGATATGAAATTACTTAGCATTACAAATATGTATATATATTTATAATACAGATATTTTATCCGAAACATATTTTTATAAAATCAATAACTTTCAATCTATACGCAATTATATGAATTTTTTTAACTTTTTGGACATTAAAGTTTAAGTATTGCGACCGTAAAAAAAAACTAACCTGAAATGTTGATAGATGTCGACGTCTCATGACCCCCCGAACCCTAAAAAATAGTATTTGCAATGCCGTCTATCTGTGTGTCTATAAAAACTTAAAATTAAGGGTAGTTTACTGAAGGGCGAAAAGAGAATAATTTGGTTTTCTCAAAATCTACTCAAACGATTTTGATTAAAATTCGTATCTAGGCGTTGATTAAGATTATAAATAAACTGGCTATTTTCATTTTCCTATGAAAATGATTTTTAGGGTACTTTACAGAAGCGTTAATTTCCGTATCTCCACAACTATTGGAGAAACTAAACAACTTATCATTGCAAAATTGTAGGACTATCAGAAATAAAAAAAATTTATTTGACATATATTTTTATAAAAGCAGCAGTTTCTGAGATATTTGCAAATATATTAATACAATTTTGTGAGCTTTAGTTGTAAACATATACTACTTGAGTCTTAACGCAATAATTCTCCAATGCCATAGAGTAATTAAATATAAGTATCTAAAAAAGTATGTTATTTTTCCTTAAATCTCTTAGGAGAAATGTTTGCATAGCAATGATCTATCTCCATTTTAGACTCAATAGTCAATATTTACATTTTTTATTGGTCAAAATGTATAAATGAATAATTAAATATCAATGCGATGACTTGAAGATCTGCAACACCTTATAAAATGTTAAAATTTTAACCAGAAATCGAAATTTTAATACGAAGTGTTGACCGTTGTGGAAGACATTAAACTGTTTGAAATGCTCTTAGGTGGACAAAGATGCGCCTCTTTTCTCATTGATTCTATATCATTGTATATTATTTTATGCGTGTTCTTATGTGGAGTGGTGATGATACAATGTACATTATTCCGTTCAGAAATCTTAGGAGTTTATAGAAAGAGAGAGAAAGTCTGTGCGGTGTGCCGTACCATTTATTTCTTTAACCTCTTAGGAAAATTGTTTGTACAACAATGATCTAGCTCCTTCATTTTAGACTATGTAGTCATTACTTACATTGTTTATTTGTCAAAATTTATAATTGAGGAATTGAATAGCAATGCGATGACCTGAAGATGTGAAACACCTAATAAAATGTTAAAATTTTAACCGGAAGTCGAAATTTTAATACGAAGTGTTGACCCTTGTGGACCCAAAATCGATCATTTTTATTGGCCCAAACATACAAATTAGGACATCCTTTAAAAATAAAATAAAATCTAAAACCGGGACTAAAAAAATGTTTTATGTAAGTATAGTGCAATTTATGTTTGGGTTTGCTAGTATACCTATATCATTTCTTTCACATATGAGTTTTGAGTAAATATTTCTCAATTTTTAAACAATAGTGAGAAAGTCCACGTGGAGTTCCGTACCATTTATTTAAAGGCTATTATTATTATTATTATTATTATTATTATTATTATTATTATTATTATTATTATTATTATTGGACTGTAGTTTGAAACGGGTACTATTGTTTTGATGGGGTACCGGGTAAGTCACCAAACTTGGGAACCTGCACTGTAGCCCCAATTGTGGTGAGGTCAGGGCTAGGTCAGACACGTGCCTGCGGAGAATGGACCATAATTTGTGAGTCGCAGGGATGCCCAAACTCTTCGCTACGCTAACTTTTTATAATCACGCTGAAAACGTGAGACCAACTCTGTAACCGCAATGAATTGCGAATCTCGAGTTTCTCAAGAGGAAGATAGTGATCTTGTTTTTTTCTAAATTAATTTGTATTTGAAAACTGTTAACATTCACCTCCATCTACCTTAGCTTCATTCTGCTTCTAACTAAGGTTACGAGTTCGAATTTGGTCTACGAAAAGTGACTGCAAGGGAAAGTGGGTTTCGGGTGAATCTATATTGTAACTAGGCCTCTATAGGGAATTAAATTTGACATTATAGATTGATGAATGAACACAATAGATTTTAGATATGCACTCAATAACCCGTCAAAACATTTTTAAGTTTAAAATTAATCGCAGGGTTAGGGGTCAGCCAGACTGAGCGAGCGCGCGAGCGACTAAAATATAAAATAGAACACATTGGTTGTAATGAGAGGTGGCCAGACTGGAGCGCGCACGCTTGAAAGATAGAACTGGTTCTATTTTTCAAGCGCGCTCGCTCGACCCGGTACAGTCTAGTTTACAGGCGCTAGGCAATATTATTGTATGTTGGTCCATTAAGTGCTAGGAAAACTTCTCATTTTGACATTTTTATTACTATCGATAGGTTTAGCACACTTACTACTAACGGCCTAATTTAATTGGTAATATCATAAACCATATATACCATAAACCATATATGTAAAACTGATATGTTAAAATACTTCAATATTATCAAAGTAGGCCTTTACAAATAAGAATTACCATTAGCTTGGAGAGAGGATGATAAAACCACAACAATAAATCATTTTTCAAAACCCCCCTCAGTTCACTCAGCCAAGATTCGGAGCCGCCTTGTCAACAAAAACGAGAGGTATCAGCTAATCACGCGCTCGCCAGTCTGGCCACCCAGTCGCTTGCGCGCTTGTCAGTCTGGCCGAACCCTTAGGCGCACCCGTAGTTTTTCTGACCTGACTCTAGAGAACATAATTCAATCTCCAAAGTATTCTCTCTCTCTCTCTCTCTCTCTCTCTCTCTAATATACTTTTTCATTCTTCAGACAACTTTATATTAAATAGGGTTATTTCAGGGCCTGTTTGAACCCCCTGCTGGCTCTCATCCTAACCAGACACATCGAGGTAAGGTTTTCTTTATAATACTTTGGAAAACAGTTCATTTGAGATTCAATGAAATATTATACTATAATTTAAATAATACAATATAATTCAAAAGTAACTATTTTCGAATTAAAAAGCTATTAAATTGCTCTTAATTTCGCTGTTTTCAAATAAAGAATGCATAAAACTGCACTTTACTCTTTAACCAGAAAACGCATTAAGGGGATGGATCACCATGAGAGATGAGCGCGGCCGGTTTCTAAGACGATTTCTCTGTACATGATTACTAAGAAAACTATTATACATATTTTAATCAGATTTTTACTACTGTAAAGATCAATTCATTTACATGGTTTATAGTTTATTCCTATCCACCCAGCCAATTCAAATTTAAGTTTTAAAAAATAATTTAAAGATCACTGCATGAAACAAACTGGGCTTGTCATTTAAATGTGGGAAGACCTAGGCTAAAACGGTTTTCATTGTATTACAATAAACACATTTCTCTATCATTTAGTATAATTTAACGCCAGTTAAAAGTTAAATATTTGTAAGCAGCTTTGTTTAAATAATTTTTGCATGATCGTATTTTCTTGGTTTAGTGTTGTTTTAAAAAAAATCTACAGACAAAGTATAAACCGAGTAAATATGATTGAGAATAATTATCATTTCATTTTTCAGCATACATATTGTTCTAAACTAAAATAAAGTGGTACAGTTTTATATTAATTCAAAAAAGTGTTGTGGTGCAGTAGCCTGTGACCTAGCGGTGTAAGGTTGAACAAAATGAACCTCTCGAGAAAACTCATGGCAGTGATGCCAAGCGTTGCACGGTGACGAGCAGATGTTCTCAGGAAAAATATCAACTCGACTGCGTTCATTTATTAAATCAGTTGTGTGAATACCACGTGTTTTGCAATGGAAGCCGTTTCTGTAAAAAGATATCGAAGAAAATAAAATAAAAAACTACTTTATCTCTCAACCAGACGAAAGAAAAATAAATGTTTTACTCTTGTGAATTGGATGAAAAAAGTATCATGAATTTATTATCATTTCTGCTTGAAAAATACAATTTTAATACTGTAGTTTAAAATTCATCCATTAATTTCAAATCATGTGTGTAGAATAATATAATTACAGGACCCGCTTTGGTGACCTCATGATTTAAGGCACTACTCTTGCAAAAAACTGGACTGCCGAGGACGGGGATTGGTGTTCGATCCCAGTTTGGTGCTATGAGGTTATTATTCCTAAAATGTTTTCCACTTACCCTCCACGCAAATGTGAGTGTAAGTCATCTAAAAGCAACCTTACCCTTCTCTGACACATTAGCTTAATTAGTACATCGGCGTAAAACCCACACGGGCTCGGTTCACTTTGGTGTACCAATCAAACACTTTGGCCCTACCTTTGGTAATCTGATCTGTAAACAGAGTCAATAATTTGGTATTGATAATACGGGACTAACTAAATCATTATGGACTATTGACAATTTGAACAAGAAATACACTTGTCACAATAGATAAATGTCTTGAAACTATTTTGCTATTGGGACTATTGAACATGCCTTGACCACCACTCTTTTAAAATTAATAACATTAACACAGATACATATTTAATTTTGACAATTATTATTTAACAAAATAGTTTCATCACAAATATCATTTTTACTTTCTCGCACCCCTCGCGTGCCATAGTCAAAGATTTGGAAATAACGTAAGCTTTAGAGAGGAAGGGAAGGGGGGAACACAAATACTAAAAGGAGGATGTTACTCAACACATATAAGAGTGTGCAGTGTAAAGATTATTTCCATGTCTTTTTTTTTTTGTTCTTGTGATATTAGAAATGCTTCACTTCTTAATATTTTTCGATGTTATTCGTAAATTTACAATAATAAAGTAGGGTAGATAATAAATACGGTAATTAAGAGAAAGTGTTCCCACATTTGCGTTGAGGAAATGAGCAATCACGAGGAAAAACACCTCAATTCACGTGGTAGGGATTCAACCAAAAATTGTAGCACAGGTCCCTAATAAAATTAAAATTAAAATTGTAATATTAAGTGTGTTCATTGCAGAAGTTTTGATGAAGGACTTTGAATGTATAAAGTTGTAGAATGGATGTATTATTATTATTATTATTATTATTATTATTATTATTATTATTATTATTATTATTATTATTATATAATGTGTGTAGCAAAAATTATAAAATAGCTAGTGATGTGTATATATATTTTATGAACGTTCCTGACACAAAAGTGATTGATAAGGGAGAAATAGATTATAAAATGATCATGCTTCAATGCAAAACTTGTGTTTAAGCCTATCAAATTTGGTCAAAATCGATAGATTGATATTTTCTATACAATTGGGTGAAAAACCTTTTCTGGCAGCATATTTCTTTATGTTTATTGTAATTTCAAATACTTATTTTTAGAGTTAGTGTTTATAATTTTTGAAGTAGAGGCAATAAGTGTAATATTTATTCTATAAAAAATATACATTTTTAAAAATAAAATATTTATTTTTGCAGAAAATAGTTCTATATGCTATCTTCAAATTTGAATATATATATATTTATATATATAATATTTATTTATTTAATTATATTATATTTTTATTTACATTATAATATAATATAATATTATATTTTGATTTACATTATATTATATATAAATATATATGTACAGCCCGAACGGGTATTAAGACACGGCGATATAAATAAATAATAGTAGCGTGTTTGGAACCGTTTTAAAAAACACCCTCAGTATACACTACTGGGATGTGAACCCCAAAATATTTTCTTTCAGTTCCCGAAGTAAATGGTCAGATTAATTTATTTTTTTTCAAATAAACAGAGAATTTGTGAATAGATTTTGTTTTTCAAAAATTGCTTTAGTGGTTTTAGGGATCAGGAAGGTTATATTCATAGAAAGTGTACCCGCATTTACGTGGAGGGAGCGTGGAATACCAGTTTGGAGAAACTAACTTTAGTACACCCGACCGAGATTAGAACCTTGATCTCCCCATCATTGGCAGTCTAGTCTACTGCAAGATTAGCGCGTTAGACCATGAGGCCACCATGTTAAAATATGTATAAACGTATTTGACTATCGAATATAATTAATAAAAAATAGGTTAATAGAGTTTGAAATTCTTGATAGTTACAAGTTCATTGGTGTAACTATAGGATGGTGGCAAAATTCCACAGGGCCACGCCCTAAATAGGGCCCACCACGCAGGTCCACCAACCCAAAATTAATTTGGTAATAGATGAAAGCGTTGTCTTTCAGGCCTATCATTGTTTCATAAAGATCTCACTAATCAATCAAAAATTACTCAATAGTCATTTTATTGAGCATAATTTATGCTGTACAAAAATGTATGTACATATTTTTCTGTAAAATCAATAGAAACAGCTGACAGGTCATTTTCAAAACTTTACTAAAAATTATTTAGGACGCACATGAATCAATAAAGGCTAAAGGGATTAGCTATGTTGTCTGTTGAGCTACTACCCTTAGCTTGTCCTTGGAGGAAATTGTAGACAATTTCAGAGAGACGTATGTTTGTTTAGCCTCTATAGGTGTTAATATTGATGATTGACTATTGATTTGTTTATAATATTTATTAATATTGTTTTATTCAATTCAGATTAAGTTTTTTACATTATATTAAAACTTTTCAGCAACAATTTTATCAAATATTATGGCTGTATGGTAATGCACTTAGAGTGGTTTTTCCTCAATGGGTTTACACTCTTATCTTTCCACGCAAATGTGGGTACACTTCCTCTAAATTTAACCTACCTACTCTATATTAATACGTATTATAAAATAATTCCAATAATAAATGTCTAAATATTTTTTTTATAATCTACAATTATTCATAAGATTTGGGGACGGTGGTGTATTTTTTCCTTGTGGGCACCCACCGTGGGTCCATCACTGCATAGTTACGCCTTTGTACATGTTACAAGCTAATGTAGGTCAAGCTAGTTTTACAATAGGAAATTTTAGTGCATCTTTAAGTTTATATTAAAATAATAATAATTATTTGTATCTGGGTGATGTAATATAAGAAACCCCTCATAACTTGGGTTATGTCAGATGCTGAGGAAATGATCTACATTCTACGATGTGTCTGTCGATAGTTTTATATCCAATGTTACTCATTGAGGGTGGACTGGTAAGGGGGGAGGTTTGATAGGGCGGGGTATTACCACCAATGTCTTCTCCACCCTTCCCCCCATCAAAATGTGTCTTCCTCCAGTTTGTTTGGTTCCCTCTGATATACTCTAGTTTGAAGATGAAAGATGGTTTACATCAAATTTCAAATAGGTTCTATAACAATCTATTATTATTTTTAAATGCTTAAGGGCCACCCCAAATAGCTTTTAGTGGCATTCCATTTTCAAACATTTCTCATTGGCTTGGAGTCATTCCCCTAAAAACTCCTCAAAAATATATATTTTTTCATTGCGACTTACTTACAGTTTGAGTTATACTCATACATGAATTAGTAACGAGAAAGGTAACATTTTAGATTTAATGTACCCACATTTGCGTAGAGTGAGAGTGGGGAACCGTTTTAGGGAAAATGCCCTTATTGCACACAACTGGAATTTGAATTTCAATCTCCCCACCACCAGCAATCCAGTCCAATAGTGTGTGCTACCCACCGTGTTCAACTGACATGCTGAAGACGGGGAGATCACGGTTCAATTCCGGTTGGGTGCACTTAGGTGGATTTTCCTAAATAGTTTTCTGCTCTCACTCCACGAAAATATGGATGCATCTCCTCTTAATTTAACCTTCCTGATGCCTAACACATTAGAGTAATTAGTACATAAGTGTACAGCCCGAACGGGTAGTAAGACGCAGTGATATAAATAAATAATAGTAGCGTGTTTGAAACCGTTTTAAAAAACACCCTCAATATACACTACTGGGATGTGAACCCCAATCTGGTCACCAGCAAACCAGTCTTATACGAGAATGTCAAATGAAAAATGTTTTCTTCCTCAAGGTAAGAAATATTAAGAAAACCATACTACTGATTATATTAGTTCAAGCTAAAAATAAAGCAGCAGATTTCTGCATAGTGTGGTCTTTGATAAAAGCCGCACTCTTGCCTGCCTTTCCCTTCCAAGAACTTGACCCATGTAAACAACAGATTAGCTCGCTCCCCCTTCACTCTTTTAGACCAAACTTAGCAGATATTTGACAACATCGCAGCTCTAGTTCGGTGTCGGCTAAACAGTCCAAATAGTTCAATATATGGACGTTTCTTAGGAGTTGCGCTGATAGCGCTTCTCAAATTTTACAAGGTAGTCCTTCCACTTAAACCAACACAGTGGCCGGTTCTTTGAAAACAAGTGATCGTCAGACCTCTCCAGAATTTTTAAAGTCAGTTTCTTATAGTTTTTTTTTTTTTCGGTCTGAGGTTAAATGTTTGATCTCGAAATACTAGAAGGTATTATATTACACTAACACATGTTTGGTATTGTTTGCTTTTCAAAAAAGACCGCTCTTCACGCCGTATTATTGTGAAATACCTCAAATTAGATTTCCTTGATTGATTTTGGGTTCCGTTTTTGTTATTTGTTCTTTACCTGGCCGCTTTATGTCCGTTTCTTTTCTAGATCAAAGAACAACGGGCTAATCAAATTCAAGAATTATTTTTAAAAAAGTCTTGTGTTTGTTTACAAACTGACACGCTGAGTGAAAGAAGTTCTGCTGAGGCCACACTATCTGGTAACGCGAGGTCGACTATCTCAATGTTGTTTGCACAAATATACAATCTTTGTCAGTGTCACCACCTGCCCCCCTTCCCTACGTGGTAAGTGTTTGTGGTCCTAAACCTTGTCAGGGTGCGTTACGGCCGAGGATAGGGTTTTTATTAATACTATGTTTATTATAAAATGTGATGATGATAGTGATATTCGAAATATAAAATAACGTGAAAGATTACTTGGAAGCTTGTGACAGAACGAAGTATTGCAAGGAATAACCAATGGCCTGTCTGACCTCTAGGTGATCCTAAACGGTCACCGAACCCCGGTACCCTGGGCTCAAGCGGTAGCCCTCGAATACAAGTACTAATGTACCGGTGTTCTAGCCCGCGTGGACTCCAAAACAGGTAGAGTGACCCCCCAGACTCGATAGTGAATAGTCGGCCCCGATAGATGGACACACCACTCTTTATTCTGCCGCCTGGCCCGGTTTCCCCCCTCTGGAATGATGACACTATTTATGTGGTCAGTGCCTTTATTCTATTTGTTTACTAATTAATCATAGCATCATGCGAAACTTGTTTGGTCATTCACAGTCCAAAACACTACAATATTATACAAACACGCCTCCCAATTTAGGCATTGTGGTTACATCAGCAACCTTTTCTTCTTCTTCAAAACACCATCTAATTTCAAAACTAAATAGTTGATGTTCATTTAAATTAAAAATAAAGTTTACAAAACTTGTTTTTAGTGTTTATGTCGGATTATATTTTGTAACCTTACTTCGATCTCTGAAATTGAATCATAGCAATGCTGTGCACTAACATTCGACACGTCCTATTTTTATGCTCTCCTTTTTAATAACATAGCCTAACCCTAACTTAGATTAACTAAACCTATACTAAGATCGCTTATGATAGACTAAACTAACTAATCTAACCTCAATCCCAGATTTTGGCACTATCCAAGTTCGAATGGATAATGTTAATATTATCCGGTTAAACTTCGAAAAACATTTTCCAATCAACTCTCACTTAACATTATCCACGTATTTTGGATAGTGGCAACATTATATGGATATTATTGACTTTGTCCTAGTTAAAACCTTACCCGTAGCATGCATTTAACAAATTCCATTTACAATCTCGTTTGTAGTCATCTGTGGGGTGTATGTATATATATATATATATATATATATATATATATATATATATAGAGAGAGAGAGAGAGAGAGAGAGGAGAAGAGATAATGTCTTGATGTGAAAACTAGATTGTAGCTTGTTACAAAGTTTAAAACTTCTCATGCAATGTCAAACGTTCCCTCCAATTCGTGAATCTGCGCTGTTTGTCTTCCGAAACGGGCGCTCATAACGCGACCATTGCTCCTACCACCCTCCTCCCCTCAAACCCCCTTCCCCACTCCTCGTGATCGCGCCATGAATTCATTAACCCCAATTCGACTACTCTTCACAGATAACGAGTCGTTCCAAAAGAACCGGTTACTGTAAACTATGGATACTCGAAGAGAGGTCAGCAAAAAATACCACTTGACCACGAAAATAAATACCAGATAAGTTCAAAACCGCTAATTAATATGAATTCTGGGCTTTTATTAATAATAAATTAAAGGCGCTTGGATATAAAAGGTCTGCTTTAAGTTCATTTCGCCTATGAGCAAAACCACGTGGACAAGATACTATTAGATCAAAACAATTTTTTAATCAAAGTTTCAAATTAAGTGGAGCACAACCGTGGCCTTTAAAATAAAGTGAAACGGTAGGGATTGTGAAAGACGGGCAGTATTTTTGCAGTTTATACAGCAAAATTTTTTTTTTTTGCAAAATAAATATATATTTATTCAGTAGAAACATAAGCGTTAAATTTTCTTCATAAGTTCTTGAATATATGTCAAAGGTGTCCTGGAATTTTATGACAACCTTTTTTCTTCATTTAAAAAGTTTCTCGCCAAATGCTAATATGCTCATGACAGATATTCGACAATAATTATTGATATAACAATGTGAAGAAAATTAAATTATATTTCTAATGAAGCAGCATAATATAACTCTACGCACAATAACACTAAATACATTATTATCACTACTTAGGTCAAATGGCAAGTTAACATTTTTATAACATAATCAGTCTTTTCCCTTTCAAAAAAGCTTGTAAAATTTTAAACTGTTTATAAAATAAATAAACTATTTTATAAAAGGAAAAATATTGTAGCTCAATAGTTTAACGATTGCATTTTTTCTTAAATCTGAAAATCATAGTAGTGTAGTGCGCTACAGAATATATCAATGTAACTGCTTTGATAGTAGTGTTGGAGGTAAACCGTTAAAATAACTTCACCATTGATGGGCACGTGGACTCGGGCGTCGTTCAAACATCCATTGAAGTGGTGTTGTTTTTTCCCCATAACTACTTAATCTTCACGTAGTGTAAAAGAAGGGAAGTTACAAATGATTCTGAGTTGACTAAAAGTGCGGTGACAAGCGCTACAAGGCAACAATCCGAAAATAAATCAATAAAAAATAATGTTATCACACGCGACAAACTATAGTCTGATTCTGGTTGGAAAAAAAAGATTTAAAAAAAACTCTTTTTCGTGGCCAACATTAATAACATTTTCCCATGTTGTTAGCTTTATTTTTATAGGTCTTGATAGTATCTATTATTATTGTTATTGTTATTATTACTACCGGTTCGGGTTGTACGCACTTACGCTAATATGCAATGGCAGGGTGATTGTGAGATGAAATGGAGGACCCACACTTTAACGTGGGATCCGAACCACGGTGAAGGCCTGGCATTCCTCACATTCACAAGCTGTGATTAATACACATCTTGTCAGAGCTGAAGGAAGGGTTTGGCGATCGGATAAATCTGTGCCGGGACCGAGGATTGAACCCCGGACCCCCAGCACAGAGGTCAGACACCTTACCCCTAGACCACCAGATCACCTGATAGTATCTATCGAAGGTGGCAGCCTTAAGGGTGTGCTAAATGTGGCCGTACAAAGGCACAGTGAATAGAGAGGCCCCGCGCTTGCATAAAAAGAGTTGGAGGTGGGAAATGTTTGCTTGCGCTCTCGTATTGTAGGGCCTTGGTTTCATGTATGACGATCTAAGGGAGCGGCCAGACTGAGCGAGCGACTAAAATATAAAATAGAACACATTGGTTGTAATAAGAGGTGGCCAGACTGGAGCGAGCGACTGAGCGCGCACGCTTGAAAGATAGAACTGGTTATATTTTTCAAGCGTGCTCGCTCGACCCGGTACAGTCTAGTTTACAGGCGCTAGGCAATATTGAATGCTAGGAAAACTTCTCATTTTGACATTTTTATTAATATAGAGAGGTTTAGCACACTTGCTACTAACGGCCTAATTTAATTGGTAAGATCATAAACCATACCTATATGTAAAACTGATTTGTTAAAATACTTCAATATTATCAAAGTAGGCCTTTACAAATAATAATCACCATTAGCATGGAGAGAGGATGAGAAAACCACAACAATAAATCTCTTGTTAAAACCACCCTCAGTTCACTCAGCCAAGATTCGGAGCCTCCTCGTCAACAACTAGAGAGAGCTACAGTAGCCCCATGGCTTCTTTGGTGCTGACTGACAGCTGACAGTTGACGGCTTTGAAAAGCTACCAGACCAAATTATGTATCCCTACGCTGAACCATATGATCTGCAAAAAACGTGTGTTTAGCAGCTGTCACTTCTGACAGTCAAAATTTAGGTATATACCCAACTGTTGACTGTCAGAAGTCAGCTGTGAACTGTCAGTCAGCACCAAAGAAGGCATAGATCTACTGTATCTGCAATTCACGCGCTCGCTCGCCAGTCTGGCCACCCAGTCGCACGCTTGTCAGTCTGGCCGAACCCTAACAACTACTGTCGGAGTGAGTGTAAAAAAACTAATAAAAACGCATATAATCATGTGAGTTTGATTTATTGAACGAGTGAAACGAGCTCTGTTTTAACTGCATTGATTTGATTATTTGTCAGTGGTGGATAGGATTTGGATCGAAATAATTTTGAACGCTTTAGAAGATTTAATTTAAACTTGCCACAGTTGTTATTTGAATCTTCATACAAATAAAACTCGTTGTGGAAGAAAATCGAAAGAAGGGTTGGGAAGAAATCAACCCTTATAATTCTATATAAAAACACGACTTCTAGCATTAATCATTACATTTATTTACCTCTAAGAACATTTCCTGAATCTTATACGGATGAAAATGGGTAGGCCTAGCTAACTAATGTAATACTAATAATATTAAATATAAATATTTCTTTCTTTCTTTCTTTTATTGGGGGAGAGTGGGGGAGGCAGATAACTGGGGCCCTGAAAGAGTTTTCCCAGAGTACCGCGTCTGCTAAGGGTGGCTCTGGGCATAACATGGCGAGTGATTATATAAAATAAATTTTAGTAACTTCTATAACTGTCATACACTGTTTTTCCTACCAGAATGAAAATATATTAAATAGTTATTTCAATTCTTTTAAAACAAACTTATTTTTAAATTTACTTTACCATGAATCCACCAAACTGAAATTGTCAAATAAATGTATTTGGTTCTATATTTAATGTCTATAGACGTTATTAGCTGCTTATTCTTACTTAATTTTAGGACAAACACAATAAACAGTTCCATCTCATCGATTTCCCGATCTATAAAAGGCAAAAACAACTCGTATAAAGGTTATAGGTTTCGACCCTTGGTGGAAATGATTGAACACGTAAACCTAAATAATTGTTTAAAGTGTAGACAGCCTTCCTACTTTGTAAATTAAGTTATTTATTGGATTATCATCATTATTACTACTACCACATGGAAAAGTGATATACAAGGACGTCATTGAAGGTATTGCCAGTACAAAGCCCCTTCCATTCTTATCTCCCCAAACACTTAATTTAGTCAAAACACTATCTTAGCTTTCTATTCATCTTCTTCAGTCGTTTATTGTTTCTAAAATGCTAAAATGTACTTCGCCGTTGGAATAAGACGGCAGCTATTCAAACAAACGGCGTGGGGCAGGCTGCCGGCAGCACTATCCCCCCCCCCCCCCCCCCCCCATCATTACAACGCAGCATTTTTCACCCTTAGCCAGGGGCAGGAATAGAGCAGTTTCGACCCAGGGAGATATAAAGAGGACTGAGGAGACAGGTGCCAGCATATTGAAGACTGAATTCTATCTTGTTTCGGGAAGGAGATAATAGTTAATGACAAGCACTTTTCGCTTGCATCAAATAATCACTGATAACGCCTTTGCTTCATATTCCAAGTTTATGGTGTCTACTCAACTTGACCAATGAAATCCCCGACCTTTACTCTGATTTCCCTTGATCATTTCCTAAAATCCCTGACTAAAAAGTATGTAACTCCCCACTCACCCTCGTTTTTCTATTTTTTTATGAATAATAATAATACGTTTTAAAATTTAAATAAACACTTTCTAAACAATTTAAATGTTTTTTTAAATTTGTATTAACATTGTTTACAATGAATTAAAAATATATCACACAGCCACAAATTTAAAAAAAATTACAGTTTGAATCACATAATTTACTAATTTCATATTTTCATTTCATATTTTGAGTAAAACAACATTTTCCCAAATTTTTATTGTAATTTACCAAATTCCCGACTTATTCCCGATAACTTCAAATTCCCGCCTAATTCCCGCTTTCCCTGATTTTCCCGGACGGCAGACACCCTGTAAGTTACCCTCCAGAATATATACTGCAAGATCATCCCTTGCTTCATGTATATCTTGATAGTTCCTATCCAGTCAGTTTCCCCCGAGGGTTCGGCTCGCCCCCGTGCGAAGGTGCAGTTTGTCAAATTGTTTTTCCTTGTTCCCGTAAACTCATTTGAAGTAATTTAAAGAGTAGGTAGTATTGCTACCAGCACTGCACGACCTTTTCCACCGAGGTAATAAACTTGTTTCTCTGCTTAAAAGGTTTCTCATTGAGGTCAGCCTACGCCCACTCCTCACTATATTGTGACTTGCAACGGTGGTCGTATGGTGTAAGGCATCACTCTCGCAATTTGGTGGATTTCCAGTGGCGAGGAGGCTGGTGTTTGAACTTAGGTCATGTGTAGAAAACGTTTTGTATTCATAAATAGTTTCTTAATCTCCCTCTAAGCAAATCTGAGTACTTTTTATTTAAAATTATATCTTCATCAAATCAAACATATGCGTAAATATGCGCATAGCCCGAATGAGTAGTAAACCGCGTTTGAAAAATTATACGGGGTTGAATAAATGGAAGCTACGAATTTTTTTTGTTCCCGTTCGTGGAAAATTGTTACAGTAGGTTTTTCAAAAATTTGCAATTTAATTCTTGGTGTAGCCTGTCAACCTTATACCCCAGCCTCACGGGGAGAGCATTACACTATCTGTGTGGTCAGACATAATACCATTTTCACTCATGACAATGTGTTAAAAGATTCTCTTCTGCATTCATCGTGTAATGTCAAGAGAACTTCAGAAGTCCTGTCGTGGTCCGTAGAAGGTGTTTTCATTCACACAAGACTTGTGGCATTGTTGCAGGCGGACTACCTTCTCTCATGTTCAAGTAGATCAGTACTCTCTTCATCTCTCCTCTTTTCATATATACTCTTCTCTGAAAATACTTATTTTATTTCGGTTAGCGTTGCTGGTCTATTACGTATGATATGTCTGGCAGACTTAAACTCTAGTTGCGTCCATTTGGAAGTGGAAACAGGGTTGAGCCGCTTCGGGGTTTCCAATCGATATCAGCACTGCCAGTTTCCTCACCCATTAGGAAGCAACTAAACTGCATTGAAATAACACTTAATTAGTACTCAAATATAATGCAACACATTCACAGCTGATCTCCTTGGACATTGATCAACCAGCAACAAAGTACTGATTATTTCGTACTTGAAATAATAAAACACAATTTCCCGTAGACATTGATCAACCAATAATAAAATAGAGCACTGTTAGTACCTGATTGTAACTAAACACATTTATAGTTCATCAATCCATAGCAGGTGTCATTTTATAAATGCTTGGCCTGAAAAACATGGAAAATGATATGTTGGTTTAATAATGAAGTTTTTCACCACAATTGCTTTAAGTCGCAGGCATTTTGTTTTATGGTGTCATACGGGCGATGTAGTGGTTAGATTTTTGGGATCCATATCAGAAATCAATATTTATGGTACTAACTATCACTGTACCAAATGGCGTGTTGGTATTACATTTTGCACGATTCGGTTGATTTTTGCTGCTAAGCTACTGAACTATCTTTGGCTTGTGCCATGAGTAGCTTGGTGGTGTACAAGACTTCTTGGGTTCTAGTTCTAAGAGATAAGCCAGTTCTGTTAGTTATGATTGTTATTAAATAAAGTACAGTAGGAACAGTTATTACCACTACGCTGGTCATCGTTTTAGAATAATTCGTGGAAAATCCATCCCATTTTGTCAGATTTTTTTTTAATGTACACCAAGTCTTAAACCCTATCTGGGGTATTGACATTTTGAACTAAT
Organism: Timema podura; assembly: GCA_033556935.1. NCBI lineage: Eukaryota > Metazoa > Arthropoda > Insecta > Phasmatodea > Timematidae > Timema > Timema podura. Next base: position 59,914,105 of record JAVRXN010000008.1, read on the forward strand.
TGGGTAGGGATTAGAAAGATTGAATTTAGAGTACCCACATTGCATGGAGGAAGACTGGAAAACCATAAAACGTTGCAAAAAGGAGTTTTAATCATTTAGTCATATTTTTTAAAATTATAAAACTGTAACGGGAGGTTTTAATCCTGTAGAGTGTAGGAACATGTTGATATATTTCATTTCTTTTTTTTACGAGAACCATATTTTTTAATAATAAGCCACTTCTGAAATAACGCGGGATTTCTATACATCGGCAGCGCGTTTCAGCGCTCCTGTAGGCGACACCCTTAGTGAATTTTTAAAATATGAAAGTGGGGAAAGATAGAGCATAAGAGATACCAAAATATTTTCTTCTCAAAGTTAGATTAATGATGGGAGAAAACAGCAATATTAAGGATTATTGAAAAACACGACCAGTGGCGGAATCAGAAATGTATTTATATGATGAGGGTTTTACTACCTCGATGCATTTTTTTGTACTTTCATACAATATGGAATTTCAGAGGGCACTTTTAATGAGTAGGATAACATTAAAATAAAATAAAATAAATATGTCGTAAGCCTGGTCTTAAAATATAGCTAAGAATTCAACACATCTTAGCTCTGTATTTTAGTTCTACTTTATATTTGTTTATGCTTTTATTAAAATTATTTGCGATCTCAAAGAGTGATGGGGAGGAATATGCCCCCTCCCTTACACCCCTCAGGGGCTCTACTCTCCCCGCTTGATCTCAACAGCTGAAATAAACGGGCGCGGGTCCAAACATACGAGGAAATTGAATGGGTAGAGCGTAAGGTAAATAAAAGGTTAGGAGGGGAGAAGGGGGAAGGATGATGAAGACGAGATACGAAGCCGGTTCTCAAAAGAGCCAAGGGCGCGTAAAACGGTGACTGTTGTGATCTAGTTCGTGACGCAACTGCTACTGGTACATCGGAATTCATTACTTCACCGAGTCAAGAAATCCCCTCTTACCTCACGAACTAGTACTTGATCCCCCTCCCCCCCCTTCCCCCATAACCACCTCTTCTCATTGCCATTTGTGAGCTAGCTCGCTCGCGCACAGATATAAACACGCCAACCTGCCACGACGTAATTAAGCTGTCCGTCAAAAACCCGGGACAATGTTTGAAGAGCGATTACACAACCTTCATACACCCCCTCCCCTTTCTCAACCAGCTATTCCTCATCTCACCTACAAACGATAAGTAATTACTTCCAAAAAAAAAAAGTGCGTTTTAGACTTACACCTTTAACTTTGAACGATTATCTAAATAATTTACTGCCACTCCTAGTAGCATTTATCACTGTATTAATTCGTACCACGCCCCCTTTTATCTTTGTCTCACACCACACACCGGCACAGGAGAACATAGCCAGTGACCAGGGGCACAATAAATGAAGAGGTCATGGATTATAATCACAATCGTGTCATTATAATTATTTGAAAACTTTAATAATTACTTTTTTTTTAGATTAATACGCTATTTTTACATGGGGGTTATTTATGGCTTAATCGACAAGAGGTATATGACAAGGAGGTTAAGTAGAGAAATTGCACAGGTATTTGTGTGGAGAAGAGGTTGGAAAACAACAGTGATAAATCACAGAGGGAAAACCCCACACCTCACCAACCCTACCCAAAATTGGATCCTTGATCTTCACTTTATAGACAATCTATTGAGAAACTGATGTCTCTCAGACAGCGTGATCATCGCCACGGGTAGCAGAGCAGTACATTTGTGTAGTCAGGATAGAAACGTAGCTGTCATCCCATCACCTTATTTGAACACACAAAGTAGATGATCTCCCTTTAAGAAGATTTGTCGAATACTTATGTTTCAAATATTACCAGCTGTTCTAATATATTTAACTGATCAATACAGTAGCCCCATAGCTTCTTTGGTGCTGACTGACAGTTCACAGCTGACTTCTGACAGTCAACATTTAGGTATATACCTAAATTTTGACTGTCAGAAGTGACAGCTGCTAAAATACAAGCTTAGCAGTAAGACCCAACAGTATTGACATTTTACAAACACAAAGTTTAAGATAGCACAATCTATGGCTGACGCTACCCACACCCTAAGAGACTAATGTGTTGCGGCGAGAGAGCCGATGGTTCATTCACTTGTGTATCTCCCGTACCAAATTGTGATATCTAGCATTTTCAATAACATTTTTTTTTATGATATTTGAGAATTGGCATCGAGCTTTTCTCTATACCTTGATAAGTTTCGTTGTTTTCTTTCCCCTCTTTCTTATTGACATGAGTAAGGGTGATTGTAGGTGAAGGGCGAAAGGTAGTATTAGCTTTTCACAATAGAAAAATAGTTCCAGAAAACGACACAGACAAATGTATTTTAAGGCGTGTGGCTTGACAGTGAGTGGTACTTTCTCGCAGACCGAGGCTTAAAAAGTAAATATGCATGCAGTGTTTATACAAAAAAAAAAATCAGGAATAATAAATAAAATATTGCTTGGGTAGATAAGTTCATTTTAATTTTCTATAAAATAGTAATCTTACCAAAATTTTAATGTATGCCAAGGGCATCGCGAAATTTAAACATAACTTTTTATTTTCATTTAAAAAGTTTCTATATTTAAGTGCCACTATGCCCATTTCAAATATTCAATAACTGTTCAAACTGCCATGTGGAGAAAATTAAACTAAACGTATCTATTAAAGCAACTTTTTATTTGCGTATAAACCGAACGTTAATAAGAGGCAGTGGCAACAAAATATATTTAAAGTATGTTTTTCGATATAAAAAAAGTGACCTTGACTTGTTTTCCCTTCCATCCCACCTTAACGTTAGTCTCGTTCTTGCATTCCGCCCACAGAGCCGAGGGAGCTCCTTAAGTGGATACGGCGACTGTTAGTATTTGTTTATTCCCCTTGCGCAAGCGCAGTAATTGGGCCCATGGCTAAGCTCGGCTCTATTGGCACATCGGCGCGTGATCGCTGCAGATTAGAGAGTGCAACTACCAAGGTAAAATAACTTTCCCGCTGAAACTGCCTAAAGTCTGTTCAGCGTAGGAATTGTTTTCTGAAACAAGGCCTTTTCCCTACCAGAAAGCTATTATTAGTAAAGTAGTAGTATTAGGATAGTAGAAAAAATACCTTTCAAGAGTTAATTCCCTACCGTTGAATAGGAGTATACCTCTCAGGTCTTGCTCGACACTGTTGCCACATCATCACTAAAAATACAGCAGTCACTTGATTAATAGTTACACGATCGAAAACATGGGTGGCAAATTTGTGATGTTTTTACAAATAAATGATAAAAGCTAATATGAAAACCAAATTATGTTTCTGTGCGCTAAGAGTGTAAGTGAACCGTCGTTTGAAACATTACAATGTCTGACATTATAGGTCAGCTAGCAGCATGTTTGCCTACTTAGCAAAGGAGGCCGGGGTTTGTTTACCGGGACAACCAAAAGTTTTACGATTGGTGAAATTACAGCTTCCGGTTTCATAATGATGAACTGATGGCCTGTGGCTGGATGCTTACTGTGTACTAATTATGAACTAGTTTATAAGTCGTGTGCCGGTATATAAGTTGTTCCATAAAGTTCGCAATAAATCCTCCCTTATTAAAAAAAAAACCCACATAACATCATGTAAAAGAGACGTGTATTGGAATGATAATATTTTAATATATTTATATTATGAATAATACAGTGAAATGCTTTCTCGCTCAAATGATAAACATGAAACTGTACTTGTTATTAATAATTATTAAATAAATGAGAATTAATGTAATTTGAGAATGCCAAACAATGTTAGTCTTCAGAGTAATTTCTAAATAATTGTTTAGGTTATATAGGCACCCTTAAAAAACTATGTAAGCTTTGTGAAAAAATATTATTTATTTAAATCTCATCCTTATCATCACTTGTTATGAAAGGAGTTAAATGTGTAGGAATGGGTTTCTCAAATATATTAAAACACGTTTTGTGCCAAATCAAATTAGAAGGCATTAGAAAATACAGAATCACTCAGTTTTCAACATACCTTAAAAGTATGTAGGACGCAACTAATTTTTTTTTCTTGATGGTATTTAAAATGCCGTTTCTGAAGTGGTAATTAATTATATCAAAACACGACTTACAACAAACTCAATTCTAGAACAAACAATTCCGAGTCTCCTGGGCATCAATTCATGATTGTGAAAGGGGGAAAACCAATTTTACTAATTATTAATTTATCAGCTATGCTGGGATTCAAAACTGAGACCTACTAGTTGATTACGTTGACGCGCTACAGACAGAGCCAAGGGGTTCTTGCATGTTCCACATGAAAGTGATAAATAGCACTGTGTGTGTAAGCATTCTGACCATTGTTCTCAGTTAGGACTTGTTCTAGTAACAAAGCAGCCGACCTGGATGTGAACAGCCCCACATACGTTCACGTACTTTCATTAGTAACTCACGAACACAGCTACGGCACACGAGCGACAAGACGGTCAACACACGAACTAGAACGTTCGGAGAAGTGTTCTACGGCTTAACATTTCCTCTACAACCAGAGAGAGACAATCTCCTTTCTTGTTTGTGTTCAGGTCAAGGAAGTGATGGGGCAACATGTTTCATTTAGTACATTAGGGCTCCCCCTAACTTTATTCTAAAACACAAACACCAATCAAACCCTAGTCAACTGTCGGAAACCTACAGCACGCTGACCGTATCCGGCCTGCCGACTGATTTAATCTGGCCCGCAAAAGATTTAGCAAATACTTAAGTGTGTTTGTAAAAAATAGACTAATAAATAATTACTAATATGATAAAATTAAAGTTGAAAATTTTACTCAATATTTTTTTCTAACTAGAGCACTTTTTTTTTAAACAGATACAGCCTGAGAATCAAAAAGTTTGCCGCCAACCTGTGTCCTATATTGTCAGTGTTGAAAGACGATACACCAATTTCAAAGCAATATATTTAGACCCCCCATACAAGACGAGGCTGGCGTCTTTATCCGTGTGTCCACCGGTTAAAGTGATCAACGAGACCTCGTTTCAGTTATATTTCTGTGGCAAATGTATAAAAGTATAATTAACTTTAATGCATGTACACTCCATTTATCCTGAGAGGGTGAAAGCCTACATAAAGGGCCCATAGATTAATTTCTCAAGGTAAGACTGCTGTCTTTCAGTGTAAACGGAGTGTACATCCACTTCGGTGGTCGTATGGTCTAATGTGTCACTCGCGCAACAGATTGGATTGCTGATAAGGGAGAGATCAGGGTTCGAGTCTCAGACGGGTGTAATAAGGGTATTGGTTCCTCCTAAATGTTTTTCCCAATTTCCTCCACGCCAGTGAAGTGCGTTTGCTCCAAATTTAACCTTATTTATTCATCCTAACCCAATACGGACAGTTAGACGCAGTGAAAAAGTCTATAAGTGTGTAAACTGAGATTGTATTTAAAATTATATTTATTTGATGTGTAATGTTTAGAGTAATAAAACATCTTTGGTATCGGAACTCAAAATAAGTGTCGATTTCTCATACTTGGCCCGCTTTAGAAACAGAAGAGAACAATATAAAACATAAAAAAAAAATCTACAAATTTTCGAGAAATCATTTGGTTAGTTATACAAACTGCTTTTATTCTAATTTAACAGAAAACTACGAGAATTATAATGGTAACTAGCGCCACGGAATCGGCGGTAACCTTTAGAAGTTACAGTGACATTTTGGTAGTAGGTAGACTTTTTGCGCAAGATGATAACTTTCAACCACTACTGAGACAATGAAATATAACTGTTTCTTTCAAAAGGTCAAATGTATGCAAACAATCACGTAGGAATCGAAAAAAGCACGCATTTCGCATGCGCCACTGTCTCCTTCGAAGGCTATGTCTGATCGCTCGTTCGGCCACACACACTGATAGATTTTGCACATGGAGCAAAATGTCCTCTGCCCAGTAATGGACATAATTTGAAAAGTTAAGTCACTACATAAATAGGAACCTTAACAAAGAATTAGATTATAAAAAAATACAATTGATAGAGAGGGGAGGGGGAAGAGATTCATTCGAAAGAGAGGAAGAAAGAATTGAAAGAGGGGGAGATACGATCAAAATAGGGTGAGAGATGATCGAAAGAGGGATAGAAATAAAGAAAGGAAGATAAATTTAAATAAATGGTACGAAAAATTGTACAAACTTTTCTTATATAATTTATTATAGCTTGAAACAAAATTTAAAAAAATAGGTTTTCAGTAAGCTACCGTTAAGTAAGTTTTGCTCAGAAAAACAAACATAGGATTGGGTTAGTCACAATAAATATTATTCATATATAGGCTACATCTTAAACAAATTACTTTTAACATTTAAAAAAATATAAAATTTTCATAAGTTTAATCGTTTGTAAACAACCCTCAAATTATATTTATTTTTAAAAATAAACCTTATTTTTATTTATTATGAAAAACTGTTCTCAGACGTTAATTTTTCACTAAACCTTAAAAAACATTTTCAAAAATTTTCAAATTTTCTAAAATCTCATCAGTAAAGCATCCATAACTTAATTTATTTTATAAAAATCAACATACAGTATTATTTATTATTTAAAATCGTTTGGGGTGGGAGTAGTGCTCTAGATCTGGCCATTCAACCTTATCTTACCTATGCTCTCCAGGCGTAGGCAAGAATTCATTTCTGAGGTGGGGACACCATTAAGGCTAATTCCACTATCATCAGATGGTAGGATGATACGTGAGAATGATGAGGGTGGAAGGCAGAGAGGACCTACAGTTTAACGTGGGCTCCGAACCACGGTCGGGGCCTGGCATTCCACACAGTCACAAAGCGTGAAAGCACATACTTTGACAGAGGTGAAGGAAGGGTTTGGTAACTATATAAGTCCGTACCGGGATAGGGATTTGAACCTCGGACCCCTAACACAGAAGTATGAAACCTTACCCTTAGACCACTAGGTCCCCTATTCAAAAGGGTCTATGAATACCAATTTTAAACAAAATCGAGATACTTTAGATTTGTTTATATTTTTTCAAAAATCTGATTTCCAAACCCTTCCTTCACCTCTGACAAGATGTGTATTAATCACAACTCGTGAATGTGTGGAATGCCAAGGCCTCCACCGTGGTTCGGATTCCACGTTAAACTGTAGGTCCTCCATTTCATCTCACAATCACCCTACCATTACGCATTAGCGTAGGTGCGTGTAACCCGAACGGGCAGTAACACGCGGTGCTAATCATAATCATAAAAGAGAGCTATCTAACGCGAGAAAGATGGTCGAAATGACACTACAGGTAGAGAACGTGGCGACCGGTGTCAATGTCCTGGGCTAGTGAGCGTGCTGGTGACTTGGGTCGGGGTCAGAGCTCATAATACTGGCCCCTTGGCCTTGGTTCACATCCAAGTTATCCGGCGACACCATGCACCTTGACGCATCAATTAGTCCAGAAATATTAGTCAAAATTTCAAAGGTATTTTAAACAAATTCGTTGCAAACAAATGTTTAGCTCAAAATGTAGAGTAGTCTTTACTTTTTAACATATAAAAGTTTCTAAAGACTCGACCAGAGCATCCCCGTTTTCTAGACAAAAAGGGCCAATGTAACTTCTTATTAATACTTTAATATTCTTTTGTGTTTTTTCCCTTGCAATAGACGTATAAGGTCTCGTGTAAATTTTACAGTCAAGCAACAGAAAGGTCTGACACAATATTTGTTTCAATTTCGTTTGGTGTAAACCGGTTTTTAAAATCAGTTAAAACTTTTGCCCAGGGTAAAGGATATTTTGGTTAAACTTATTGCTGTTTCTGACCCCAATCTCCCTTTAGTCCTACAACCTGGAAATGTTAAAACACCACTTATAGTTTATGACATTTGATGACTGAAAAAATAATTTCGAAAGTTTGTAAGATGTATTTCTCGTTTCACATGCTGGAACATACACAATATGTATAATATTTAATAAAGTGGAAAAGCTTTCTTAGAAAGAGTTCTGAATTCAAATCCAAACTTGTGTATTAGTAAAAATTTTCTATGTATGACTATAGATCCAGATGATATCGCATTAGTGGGTAAATAATACCAAGCTCGCGCAGTACAATGATGAGAGCTGCGAAAATCTGAATGAGTTAAGGTATTCATGTACAGCATGAATATACAGGCCCATATCAAAGAAAGAGGGATCAATTCGAACTATCAAAATTGCAACCAACAAGTGATTCGGCACGTCAGTACACCTTTCGAGCATACTTGCAAGTGCAGAATTGGTTGGGAAACCATCTAAAAGCTACCAAATGGGGATGGCAAAATAAAAATGATGTTATGGTTTCTATTGCCTGTGCAATCTCTCTTGCACTCGATGACCTAATGCACCTCATAAGTTTAAAATGCAAGATAGTTGCCAAAGAGGATGCCAATACAGATCAGCTAGCCTCAGCTGTTCTTACATAGGTGGCAGGTGCAGAGAAAACGACTGCAGTAACGTAGCTATGGTAGCAGACCAACTAAGTGATTACACTCAGCTGAACGACAGCAATGATGAGTTATTTGTGGAGTGTAAATTATAGAATGTCCCCACCATTTGTTGTTTTGATATGACAGGAATAATGCTGTTTGTCAAAGATAGACGGAAAACACCAAGATGTGCTCACTTGTTATAGGGTGGTTAAATTACTTCAATTTTGATTTTGTTCACGTTTATTATTTATTTGATATTAATATTATGTGTCGGTCTTAGGCAGGTCCATTCCTTTTGTCAGGGAACTTAAACCTCCAATGCAACCTGTCCTAAAGCAACTTACTTACTCCCAAAATGTTGTTCTTTCCTTCAAGTCATCCTATATTTGAATTCTCTTCTTTCTTTCAACCTTTCCTTCTAATGACATCGTGCAGAAGACAGTTCCTCCTAAGGATGTGTCCGAACCAGTTTGTTTTGTACCGAAGAATCACGTGCAAACGGTTTTCTTCTCACCCACTCTTCTTAGGACTTGTTAATTTGTCCCTCTTTCTGTTCACATGATCTTCTCAATTCTTTTCTAGCATCACATCTAAAAGCTCTCCAAGTATTTCTTTTCCATCTTCCTGAGAGTCTAAGTTTCTGCTCCATACAGTGCGATGCTCCAAATGTAGCATTTCATCAGTTTCTTCCTCAGTTCCAAATTCAACTTGCTGGTCACTATTAAACTCATCTTGTTGAAAGTTTCCTTGGCCATGGGAGATCTCAATCTAATGTCCTTGGTGCAGTAGTCACCCTTTGTAAGCTGACTTTCCAGGTACTTAAAATGCTATTTGTTTTCTAACATCCAGTTTTCAATTTTTATTTTCCCGGCTCTATTTTTTGAAATCCCTATTTTTGACTTCTCAATATTGTTTTCCATACATATTCTTGACGAAGTGAGATTCAAATTATTCAAGGTCACATACCTTCTATATACTTAACAAATTTAAAGGGCATTTGGAGGTAAATCCAAGCTGATGTACAGAAAAGAAAACAACAATAGCGCCAATATGGGGAAGATTCCAACCTAGGCTCTCTTTGTCCAAAATGAGATCAGTTATCCAATTAAATTATTAGAGACTTTTCATATGTTATAAATAGCTTCCAGCTGAACACTTTGAACCAAAAATTAGCTTGCAAAGAATTTGTTTAGGTTCTAAGGGCCAGTTTCATAGTCAAATTTAGTACGCCTAAAGTGCGAGTCGATACTAAATACAGAAGAAAACAACCTAGCGCCAAATATGGGAAGATTTAATTAGTAATATGGTCCAACATTTCATCATTTCAATATAGGACGTTGTTTTAGTTATAAGAGCCGGCACTTGAAGCGAAAATTCTGCAACGAATTTTAGGCCCTAAGTCTGTTTCTTGGGCTAAATATCCAGAGCAAGCCTAAACGGAAACCAGATGTGGATAACATTTTAAATAAATGCAACAATCTTCTGGTAAAAGAAATGAAAGCAATAATGTGAAAAAATACAACGCACCTGATTGGAAATAAGCCCTACCAATCAGAGATATTGTTTTACGTTTTACTTCTTGCGATCCCTTGGAGATAGGGAAGTATTGTGAACGTCTTAAAAAAAATAGAATTCGAGATTTTAATGGATATAAACGTTTCGTGACGTATGGACACCAACAAATTATTTTTGTGATGTCTGTCAATGTTTCTGTATCTCGGCAAAACTGAAACAATTTTATCCATTACGCTTAAATTGAAGCATCGTTCCGAGCTACAAACGTATGAACATAAAAGAAATAGTCTATAAAATAATAATGGACTTTAAAATAAATAAAATTATAGTGTATAAAACAATAATATATACATTCAAACTTACCATGTGCCCCTATTTTACTATATTGTCTCGAACTGGCGTCTGCCACACTCCCCCCACCCTCCTTACCAACGACGTGCACGTCCGACCACCACAATATCCGAGGCAAGACTGAACTAGTCAACGTCTTGTAGTCGAACGTGGTACCACCTTCTGGAAACGTTTTGGATGGGTAGTCGGTGTTCAACCCGGATACAGACACAGACGTCATGTCCGATCTAGCAACACGTCCCTCCATCACGTGACCCCATTTCCGCCTATCTTCCTTTCCCCTAACCACCCCTATTTGAGAAAACTTGTACAATATATATATAGTGTACAAGTGTGTGTTTATATATTTGCCAGGAGTGCTAGTAAAAAACCACTCTTGGCGGGATATCTTATGACGACACTGTTCATCCTGACATAATGTAGAGAAAAATTCCTTTTCGGCTATACGTAATTTCGAAATTTCTTTAGGCTATTCTTTTTTTTTTAGAAAAAATACTAGGTGAAACTAAAACGTAATGTATTACTAAAATCCTTCTGGCTAGTTGAAATTTAATTGCTAGGCTTTGTTATGCTTTAAATGAAAATTGGAGATGAAACTAAAATGTAAATATGACCAGTGTTTCGGACTAAGTTGAACTTGAATAGAATTTATGGGACTTAAGTTTATATCAGTTTAACCTTATGATATATAATGGTTAAAATTGAGATCTTCCAGGCTTATAGTCCTTATGAACAGAGGTTGTTTTTATTTTGAACTTGAATCGTCTGATGAATAATTTTGATCAAATTTAATTCTACAGGATGGCCCATAAGTTGTAGACCATACTTTGACGCGCCGTAACTTCCAGCAGAGTCAGCATTAAAAGAAAAAAAATACTTATTTTGTAACACAAACACTCTTTAATATAGGTCTTCCATTATGTGATCAACGTGCATGCCATCAGTGTCAAGACAGGCCTTTAATCGCAAATACACATTTTCACACGATTTTGCATACAGTTCATGAGGAACAGCAGCAAATTCCTCAGTAATCGAATCCTTCAGGTCCTGTGGGGTGTTGGGGTTGTGGGAATAAATGTTATTCCTTAAATACCCCCATAGGAAAAAGTTTGGTGGGGTGAGGTCAGAATAGCAGGCCAGCCATTCAATTGGCCCGCGACGTCCAATCTAACGTCCGGGGAATGCCTGGTCCAACCAATTTCGTACTGTTCTGAAATAACGAGGGAGTTCTCCATCCTGCTGCCACCACAACTGATCAAAGTGGTCTCTCTGTTGGAGTAAAGGGTAAACACTGTACCTAATGAGCTTCAGGTAATTCTCACCATTGACTCCATCTTCAAAGACACCTTGGTACGTAACACCTCCCCAGACCATGAAGCCGGGACTTTTATCGTCGTACTCAACTACCACACTTAGATTCGACTCACGCCAGTAAACACAATTATGTCTGCTTACACTACCGGACAGGTGAACTTTGGCTTCATCAGTCCACACAACACAATGTTCCAGCTGCGGGTCCTCTTCCAACTTGGTGAGCCACTCTTCAGCAAATTGCAGGCGGCGATCAGGATCATCTTCATTCAACCTGTTGATGAGTCTCGGACGATATGGTTTCAATTTCATATATTTGAGCATTCACTGTAATGATGTTCTGGGAATTGCCAGTGTTTGGACAGACGGCGTTTGATTTGGATTTGTGGGGTGACGACGCGTCAAAGTATGGTCTACTACTTATGGGCTACCCTGTATTATATTCACATATTAAAATGACTAGTGGTAACTGGTGACTTTGTGGTAATTTATTCCTTTTCTTCACCTTTACCCTAATGTTTTTTATATTTATATAGATTACATACATGAAGACAGTTATTTTAAAGCTAGTCGCCCCTAAGGCGCGCCGAGAGAAACCGCGCCGAACCGCCGTGTGAAACTTTCAGTACGCTGTCCACCGGAGGTCCACCCATGTAACGCCCGAGAGGAACCGCCGTGTGGAACATTCATCAAACTATCGTGGTACTTGGGATGAGATAGGTTGTATAGGTTGGAATATTCTTTGAACTCTTCGTCATTCATTCTGAGAATCTAATTAACTCTAATAGATTTTACATTAAGTTGTGTAGAGTACTTTAAACTCAGCTTAAATGGCCGAGTTCGTTTGCAAATAACAGTATTTTGTTTGAGAAGTGGTGATTATTTTTTTGCTAAGGTAAGTTTTTTGAAGTTGATTGATTTAATTTGGTCAAAATGCTATAGTAAATATTTACCTTCTGTTTATCACTTTCCTCCTCTATTTTTAGTTAATTAAATCTACTAGGCCAAAAACAACGAAAACATGCTTTTAGACTCTACCTCAGTCTAATAAGCATTTTACTTATCAAAATCAACAGTAAGAATAACCCGCTTCGGTAGTCTCGTGGTCTAACGCGCTAATCTCATGTTGGACTAGATTGCCGAAGACGAGGAAATCGAGGTTCGAATCTCGCTCGGGTGAACTGGGGGGTGGTTTTCGATAAATTGATTTACACTCTCCTTCCACGCAAATACGGGTTTACTTCCTCTTAAATACAATCTTCTTAATCCCTAACCCATTAGCGTAACTAGGACATAAGCGTATAACCCGAAAGGGTAGTAAGACGTGGTGCTAAATAAAATAAAATTATGTGTGAAGTTCTGGACATGCCGGAACTAAGACAACGCACCCGAATGGTGACGGAATGACACGAGAGCGTATTCCCCGCCCACTCAGACGCACCACAACGCGCCGAAAGGAAATAATTATTCTTTAGAAACCCCGAGGGTTCCGGCACGGAAATTCCGCGCGGCGCGTTCCGCTGTAGTGGGCCGTTACACCATTTGATTTCCTATAGTGGAAATTTCTTCTCGGCGGCGTGTCTTAGTGGGCGATAAGCTTAACTCTGTCTTAGCGGTAGTTAGTGAATTTTGACTGTCGAACCAAATGACTATAAATTTTCGAGCTCTGTTAGAGATATATGATTTATATTTCTTTATATAGATGATTTTGATTGTCTGAGTAAGTATATTGTACTACTTTATGAATTGATCAGTTAAAAGTAATTCCTAAAATATTTATTATACGCTCGCTTTGTATATTAATAATTAATATTGTTGTTATTCATATATTTTATTACTATAGTTTATATATATTATATATAAACTATATATAGTTTATATATATACATATATGATTACATTGTTTCTGCCTTATTATTTATTTCCATTAAATTAATTTTACTTAATCTTTTGGGGAAATAGTGCATTAAAATGTTCACATTCAAAATATTACATTTTCCCCTTTTGACGTCCCAAAGGTTTTTGCGGATTGGATTGTCTTGACACGAGGAAGAGATAATGTACTCTGATATCTAAATCGTGAGAATTCACTTTGATTCTCTTTAATTATGTATTGCTGTGGGCCTGCCTACCTTTGGCCTTAAAGTAAAAAAAAGGGATTATAAAACTTGGTATATATGGTTTTAATAATATCCCCCCGAGGTTTTGGAATTAGACATCTAACCCTAAAAATAAGGGTAGTTTACCGTGGGGCAGAAAGAGTAAAAACATATTTTCTCTGAGTCCACTCTGACGATATTCAAAGTTTCTCAAACGTTTTTGGTACCAGAACCTTTCTAAAAATCTTCAGAATATGCCACCAAGTTCTTTAAATGTTTATTAATATTTGATGGGGAAAATCAGTGACGTAATCTAGACTTTCTAAGGCACTTACTTATTGTATTTGGCGAAACAATAAGACTGAAGTAATTATTTGAATATAAAATCTGTATGGTTTTTAAATAAATTTTTTTTACAGATTAACTCTCCAGAATGAATGACGACAAAGAAAGAACATTATAGAAATAGGTTTCATATTATATTAATTAAAACGTAGGTTATTTAATCAATATCTATTTTAGAGAAGTTATTAGAATAGGCCTCATTATGATTTCCCTGACCATGCCATTTAATATCCACGTGATTATTTTCCAGTGAACTCTCTCTCTTAATACCGTTACAAGAGCTGCAGCTGATAATTACCAAGAGCAGCAGGGTTAAGGTAACTGGTATTCAAATATATTGTATGGCTGTACTAAAGGACACACGCTCAAACCTGGGAGGGGTCCTCATTATTGCGACATAATTTAGCCGGGACTCGACCCTACCCACCTACCAATAATGTACAGAGTATTAATTTGGGCCACGTGTTTACAGACACTTGCGGTCCATTACCCACCCACACACACACACACACACACACACACACAACCCATGCTAGTCCTGCTGGAGCAAACAGATCATTAGCAGCAGCAGGAGCGGTGCATAACTCCCCCCCAAAGGATCGATATCCATAGCTCTCAATCAGGGAGAAGGGCTGGTTAGGTCAACCCTCCACCACTAATCTATGTTCCCTGCAACCTGGAGGAACATGGCCGCCAAACACATATAGGACATACAAAACAACTCGGGCTCTTTTTGACAGTTTTGACACTTATTAGAACCCATTTTTTGATATTGAATGCTAATATAGACTTACCCCAACGAAGTTAAACGACAAACACAACACGTCCTCAGGCAGTTACTTCACCGATTCCATTGATAAATGTTTGTCTTCAATTGGGAAATGAACCGGGATACTTAAATAAGTGGACAGACTCTCTATTATGTTAAAATGTCAAATTTAGATCCATAACTAGCAATTACTCTTGACGCCTTAGCCAAGTCAATAACGAAACTGCCTACTGTAATGTTCACTAGTTCGATTCTCATCAGGAACGTTGGGTATAGGTATACAAATGTGTTTGTTTTATTTCAATCAATTAGCAGTCTGTGGTCTAGCTGATGTTTGTTCCATCTATCTGTCGGGATTAGTTGCTAATAGCCAGCCCACTAGCCCAACATTTAGGCCTAATGGATCGTATAGCTTGAAAAGCAGTATAATATGTGTGTACAATTTCTTAGCAATAGAGCGAGTGCGGGTACTATAGCATGCAATCATGTGCTAAGCTTAGAAATTTTGGATTTGCATCCAAATCTAGCTAAGATATAGATAGGATTTGAAGCTCCGAATCTTATTGATATATTTGAATTTTTCAAATCGAGTTAAAAAATTTCAACTCCAAATAGATCCCAGATTCAGATTATATGTAATGTAATTCGAAATTCAAATCTAAAAGACAAACTTGGAATAATTTAAGTGTCAATAAAAACTCCCTCAAAACTTTTTTTTTAGCACCACGTCCTACAGCCTCTTCAGGGTATTCGTATGTGTACTAGTCACTCTAATGTGTTAAGATTAGGAAAGTTGAATTTTAGAGGAAGTGATACTAGCAGGTGTATAGACTCTTCACAACTACAATCCCCTTCCTTCCTCTCGGTGCTGATCTGACGCTTAAGATGGGCTAAATCGTTTTTGTAACATCATAGCTCCTTACGATTTTATCGTAATAGGATCTTCACAACAGCAACGCCTTTTGCTCTGATTTCCGGACCATCTGTTTGCGTGTATTGTATCATGTGTGTGTGGATGTAGTGCCAATCATGGATAGGCTATAAACAAAGACGCCGTCCCGAGGTGGTGGTGGCAGTGGTGGGGGGAGGGATCCACGCCATCCCCTGCACTTGCGCGGCCGAGTGTCAAGCACCAATCATGGTCACCACATGCGAGTGGATCCCACAACCCCCCTCTCCACGCGACGTATGTTTCCAAACTAGATCTCGGAGAAGGCCCAGTCTGGTCTACACGCTCCCCTTGGACTGGTTATACAAACTCATCATCCCCTAACCTTGACTTCCTAGCTCGTTCTCCTGTCCTCTAGATTGCGCGTCCCCCTCCCCCCTAAGTCCTCGCGGCACACACAGTCCAAATAACACGCCGTCTCCAAAGTTGGTTCTTCCGAGCGTCGTTATACGAAGCTCGGCCAGCATACCTTGACTTCCAAACCAGCAGTGGTGGGGCTAGCTTTTTATCTTTTTATTGTACGTACCTGGCATTGCCATTATGGCTGTACCCTGTACCCCTGCGAACAAGTCACCAAAGCAGTTTCTCTGCGAGTACTGAGAACGCCCTCACCTCCCTCCTACGAGGCGAGGGAAGATCGGGATCGGGCCCGATACCCAGGGAGGCGAGAGTTAACTCCTCCTCCCCTACCACTCACTCCCTAGTAAGTTTGGCATCGAAGACTCGTATCGCCCACCTATACAGGATGGTAGTCGGAGCTACTTCCGTTCCGCTCACAGAACCGAGCTTACGGCCTTACCGCTTTCCCTTGGGTAAGGGAATGGGATTACGCCCATTTTGCGTGGAGAGATAAACCCTCCACTACTAGTGCGTATTAGTAGAGGCACCCATGATCTATCGCATGAACTATCAACTGTCCAAGCAGCCACCAAATTGCTGCGACGGGGGCATCAGCCCAACACCCCTGTAGACACCGACGTGTGGTACGGGATACCGTATTTATAGTATAAAGGGGATCAACACATACTTTGGCCGATGACATTTTCTCCGTTCTGGATGGCAAGTATAGTGTCTGGTAACCCAACCGTTTCTTGGTGCTGACCGACATCGCCAAGGCCAAGCTTATACATGTTTTTAAAGAAATATCCAAGCAAATTAAGACCACCATTTTATTATTTGAAAAAATTCATACATGGTTTATATTCTTATAATATTATTATAATAATCAAGCGATATCTGTAGACTAATTAGAACGTTCCTGTTTATTAAAGCCGTTTCCAAGTCAATGGATGAAATACTAAACTTTTCCAAACAGTAAAGAAAATAAGGAGTAGATGCTTGCGAAGTATAGGGTATCAACATGTCAGAATACTCCACTAAACGAGCCCGTTTAAATCCTACTCTATAACCTAACCTATGAGGTTAACAGGAATAGAGTATTTACTTCCCAGGAACTAGCTGTTAGTGTACAATTGTGAATTAGGTACCTTAGACACGATATTGCTCGTCATGATGTACAGGTATTTGATGCTTTTACTGAGTTTATACCAGGACTGATTCGGACCCGGCGTGTAATAGTAAGGCCAACTGACATAAAATAAGTACACATCCAAACACTAGCGACTCTTTCTAGAGATTTGGGTAAAGGATTTAGCCAATTTCCGCTTTACTTGAAATCATTAGGACTCTCAATAAGACCTATTCCATAACAAACGAATTACCGTAAAAGGACCCTGTACAGTTCCTTATTGCGTTTGGGGATATTTACGAAAAAAAAAACGGTCGATTAATCGCATAGAAATAACGCGATAAGACTAAATTATTGAAGTCTCAAATGTGAGTTTATGGATCTTACCGAGGGTAGGATAAAAAGAGGGGATAATTCAACTCAACTTCATGCGATATATATGGCCCTACGTTAAAAAAAAAAGGTGTAATTTTACAGTTAATTAATCAAATCTAACTAAGGACTCTAGGCGCTTTCGACAAACTTTGGTCGTGAGTACATACGTTAATTTAACGTCTCACGACGAGGACTTATATAGCTGGGAGGACGAGTACGAGTTTAATGGTGGATTGGGAACATACTGGACCATAGACAGATTAAAAAAAAAAATTATATCTGCGAGGGAGAAAGAAAGATAAGCCTTTATTTTCCGTTTTTATATTAATCGTAAGAATATATATGTATTTAAAGAAGCTATATTATTTATTTATCCTCAATTTCAATCTTAGGATTTAAAGATTATACACGTGCAAGCGAGATGACCCCATCCTTTTCCGTTTGTTAAGAAGCTATACTATTTATTTAACCCCAATCCTAATATATATATATATATATATATATTACACTTCATGATTTAGAGCATGAGCCGGATGGGTAATGGAAACAGGCTTAATGTGATGGTATGGTCTGGATAGAGAATGTAAGAGAGAATATAGAATGTAACTATGTTTAATCTAAGAGAGTATAACATGGATGTTGAAGGAGCGTGGAAAGCACGCGCATGAGTCTCACATGTGCCCCTACACCGCGTCTGACGAATGAGCGTCGTTATTGGCGTGCCTACGGAAGCCTACCTATTAGCGCGGAGCAATCCAAGGCCTCTGATTGGTGCCCCCGGACCCATCATATGTTATCTCTGAATTTGATGACGTCATGACGCCAGCTAATCAATTGGGAGGGTTGTGACCCCGTAGGCCTAAAAGTTAACTATTGAAGTTCACACGCACTTACATGGAGGGAGAGTGAATCATTTAGGAAAAATCACCCCTAGTACACCCGAGAGTGATCGAACTACGATCTCTCTGTGATCGACAGTCTAGCCTATTGCGAAAGTGACCATGCGACAGCCAAAGTAGGTCAATCCGTTCGTTACTAGAATATAATGTAAAATAATATAATTCCACTATTAATTGTATACAATAGAAGTCACATGGACAGTCTCTATATTTTATTTGAATATTTTAGGATTTAAAAGTGGTTTTAGTGTGTTTTAATTGGACTTTATTTAAATATATATATAATCCAGCCCAATATTCGATTCGTACTTGAGCAGCAAATTTTCTAGAGTATGATATTCGATTTTGATTCTGTTAGAGCTAGTAATCTAATATTATGATTCAATTTTAAATCGAAAATGTTGTGTCCATACGGGCAAATATGATGAAAAGTCAAAAAAAGTGATGAATGGAGCGTACACACAATAAACATAGCCAGTGTTGGGCACCCTCCCATTTCTGAGCCTTCAATTCGTTAATCCTAATATTTCTTGAGTGTTTTTACAAACACTTTAATACAATGGGGTCACTAGAGTATGGGACATCCTAGTTTTTATTATCTCTTATATATCATGGGGCTCTCTAACTAAAGTCTTCGAACAATATATCAATTCTTTGCAACTTTCCAGACCCTCAGCTGCGCTAGGTTTGAGTAAACAGGCAACTTTTGGCCGCGGTAATGTTTGAATCACGGGGTACCACTGTACCAGTTCAAAAGATGCACCAATACACGAATGAAGTCTATGAGTTAATAATTTGATACGTAAGAAACAAACTTGTATGCACATAATTACTTTTAATTGCCACATCCTACTAACAATCTTGGACATCCTCAGATTTTACACTTGTGGAGTAGTCATGAGAAAGGTAGAATTTAAAGGAACTGTACCCACGCTTGCATGAAGGCAGAGTGATAATAACTTCAGGACAATCGACCAGAATGTGAGCCCCGACCTACTTAAGTCACTGATAAATTGTAAGAAGAAGGTGCGGTGTTAGTGTTCAGTATCCGCAGAGACAGGAATGAAAGGAAATAATGAGTTTCGTAAACAAGAGACAATCAATCAATATAATGAAATTGAACGCTGGACTCATAACCTCTCTAAATGAAACAATGCATTAGATAAAACGTTTCCTAGAGTGCGATTGGATACAAAACCAACTGGGAAATATGAGCCACGCATGTGCGATAAGTGGCCATGCGCTTCAAAACTTTATACAAAGATACTTACGTCACTAATCCATTTTTTGCTACATTTCCAAGGCATACATTTAATTTAAAACTTGACAGTGAGTGAGTGCCTCCAAGCTCAATAACAACATTACTGGACGTCACCGGGGAATGTTTGTTCAGATAACACCAATGAACCACGCATAATATAAACTATGTATACATATATATACAGAAAGTTCCCAGATGAGTATAACATTCGCCATTCTTATATTATTTATCAATAACGACAGTGAGCGTCTTAACTGTCAATATATATTTAGCACTGAACAAAGCTATTGGCGCAAGTTAGGGAAGTTCCCCAGTGGATTTATCTGTGAACTAAATACCACGAGCGTATAAGTAATATCCCCTATTTGCTCCGCAAATTGATAGTGCACGAAGAGGCTGAACCTTTCATCGATTGGTTGAAACTGGGTCGGGTCGTATAAGGCCACAGCCAATAATAGAAAAGTAAGCTCGGGGAGACGCTACCGAAGACACCAAGAGTGACATGTAGTCAGATCGCAATAAGGAATAATACCTTTTAAAAAGTGACAGTTCTAGACCGAAAAATTTGGATGGTCGGGGGGGCATTCCGGAAGCTAATTAAAATGTATTTGTAGCATATTAATACAAAATATACGCCCCAGACATTAAATACGTAAACATTCATATATACTTAGGTTTAAATATTGATTACAATTTGTCAATACTGTACACTGTCAATAGATCCTGCATCAATGATAGTATCACACACACATAAAACAGTAGACTCTTACTCCTGCCATCCATGGCACTAACGGGAAATAAAAAGGTGAATTAAAATGCCAGAAGTAGTCAGGATAGGGAAATCCTTGGAAAAACTACTTTATGAAACGACTACTTGATAATTATTTTCTGTACTAATAAAGGAAAAGGATAGTTTTCTAAATATCACTTAAAAACTTATTTATTTAAAAATGTATTCTATGATTTCCAATATCAACAGATTTTTGTAAAACTTCCGTTGGTTCCTGGAACAGTCGTTCAATTAACTCCCTTTCTATTGACAGTTTTACAAGGCTACATTTTCTATCTTAATTAGTATTAAACCTTTTAATGGCTGAAAGAGATATTCTAAATAGCTTCTAAAGAAAAAGGTAACGTTAACAAGAGTGTTAGAAGTATGGAAATGTCAGGAAAAACTTCTTCCATTTTTTATATGGTTAAAAATGTATATAAACGATTGTTTTTGATTGATAAATGTGTTCATAAGTAAGCATACCTTTGTATGAAACCTACCAATTGCGGGAAAAATCCTTTGTATTTTTCATACAACGATTGTATGGATTTTTCATGTAGAAACAATTCAATTCAAGGTGCTTGGAAGCTCTATTTGCTAGCGACATCGCATCTATTTCTGAGAAATGGACAAAAGCAATAAAACGTTTTTATGTATAAGTTTGCGCTACATGTCTAATGCAAACGAACATCTGTTCTACTTTTCTTACATTCCTCGCTTCATTTAGCTTTATCTTAAAAAATAAACACTGTTGAATTCTTAACATCCTTTACCAAATGAGTCGTTACTATACTAGCTCCTACATCAAGAATCTCATTTTGTGACAGCTTTTATGAGTAAGTTGCATTCTTTGGGCAAACCATTTAAACAATCTCTAGATGATTCACTTTCTCTTTTTACAAAATTTAAAATATTCAAAAGGTTGCCCTTGTTTTTTGCTGTATCATTTAGATCTACAGTTTTACGATGGCCTCTAAGAGCAATATATTGTCTTGTACATACAGAGCAACCCTTTCTAACGTAGTTACAGCCTGCCAGTTGCGTATTATGTCTGTTTATGCTGAACAACGGCCAACATATGGCTTTCACTCAGTCAGCATGATTATAGAGTTTTTCGACAGTTTTTTTTATAGTTACTATAACTATTGTTTATAAAAGTAAGATCAGCAGAGTTAGAACTAGGTTCAAAATGGTGACAGTAAAAACTAAACACGGTATCTTTTTCCTTTGAATATTCTATTAATTTATATTTTGTATACCAACGACTGATAAAACTTCACTTTTTGCTATATTTTATCAAAATTAGTTTATAAGATGATTTATTTGGTTGCATCGTTAGTACAAACACTATGAGTTATATCACTGGGTGAAATGTCTCCATTCGAGTCCCTCCAAGGCCCCAGCCTAGAACCACCAGTGTTTTGAGACTAGAGACAACAGTGAAAAGGGGTCACTATATTGATATTACATAATGTCAAACGTGGCTTTGCGAATGAATATATAAAATTAGTTTTAAATGGCTACGTCGCGTCCAGCGGTGATCTGATTATGCCTGGGAATATAATGTATCAAGTAAAAAGATATGTCTTTAAAAAAAAAGCAGGCCACGTTGTTTAAGAAGCCAGTCTCGCACTAGACTAGGTTACCGACGACTGGAGGTTGAATCTTGGCTTGACTGGGTGCCTTGATAGTTTTCATCCCTCATTAGATTTTTTTGTGTTGTTTTTTCCCCATATTCTTAATAAGCAGATGTAGGTGCATCTAAACTATACTCTACTCTATAAATTAACCATTAAATAATCATTGCATGTGTTAAAACATAGGAAATAAATGAGAGACATTCCTTTATTCTGAAAATATGATACAAAAAATTATTTATTTTTATTTTAAGTAATCTTAATTTAGAATTGCGTTCCATAGGTAGCTCACAATAAAGCAGTGGTGCTCAAAGCCAAAGGGGCCCGGATTTTGAAACAACGCCCAATATACATAGTTTTCAAAACTATATTTTTATTTTCAGGAAATTATATAACAACTATCATAAGTGTAAACAATTAACAATTAAAGGGGTCGTGTCAGTGTATTAAATTATAGAAATGCGTGTTGACAGTTTTTAAAATTCGTCTCAAATTTAATGTGAAAATGGAGGTTAGAGCTAATCTATTCGAACACCCTTATGTTGCTGTTAGACGAAAGTGGTACTAGAACATACGGATGGATACTTACGCAAAGAAAATTATCTATGGCCCATAAGGAATACTTGTAACAAAATAATTATGGCAACTATCGAGATATAAACACCGAAGCAGTCACAGCGAAATTTAAGATCAAAATTCACATGATCATTGTTTTCCTTTTTGTTTTGAGAATAGTTTATCACTTACAAAAAAAAATAAAATTCCTTTCATTAATGGTTTGTGTGTACACTCGGTATAGTCTGAACCGCAACGGACTTACCTCGACGGGTTACAATGTCCCTATCTTATAAGCTACACGAGCCACACCCTAGTGTAGTAATGCAAGGTATGCTTGCTACCTTACAGGATAGACGAACGGTACATATACATTTAAAGTTTAAAATACAGATTTTGAAACAAACTAACTTTTTTTAATCTTAAAATCTTTAAAATGCGTTTAGTTAGAACCAAAACCATATAACTTCTTTCGAGGAGCTGAGATATTTCATTTAAGGTTTTTTTTAATAATAGGGGAATCACTATTAAATTTTCTTTCGAGTGAAGCGTGATTTTTTATCTTCCGCGCATGTGTCTGTACATAAGCCACCACTGAAAACTATGACCTGCGCTACTATTGAATTACGCCTAAGTTTTAAAAGAGTTAAACAATAGTAACCATGATATCCGTCCGCGCACAAGGAAATACCGTAGTTTACTTGCAATGAATCAAGTACAGAAATATCGCCCCAGTGTACGGGGTATTGTATCGGTGCTAGATGGTAGCCCTACTGGTACTTGGCGATACAAGTTTAATAGAACTTCATTTCTTTTAACCACGTTAAAAAAAAAACTTGTTTCGGTTGTGTGCCGTGTGCACGCGCATCCACCCCACCCCACTGTGAGCGACCCAAGGGGGAACAAAGAGTTGACTGCATTATGTAAATGAGCGTACGCCCTAGAAGGGGTGGCCAGACCATTATATGCATACAGTTACCGCGTGTTTTAGTGTCAAAACTGGCTATCATAGACTTAAAATAACATAACCAAATCGAACAAAGTGGAGATACACTTATAGAGCCCATAACACAGCCAAATATCCGGGCAATTTGATGTAAGTTTAAGTGGAAGGACTACCTTGTAAAATTTGAGAAGCGCTATCAGCGCAACTCCTAAGAAACGTCCATATATTGAACTATTTGGACTGTTTAGCCGACACCGAACTAGAGCTGCGATGTTGTCAAATATCTGCTAAGTTTGGTCTAAAAGAGTGAAGGGGGAGCGAGCTAATCTGTTGTTTACATGGGTCAAGTTCTTGGAAGGGAAAGGCAGGCAAGAGTGCGGCTTTTATCAAAGACCACACTATGCAGAAATCTGCTGCTTTATTTTTAGCTTGAACTAATATAATCAGTAGTATGGTTTTCTTAATATTTCTTACCTTGAGGAAGAAAACATTTTTCATTTGACATTCTCGTATAAGACTGGTTTGCTGGTGACCAGATTGGGGTTCACATCCCAGTAGTGTATATTGAGGTGTTTTTTAAAACGGTTTCAAACACGCTACTATTATTTATTTATATCACTGCGTCTTACTACCCGTTCGGGCTGTACACTTATGTACTAATTACTCTAATGTGTTAGGCATCAGGAAGGTTAAATTAAGAGGAGATGCATCCATATTTTCGTGGAGTGAGAGCAGAAAACTATTTAGGAAAATCCACCTAAGTGCACCCAACCGGAATTGAACCGTGATCTCCCCGTCTTCAGCATGTCAGTTGAACACGGTGGGTAGCACACACTATTGGACTGGATTGCTGGTGGTGGGGAGATTGAAATTCAAATTCCAGTTGTGTGCAATAAGGGCATTTTCCCTAAAACGGTTCCCCACTCTCACTCTACGCAAATGTGGGTACATTAAATCTAAAATGTTACCTTTCTCGTTACTAATTCATGTATGAGTATAACTCAAACTGTAAGTAAGTCGCAATGAAAAAATATATATTTTTGAGGAGTTTTTAGGGGAATGACTCCAAGCCAATGAGAAATGTTTGAAAATGGAATGCCACTAAAAGCTATTTGGGGTGGCCCTTAAGCATTTAAAAATAATAATAGATTGTTATAGAACCTATTTGAAATTTGATGTAAACCATCTTTCATCTTCAAACTAGAGTATATCAGAGGGAACCAAACAAACTGGAGGAAGACACATTTTGATGGGGGGAAGGGTGGAGAAGACATTGGTGGTAATACCCCGCCCTATCAAACCTCCCCCCTTACCAGTCCACCCTCAATGAGTAACATTGGATATAAAACTATCGACAGACACATCGTAGAATGTAGATCATTTCCTCAGCATCTGACATAACCCAAGTTATGAGGGGTTTCTTATATTACATCACCCAGATACAAATAATTATTATTATTTTAATATAAACTTAAAGATGCACTAAAATTTCCTATTGTAAAACTAGCTTGACCTACATTAGCTTGTAACATGTACAAAGGCGTAACTATGCAGTGATGGACCCACGGTGGGTGCCCACAAGGAAAAAATACACCACCGTCCCCAAATCTTATGAATAATTGTAGATTATAAAAAAAATATTTAGACATTTATTATTGGAATTATTTTATAATACGTATTAATATAGAGTAGGTAGGTTAAATTTAGAGGAAGTGTACCCACATTTGCGTGGAAAGATAAGAGTGTAAACCCATTGAGGAAAAACCACTCTAAGTGCATTACCATACAGCCATAATATTTGATAAAATTGTTGCTGAAAAGTTTTAATATAATGTAAAAAAACTTAATCTGAATTGAATAAAACAATATTAATAAATATTATAAACAAATCAATAGTCAATCATCAATATTAACACCTATAGAGGCTAAACAAACATACGTCTCTCTGAAATTGTCTACAATTTCCTCCAAGGACAAGCTAAGGGTAGTAGCTCAACAGACAACATAGCTAATCCCTTTAGCCTTTATTGATTCATGTGCGTCCTAAATAATTTTTAGTAAAGTTTTGAAAATGACCTGTCAGCTGTTTCTATTGATTTTACAGAAAAATATGTACATACATTTTTGTACAGCATAAATTATGCTCAATAAAATGACTATTGAGTAATTTTTGATTGATTAGTGAGATCTTTATGAAACAATGATAGGCCTGAAAGACAACGCTTTCATCTATTACCAAATTAATTTTGGGTTGGTGGACCTGCGTGGTGGGCCCTATTTAGGGCGTGGCCCTGTGGAATTTTGCCACCATCCTATAGTTACACCAATGAACTTGTAACTATCAAGAATTTCAAACTCTATTAACCTATTTTTTATTAATTATATTCGATAGTCAAATACGTTTATACATATTTTAACATGGTGGCCTCATGGTCTAACGCGCTAATCTTGCAGTAGACTAGACTGCCAATGATGGGGAGATCAAGGTTCTAATCTCGGTCGGGTGTACTAAAGTTAGTTTCTCCAAACTGGTATTCCACGCTCCCTCCACGTAAATGCGGGTACACTTTCTATGAATATAACCTTCCTGATCCCTAAAACCACTAAAGCAATTTTTGAAAAACAAAATCTATTCACAAATTCTCTGTTTATTTGAAAAAAAATAAATTAATCTGACCATTTACTTCGGGAACTGAAAGAAAATATTTTGGGGTTCACATCCCAGTAGTGTATACTGAGGGTGTTTTTTAAAACGGTTCCAAACACGCTACTATTATTTATTTATATCGCCGTGTCTTAATACCCGTTCGGGCTGTACATATATATTTATATATAATATAATGTAAATCAAAATATAATATTATATTATATTATAATGTAAATAAAAATATAATATAATTAAATAAATAAATATTATATATATAAATATATATATATTCAAATTTGAAGATAGCATATAGAACTATTTTCTGCAAAAATAAATATTTTATTTTAAAAATGTATATTTTTTATAGAATAAATATTACACTTATTGCCTCTACTTCAAAAATTATAAACACTAACTCTAAAAATAAGTATTTGAAATTACAATAAACATAAAGAAATATGCTGCCAGAAAAGGTTTTTCACCCAATTGTATAGAAAATATCAATCTATCGATTTTGACCAAATTTGATAGGCTTAAACACAAGTTTTGCATTGAAGCATGATCATTTTATAATCTATTTCTCCCTTATCAATCACTTTTGTGTCAGGAACGTTCATAAAATATATATACACATCACTAGCTATTTTATAATTTTTGCTACACACATTATATAATAATAATAATAATAATAATAATAATAATAATAATAATAATAATAATAATAATAATAATAATAATACATCCATTCTACAACTTTATACATTCAAAGTCCTTCATCAAAACTTCTGCAATGAACACACTTAATATTACAATTTTAATTTTAATTTTATTAGGGACCTGTGCTACAATTTTTGGTTGAATCCCTACCACGTGAATTGAGGTGTTTTTCCTCGTGATTGCTCATTTCCTCAACGCAAATGTGGGAACACTTTCTCTTAATTACCGTATTTATTATCTACCCTACTTTATTATTGTAAATTTACGAATAACATCGAAAAATATTAAGAAGTGAAGCATTTCTAATATCACAAGAACAAAAAAAAAAAGACATGGAAATAATCTTTACACTGCACACTCTTATATGTGTTGAGTAACATCCTCCTTTTAGTATTTGTGTTCCCCCCTTCCCTTCCTCTCTAAAGCTTACGTTATTTCCAAATCTTTGACTATGGCACGCGAGGGGTGCGAGAAAGTAAAAATGATATTTGTGATGAAACTATTTTGTTAAATAATAATTGTCAAAATTAAATATGTATCTGTGTTAATGTTATTAATTTTAAAAGAGTGGTGGTCAAGGCATGTTCAATAGTCCCAATAGCAAAATAGTTTCAAGACATTTATCTATTGTGACAAGTGTATTTCTTGTTCAAATTGTCAATAGTCCATAATGATTTAGTTAGTCCCGTATTATCAATACCAAATTATTGACTCTGTTTACAGATCAGATTACCAAAGGTAGGGCCAAAGTGTTTGATTGGTACACCAAAGTGAACCGAGCCCGTGTGGGTTTTACGCCGATGTACTAATTAAGCTAATGTGTCAGAGAAGGGTAAGGTTGCTTTTAGATGACTTACACTCACATTTGCGTGGAGGGTAAGTGGAAAACATTTTAGGAATAATAACCTCATAGCACCAAACTGGGATCGAACACCAATCCCCGTCCTCGGCAGTCCAGTTTTTTGCAAGAGTAGTGCCTTAAATCATGAGGTCACCAAAGCGGGTCCTGTAATTATATTATTCTACACACATGATTTGAAATTAATGGATGAATTTTAAACTACAGTATTAAAATTGTATTTTTCAAGCAGAAATGATAATAAATTCATGATACTTTTTTCATCCAATTCACAAGAGTAAAACATTTATTTTTCTTTCGTCTGGTTGAGAGATAAAGTAGTTTTTTATTTTATTTTCTTCGATATCTTTTTACAGAAACGGCTTCCATTGCAAAACACGTGGTATTCACACAACTGATTTAATAAATGAACGCAGTCGAGTTGATATTTTTCCTGAGAACATCTGCTCGTCACCGTGCAACGCTTGGCATCACTGCCATGAGTTTTCTCGAGAGGTTCATTTTGTTCAACCTTACACCGCTAGGTCACAGGCTACTGCACCACAACACTTTTTTGAATTAATATAAAACTGTACCACTTTATTTTAGTTTAGAACAATATGTATGCTGAAAAATGAAATGATAATTATTCTCAATCATATTTACTCGGTTTATACTTTGTCTGTAGATTTTTTTTAAAACAACACTAAACCAAGAAAATACGATCATGCAAAAATTATTTAAACAAAGCTGCTTACAAATATTTAACTTTTAACTGGCGTTAAATTATACTAAATGATAGAGAAATGTGTTTATTGTAATACAATGAAAACCGTTTTAGCCTAGGTCTTCCCACATTTAAATGACAAGCCCAGTTTGTTTCATGCAGTGATCTTTAAATTATTTTTTAAAACTTAAATTTGAATTGGCTGGGTGGATAGGAATAAACTATAAACCATGTAAATGAATTGATCTTTACAGTAGTAAAAATCTGATTAAAATATGTATAATAGTTTTCTTAGTAATCATGTACAGAGAAATCGTCTTAGAAACCGGCCGCGCTCATCTCTCATGGTGATCCATCCCCTTAATTGTCATATTTAGGCCCATTCTATACGGACGTAGAAATCGAGACAGTTTTGACGCCGCGTAAACGTCAGTTGAATAAGTCAACGTGCACCACATGGTCTAATCTATAGGAGCGTTTTAAGCGCCTAGTGTGTCGGCGTTAGCCGTTTTTTAACGCAACTGGATGCATTAACGACGCTGACGTTGGCAGCGCTAGTAAAACTGCTCTGGGCGTGTTCATGGAACTTGCGACGAGACACTTCACTCGCATTGTGTTTGTTAATAATAATATTTAGCACCGCGTCTTACTACCCGTTCGGGTTATACGCTTAAGTACTAATTACTCTAATGGATTAGGAATTGGGAGGGTTGAATTAAGAGGAAGTGAACCCACATTTGCGTGGAGGAAGAGTGGAAAACCATTTAGGAAAAACCACCCCCAGTTCACCCGACCGAGATTCGAACCTCGATCTCCCCGTCCTCGGCGGTCGAGCTTAACACGACTAGCGCGTTAGCCAACTACGCCACCGAGGCGGGTTATTGTGTTTGTTCAGTGACAGTCAATACTTTTATTCATAGTCGTATCTTGTATCTTTTGTTTACAAACAGAACTCAAAAGCTCATCAAATGGCGTTACTAACATTCAATAATATTGAAAAAAGTATCTGCATACATTCTATGATTTTCAAACGTTAAGCTAATACTGGATGAGTTCCCCAAAATCTCTCTTCTCTTTCAGAATATTCATAATACCCTTCCAAAAGATTAATCACACCAATACATTCTATCTGCACGGTGTCCATTTTCTGAGGAACACACCATAGAATTCGGCAGTTCTGCCTTAAAAAAACACAGTGAATATCTTGTTTAGCGCTTTCATCACGTTTTCATGGCTTCAAAACCGTGGTGCTTTCAGCGTCCGTGTAGAATGGGCCTAAGTATGATTTCTTAAATCAGCTATCCTATTTATTTGAAGTATTTAGTTAAAGGGAAATTTAAGTGCTGTAAAACAAACTAATGAGTCAATACAACTCTTTAAAAAAAGATATTGTACGTGTGAATATTAAGAAAAGTGTTTGCTCATACTTGCTTCAGAAATATGCAGCCATAAAGTTTAATTTAGTTTCAATAAGATATGAATGTATAACATGTGGAAAGAAGATTTTATTCACTGTTACATATTTTCACATTATTGCCTACTTTTCTATATACTTTAACTGATTTCGCTACATATTTTGTAGGTAATTATTATATAAAATTTTGGGCTATAGCTATTAGCAACGCACACGAACACGGTACTGTTTATTGCGGGGCTTGTCATCCATGGTTATTAACAAAGTAAATCTAATGAATTATAAGAAGTGTTGAACGTCGATTATCCCGTATTGGTGTGAAGAGAAGATAGGAAGAAAAACCACCAAGTCACATGTGTGAAAAAACCAACCCGGTTGGAATTTGAACCCCAATATCCCACTAAATGGCATTTTAGATAATTTCAAGTCTAACACCTTGGACGAACAGAAGGTACATTGGCTAGTGTGTTTGAGAAATAAGTTCGTGTTTGTTTCAATAATGGTCTGTTTGCAAGGCATTCGTGTACCAAGTTAAGTGTCCAGAAATCGAGTCATAGTTATGGGATTGTCATACACTATTACAATAGTAGTTGGGAGTTCGGGGTTTTAATCTCACCCGGGTGTACAGAGGATGGTTTTATTCAATGGTTTCACTCTTTCTCTACAAACAAATTCAGGTACATTTATTCTAAATCCTACATTCCTCACACTAACCCCATTTGTGTAATAAAATAAAGATATACGGTGTATATATATATATACACACACACACACACACACACACATACACGAACGGATACCAAGACGCAACGAAAAAACTCTCTCTCTCTCACACACACACACACACACATATATATATATATACTTAAAATATATACGTAGTATGCACTTTTTACTTTCTCTCTATCTTACAGGTAGAGAAAGTATGGTGATCGTCAAAAAAAATCGAACTCGAGATTTTGATGAATCTTGACGTTTCATGACTCCCTGAATCCGAAAAAGTGGTTTTTGAATTTCCGTCTGTCTGTCTGTCTGTCTGTCTGTACTTCCAACTAGAGCCTAAACTATTTTACCGATTGAGCTGAAACTTGATATCTAGGGTTTTCATAGGGTTGCCCCGAGGGATTTTTGGAATTGGATATCTACCCCTAAAATTAAGGGTAGTTTACTGAAGGGCAAAAAGAGAAAAAGTCGATTTTCTCAAAATCGGCTCTAACGATTTTGATTAAATTTCATTAATGAACATTAATAAATATTCCAAACAAAATGGCTACTCTCACTATTTCGGCAAAATGGCTTTAAGGGCTCCGGTCTGATGCGTAAATTAACATTTTTTATAATAGCTCCGAAACTATTTGAGATATGAAATTACTTAGCATTACAAATATGTGTATTTATTTATAATACAAATATTTTATTCGAAACATATTTTTATAAAATCAATAATTTTCAATCTATACGCACTTATATATATATATTTTTTTATAACTTTTTGGACATTAAAGCTTAAGTATTGCGACCGTAAAAAAAACTAACCTGAAATGTTGATGGATGTCAACGTCTCATGACCCCCCGAACCCTAAAAAATAGTCTTTGCAATGCCGTCTTTCTGTGTGTATATTAAAACTGAAAATTAAGGGTAGTTTACTGAAGGGCAAAAAGAGAAAAAGTCGATTTTCTCAAAATCGGCTCTAACGATTTTGATTAAATTTCATTTATAAACATTAATAAATATTCCAAACAAAATGGCTACCCTCAATATTTCGGGAAAATGGCTTTAAGGGCTCCGGTCTGATGCGTCAATTAACATTTTATATAATAGCTCCGAAACTATTTGAGATATGAAATTACTTAGCATTACAAATATGTGTATATATTTATAATACAAATATTTTACCCGAAACATATAATTATAAAATCAATTGCTTTCAATCTATACGCAATTATATGCATTTTTTTTTAACTTTTTGGACATTAAAGTTTAAGTATTGCGACCGTAAAAAAAAACTAACCTGAAATGTTGATCGATGTCGACGTCTCATGACCCCCACAACCCTAAAAAATAGTCTTTGCAATGCCGTCTGTCTGTGTGTCTATAAAAACTTAAAATTAAAGGTAGTTTACTGAAGGGCGAAAAGAGAAAAAATTGGTTTTCTCAAAATCTGCTCAAACGATTTTGATTAAAATTCGTATCTAGGAGTTGATTAAGATTATAAATAAACTGGCTATTTTCATTTTCCTATGAAAATGATTTTTAGGGTACTTTACAGAAGCGTTAATTTCCGTATCTCCACAACTATTTGAGAAACTAAACAACTTATCATTGCAAAATTGTAGGACTATTAGAAATAAAAAAACTTTTATTTGACATATATTTTTATAAAAGCATCAGTTTCTGAGATATTTGCAAATATATTAATACAATTTTGTGAGCTTTAGTTGTAAAGATATACTACTTAAGTCTTAACGCAATAATACTCCAATCCCATAGAGTAATTAAATATAAGTAAGTATCTAAAAAACGTATGTTATTTTTCCTTAAAGCTCTTAGGAGAAATGTTTGCACAGCACTGATCTATCTCCATTTTAGAATCAATAGTCAATATTTACATTTTTTATTGGTCAAAATGTATAAATGAATAATTAAATATCAATGCGATGACTTGAAGATCTGCAACACCTTTTAAAATGTTAAAACTTTAACCAGAAATCGAAATTTTAATACGAAGTGTTGATCCTTGTGGAAGACTTTAAACTGTTTGAAATGCTCTTAGGTGGACAAAGATGTGCCTCTTTTCTCATTGATTATATATCATTGTATATTATTTTATGCGTGTTCTTATGTGGAGTGGTGATTATACAATGTACATTATTCCATTCAGAAATCTTACGAGTTTATAGAAAGAGAGAGAAAGTCTGTGCGGTGCGCCGTACCATTTATTTAGTATCTGAATTTGTCTTTGTAAGTTTTTTCATTTCATCTTGGTATCCGTTCGGGCAATACGCATGCATTAAGCTCACTAGTAAAACATGGATGAGAAAAGTATAGTTTTAGAGTAAATGGACCCGCATTTGCAAGGAGTGACTGAAGAGTGAAAACCCATCTATAAAAAAACAAACCTTTAATTCACCCGATCATAATTCGAACCCCCGATATCCCCTTCACCGACAATTTAGTTCACGAGGGTGACGCGTTAGCTCATTCTACCATCTACCCGGGTTCCGTTTTGCCATTAGTTTGATGGAGGGTGTGTGTTCTCTACCCAGTGAGAGTATCCCACTCCCGGTCGAGGGGCGCAGTCTCTCGCCGAGCTGTGTTCGGGAAATGGCGTGGAATACATCAACTTGCCTACTTACATCCTTCCTTGATAATCAAAAAGTTTCCCCCCAAAACCTCCCGACGTCTCCTTCACGCCGCGACTTTGCCGCTCCTGCTAACAGAGAAATTTATGTTAATTAAATTTCGTTATAAGTTTGTAGTGACTGGATGAAAGAGGGAGGGTGGGGTTGAAGATTCTTGAGACAATGGTGGGGACGTGCAAGGATTGAGCAATCTTCAGATAAGATAAGACATTTCCGCCCCGAGCCGTCGTCTCTCTCCTCCGCCGTCCTTTCGCTAGTTAAAAAGTGTGGATATGCTGATGGTTCGCGAGCTAAGCCGTATTAAGGCGCTACCAGGCCCCTCCCCCCTCCCTTTTGAACTCTTGTTGGTAAGTTTTTTACATTTGCATAATGATGACGCGAGGTTTACCTAGCGTTGATGAATGACGCCACGTCGCTTGCTTTGCTCGCCCATTCCTCATCGCCTCCCTTTCAGCTCTTGCTTTTCCCGCGTGTGTATCGGATAGCTTAAGGTAGGGTTTTAGGGGGCCTCGAGAAAAGCTAACTGTTTTTGCACTTTTTATGGAGAAACTTTGTTTGGCAAAAACAAATCAAATGTTTCTTCATTACAAACATAGAATTTAATTTTCTTCACATTGTGATTTTAACAGTTCTTGAATATCTACCATTGGTGTCCTGGAATTTAATGACTACTTTTCCTCGTCTTTTAAAAGGTTTGTCATCTAATGCCGCTATGTCCGTGACAGATTCAACATGCCAACGATGATAGAGAGAGCCATGCTTGTCTCGGCTTCAGGACTGAAATGTGATTCCGTTCTCTCCTTAGATGTGGCACACAAAAAAGTTAAGAGGGGTGCTCATATTCAGATGCCTACTCTCGGCATATTTTGTACGAACTCGAGTCTACTCACATATAAAGACTTCATTACTTAGCTTAATTCTTCCACCATATAGTGATCGCAATTCAGTTCAGCTCACCTCGACTAGACACTCCGGAAAACTTTATGATAGGAATAAGAAACATGTTTGCTTTTAGGAGGGGGTGAACCAGGGTCTCGTGATTCACAGATGTATACGACTAGAAGGAGGGATGAAAATGTAACAATAATAATTATGAGAGTTCAATGGGGCTCCTGGGGGAAGGGGGGAAGCGGAGCGCAATAGGTAGAGCCTGAAAAATTAAGAGAATTTGGTTTGATCGGTAAAAGTCGGGTACTTTATAAAAGTCACTTGAATGCTCTGATTTTTTGTTGTAATTTTGTAAATTCAAAGTAGAAGAGCACAAACCAGTGTAAATTAAATATATATATTTTTTCAATTCATTCGATTTTGAAAATAACACTGACATAATTCTTATGTCAAATATTTAATAGGTAACATTGAGTAATAAAATTTATTATTTATTGTTTGGAGTATAAAATAGTGGGAAAATACTTTTTTTTTGTCTGTGAGACATGGAAAGGTCGGGAAATTTCAAAAAAGAATATCAGCCATGAATAAAGTAGATAGAAGACTTGTTGAATGCTTAAGATGAATTTTATGATCAAGCTTACGCATTTATATTGAAAGGATATATATATAACTATTGAAAGTTCCCCTAAAATTCTCAATAGCAATATAGTAGAGAAATAATTGTTTGGATGCATTTTATAACCCCCAAAGTAGATTTTTGGGTGCTCCAATTAGAATCTTCCATACAGAATGTATATTCTGATCAGCGTGGAAATAATATTTCAGGTTAGCCATAATTAACAAAGGTCACTATAGTTATAGCTGCAAAGCATATGGCTTTACGTATGAAAATATGTAAAAAAGTGTAAGAACTGCTATTTAAATTCTCTTCTTTAGCAATCACACTATAGGAATATTGGAAGTGTTTGGGAGTGCATTGGTCGTGGCGGTGATAATTCATCTTCATATTTATCAAACGTACACTTATATTCGCTTAACTTAAATCTATAAATTTCATGTTTGAATTATTATTTTTTCAAATTTTTATTTATGGTAAGTATAATATAAAATGTATTCTTTACTTTATCTACTTCTCAACATCTATCATAGAATTGGCTACATTTTAAACTTAGGCCCCACGAAAACATTTTATTTTGGTGACTATAGGGGCTCCAATTGATTTATTTGATTTGTTACTATGTTACGAATGTACATTATAACCTCGATTATCCGAGGTAATTGAAGTAACTATCATCTAGAATTGCTAAAAGCTCCATAAATAAGTTTGTGAAATCGAACTGCAGGTTTTTTTTAATAAGTACGTTTAATAAAAAGGATTTACCATAAAAACGTAAACAGTTTACTTCAAATTAAATTAATTCGACAGACACATAATGACTGACACTGGTGTGGTGCTTGGTTAATAGAGGTGCGGTTTATCGAAGTTATATTTTAACAATTTTAATGTAATATTTATAAATATATGTAAACTTACAATTCTTTATATTACTGAGAGAGTCTAATATTTCTTTATAATGGAATCATTATTAAAAATGATTTATTTTTTGTTTCAAATTATTCTAATTAAAGATTTTTTAACCCCAGTTTTATATCTAATATACATTTTATGTGTTTTAACTATCTTAATAGACTTATTCTACCTCCACCGGTGACCTCGTAATATAAAACGTCTGACTCGTATTTTACTTGGTCACCTTTGAAATAAAGTTCGGGGTTCATTATCTTTGCCAAATGCAGGTGTGGTTTTCCGCCCTTTCTCCGCATTAATCTTGCTGCATTACCTTTAAACGACCTTATTAATCCCCATATCTTAGATTAAGCCGCTAATAATTAATAATGTCAAATAGACTAGTAAAAAACTTCATTATCTCATGATGTGTCAAAAATATTAATTTCATAAATAGCTTAGGTAGAATGTGAGCAAACTCCTGCACTTGTGGGCACGTGAACAAAGGCTTCAGTCTTGTCTAGTCTGGTGACGTTTGGTCGAGGATCTAATACTGACCGGTTGTACTTAGGAATAGTTTTCACTTCCTTTCTACGCAAATGCTATTTAACTTTCTTTAAAAATTACCTTCCTAATCCCTACCCCATTTATGGTAAATATGCCGATATCTCGGACGAGCGCAATGCAACAAAAAAAACCCATAAAACTGGCATTAATATGTACTAATAACATTAATACTTATGGAGGGTTGGAAGGGGGCTCGAGTTTTTGTAACGAAAATATTTTTGGCTCAATAAATAGAATACTGCATCGGTAGCTACACTTAGTTCAATTTGCTACACATAATAATCCCAACATTTCTTGTCATGTTAATACTACTATTGATCTGGACTTTTTCTTTTTATTACAAAGTTTCTGTTCGAATGCCATCATGCTCATGTCATGACAAATATTCCAGAATGGCTTAGATATTATGTGTAGAACACAAAGCTAAACGTAGGATTTTTACCGACTAGATATTGTTAAATCTGTTTGGGCAAATAAAGCTTTTTATAACAAAAACCACAAAAATACTGACCTTAGCTTGTATGTCCCCTTCCATCCCGCCTTAAATACTACAATCTGGCCACTGATACATATTTCATATATATAATTTGGGGTATTTAACGTGCACTTTCTGAACTGACTGATTGTATCAGCACAGTAACAAACTGACTTTCTAGAATACTCTCAACCTTCCCTCGGCCATCAATTTATCAGTGTGAAAGGGAAAGTCACAATTTTCACAAAATGCTAAGGTTTTCGACCTTACCGGAGATCGAACCCGGGATCCTTAGCTCTGTATTCAGACGTGCTACGGACTGGTCTAAAGGGGATGAACTAGTAATAATTTATGAACATTTTCATCACCACGTGTCAAATATACCTTGACCATCGTAATATTGTCTGACTATCCCGCTTATTGTTTGCTAGACTTCCAACTCTCGACAAGTGGAGCGCTAGGTGCGGCAGCAGGAAATCTAATTACACCTCGCTAGTTAACACGGCTAACTGGTCTAATTATACATCACCCTATAAATTGTTATATTATGGCTTGACGCAGCCTAATTGAATTATTCGCCGCTTCGGTGAGCGGCTTGATTAAGATGGTTGGGCTGTATTATAATATTCAACACCTGGGTAGCAACATTATTGCCCTAACTGCACGTCTAAAGCTTTTTTTCAAACAATTTCCCGTGATTAATTAAAAAAAAACTATCTTTAGTTGAGCTGTTGCCACTCAATGCTTGAATTTTTTAGCTGCTAGTTGGTC
Source organism: Timema podura (assembly GCA_033556935.1). NCBI lineage: Eukaryota > Metazoa > Arthropoda > Insecta > Phasmatodea > Timematidae > Timema > Timema podura. Next base: position 59,951,708 of record JAVRXN010000008.1, read on the forward strand.
AATGCAATTAGTGAGGGCGTTAATTGAAAGTAAACATATGACGCTGTTTCATGTTTTCTTTGTGTCTTGCTTGTTTGGTTTATAATTTACATGTATGTATTATATTTTTATTGTCTGGTCTTTTAACTGTTCAGCGGAAAGCATACTTCTATAACGTATGATTTAACAAACATATTTCAGTCGGTTGCTTTAGCACATTAGTAGAGTCGTCTACATCTAAAATCGAGGGAATTTTGTTTAATTCCAGGCATGGGCGAAACATTTACCAAGGTGAAATTATTTGCTTTTTCTCTTTTCCCAGCGGTGCATTGACGTTCGAGATACTGGGTCCTTTATTATCTGTTCCAGAGTTGTATAAGCTTAAATCGTGTGCTGATGAAATTAGCTTGTACAGAAAGTTTAATTTAAATATCCTTAGTAAAAAACCCAATGATGATGACTTTATGGCAACACAACGGTTTTAAAGCAGCGATAACCTTGTTCTCTGCATTTAACTAATTGCCCGCTACGACCTCACGGGACAACAGTCTCAAGTCGAGTAAAAACGATGCGTTGGTCTTGTCACAAAATGTATATTAACTGAAGACTGTTAAATGTCGAAAGTAAAGTTTTGCTTCCTTGGATCTTAATAGATTTTTTTAACACCGTGTCTTTCTACCCGATTGGACTACACGCCTATGTACTAATTACACTAATGGGTTAGGGATTATGAAGTCTTAATTTAGAGGAAATGCACCTCATTTGCTTGTGGAGGGAGAGTGGAAAACCATTTAGGGTAAAAAACCTCAGTGCAGCTGACCAGGATCGAACCCCGATCTCCCCGTCTTCGGCAGTCTATTATACTGTGAGAGTAGCGCGTTAGACCACGCGGCCACCGAAGTGGGTAAATAATTATTAGAACAGACTATGCCACCAATTTCATTGGGTGTGCTGAGTGGTAGTTGGAAAGTATATGATAGGGCGGGTATATTTATGTTTTCAGCTTTTTTTTTTACTCTAGGATTTTTCACAAATACTGTATAACAAGTGATAGAAATTTATATTTTAATGACGCGCATAACCTCACATTTTTATTTGTGTATGTTTCTCGGGTGTGAGTGTGGGATTGTGTGTAATGGGGTGTTGGGAGTGTTTGTACCCCACGAACCTTCTAGGTTATCCGCACATTTATACTCTAATGAGACCCGCTTCGGTGGCCGCGTGGTATATCACGCTACCCTCACAGTAGAATAGACTGCCGATGACAGGGAGATCGAGGTTCGAATCTCGGTCGGGTGTATTGAGGGTGGTTTTTACAAACTGGTTGTCCACTCTCCCTTTACGTAAATACGAATACACATCTTTTAAATATAACCATCTTAATCCTGATACCATTGGCATAGTTAGTACATAAGCGTATAACCCAAGTAGTAAGACGCGGTGCTAAAAAAAATATATATACTAATAAGTATTGGAATGAAGCAGGTTAAAATTTAAAAGAGAGAAGGGACACTCGAATCCGCAAATCCCTTGAATACTCTAACATTCAAGAGATTCGGTATCCGTAAAAATCTCAAATAAGTATCTCGAATACGATTATGAAAACCTTGACTTGATATAAGAATTTCAAGCAATAATTGGTAAAGGAATTATTTGACTTGTGTATTGAGAGTATATTGAGAGTATATTGAGAGTAGCAAAATCACACTGGATCGGATCGGAATGGAACGTAACGTATCGGAAATTTGGACTATCTGCGTTTTTATGGAGGTCCAAACAGTGGCTCGGCTCGGAATGGAACGGAACGAATTGGTTGGCCAGGAGGGAATATTTTGACTGATTCCCGATAGATTCCGAATCTATGCGCATGCGTTCTCAGCATTGTACTGTTGTTGATTAACTGTAAAAGTGATCTAAATATGTAAGTGTGAAGAGAATATAAAGAAATGATTTTTTTTTCTATCGAGACCTAATTTAACCATCATTTCAAGTTGGCTTCCGCTTTCCTTCTCTACCACATTATACAAGGTAGCAGGGAAAAAGATATTTCTTGCGTTCCTTGTAAAAAAAAAGTGTCCTTTATTTATAGGCTGTTTGATAAACAAATTATTAATGTATAGTAAATAAGTCTCAATAACCGGCCTCGTAGTATGATGGCCAGAGGACCTGGATGCTGACCTAGAGGTCCCGGGTTGGATTCCCGGCTGGTACCGGGGGATTTTTCTTGAAAGGGAATAATTCCCATGGTCATCAGGGTTTTACTAATTGAGATTAGGTTAGGTTAATATTGTCATTAGCTCCAACCCGTCATATTCACAACCATCACCCTGGGACATGGAAAATGGAAAGAGCCTCCACGAAAAGGATGTACTATTATTATTAGTACGATCAGGCGTCCCCTCCGTAACGGTACATTAGTAGTGGCTAATCTTTTCCATAAACTGAGCATTATTATTATTATTATTATTATTATTATTATTATGTCTCAATAAAATACTTGCATTAGGCCTATTGAGTATTGAAGAAGATGGAGAGAAATTAAAGTATTGCTTTTAATAATGCCTATAATCTATTTGGTGGTAAGGTGTGGGGGTGGTTCTACTTGGGGTGGTTTGTGGTTAGGACCCCCAACCGGAGATGGGAAGACATTTCTTATCAATATTGAATCCGTCTTGAAATAATTTAATGTTCGAATAAAAAGGTAATTTATGGTTTGTATGTACAATGCATTTTATAAGACTCCAATAAGTAACTAGCCGAGGCATTGATAGATACAAAAATAAATTATTGATCTTACTTTTGAGGAAGAGTTGAACCCTTGACCCTTCTCCCGCCTGGCATGGCCCTAAATAACGCCAGCTTTACGTAAAGAGCGGGAGAGGTTAGGGTTCATTTATTTACTCTAGAAACAATTTTTTTTAAATAATCAAAATATCAAAGTTTAAATTTACTCTTGATATCCTTCCCAGTTAAGAAATAAATTATTATTATTATTATTAGCACCGCGTCTTACTACCCGTTCGGGTTATACGCACTTACGCTAATGTGTAATGGTAGGGTGATTGTGATATGAAATGGAGGACCTATAGTTTAACGTGGAATCCGAACCACGATGGAGGCCTGGCATTCCACACATTCACAAGTTGTGATTAATACACATCTTGTCAGAGGTGAAGGAAGGGTTTGGCAATCAGATAAATCTGTGCCGTGACTGAGGATTGAACCCCAGACCCCCAGCACAGAAGTCCGACACCTTACCCCTCGACCGCCAGGTCACCCAAGAAATAAATAAAGTGATTGATGTAAGTTGGGCAAAGTTGACTAAAATACACGGGCTAAGACGTTAACCTCGTTTGACTTTTGGTTTGGTTTCCCAGTGATAAGTGGGTAGATCATGGTTCAGACCCCGGCTGGTTGTACTGAGATAGATTTTTCTAAATTGTTTTTAATTCTCACCCAGGGGTGGATTGGACCGCCGAGACATCGGTAAATATTCCAGTGGGTTGGATCGATTTGGTCGTCCGCAACTACTAAGCTAAAATGAAGTTATAAAAACAATTCTAAAATATCGTTTTTAAATGAATCTTAACCAAAAGTTCCAGTTAGTCTGAGGGTGCCCATAGTATATAATGTCTTCATTTGTTAAGATAAACGATGCCATTAAATATAAAAGTTTTTTTCGTTTCTTGATGTTGTTTTGTAAACAATTTCCTAAGCCAAACTTGAAAGCATTTGTTTAGTGGATACTGACTGCTATTAGCTTTGTAATCTACACGAGTAGTTAATAGGCTTAGTTAAAATAGATAAATTATACAAGTAACCAACAAACTGCAATAAAAAAATTGTCTAGGATAATTTTATATAATTAAGCTAAATGTTTCAAAAATAAACTCCCACCTATTGTCTAATAATTTGGAAGAATATTTGCTCATGTCATTAGTAAGTACAATCTGATGTTAATTCGACTGAATAGCGACGTAATCATATATAATTTAACTTTAACGGCTTTGGGATTAAATTTACCTAGGATAATTTTTCTAAACTCATCACTTCAACTTACACTGAAACATAATTCAGTGGTGTTTATGGATGTATGTTCATGGCTGCTTTGAACCTGCCAGGATAGTAAGAATCAAGCTGTGCCCGCACACACGCACACACATACACACACACACACACACAAAATGTTTGATATGAATGATAAATAATTATTCTAAAACATAGACGACAGTGACTCACCTCTTAAAGCCCTTTTAAATAAAGTATAAATTATGTTAAAATCATTCACGAAACCTATGGTTTACCATTTTATTTATCTCGTTGCTAGAGAGCCGTGGTGTTGCGCGACTACCGGTGACGTCACGCGCGGGTGTATTACATTATTGCTGGTTAAACACTATTTACATCGTACCAACTTCCACGATTTGTGTAGTTTCGTCATGAGTTCACTGCCCGGGTGAAAGTCCCTGTAGCTCTCTCTACACTTGGGCCGGGTATACTCTGTTCATGTAGGCTCTGGCCATCCTCCAGGTTGGGCTCTCTTTTTTTTGGAATCTATTGCAGCCTTTGAAGGGGAGAGTTTCCTCTCTCGAGGTTTTTAAGGGGCACCACCTACTTGAAGGGATATCTCTTCACACTGTGGTGTTTCTTATTTAAATTGCAGTTCTGAAGCGTCAAAATCCACTTAAATTTTCCCTAGATTATCTTACAAGTTTATGTTGTGATCCGGTTTAAATATGGTTTTTACTTGTTTGAGGAAGACTAGATCTATGTTTATAGCAATTCACTTTGATTTCTAAACTGTTACATTTGGGGTAAAACGTCGTTCAAAATAAGCTCATTTCACCGATTCATTCATTTATATTAATCTATCTAATCTGTATATATAGTTTAGATAAATGTAGGCCCTGTATATACAGTCTTAGTATACATGTACATACATATATTCTATATATATATACATATAGTCTAGATATATTTTATATAAGAATGATGTAAAAACACCTTAAATGTAATCCTTTTAATTAGGTACCATTTTTAAGTGAGCTGTATTTTAATATATATATATATATATATATATTATATATATATATATATAATATTATCACCGCGTCTTACTACCCGTTCGGGTTATACGCTTAAGTACTAATTACGTTAATGGATTAGGAATTGGGAGGGTTGAATTTAGAGGAAGTGAACCCGCATTTTCGTGGAGGGAGAGTGGAAAACCATTTAGGAAAAACCACCCCCAGTTCACCCGACCGAGCTTCGAACCTCGATCTCCCCGTCCTCGGCGGTTGAGAGCTGTATTTTAAAATAACAAATCTTATTAAATAACATTGGATTATTAGACGTATGAAACGCATTTTAAGCTTTGTAAGTGATTGTATAGCTTTCTTGCTATGTGAGATGGAAAATTTTCATTATTTTTTTTATGGAAAGATTAGATTCCATTTTAATCTATCCCAGATACATTAATTAATACCAAAAACATTACTGAATTAATTATAATAAAGCACTAACAGCAATTCAAATTTTCTTATTTTTCGTCAAATAAAAGTTGAATTTTGGTTTGAAAATTCTCAAATAAAAAAATCGTCCTAAAAATAGTTTCATAACACCTTGAAAAAATCACAAAAATTAGCCTAAATTTTTTTACACATTTTAAAAATAATTTTAATAAAAAGTGTTATACTGGCAAACTTTTGAAAAGTATAAGTACCTTTTACAGGCCTACAAAATAAGACACGGCCTACGTCAAACATTTACATGGCTTATAATTTAAAAAAAAAAACACCTTATTTACCGTATTGACCCGAAAATAATCCTCCTTCAAATATAAACCGCACCCTAAAATTACGATCACTCTGAAAGGAAAAATTATTTATGTCTTAAAAATAGTCCTTTATCTTTCCCAATGTTCATATTACTAAGATTTTACATTTTTATTATAGACTGAGTCTTATTCATTGCTGATATATTTTTTTAAATCATGATCTACGTGTTATTTATTAATACAGCAATTTTATTTTGACTTTAAAAGTGATAAGTAGGTTACTAAGAGGCATACCTTTTCTTCAGCCCAAGTTACAATCTTGCCTATTTTTTTTTCATATAGGCCTACTATGTAAAATAAAGTTGAAATTAGAGTCATATTTTTATAATTAATAGGCTTAGTTAAAATAAATAATTTATCCAAGTAACCAACAAACTGCAATAAAAAAATTTGTCTAGAACCATGTGGGAAAAGCCCGCTTCGGTGGCCGCATGGTCTAACGCGTTGCTCTCACATTAGACTATAGACTTCCGATGACGGGGAGCTTGAGGTTTGAATCTCTGTGGGTGTACTGAGAGTGGTTTTTACAATATGTTTTTCCACTCAAATGCGGGTACACTTCTTACAAATATAACCTTCTAATACTTAAAACCATTAGCGTAATTAGTACATAAGCTTCTAACCCGAATGGATAATAAGACGCGGTGCTAAAAAAAAGTGTGTTAAAAGTAGAAGTGGCAGTTATAGAAGGTTTGACCATTTCATTTTGTCAGCCATTTTGGCTTGAAGTTAAATTTTTATTATTAGAGTCAAGGTAATTCTATTTTTTTAAATGTTTTGAAGCTGTGTCTGTTATGGAGATTATAAACTGTTTTTACACGTAACATATTTTGTTACGTATTATTTAAGGGTGGGAATATAGTCCGCACAACAAACAGAAATTCGCCTATAAAACATGAATTTTGTTTTAAAATAAATAGTATTACTAAGAATTCGTGAGAAATCTTCTAATTTTTGTATAAATACCTTATCTTTTTATTTAGTGAACTCAAAAATATGTAATAATGATTTATTTACGCTTGTAACACTTTTTAGCGCTTTTGAAATGAATTTTTCAAATAGACTTTTCAAATATTTTGTGAAAAAAACCACTCGCCAAAAGTCGGTGTCCCTACAAATATTTTTTTTTTCCTCGAACAGTTTTTTCACGAAAGGTTTGAAAAGTCCGTTATACACAATTAGGAAGGAAAATATAGCCTATAGATCCTATTAAGAAGATTCTGGAGGGGGCACCTGGAACATATATTATGCATATAAAATATGCTTTAGGTGCCCCTTCCAGAATCTTCTCAATTAAAATTTATCGTAAAATCTTCATATCTAATGGTGAAGTCTTGTTTGAAGACAGATTGAGTTTTTTTAAAATGGAATTCTGTTTGCCATACTCTACGCACATTGCATACGGACTCCTTAGTCAACCTGACATACCTTCAATTTATTTTGAAGGCATGCATTGTGAGTTTAATGGCCGGGGTCACCCTGAGTGAGCTTTAATTTGTTCATTAGGCACGAACTGCAGGGCATTATATCCGGACGTATTGCAACCGGGTATTATTGTGTTAGGTATGGTAATGTCTCGTCGGGGTCTGTTTGGTTCCGGTAGCATGAATCATGAGCAGGGGGATATGCCTACAATTTGTCGCTTGATGTGGATCTCAATCTTTTGTGCTCGGCTCTAAGAGGTCATTGCAACCATACCACATTTGCTTGCGGTTGGGCAAATTTTTTTTATAACGAATATAAAACTTTACTAGATATATAATTTTACGTATTCGTACGTAAAGTCATATGATATACAGCTCTCACAAAATGACGTTTACAATGTAATAAAATGTTGCCAATGTTTACAGCAAAAGAAAAAAAAAGTTGGTATTTTCTGAAATATGTTCCAAATGTCCACTCGTAAGAGATCAAGGCATAGATTACTCTTGTCGTTGAAGTTAGGGCCGTTCAACAAAGTTTAGAGCTCATACGCATGCGCCACCGTGTCAAATTTGATACCCACCCTTTATAACACATCATAGTATCGCCTCCCAGAGGAAGGGGGTGGGAAGGTTGAAGGATCCATTTAAATTAATTTTAACTCGTTCACCCCCCCTCAATCTGCCCGTAGCTGTAACAATGCCTGTGTGGCCGCGAAGTGGTAGTGATATATGTATGACCATGTTAGACATTGTGTAGCGAGTTTATAGCGATCGCACCCGCCCTGATTACCCATTACATAAATCAAGTGATCAGTGCTCTATGTGATCGCTATTACATGTACAGCTATCGATCGAGATGCTCAGCTTTCCAATGTGTTGGTGGTTTAGAGGTGGTTTGGAGGGGGAAGGGAGGTTGGAGAGCTCTGCCCCGGTGTCATAAGCGACCGATCGACCTGAGTCCAGCTGAAAACAGTGTTTCCTGTGTAGGTTGCAATACGTGCTCTAAATGGTAGTTTAGAGGATTTGGCTCCCGGCAATCGCTTTAATCCTATACGCATCTAGACGACGGATTCATTTCCTCGGTTGTATGGACCTTGTCGAAGGAGGGAGGTCTATTTATCAAGCGATGGTTCATTTGTTGTTTTTTTACACTAACTTTGTTTCTTCGTCCACCCACTGATACCTAATAGGGGGAATCCTAGCTTTGTTGACTTCCGTGATCAATTAGAGAATGTATGTTGAATTACTACGATCCGTCCACAGGTCTGATTATTTGATCCTTATTTAACAACCGAGACTAGCAGCGGTGGGTACGTAATGGCAAGCTAATATTATAGTCTGGTTTGCCGGTGACGGAGGAATCCCACTCATGTATTCATCTTAAATAGCTTCCCACTTTCCTACGCAAAGGCAGTTAGATTTTCTCTAAATTCTAATTATCTCATCTCTACTCCATTACTGTAATTGAAATCGTATACTCCTGGTAGGGAGACTCGGACGAAAAAAAAAAAAAGACTATCAAGGTAATACAAAACTGGAAGAATGTTATAGTTGTAATTTCCTCACAGCCTCTTGCTATACTATGTCGCCGTAAAACTCCACGACGTCAGCCCTCAATTGAGCTATGCGTGGAATTGGTTTAGGCATAGTATTATGTCCCTTAACTCTGCCAAAACCAATCCCACACCTCGCAGTAAAGTCAGTCGGCGAGTCGTTTATAAGCGCTCAAGCTACGGAGAGTATACCAAGATTATGGTTTAAGTTTAATGTTATATTTTACTTGTTTATACAACTTTCCACTGATTTCATACATTCACATTAATTTAAAAGAAGTTTAATGTCATTTTAAATCATAACAATCTGCATATACACCATACATTGTTCTGTTTGTTTCTATGGCACAGGGTTCATTTTCACCGAGCTTTATTTATATGGGATATATTACATGCATTTTCTAAATACATGATCAGTGCACTAAAAATCCTTATTTAAGGAGAATACGCCTAATATTAACCTGAACCCAACACTAACTTCCCAGAGAATTACTTTAGTTGGATTGAATCTCATCCGACAGATACAAACGCTGTAAGATCTAGTTTCATGTGTTCTTTAGCAACCACTTACGGATGTAAGATAGATAATGAAGACGTTTTGTAAATATCTGTCAGCACGACCTGGAATTGAACTAGGGTCTCGTAAAGTTAAGCTAGACCAAACTAGCTACGGTATATGGGTTTACTTTATTACCTAATTTTTATATACATCATTTTGGCTTAGTGAGTTCGGGTAGGTTTAGCTTATCTTAGGCTTGAGACGGTTATTTGATACAGATTCACTGTATTGGCGTTGATTTCTGCGTGAAATTGTTGGTAGAATACTTCGCGCTTCAAAGTGCACCAAAATTAAATTTAAATAATTAAATAGAAAGAAGCAGAAGACATCGATAAACTCACCTGTTCTGTCTGGTCGATGCTCTCCCGCATATGTTACTGTAATCAACTAATCATAATGGGATTCCTACTCCCTTTCCTCGACCTACTCCCCTCTTACCTCCCCCCAGCCCGCTTATTTCCCTCCCCCATATTATACCATCGCTACAGCTCAGCAATTCAGATCACTTAACCGTTAAATAATACATGGCCAGCCCCTTTCCCTTTCGTTGCAAAGTCGATGAATGGTCGCTTGTTCCCGTCATGAAGGGGATAACTCCACAACCCTGTGATTGCATTTGTGTGCTGGCCTGTTTTATTGATGTTCACAATAAAGCTGCTGCGTTAAACATTTGTGTATACTATTTTCAAGTTTGACGTCATCGTACTAATTAGCCTATTAATAATACTGAATCAAGATTTTGCTGCTTATTCACTTTCCTGCGTCTTTTTATTTTATTTATTTTTAGCACCAAGTTTTACTAATTATTCGGGCTATACACTTATGTAATAATTACGATAGTGGATGAGGAATAAGGAAGGTTGAATTTAGAGGAAGTGTACCCACATTTGCCTAGAGATAAAGTGGAAAACCACTTAGGGAAAACCACTATCATTACACCCGACAGGGACCGAACCACTATCTCCCCGTCATCGGCAATTTAGTTTCTTGTTAGACAAGCGCCTTACACCATGTGACCACCGAGGTGGCTATCCCTTCTTCTTGTGTGCTGGCATATTTGTTGAGTTTATTCTAGAATGTGGGCTTTGTCTATGGAGAAATATACGTTTTACAATTTAGGGAGGATGTGTTCATAGAGAAAATAAACATTATAGAATTTAGGAAGGTTATGTTCATAGAGAAATTAAACATTATAGAATTTAGGAAGGATGTGTTCATAGAGAAAAAACGTTTTCCTCGATGTAAAAAGTAGATCTTCCGAGAAAGCCGATTGATATCCTTAAACTTTCACTAGTAAAAGTAAACAGGAATTGTGACCATTAAATTTGGTAAATATTGACAGTTTTATACATTTTGCCTATTTGCTGTAAATATATTTAATATTTACTATCTTTTTATCTTTAAGTTTTATATGATATGCACAATCCATATCTAAGGTTCCAATACAAATTGTAACGAAATAGTTTGTTAGAGGCTTCAGTCAGGAAGCGTTAAAAAAATAGGTATTTTACCACAGAAAATAACCTTATATCACAGTTTGTAATATATTAGCTCTACTAAAATATAGTCTTACTCTAGCTGTGTGTTTTTGACACATGATATAAATTTGACACATTCAATATATAACCCAAATTTCTTTAACCATTTTTCAGCGTTGGCAATTCTATTTTTCAAAATGGAGATATTCTTATGGTAATACTATAAGATATAAATGTCATCGTCTCACATAGCCAAAACTTCAACCCGAGCAGAACCGGTGACGACGTTGGCCAGCTGTCTCGTGTCAGCTATCAGGTGACTTCGGGGGAGGGGGGGGGGTAATTTGACCCTCATCCGGGTCCCGTACTTTGGTGCCGACCTCGGGGTGGACTTCCTCTGCTCCAGATAGTCTTCAGATTGTATAATGCAATCTCAAGTGCTGCGCAGTCCTACTACCCTTCCGGGATACCCACATATCTACACTAATGGAATACGGATGAGGAATTAGACTTTAGAGGAAATTTATCTGCATTTGTGTGGAAGGAGAATGCAAAGTTACTTAGGTAAAAAATACTTTGGTACACGTGCCACTTCACTAACTATTGCCTTTGTACCGAGACTGACGCCGTTTGATGACTACTAGCGTACTTGCTTATTAATATATGTTAAAACACAGCAACCATAACGTTGACGTACCATTTAGCGAACTATAATTAACTCTTTTCTCAGTTATTCATTTTGGATCCTTCCGGAAATCGATCTCAAAACTCTTCGATCCTCAGATAAACTAAGCTTAGGTATTGCTCTTCATGAGCTATATAGTGGGATCATAATAAATTAATCAATAATGTATCAACAACACTTGGGATGGCCAATATTGATTGACACAAGATGTTCTTTTTTATTAGCTGTCAAAACATTACCGCAGAAAACACAGCTTTGCGTATGAATACATGTAAGTAGATATAGTGACTTTTTAACTTCTGAGAGAGCTCTTTAAATAATAATCGTATTGTAGTCGGTATAACATACAATATTGTTTATTATTATTATTATTATTATTATTAGCACCGCGTCTTACTACCCGTTCGGGTTATACGCACTTACGCTAATGTGCAATGGTAGGGTGATTGTGAGATGAAATGGAGGACCAACAGTTTAACGTGGAATCCGAACCACGGTGGAGGCCTGGCATTCCTCACATTCACAAGTTGTGATTAATACACATCTTGTCAGAGGTGAAGGAAGGGTTTGGCAATCAGATAAATCTGTGCTGGGACCGAGGATTGAACCCCGGACCCTCAGCACAGAAGTCGGACACCTTACCCCTAGACCACCAGGTCACTACAATATTGTTGATTCTTAAGGTAGGGTAGAAGGTGACACGAGAAAAGGCCATTGTTTTTGCAGTTTTTATAGCAAAACTTTTTTGGGGGGTAAATAAATGAAATATTGGTTCAGTAGAAACATAAAGCTTAATTTTCTTCCCATGGTGATATCAAATATCTGTCAAGGGTGTCCTCTAATTTAATGACAACTTTTTCTCTTCATTTAAAAAGTTCGTCATCTAATGCCTCTATACTCGGTCATGACAGATATTCAGATCTGTTGAGGTCACCACGTGAGGAAAACTAAACTCTTATGTTTCTACTGGAGCGAGATTGTATTTATTTTGTCCAAAAAACGTTTTACTATAAAAAACTGAAAAAAAACACTGGCTTTTTCTCGCGTCATCCCATCTTAACTCAATGGTTTAGGGCTTGACACAAAATTGGAAAAATTGAAGCAAAGAACATGTGAAACTTTCTCTCAAAAAAACTCTACATATTTTAAAACCTAATAAAAATAAAACCTTATTTTGTTTGACAGTTCTTTTTTTAATAGTTACAGATAATTTATGCGGCGTTTTGGTTTATTGATCTAAAATCATCCAAAATTTTCGGTAAAGATTTTATTGTTTTAAGTTATCTATTTTATGCGATTTGAAATATCCTAGGTTCTCACCCCTCTACGGAGTGAACGTTGGCCTCCATGACCCCTTAAAGGTAGGGACAAAAAATTAATCCTAATTGCTATTTAACTTTATATTTAGATAAAAGTGTATACACACATGTTTATTTATAGCTTCTACTTGTTTTTAAAAGGTTTAAATATCATCTATAAATATAATTTGTTAATACATACCTGGAAGGCTCTACCCTGCCTTTATTAGCTGTCGGATTACAAAGAACATTTTTCTCATTTACCATTAGAGATTATTTTTATTTTTAATACGTAATGATACTTATTACGTACGTTATAGAGATAATATTTATAAAATACATACCTTCCAAGCTGCAATTATGTTAATTCACACTGTATGTATATATTAGGTTTTTCTAAGAAGCAACTTTGTAACTAAATAATATTTAAAATATCTTTGGGTTGAGGTACTTTTATATTATGGAAAACATATTTTTAAATAAGAGATTTAATATTATTTAAAAAAAAATGGTGTTATGCTTTGCAGTCCCCCAAAAGGGAAAATCGCTATTTCTAAAACAAAAGAAATTTCGTGATATTTGTAATTTAAAGCCGGCAGTGTTGACACATTCAGTAAAACTATATCTTTACTATTTCAACTACTAAATACTTCAAATTAAACTTAAAATAACAACAAAAGATTGAAAATTTTTACATACCCTTAACCTTAAATTATTAATTTAAAAAAATAATGTTCTTAAGATGGCCACCATTATATGCATACATGATTGCATGTGCTTCTCGAATCTTGACATAAATTCTCTTGTTTATTTGCTATAACTTCCACCATAATTCTTTCTTTAAGTTCCTGAATTGTTCTGGGGTGAGTCACGTAGACATGATTCTTTCACACGCGCCGCAAGATAAATTCCGGAGCTGTCAAGTCTGGTGAACGTGGTTGCGATGTCCCCAATTCGTGAAACGAGGTGTCCAGGAAACATTTTGTGAATCACCTCCATTAATGTTCAGGCTGTGTGAGCCGTTACCCCATCTTGTTGGAACCACATGTTGTTGGCATCCATGCCCTTACGTTGCAGTTCAGGGGTTAGAAAGGTCGAACATCGATGGAGGTGGTTCACAATATATTTCCTGGCCACCTTGTTTCACGATTTGTGGACATCGCCTGGCCACCACGTTCACCAAACTTAACAGCTCTGTACTGTTTCTTGTGCGGTGGAAGTTGAATTAAACAATGGACATTGCGCAAAGTCATGTCAAGATTCGAGAAGAGCATGCAACAAGATATTGAATATAATGGTGGCCATATTAGGGCCATAGTTTAAAAAAAACAACTAAGGATTCAAGGGTTTGTAGAAAATTGTCAATCTTTTGTTGTTAATTAAGTTTAATTTTAATCATTTAGTAGTTTAAATAGTAAATATATGGTGTTATTAAATATGTCGACAATTTTTGCCCCAGGTCAGGTCTATAACCGCACATGGGTGTATTGGGAGTGTTTTCCCCTCCATAATGTCTAATTATCCCTTCACGCAAATGAGGGTACATTTTATATAAATCATACCTTCCTCATCCCTACCACATTAACATAATAAATATATAGACCTATGCGTAGAACTATAAACCAAAGTGGGTAGCGAGACGTGGTTGGGATAAAATACACCTCATGAGGAATAAATATGAAATATACTAGGCCTACCATTTTAGCAGTGGCGTATTCTGAGAAATGTAATAGGTATGCTGTAGCCTACTCTAAAAGCTGCAGGGAGGATTCGGTGCTCAAAGACTCTTAACCACCGTTGGCCAAGAAGGTCAAGAGATGCTTCCCCTGGAAATATTTAAACATCAGTACCTCTAGTTTAGAATAATGGATCTCAAACATTTAGTTTTTTTTCGTACTCACATTTTATCATAGGAAAATTCGCACCTCCCAACTCCCCTCATTACTCATTTTTCACTTATTTATATTTTTGTTTCAATATCCATCTTTTATTCTGATTTCATAAAAGTACACCAGAACTATGCTCAAAACACACCAAAACGTGAAACTACTGATGATTATCATCCACTCAAATTGTAATGGAATATCAAAACACACACACTGCAGTTCATCGCAATACCTAAAATAATCAGATATTTAAGTAAAAATGTCAAGGCTAAGAGTTATGAGCTCACTCCTGACTGTATAAGAGTGACACACTATTAAATTGGTTGAGTGTAATTAAAAGTACACACAGGTAGCATTTTCATTTTTCATTTATTTGAGGTATTTATCGGGCACTTTCTGGGCCAAGTGATTATATCAGCACATGACTTAACTTAAATCTAGAACAAACACAACACCTAGCCCTCCGGCCGTTAATTCATCACCGTGAGAGGGGAAATCCAAATTTTACCAATATTTTTTCAGGCCATGTCGGAAATCAAACCCGGAACCCTTAGCTCAGTGGGTAGGCAAACTGTCGACTGAGCTAAGTTGTTGGACTCGCAGGTAGCAATACGCAAAGTAAATATACATATATTTATATATATATATATATATATATATATATATATATATATATAAAAAGAGTAAAATAAAGGACAGCATGGATCAAGCGTCCATCAAAACTTGGTGGGAGTAATAAGGTGAATTGTCCAACTCACATTGCAATAATAATTATGAGCTTAAGACTATCTATTAAATCCTAGCTATGCTCCAGAAGCTATTTAGATCCGTAAACTGTGATAACAGTAACAAAGAGGAGAGTTTTCCCTATTGGGCCTATTTCTCTATCGCTACGTCATTGGCTTATTGCCAAGACATTTACATCTGAAAATAAATTTCATTTTACCTTTTTTGATCACTCATTTTGAAACTGTGAAATTACACTCCTAGCTTTTGGGATTCCTTGATGTATAATTATATAAACTCACAATAGTTAATAATTAGATAATGTATGCCGCGAAAAAATTATAAACTTATAAGCACCAACCAAAAGAACAAGGTTAAAACTCCACAAATACTTCATACTTTATTTATTATTTGGCACCGCGTCTTACTACCCGTTCGGGTTATACGCTTAACTACTAATTACACTAATTGATCAGGAATTGGGAAGGTTGAAGTTATAGGAAGTGAACCCGCATTTGTGTGGAGGGAGAGTGGAAAACCATTTAGGAAAAAACTCCCCCATTTCACCCGACCGAGATTCGAACCTCGATCTCCCCGTCCTTAGTGGTCACAACTTATGAATTTGAGGAATGCCAGGCCTCCACCGTGGTTCGGATACCACGTTAAACTTTAGGTCCTCCATTTCATCTCACAATAACCCTACCATTGCACATTAGCGTAAGTGCGTATAACCCGAACGGGTAGTAATACGCGGTTCTAATAATATTAATAATATTTCAATAAGGTTGATTTGTATCGGACATGGTGCTTTAATCGAAAAATTCACTAGACTATAATTACTAACCTTATCTTAAGTTAAGATATAAAAACAATTTTTATCTTTAAACCAAAGGTGTACTAACTCTACATATTTTTTACTTAATATTGCCGAGTTGTATCGAACCTAGACATTTCCACCTCACGACGCGCGTACTCTCCTTAGCAACACGTCTCGAACAGCGGGAGCTTGAGCAAGAACTTCCCTTAATTTACCAATCCCCGCGGCGGAAAATAGGGAAAAGAAGGTAGCAGGTTTCTACCTTGGCACTTGTTTATTTTTCAATTTCCTCCTTTAAGCAAGGGTAGGTTTTTTTTTAAAAAAAAGACCATAGTTTTCAGTTATCTATATACCAATTTTACCATAGATAAATAAAGTGTTCCATCCTCCCCTCCTTCGACGAACTGTGCTAAGCTCACACTAGTCTCTCAAAAATGTCTCTATGAAGTTCCGCCGACATGTTAACATCGCCATATCACTGAGTAACTAAGCCGAACTTTTACTTTACTCAGTGGTAATTTATGGGGATACATTTTCCAACTATGTATTTTTCAAACTTTCAAAAGTAGGTACAGATTTATGTAAAATGCATAGCATAGCTGTTGGGACGCATATCCCAAGAGTAATAAAAACAAAACCGTAGAGGGGGGGAGGGATGGTGCAGAGGTGTTGGTAGGATTGTTTCTTTGTGAGGGGGGCGGGATGAATAAAATTCAAATTTTCCACGTGATAAGAATATAATTTTATTTGTGTCTCTTAAATGATTTGATTACAGCTCTTAAATATGAATAGGTAACTTATAAAGGTATTAATCTTTTTAAAACTTGGATTTGTGACAGTCATATTATATTACTAAGTCCAGCAATCGTGGCTTTATTGACTTTTATTGTTTATTTCAACCAATGTTCGAAGGATAGACCCATAGACTTGTCTGAAAATGAAGTCCAGAAACAAGGTTTCTTCCAGTCATGAAAGTCATGAAATAAGATTTTTGTTATGAAAGTAATGTAAAAGTTATTAAATAAGCTTTCGGTCGTGCATTTTTGTGAGCCAATTCATCGTTCAGGTAAGGATAGAATTGTTTATACCAACTTTTATCCAAATCAGGCTACTTCCCAGTGATGACATAGTTCAGAGATGATAACATCTTAGAAATCAGAATTTATGAAATTTTAAATGAAAATCTGTCAGTCAGTTAGTTAATAACTCTTTTTTTTTTTAGCTCTAAGGAAGTTTTATTGGTTGCTGTATGGGTTCTTCAGTTTCTTACTACCTTCGTCTGTGACTGTCTTTTGTCTTAGTACTTTCTGATCTTTTTTCTTATATTGATGAATAAATTATCATTTTTACTTAATTTAATAACATAGATTTTTTATTTTTTATTTTAGTCTTGAATATTTAGGTAGGCCTATAGGTAATGAAAAAGACACGAAAATTGGTTTACATAATTCACTATACACCCTGATAGCAAAATTTAATTTTTACATAGATTCAGATGTAAATACATCGTTGAATTTATTTATACAGCAAAAGGTGGAAAAATCTAATGGTTTTAAGTAATAATGGCTATTTCTCCATTAGAATAGCCAATATTTTTCAACCCCAGTTAAAGTTCCCTGACGGTAACTAAGATTTTTTTTTCTTTCTCTTCCTCCAAACCAGACCTTGAAGAAAGGGGAATGAGATTTATGGTGGTTTGTAACCCCCAGCCCTCAGTCCCACGATTATATTAGCGTTTTTTTAAGCTCTAGGCAATACTCGTGTTAAAGAGGGCCTCTTAAGAGAGTAATAATCAAACAAACTCAAACGCGATAGATATTCATGGACTGCACTTACTAATTAACGAGTGTATTTTTTAAGTATAGAGATATAATATTGATTTTCAATTGAAGTAAGAATATTCTCCAGCAAATTATTTCAAGAGGCAGATTTGAATATGAGCGTAGGACTATATATATATATATCTGTGTCACCATGCTACTACACCCATGCATATTGCCTGTGGTGGACTGAGAGATAAATAAATAGGGAGTCGGCATTTTTGACCTTCCGTCTTTTTGTCATTGAGGAAATAAATACAGTTACTGAAGGTTGAAGTTATCAAATCTTACGATGAAGCAAAATTACAGGTGATCTAGGTAA
This sequence comes from Timema podura, assembly GCA_033556935.1. Taxonomy (NCBI): domain Eukaryota; kingdom Metazoa; phylum Arthropoda; class Insecta; order Phasmatodea; family Timematidae; genus Timema; species Timema podura. The sequence goes on from JAVRXN010000008.1 coordinate 59,970,091, forward strand.
ATTAAAGAAAATAAAGGTAAATAAATAAAAAAACATATTTAGGTGGGAAATCGGCTATTCTAGAATATTGGGGGATAACAAATGATCATGTTTTAGATTACCGGGTGTTTAAAGGTACCTAAACTTGTCACTCAGATACCTGCGTCGGTGGCTGAATGGTTTAGGCGTCACTTTCATGTTAGATTAGACTGCCGATGACAAAGATCGGATTTCAAACCCTGGTTGGGTGTAATGAGGGTGATTTTTCTAAAATGGCTTTTTCATCTCGCTCTACGCAAATACCGGTTAACTCCCCCCAAAATTCAGCCTCCCTCATCCCTAACTCACTAGCGTAATTAGTATAAATGCATACAACCTTAACAGGTAGTAAGGCGCGGTGCTAAAAAACTTATCAGTCTTTGATTACTCCACGCATATTTACACAGAATTAAAAAAACGAACACTGGATAAACCTATTGATAGATTGATACACTTTTATAAAATCTTGAGCTTACTGGAGATTTTTCCTTTATTCATGTTTTAAATCTTTCAACGGTTATTTATCACCTTAAATAGTGGGATGTAAAAATTTTAACATTTTACAATACATGCAAAAAAAATTTTTTTTAAAGTGCTCTAAAAAGAGTTAGGTTTTTTTAAAAGAATTGTTGGCCCATACTAGTTCAGATACTATTCAACAAATAAATATCACTAAGTTATTTTATTTGCTTTAAAATATGTTTTAAATTAAAATTTGTTTCCAAAAGATTTACACAATTTTTTTTTCTAGCTTTACAAAAATTTTGACCTTTTGATTTCGGGGAGTTTCAAAACTTAAAGTGTATCAACCCTTGAGAGAAAATCAAGTGAAGTTTTCGAAACAATGTCTACAGGGTCTATTCTACAAGTTTTTTACTCGGGAAATGAATTAAATTTATCTACGACTATTAATAAAATATGAGCGAATTATTCAACTATATATTCTCCTTATCGTTGACATTTGAAAAAGCTTAAAATTTTCCTTTGCGTTGACATACTTTTAGCTTGTACAACTTTAAAGCAGCAAGCACATCTGATTCACTTGTACGTAGTACGAAGTAGTTATTCACAAGATCACTAAACAAACACAAGGACGAGTAACCGCTAAATAAACATGAAAATGTAAACAAACAACACTGGCGACATCAGTTCAAAGCTTCTTAAAATTACAGATTGATATGAGAGTTTAAAAGTGACATGGCTTCAAAACTTTCCGCTAGGCACACCAAGAAAGAGGGCAAAACCAATATGTTAAAATGTGTGGTTCAAAACCCATCGGTTTCCGTTTAATAAATTGCAAATAGTTATTTGTAATCACACTGGGGACTAAAATAGTATGATTTTAAATCACTTAATTTCTGTATATCATGCATATTAGGATTGAAACGCATCTTGAAAATAGGTGAAGCTAAGATAAGTAAGGTAAATTTGGTGTAATATTTACATTTTAAAATTCACTGAAATTTACAAATAGTTCTACAATAATATTGTGATAGAAAGCATAAGAGCATAGAATATTTAAATAATTAGTTTTACATTCTTGGGTTTTGTGAATAGCATTGACATATATCTTATATTGAATAATTATTGTGTTAATATGTTAATAGAAAGTGAAAGTAACCAGCTTTTATTTTTATATAAAATACTAGTGAAACTAGAAAAGTCAGGGGCTTAAAATTTTAAAAGTGTTCAACCCTGCATATTATACTTTTAGTGTGTATAGGTTACATTTGGTATTCAAATAAAACTTGGTGTTCTTGTCCTATGCCATCGCGTTTTCAGCCGGATTGCCATAGATGGAACCTTAGAGAAGATAATGAGGATACAAATTAATGTAGAGTACCGAACAGTGACAAAAGGTGCCCATTTTTTAAATCTTGTATCGGTGGTAACATCTGAGCACATGATTTTTGACAGCTTTCAGTTTGGCGGATTGTTTGGGCAGATCACTAGGTATTTTATCTTGCATCTGTTGATATTGGAAGCTGTAAACAGACTATTTGGTACATTAGTACTTGAAAGCGAGCTTTACAATGTTTTCAACTGTCTGATAAATTTATTTTTGTTACAACCTCACTGCACTTCAGAGTCAACCTAGCTATAAAGTTAACTTTTCCACCAGAAGCTAGCCCTGATATATTTTATTGACTTTATGGATCACAAGATGTAGCACGGGCGGGATTAAATCCCTCTTCAAGCTCTGGTCGTGCCTGGGAAGTTGTCTGAAGTGGGTATTGTATCTTTCATCAAGAAACTCGTCTTGGGAGTCTTGATAAGATGTCTCCAATGCGGAAGTGGAGCTTGATTTGATCTCTTGATCGTGGCAGGACCCATTTCGACCGAAACGCCACCGGTGATGAGCTCGTTTCTTCTAGTGTGCGTGCTCCGCACAAAGTTTTTATCGATGACGCTCGTTCGCTTAAAACTTTGTTCAAAGTGTGATTGAAGGGTATATGAGCTAAGGCCAGTATCATTGAAATATATATATTATATATTTATATATATATTATATAATTTATATATATATTTATATATATATTATATATTTATATATATATATATTTTATATATATTATATAATTTATATATATATATATATTTATATATATATTATATAATTTATATATATATTTTTATATATATATAATTTATATATATATATATAAAGCTTGTTTTGCCACACAAATAAAATAATTATTCAGCAGAAATGACGTTTAATTGATTCTATACACATAGTGAGTATCCTCAACAGTTCTTAAATATCTGTCATGGGCATCCTGGAATTTGATGAAAATAGCTTATATTAATTTAAAAAATCTGATTCAAATACCATTATTCTTACGATAAGTTTTTTTTAATGTTGCTATTAATATGTTTAGAAAATCAAACTTAATGTATTTACTAAAGCACTATTTTATATATTTTGTATACAAAATGTTGGCATAAAAACTGCAAATCGTACTGGGTTTAACTCTAGCTTGGAGTATTAGCTGCGTGCTATGTCTCATTCATTGATTTGATCAAATCCGGCGTTTAGAAAAGAATAAATTTAAATTAATATGAACTCTAGTAGAACCAAAATATATGATTTTAAAGAGTTTTATTATTTCATAATAAGTATGGGCATCACTTTTTTGGTGTAGGCTACATTCCTTTTTTAGGGTCTATAGTAATGATACAAACTCGGTAATCAGCGCACAGCAGGACTTTAATTTATCACTAAGGAGAAAGGAGCAATCTCACTTTCAAAGACGAATACTAAACCCTTGTCGGTAAACGAACCCGATACCATTTATCAGTAGCGCAGCCAGAATTTTACTTTAGGGGGTGGCATAAAATCAAGGCCATAGTAAGAATATAAATTTCAGGGAAAAGGAGGGTGTATGAGGCATCGACCTCTAACCATCGGAATTTAAGAAAATTATTATTGCAAAACGCCTTTTCTTTTTGTGGTAGCCTAGGGCAGGTATATTTAAATAATGTAAGTACTGTAAATTACAGCTTTTTTAATTTAAAATAACAATCACTCCTCTGCTAAATTTAGACACTACTTTATGGTTCATAGATTAAGGTTGAAGAAAATTTAAAATATGTTAAAAAAGCTGTTATATTTTCGAATTGGGTTTTCTACGAGGGATTCTGAAGTGTGTGTAAATGCGATCGCAAGTGTAATAACTAATAACCAAGATATGAATAACCCTTAACTAGTATTGAGAACCTTATAAACAATAATATATTTAATCATGAGCATGGTGGCCACTAACTAAATGGCTTTTCATGTACTTTTTCATTATTTATTAAATACAAATCTGGCTACGGCCTTGTATAGAATGTATCGAAACTATACATTTCAGGCCTATTTTCAATTGGGAATTTTAGGGGCACTTTTATCAAACCGTAGGTCTGGTCGCATTCGACTCATATTATATGCTCTCTAACTTAGTACCACTTTATATATTTATGTTTTCATTACAATTATTTAGGGTCTTGAGGGAGGCAAGTTCCCCATTTGCCACCCTTGGGTGCACCTCTACCATTCATGCAGAAGCTTAGTGACTGAACATTTTTTGAATATCTATTAGTAATAAATAATACATATTATCTAACATAAATTATTATAGTGAGAGGAGATTTAAATTAAAAAGGCCAGCATTATCTCGGCGAAGTGATATAAAAACATCTTCTGAGTGTGCTTGACTGAGGCTGTATTTTAACCGGCCAGATTTGAGTCTACATTATCTGCGGCGTTGGCCCTTCAGATCGAACTTAAAGAGTGTGGAGCACGTGAGATAACCGTTCAGCTTGACATAGGCGTGTGGAACAAACGAAGTAGCCTTTCACGGTGATCTCGGTTGTTAACATTCTTTTATTCAATCTCAGCCAGTGTAATGTAGTCATACTATACTAGTCCTAGGTAATGAATACTCTTCACTACCAAAACTAGGGTAGAGGACGACTACTCTTGAAACCTCGGATGTATGTCGGAGACTCATGGTTTAGACCTTTCTGTCAGCGTTGTCTTTGTAGCTCGATGATGTGAAGGTGGTGGGTGACCTTCCTGGGCAGATCCAAGACATGGGTTCGTTCCCCCTCTTTCCTTTGTGACCTAGGTTGGGAGAGGGTCTCTAGCCCGTCCACCTTCCTCGTCACTGCCCAAGTAATCTAATCTCGCAGTCTTCGCTCTCTCTGTTTCCAACCCTCTGGTCTTGGTTCTTCTTCATTGCTTTAGGGGGGAGGGGGGAGGAGAGTAGACACCTCACCACTTCGTTTTGGTAGAAACAGACCCAAACTTTCATGCGACAGACAGACAGAAAGACAGACAGAAGACAGAGTTACTTTTTCCTGGCTCGAGCGATTTGATTCGATCTTCTCGTCTGCCATCCCTCACTTCCAAGGGAACATAGTTTGTTGCGTACGTCGGCGGTCTTAAATTTTTATTTGCTGCTCCCTCACGTAACACCTTGCGTTATAAAGTTTACAAGATACGATAAACACAGAATATATCGGCCTCATAACCATTGAAAGACTTGTGTATTCAAATTACCAGGCCACTGTTTTAATTTATTTTTATTTCAATTCATGTTAAAGAAAAATCTGATTTTTCTTGAATGCCTGTAATTTCTACTTTAGCCCATTTATCACTTTTTTTCCGCGACATCTTAACACGTGTCTGGGCTATTTATATGATGATAAAGGTAGGATTTTGAGGAAATGTAGCCGCTTTTACGTGGAGGGAGAGGAGGAAACCTTGTGGGCAGAAACACCTTGGTACACTCGATAGGGATTCGAACTCTGTCCTCCCCGTCACTTTTAGATCAGGTGAGATTTTAGTCCTGTCCATGAGGCCCACTGGTGCGTGTGAGAGCAATTAAATTGGCTTTTTCCTTGCACTATGACTAATTAACTATTCGTGGTCAAGTTGTATTTGTCTTAGAATGTATCTAGGGTAACTCGTTAATACCCGTCAACACTAGCTAGCGCTTAAACTTACTTTAAAACAAAATTCTTGGTTACTAAAATAATCTTCTTGGCTTTTTACCTTGGCCTGCCATTGAATGTTTGTTTGACTGCGCTCGTCATGCATGTGACGTCCGTTCGCACAGCTGCTATATGCATGGGCCCCCCACAGCTGCACTCGTGTGTGTGTATGTTTACTCTACCAGGATGTTCACAGATTGCGCTTGGGAACGATCATTTTATCACAAGAAACCACATCATTCCATTCCCTTCAAATGTATGTCCGCATGCGTTGCGTGTCTTACCCAGGATTGTTCGGCATCTAGCTAGATTATAGAGGGAACGGTTGTAAACGAATGGATGGCTATACATTTAAACCACCTTGAAGGGGGCCGGGAATGGCGGGGAAAAGATTTCAATTATAAGTTTGGTTTAAATTATTTTTATTCAAAACTGCTATATTATTATGTAAAAAGGGCTCTGGGCATTAATATACGATGCTATAACACATTATTGCCCCACCTATTAATATGTTAACTGAATAGAGACAACACCGGCTAGGTATACCGTATAGGCAGGGCTTTAGATGTTTCTATAAAAGTTACTCTAGACATACAAATTACTTTCACGTATTCATACGTAAATTCATGTTATTTGCAGCTGTCACTTTTGATATAATTTTAATACCTTTAAAATAATACAAATAATATATAAATACTTAATCAATTTTGACTGCAAAAAAAGTTTGTATTTTCCAAAAGTATCGATACTGTACTCATTTAAAGTATCGGAAAAAAATATCGATACCATACTAATTAGAAAGAAAAGTATCGATAGCAGTAAGTATTGTATCGAAATTTTAATCTGGAATTTTTTTTATCTTATAGTAATAATAATTTCAACTTTAGAATCGATGACCGGTGGTCTAGGGTAAGGTGTCAGACTTCTGTGTGAGAGTCCGGGGTTCAATCTTAGGACCCAACACAGATTTATCTGATTGCCAAACCCTTCCTTCACCTCTGACAAGACGTGTATTAATCACAACTTGTGAATGTGTGGAATGCCAGGCCTCCACCGTGGTTCGGATTCCACGCTAAACTGTAGGTCCTCATTTAATTTCACACTCACTCTACCATTGCACATTAGCGTAAGTGCGTATAACCCGAACGGGTAGTAAGACGCGGTGCCAGTAGTAGTAGTAATAATAATAATAATAATAATAATAATAACTTTGAATCAATTATATTTTCAAATTTATTTAAACACTGAAAACTATCATGATTTTTAATAATCCTAAACAAATTTTTCAAAATGCTTTTTCGCTATCCAACTTTTAAAAAAACTTTCATAAATCACTTCTGGGAGGTGCCATTTTTTAACTACATTTGTCGTTTGTATATTATATCAAGAGAGATTTGACTAAGAATAGAAAAATAATGCCCTGCCCTGATTTAGCTGCATAAACAACGCACATAAACTTTTCTGCTTCGTTTGCTTGGGGCACCTTTAATTGAGTGAGTTCATTGAACTCAACAAAATATTAATTTGTTAAGTTTGTGATTAATGCTAGAGTTGCAGAAAATGAGTTAGAATTGAAATAGTGTCATTTGTTCTTTCTCCACAGTCCACTCTAGTAAAAATCTAGTCCAAAAATGAGGGAAGATAGCAAAAAAAAGTTGTTTTTGAATTTCGTCAGTCTGTCTGTCTGTCTATACCTCGGAGTAGAGCCTAAACTATTTTACCGATTGGGCTAAAACTTGGTATTTAGGGTTTTCATAGGGCTACCCTGAGGGATTTTTTGGAATTGGATATCTAACCCTAAAATTAAGGGTAGTTTACTGAAGAGCAAAAAGAGAAAAAAATCGATTCTCAAAATCGGCTCTAACGATTTTGATTAAATTTCATTTCCAAGCATTGATCAATATTATAAACAAAATGGTACTCTCATTTTTTCGGCAAAATGACTTAAGGGTTGCGTAAATTCTCATTTTTTTAAATCATAGCTCTGAAACTATTTGAGATATGAAATCATTTTATATTTCAAATTTGTAGGTCTCTTTACAAAACAAATATTTTAATTGAAACAACATTTTTTATAAAACCAATACATTTTAAGACAAACGCAAAATAATATATAATATATATATATAATATATAAACTTTTCAAACACTATAAGTAAAGTTTTGCGACCGTCAAAAAAGTTTAACCTGAAATGTTGATGGATGTCGACGTTTCATGACCTCCCAAACCCTAAAAAGTTGTTTGTGCAATGCCGTTTGTCTGTGTGTCTGTTTAACCCTAAAATTAAGAGTATTTTAATAAAGGTCGAAAAGAGAAAAAAATCGATTTTCTCAAAATCGCCTTAACGATTTTGATTAAAATTCCTATTAGGCGTGTTAAGATTAAACAAATGGACATTTTAATTTTCATATGAAAATAACTTTTAGGGTACTTTAACAGATGCGGAAATGTCCAAATCTCCGAACTATTTGAGATACTAAATAACTTATCATTGCAAAATTGTAGTACTATTAAAAATAAAAACTTTTATTTGAAATATATATTTATAAAACCAATAGTTTCAGGGATATTGGCGAATATATTAATATAATTTTGTGAGCTTTAGTTGTAAAGAGATGCTACTTAAGTTTGAACGTAATAATTATCTAATTCCTTAGAGTAAATAGATATGTAAGTATCTCAAAAAGTCTATGTTCTTTTTTCTTTAACCTCTTAAGGAAAATGACTGTACAGCAATGATCTATCTATATCATTTTAAACTCATTAGTAAATATTTATCTTTTTTATTAGTCTAAATTTATAAATGAGGAATTTAATAAAAATGCGATAATCATAAGATGTGCAACCCCTAATAGAATGTAGAAAATTTTAACCGGAAGTCGACATTTTAATAAGATATTGGCCCTTGTGGACCCAATATCGATCATTTTTTTGTCCAATATATACTCGAGAGAATTTAATTCTTTAAAAAGAAAATCCTAAAATTTAAATCCGGGATTCAAAAAATATTTAACCTAAGTGTAACGCAATTTCTGTTCGGATTTGATAGTGTGTATACATTATTTCATTTCACATATATTACGAGTTTTGAGTAAATATCTCAATTTTAAACAATGGAGTGAGAAAATCCATGCTGAGTTCCGTACCATTTATTTAGTTTAAAGATTTTTTGTCTATCCTGCCTTTTTTCATTTTCTTCTTGTTCAAAGTTGTGAAATTAAAATTACAATGAAAAAGTGATGGAAAAGGGGCACTGTTATATTTGTGGAACTTTATCGCGACCATGTGTGCTTGTGGGACACCACAAAGCCTGGTTATAAAAACAAATCAATCAGATGTGTCAGGATGATTTTGAAAAGATTGCCGGTGAAATGATTACTGAAGGTTTCACGCATGCCAAACCTTTATAAATCTATTTTAAAGCCAAATGTTTTTTGAATAGCGGGAAAAACAGCCATTAAAAGGATTCATCCTCTTTCCACGATGTTACAACTGGCACTGGCAGGGAGATTAACCTTTAGTGTGTAGATACCTACAGTAGCCCCATGGCTTCTTTGGTGCTGACTGACAGCTGACGGCTTTGAAAAGCTACCAGACCAAATTATGTATCCCTACGCCGAACCATATGATCTGCAAAAAACATGTCTTTAGCATTTGTCACTTCTGACAGTCAAAATTTAGGTATATACCTAAACTGTTGACTGTCAGACGTCAGGCTGTGAACTGTCAGTTCAGCACCAAAGAAGTATGAATACTGATAGGTATAGATTAGCTAGACCAGCTACTTGCCTAAGTAGCCATATACTATACTAATATAAAACCGGCTGATAAATCTTCTTTAAAAACCGATAAATACAACCCTATTTAGATTCTTAGACATATAGGAACTTTTTGACAGTTGCAAAAGTTTCTAAAACATTTCCTTGAATTTATACGTCTATTAATGTGTCCAGCAGATGCCACTTTTAATTTATCCTATCAATACTTCTCAAATAATATTAATAATAAAAATTAAATGGTTCTTTAGTTCCCTCACAGTGATAGCACCAAGGCTCGATAAAGACAAAGCTGTTCTTAGGTTTTCACTTTTAGTAAAGATGAAAAACAACAAACCAGCCTTAATTGTTTTCTGGCGTTGAGACAGTTACAACGTCCCTAAATATATTTTTAGACTTATACACTTTTTTTCTATATTATATTGGTATTGTCGGAGGAATAAACATAGACAGTTGTAAAATATACGAGTTCTTCATTCATATAATATTCAAACGCCAAGCCACGTATTATACAGCTGTAGTTTTTGACAAGTGCTGTAAATGTATACACCTGTAGGATAAATACAGTTACATTTTGTCTATTTACTTCTCCAAAGCTTATTTTAATATGTTATACAAATATTCTTCCATCGGGAAATGTGGCTTTATTATTATTATTTTTTCGCAATTTTACGAACGTTTGGTGGGACTAGCACAAGTTAAATCACACTTAAGCACGTTTAAAACTAGTTTTAAATTACCACGTTCTCTTTAGAGTTCCTTGCAATCTTACTGATTTTTCCTTTAAATTTTGCTGACGTACATTATCAATGTTAACTATCATTTACCCGTTCTTCCCCCCTCCCTCTCCAATTTCTTTTCACACCCAGAAAGTCTGTCAGATGGGCTTGTGTAAGGTGTGTGAAAGCGTGTGGTAGTGGCGTGCACCTTCCGTTCACGGTCCGAATGTCTCATTTCCTTCCTACATAAATCCTGACCATTCAATTCTTTCCTTTTTTTTTTTTAACTCATCTACTTTTGACATTTTAAGAACTTTCTCGGGCAGCGTTGCCCACTTCCGGTGACATTCCCCTCTTTTTTTTTTTTGTTGATAAAACTTCTAGCTTATAATTTTGTTAGTTGAATTTATAATGTCGCTTGAAATTTGAATGAAATAATTTGTATAGGTCTCGCTAATGATAGTCTTGTGTTTCCAGCCAGTGGTTTTGGGTCCCATGGAAACTCGTTTTCGGGCGAAGCGGAATTGAATCAAATCGCCTGGTTTCAAAAGCGACCAAGACACACGAAAACTGTGTTTATTTCAATCGTTATTTTTATTTGACTTTAAATAAGTTCCACACACGTGATTATAACCATACTTTATTTGTACTTGTTTATAAAGAAATGTCTGCTACCAAAGGCTACGAGTAAATAAGCCTATTATTATTGGTAGGAATAAACCTTGATAAAATACAAACATTTCTTTGCGCTCAACATTGTTAACATAGTACTAGGTATATTATAGTGTTATTTTAGTGTATTAACTATCAAAAGTGGCAGCTGCATATAACATGGTTGTCTTAGAAATACATGAAAGTAGCTCTAGTAACTTTTCTAGACGTTAGATAAATTTCTTCCTAGAAAATCGGACCCCACCACATGTCTACAGTAACACATTATTTAAATAATGTAATTGAATATTTAATAATTTGACTTTGAGGCAGCTCGAACTGGGCAATAAGATGTACAACACAATCACACATACGTAGCCTATTTAGAGTAGTAACTTGCACTATATGAACAGACTGATTGTATCAACCACAACTTACCAACTAACTTAGTTCTACAACAGACACACCACTCAGTCTCTCGGTCGTTAATTCACCACTGAAAGGGAAGCCCAATTTAATAGATAATAAACTTTTCGGCCATTCCTAGCATTGAACCAATAGTTCAATATATAAATGTACTACCGACCGAGCACAAAATAAATTAAAAAGTCGTGTTGTCTTCACGTAGTAAAAAAAAAACTATGTCATGAGACCCGCGATCGAGCTTTGCCACCTAATAAAGATGATTTGTTACTTTCTTTATTTATCATTTGCTGAACTAAATAAATACTTTAACCTTCCACGTACTCGAACCAGTGGTCGCTGGTCTGACGCGTCACTCATGTTGGACAGGATTGTCGGTGAAGGGGAGATCGGGTGTGCTGAGGATTTTTGTTTCCCTACATTATTTACAACTCTCCTTACACGCAATCGCGGGTACATTTCCTTTCAAATTTAACATTCCTTATCTCTTAACTCTATAGCGTAATTAATGTGCTTTTAATGCTTATAGCCAGAACTGGTACTAGTAGCAAAAAATCACTGTGGCCAAATGGTTAGAGTGATCGTCAAAAGGTGACCCTGATCCGGTTCCAACTGGCGCTAGCAAATATATTTCCAATTTTGTAACGAATTCTTCCTGGCTGCTATTAAATTGGTCCTCTCTGTGCTCTAATGCTGAGTGTGTTGCATAAGTCGTTTAAGTTAGTAAATAGTAGGCTGACATGTGTATTTATGAGGTGCACGTTCATGTTTGTGCATGTGTGTTGTTACGTGTGTGTACTTTATTTCCTATATTTGCTTCAAAAGTATAATTATGTTTTTTTCTTTCTTTCAGGTAAGTCAGCCAAGTTTCCACATTCCGTGTAGCCTACACCATTAGAATATGTAAGTTGAATAGTTATTATTCTAGTTTGTTCAGTGGTGAGATGTGACCTTTTAGAAAGTGTTACTAGATACCTATATCGCGAAGTCTCTTTTCTACAAATGTTTAAACTTACGAATTCACTTTGTTTATTTAAAAAAAACTGTACTATTAGCATTTTTAAATCTAGAAAACAAACCAGAATTCACTCAACTAAACGTGTGGTCGTTTTTTAGTCAATCAATAAAGATATTGATTGAACTTATCATTAAAAATAGATATGAATCAATAGTTAATGGGTTGAGAGTTATTTAAAAACTTTCCCCTAACACAGACTCAAAGTGAAGCGCAGCAGTGTAGGAAATAGTTTATTGTGTTCGGTAGCTTGAGTCACACATGTAACTGCAACACATAACCACACTCCCAGAGTACAACAGATCCACCTTTTCTCCAGTGCGGAGTTTCCAACGGGTCTTATATCAATCTCTTTTGTTGGTATGCGTTTTACTTAGATATTTACAAGAGTGGGTTCATAGCAAATCTCCACTTATATGAATTTAACGGTGTTTAAAAAAACGTATTTTCTTTAGTTTTCAACTGTTACAGTGTTAACACTGGAGACCAATACGCCTCGCCTCTTGATGTTTTTTTAAGCGCCGTGTTTTACTACCGTTGGGTTATACGCTTATTTACCAATTACGCTAATGGTTTTAGGGATTAGGAAGGTTATATTTATAAGAAGTGTCCCCCATTTGCGTGGAGGTAGAGTGGAAAACCAATGATTTTGCCACTGATTCTGTTGCCTTTATAGGAGATAAGTGAGGTGCGTTCCACATATTTCAAAGGAAACTAATCGCACAACTTTTGGTTTAGAACATATTTCTGGTTATATTTTTGAGCTTTATTTGGATAGGTGGATTGTCTAGGTCGACTAATTTCTGTCTCTATTTTGGACAGCCCTTGCCAGATTCTTTCCAGTGTTTCTGACTTAGCGATGGTGAAGCAGGAGGTAAAATTGATGATGACTGAAGGGTGAAAGGGGGGGGGATCTCGATTTAAAAGGCTCCCCAGTCTGGCTGCTCGAACCCTCCTTCATCAGTGATGTCAATATCAATAAGGTACCGTGCTTGAGCGAAATTAATGGACGATGAGCGTGAAGCAGGATAAAAACAACGTATGTACGGTATGAATACGGTAGGAATGACACTTCAGAAAATACTCACTTTTTTTTCGGTAGACATTTTACAATATTATTTATAGATATTGGTATTAGCTTTCAAAAGTGTTTGCTACAGATCACATGACTTGTATACATTATGGATTTAGTAAATTTAACTGCCAGATATTGTTCTCTGTACCGACATCATATTCAACTCCTCAACATCTAGTGTTATTTATTTTATTAATAAAGACGTAAATAGTATTAACTGGTGGAGCTGGCTTGGTGGTCCTGTTTTAGAGTTTTAAGCATGGGTTTCAATGTGTATTGCGTGCACTTGGTAGGAAATTTCCAAATTATAATTTTTCTATCCCCCCTTTAAGCAAAATTTTGGTTCATTTATTTAAAATGACCCATTCTCATCCTCTTTGCCTGTATTATACAGTAAGATATATGGCGCTTACATATTAACCGAAATAGCACCAGTATTTGCTAGTAAAGCGCACTAACATTTTCATGATTAAATTTAAATAGTGTAGCTATAAAACACTAACATAGTTATCATATTTTTGGTTACTTACAAATGTATTTGTTCATTCTGACTATACGTCAAAATTAGCACACTAAAGCAGAATTTGTCGGCCAATCGCTCACCCTTCAACTATATCCAATATGTTGATGGTTTTTATCATTCACTGAATGATAGAACAAAGACAAGTATGGCGGAAAGTATGAACATCCTTGTTTATTCTTAACAGACAGGTATGGCGGAAACGTATGAACCTCCCTTGTTTATTCTTAACCGTTTTATTCCATTTAAAGTACATAACCACGTACTCATTTACGTTAATCATACACTAATTACCTGATTCGGTGGTGGCATGGTCTATGACGCCACTCTCGCAATAGACTAGACTGCGTATGACAGGAAGATCAGTGCTTGTGTGTGTGTGTAATATATATATATATATATATATATATATATATTATATATATATATATATTACAGGAACGCGCTCTGTAAGTCAACAGTAGCTGTTACTGCGATATTAAACGTGCATGACTTGGTTCGCCCAGCTGGGATAGGATAAAGCCGTTATTTTGGTCTCACTAGTCTTATATAATAAGCCTAACTAGCCTACACTGGATAAACTATACCTCAGTTTTAGCTTCTGTGGTGCTGACTGACAGCTCACAGCTGACTTCTGACAGTCAACAGTTAGGTATATACCTAAATTTTGACTGTCAGAAGTGACAACTGCTAAAGACATGTTTTTTTGCAGATCATATGGTTCCGCGTAGGGATACATAATTTGGTCTAGTAGCTTTTCAAAGCGTCAGAAGTCAGCTGTGAACTGTCACTCAGCACCACAGAAGCTAAAACTGAGGTATAAGAGCTTCATTATGTCTTTAAGTACTTTAAATCGCTGTGAAATTTCCATTTTTTGATCAAGGATGAGATACACTATTTGTCCTATCAATCTATCACGATATTATAACAATACGTGTTGTCTGACACAGAGATCCTTACCCGTCACGTTCTGCTAGGCTGGAAAATAGAAACCAGCCCGAAGAAGATAGGATTGATGGAAAGTGTGGGGTTCTGCAAAGTTTGTTTGTCAAATGAGATGTTAATCGATGGTGGTTTCCTCGCCTACCTCTCGGATAAAGGGTATGCTACCCCAGATGAGGTCCAACGAGAGTGTAGGGGTTGAAACACACGGTCCCAATTAGACCGGTGAGTGTATGAGTGCGTGGATAAGGACTGCACGAAAACGTTCGTCTCTCCCCCCCCCCCCCCCCCCCTTGTAAAAAGTTATGTTATTAGTTCATTTTTTTATTAGACACGAACACGGTCCAAGATTATTGCCCGTACCCATTGTTGTTATACTAAAACGGCTTATTAACAATTCGAATATAGGCCTTTTGCTTTTTGCCTTTGTCATTTTAAGGACCAGTTTCATAGTGAGACTTAGCATACCTCACGTGCGGCGTTATACTAAATACAGGATGACACACCTACCTAGACCAGAATAGAAGAAGAGACCAGTCTCATTCCATTCTTGTCTAGATAGGTGTCGACTTGTAGTTATCATAGCACCGTACTTGAGGCGCGCTAAGTCTGGCTATAAAACTAGTCCTAAGTGTGTTGGTAGCGTGTTTGACCTAGTATGGCGTACCAACCCCAATGAAATGTTTCCTTCGTACTTGGAGATGAATACTTGAACATTTCCTTGACCCTCCTCCATTTTATTTAAGTTTTGGGGTGTGAGAGTAACCATTTTTCGCTTGGAGTTTGAATGAAAACTAGTGCTAGTAGATTTTAAATTTAACTACAAATATTTTTTATAATTTAATTTTTGTAATAGATCCATGCATAGACCATAAACATAAACACACATTTTAAAGACTGAGTTTGGATTGGGCGGCGGGGGGTTGGAGATATAATCATTAATATCCAAGTTTTTAACTAAATTTAAAATAGCGCTACAAGCTATGTAATATGTGTAGGGTCCTATATATATTTTTTATCAGAATAAAGGTAAGATGAAGAACTTGTATTTATGAAATAATAGCAGAAAATTAACTAAACTCTAAAATTTTGACTAGCCTATTTTAAAATGTTAAGTTTTGGGAAACTTTTGAGTCTATTTTTAACCAACACTAAAACTAGATAGCTCTAATTTTCAAGTTTTCACCACCCGTAGTTAAGAATAGCACTTGAGCTTAAGATCTGATACAACCATCCCAACTTGGACGGCGCACAAACTAGGAAGATCTAATAAATGACTTCTTGTATATAAACCTACTTATTTTGTCTTTATTTTACTATCACCAAACATCCACTTGCAATGTATACACCTTGAAAAAAATCCTTAGACGTTGTATGTACCCTCATCGTACTGTTCAAATCCGACGTGCTCTGAGTCAATATGTGATTTATCACTGTAATATTTAATATAATAATATTTAGCACCGCGTCTTACTACCGTGGTTATACGCTTAAGTACTAATTACACTAATGGATTAGGTATTGTAGATTAAATTTAGAGGATGTGAACCCGCATTGCGTGGAGGGAGTGAAAACCATTTAGAAAACCACCCCAGTTCACCGACCGAGATCGAACCTCGATCTCCTCTCGGCGGTAAGTCAACGACTGCAGTTAGCATCGCCACGAGGGTAACAGATTATCACTGTAGTTTCAACTCTCTCGCCTGCTAATTGGTACACTTCCTTGAGACTACCTTCGTCATCTTTACCTCTACTCTTAGATCAAGCCGTTAAACAACGATTGTGTTTAAATTATACTAGTTACAAAAAATCAAACCTTTTGGAAACGGTGGACTTGATGTGGTGTTTGCCAACAATTGGTAATGGGCGTTGTCTAATGATACGTCAGAAACCATCTTTGTTACTAAACAAATACACTTTCATTTATTGTTATCTGCTTAACTGTTCTAAGGGTATATCACAAGAGTGATTTGTTTAGAAGGATTCGGTAAAGATGGACATTATTTGACAGTTAAAAAAAGGTTACTTAAACTATTGTCATATGATTCATAAATCAAGTCATGTGATATTACAGTAACTTTAATGTTCATTACCGATACCTATATAATAAAAACAGTCCTTTCTATAATAACCTACTATATTCATTAATACAGTCCAATTTTAAAACTAAGGTCTTTATCTTATAACTAAAAAGTTATTAGATCTACTTTCACGTGTTTCAACCACAGGTAATGTGATCTTCAGCTGTCGCTTTTGATTGATATTATCAGACAATACCTGTAAAATAGCAATAATAATATAATAAAATATTAATATTGTGGTTGAAATAAATGTGCGGTGTATTTTCTAAAAGGCTATGAAAATAAGACTGTAGCGACGGGTATTTGGAACGATACTTCTAATGCCAGTGTGGTAGGAAGTTGACAAACTTTCTTCTTGTCTCCGCGAAACACGTACGTAACGGGGCTAACACACCAAATGAGTTTATGAATACAAACGAGAGAGAAATCTGGGCTTCCTCACTAACCATGTATTTACACGACATGTGGCCTCTCATGCTAAACTCTCCAAATGTCCGTGAATGACCTATTAAGTCAGGGGTCTTCAACCTTTCAAGGCTGAAAGCTAATAATACAATTTATAAGAAGGCGATTTCGAACGGACTGCTTTCAAAGCCTTAGCTCGAACGTTTCCGCACAAGTTTGTTTTTAAAATTCATTCTGAAACAAAATTAAGTTAAAAAAAATATATAACATAAACACGGGAATCGAAATCGGGACCATTGGCTTTGTCTTCTACTGAGTTCTCGTGATTTCAAGGCATTAATATTATCAAAATAAGGTTTAAATTTGTTCAAACAAGTTTTAACTAAATTATCAAGATGGATATTTTCGCGAGCAAATCTGAAAGGTGACAAACAATCTTAACTTGGCCGATTACAGTATGGCTTTATTTTATAGGATGCACCAAAGGGTCTATATCCTGATTTTTGCATATAAAAAAAGCCCTCTTTCGATCACCTACAATTATTGAAAGATACTAAAATTTGCGTTGCATAAATACCGTATGTTTTATTTGATTTATTAGTTTAGAAATATATCAAACTCTTCCATTATACTACTTGCTTATGGATTGCTGCATGGTTTCTCATTATATCATTAATTAAATGACTATGGTTATTAAAACATTTGTAATATTTTTATTCCTGCCACTATCGCAATATTGAGTTTCCAGTTTTCAAATAACGAGCCTTGCTCTAAAAAGCACACTGTAGGTGAGCTTACTACAATTATGGGTAAACGGACTATTAAAAAAATGGTTCGTGCTAATTACAATAATAACTTTGGTGTGTGTTACACTAAACTTACTTTTTTTTTTAATATGCAACTTTTTTAACTCATTCAAAATAATCCAATTACATTATCCTCTTTTGTTTTAATCAATCGACAAATTTTCTTGTTAATTTTAACCGGATAATTTGAGGCCTAACCTCTAAAAAATTAGTTTCCATTACCAAATTGTTTGGGACGTCGATTAAAGACTCCGGTCGCCGGTGCAGATAAAATCTTCCTCATAGCAAGAGCCTTTTAGAAGAAACATGCAGATAAACTGTTTACAGAGAGAGAGTCACTTACTGCATCATATTGGCACCGTCTGTCTATAATAAGACCGCTGTGTTGGTATACAAGGTTTAGAGCTGTGGTATTCAGCCTTTATGGTTCGAGTGTCCCCAGATATAATTTATCTTCAACTTTGTACCCCCAAAGTTGTTATACGTATTCTATAATCTACATTTAAAATAATTTAAAAACAAAATAATGAGAAATATAGCCCTACATATAATTATATGTATTTTTTTAGATTTTACATACCCCCTAAGATGTATCCACGTACCCCGGGGGGCACACGTGCTCCAGGTTGAATATCATTGGTTCAGACGCCCATTAAAGCAGATTTAGTAACTTTGTGTTTTGTCAGAAAAAGGTTCTGCCACTGACGATATTGACATAACAGCGTTGGTGGGCGTGGGAAAAAAAAGGGCATCGGTCTCGTCTCGTTTGGTTTAAATCCTGGTCGAGTATATTGAGGTTGGTTTTTATTTTCCTAAATGGTCTCCCAATCTTCCATCACTTAAACGGGGGTACACGTCTTCTTATATTCTACCGGAAGGGTAGTAAGACTTGAAGCACTAAAAAAAAGAGAGAGTTGGCCGTACCAAAAAGGTCTATATTTTTAAAATTCGTCTGTTCTCGTTCCTACGTAACGTAACTGTATATCTAGGGATGGTTATTTAATCTTGGGCGTTCTCTCCAAGTTTAAGTAAGTTTGTAAGTCGTGTAATGTTATAGTCTTGTTTTCAGTAAGTGCAGGTTAAGCCTATTATTACAAGCCCATTAAAGCCGATGTGTTTCCGTAGGGCCTCCCCTTGATAACCGCCGTGTTAGAGAAACAGCACGGAGCAAAGTTTCGCTCGTCACGAACTGGGGGCGAGGGGAGGAACTAGATGTGTTTAATGATCTCCCTAAACTATTTTGACACTGGCTGCTTCATATATATCTTGTGAACAGTTAGTTGATAGTTCTTGGCCACGCGCTGCCCGTTCGGGCAATACGCAGGCCTCAGTGTTGACGTTGGGATAGTGAGGAGTGAGTTTACTGTGGAAACTTCAATTAAATCGTCTCCTCTTCACATAACCCCTGCTCCCCTGATCACCTGTAATTAATATCCTCATATAGTCTTCTTAGTGTCACAGTTTCATTTAAGCAATGAGCTATACAAAATATAATATCATAGCGTCATATTACTACCCGTCCCCATATTTGTACTAGTAGGATAAGGATGAGGAAGATAAATTTAAGAGTAACTGTATAAGATATTTATTTTTATGGAGGGAGAGTTAAAAACAATTTATTTAAAAAAACTTGGTACGCCTAGTCGATAGTTGAAACACGACCTCCCTACCACGGGCAAGCCAAACAAGATGAGACTGACCTCTTATCTTTTATCGTATTTGAAGCCTTTATCCGCGAACAACAAAAAATACTATGAGCTCATTTTTGTGAAATTTTACCAAATTTTCGTCAACAGGAGCACACACTAAAATTTAATAGCCCACTAGATTTCTCGTGTTTGAATTATCCGATTGTAAAAATATAAAATAGCCAAAATTTTGATATATTTTAAATTTTCAAACACAATTGAATCAAATATCTTATGTCTGTGAATAATATATCCCTCGCCTAATCTTAAAATAGCACCTTCATAGGTATGCGCCAATTTTCCATGAGGGAAACAGCGATACTTATTACAATCAAAAATATTTTTTGAGAATCGTCCAATATTCTTGCTCGGGCTATGTTTTTTTTTTTTATTCCTTTGTATAGCTTAATGCCCTTGTGCTAGCTATTAGACACAGTTGCCAATTTACCCTTTAACGAAGAGCTATAAACACAGTTTCAAAGTTGTCACCCTTGGTGGAAATCAAATTACATAACCCTTCCGATCAAAAGGAATCCTTATTTAATTGTATATTTAACACATTATGTATCCGATCATATAGTTGTTAAAACTTCTCCAAAAAATACCTCACTGTACATTAAATAAAGAAAGTTAAATGGAAAAGAACACAATTAAAAGTGAAGTGGTGAACGGAACATAACCAAATACTTATTTTACTATAATTTATATTTTAATCAAGTTTATTTGAAGCAAACAAAATATCTATTGCTGCTTTAGCTAACAAAATACAAGCGAAAATATTGTTTCCTATGTAAAAAGAGGAAAAGAAAAACAAGTTTGCGTTCATATTTCCTTGAAACCGATAGGAAATCTTAAGATTAGATTTATTTTAGTGTACAAAGCAATGTGTAAAAAGTCTTCATAATTCGCACGAGTAGATGAGGTATTTGAAACATCCATGGCTGAAGCGTCAATGTAAGGGTTGGGTGACGCCCCCAAGCTTCTGGGAGGAACTGATTGTTTACCTGCGCTTTATCACTCGTCGTGGCTGGAAGGAGAAGATCCCACTTCGAGTATCACTGCGCAGAAGCAGGCTTTATGTTCTTTGCAATGTTTCCGCCAGAAACCAAGGGATTGATAACACACTTCATTAAAAGGGACAGAAATTTGCTAGCTATTAGAAAGACAGTCGTTAACCAGTCGATCGGAAACGTTGCTGAAATGATTCCTACTATTTGTTGTTTTAGCCATCCATAAAAAGCGCTGAAGAAGTTTAAACTCGTTTTAACTTTACTTCCTTAAAGAATAGACAGATCAATTTTATGCAAGCCTTGTTCACAGTTTTCTATTGATCCACTTCGGTGGTCGAATAGTCTAATAAGCAGGTGCCACTCTAGCAATATACTGGATTACCAATCATGTGGAAGATCTGTGTTTGAATTCCTATCAGCTGTATTGAGGGTGGTTTTTCCTAAATTATATTCCACTCTCCCTCTGCGCAACCTTGGATACACTTCCCCTAAATTCAACCTTCCTCGTCCATAGCACAAAATGTATGACCAGCACGTGTAATAAGATATGTTAACAAAATAAAAATGTGTTCTAGTCTTAAGATTGAAAATCCATTCGTTGATGAGTTGTTAGACATTCGATAGTAAGTATTTACAAAATTAGTTTTAAAATGTCATTTAGATGCACAGGTCTGTTTCTAAAACAAATAGTGGTGGCAACACAACACTATCGCCTTGTGTGTTACAGCACCAATTTCTACTTGGGTAGAAATGACCCCCCCTCCCCTTCCCTTGAATGTAATTGAAATGTGTCGATTACTGCGCAGTGGGGCTGTGCGCAGAGGGACCGAGTGAATGGTTAACCCACCCCCGGCGAAAGGGTTTGAGTGTAGGATGGGGGTAGAGAGTTTGCAGTGCAACAGCTGACTGCGCAGCACACTGGTCCTGGGGATCCCCCGGCCGGCTAGGGATCGATCCGCAAGCCTCGTCTCCCTCAAGCGCTCCTAGCGGCTGGGGTCGTCCCCACATCATCTGGAATCAATGGTTCATTGTGTCCTTTGTTCTCCTGGAAGAACGTGTCGGTCGCTGGGAACACGCGAGGGCCGATGCACGAACAGCAAATAGAGCTTAATAAATATATATTTATAACATTAAATTGCATTGTCACATAAATGTCCTTCCGAGGTTACTTGCTAGAGAAGCCACCACTATTGACTACCTCAAATACAATGTTACCGGATCGATGGGCACGCGGACTAAACGTCAAGATGATCAAGTCTTGTTTGATGGTAAAGAAGTGGTTGGGGCTGAGTATAGTCTACTGTGGGCGTTTTCCCCTAAATGACTTTTCGCTCTCCCACCACGCAAATTTGGGTATATTTCCTCTAAATTCTACCTTCCTTATTCTTAAACACTAGAATAGTCAAATTAAGTATAACCCGGATGGGTATTAAGACTCTTTGGAAATAAAATGCATGTCTATTGAACTAGTCAGATTTATCAGGAATAAGCTTGAGTAGCACACACAGTATATTTTCGAAAATAATAAGTTTAATGTCTTAGGTTTCAGGATAAAAAATTACGAAATGAAAAAGGTTTTTGTGTAACCTTACGTTCTCGGGCGAAAACTACCTGATTTTATAGGGCTCTTCTAGAAAATTTTATTTTACCAAAAAATAATAAAAACCCGCTTTGGTGGCTACATTGTCTGCTTTATCATAAATGTTTCCCACCCTATTTTTACCTCTCCACGCAAATGCGGGTACACTTTATCTAAATCCAACCTTCCTCATCTCCAACCCATTAGCTTAACTAGTACATAAACGTATAACCTGAATGGGTAGTAAAACGCGATGCTAAAATAACCACAAAAAAACTAATATTTTTTTAATAAATATACCCCTAAGACAGTTTCATCAAATTTGAGGGGGTGCTGGAGCCCCCATGCCCCTCACTTTCTACGCCCTTACTCGAAACGTTCAGTGTTTGTAGACACTAGATAAGAAGAGGGACTCTGAACATGATAATAGAGCTAAACAAACTATTGACACTCCATCTTTCCAAACTTTACATTTATTCTACCAAGCGAGGCCTCTTAAACCAACATCCAACCCTAGTACCAAGAGTTAGACTATCGTACGAGTGCGAACTTATTAAACATAGGGACTTTCACCCAGTATACAACCAAGGGTCTCTAGAATGTAGTCTTGTCTCAAAACACTTTAGGATATGATAACGTTGTTATCCTTTGTACTTTACCCTTCCATGACAACCGATGTTTTTATACCAGTCGTGTCTCAATTTACCCCCCCCCCCAACCCCCTTGCACCCGGTTTCTCTTCCTCGCTGTCCTACATAGTCCAGGGATGGGTGACAAGCGACGAGCGTGATGACGAAATGTTAAAAAAAAAGTATCGTTCGTCTGGTAGACGGAAGCTATTTTGTATGTTTTGTAAAAAATATATTTCCCTCTCGTCAGCGGGGACCCCCCCCCCCCACCCTCTTTTTTCCCTGATTGCTCTGCCCTTGTTTCGACGATCTCCCTAGAGCGCAAGTAATTCTGGAAGTAATGGGGCAAGTACCGCTTGGAACTTGCTATCTCTCTCTCGGCACTTTGTAACGCAAGGGTAGCATATTTTATCTCTGTTCCGCTGGCAGTTTGGTGTCTGCTGCTCTCCAGTATGTTCCCTATTGACCTATTGGCACGACACTAGGTTTATGTTATGTTTGTATCGGCTCCTGACTGTGTCCACCTTCTTTTACTTCTTTATTCGCCTCGAGGGGTTATCGTAATCAACAACTGCGGGCCTGGGAATTGTTTTTATATAGGAATGGATAATTTAGGTTCGGTTCAAAATTCTAGTGGATAGTACTGGACCAAAAGTTAAAAATATATATTTCTCTTTAGGGTGGCCAAAGCCTGGTCGATAAGTTAAAAGTGCGTCTTATGACTGTCAGTGGCATTTATCCGCCAGATAAAATGTATTTATCCATCACATTTTTATTGGGATGATTAAGTACCTGATAACTTTAACCTGAAAGTTAAAATGATCGTTGCCATAGTGACGCGTTGTTTTTCATGAGGTTTCGCCTACCAGAATATGTTTTTAGGTTAAAATCTTGATTCACTTGTTTATTAGGCACAGGCCCAAGCTCTAACTATATAATATAAAGTTAAACATTTAATTCACACTTTTATAAAAACTGAAAGCTATTTATAGTTGTACCTATATAGTAGTTGTAGCTATATAGGAACAAATTATTAAAATGTGAGGACAATAAATTACATTTTATAAACGTTGTACCCAATTATTGACCACATTTTGGCAGACACCGAAATTAGTACTTGCAAGTAAAACCTAGCTTCTGCGCCCACGTGACGCCATCTGTTTCCTCGCACTGGTTTAGTCGCCATTATTTAACATGTTGAACGATGTTGCCACTCTCCAGGTAGTAGCGGTACAGCAGGGTTTATAAGTATGCGCGCACCAGTAAAAAAACAATACCAGCCTTGCGTTTTATGCATAAAAATTTATTTATCCTACAGATAGCTATTCGGCAGATAAATTAAGTCTATAATACGCTTAAAATATTAAAGTGGTTGATAACCTTTATCTGGTCGCTAACTTTAACCTCCCTATTGCAATATTTATCCTGTAGTCATAAGACCAGCCCTTAAAGATAAACGTTTAGCGACAAAGTAGTTCTCGACTGAAAATTACTGTGAGTCGACAAGTTGCGACCCCTGCTCTAAATCTGTATTTATCAATTCAAGTATAAAGAGAGGCTCACTCAGTGCCGTACTCACAGTCGCTCGATTCCGTGAACTCTCTCTTTCTGTCCGTCACCGGAGTCTAACCTCTTCCTGTTGTGTCCCTCCCTATACATTAAAGTGCGTGCCATGGGACTGTAAGGTTCGTGTCATTAGAAGGGTAATTTCCCCTCTGTGTTTCCTCGGTTGAGTGTCTCTTTCATCTCTACCGCCTCGAGCAAGATGATGATGACCTTGCAGGCCGCTGTTAGATGGTAAGGCATTAGCAGTGGTAGAACTAGACCATACCTTTCTTCTAGCTACATCTATTTCTTAGCTATTCCATTTAAATTGAATGGGGTAGGTAAGAGTTAGGTATGGTTTAGTTCTACCCCTTTAAGTCTCCCTTTCTCTGTCTGACGAGGTTGGTCTGACTTACAAACTATTGTTAGAAAAGTGAAAGAGAGGATGCTCATCACTCATCACCACGAACCAGGTTAGATAGAGCTAGAGTGGCCTTACGTGGACTACTGCTTTTAGCAAGACAGCGCAGGCCACTACTGTTTTTTTAAAGGGTCATATCCTGTTGTCCTGAAAAGTACTTATTTTTGAAGTTAGAGAAAATATTTCGAATTGACACTAGCACAAGAAATATCACCCTTGAGTTTTATTTTTTCCAATAAGTTGTAATTACAAGTTCTATTTGTCAAAAGTTATTTAAACGTACAATGACATTATTAAAGTTTATATCTAATAATTTTTTTTATGATGTATAAAAATTCCTATGAAAAGGGAAGAACGTTTACACTTAATTTCTCCCACTAAAATCCTACTAAATAGTAATGTATGACTACGGGTTCGGCCAGGCTGACAAGCGTGCGAGCGACTGAGCGACTGAGTGGCCAAACTGGCAAGCGAATGAGCGAACGAGCGCGTGATTAACAGTTAGCTCTCGATGGTTGTTGACAAGAAGGCAGAGGTTCGAATCTTGGCTCAGGGAATGGTTTGACAAGTGATTTATTGTTGTGGTTTTCCCATCCTCTAGCCAAGCTATGGTGATTCTTATTTGTAAAGGCCTGATTTGGTTATAATATGTAAGTATGAACATACAATGTGTGTATATATATATATATATATATATATATATATATTTAAAGAGTATATATATATATATATATATATTTAAAGAGTATATATATATATATATATATATATATACTCTTTCAAATCAGGTCGTTAGTAACAAGTGTGCTAAACCTATCGATATTAATAAAAATGTCAAAATGAGAAGTTTTCCTAGCACTCAATGAACCAACATACAATAATATTGCCTAGCGCCTGTAAACTAGACTGTTCCGGCTTGAGCGCGCGTGTGCTTGAAAAATAGAACCAGTTCTATCTTTGAAGCGCGCTCGCTCGCTCGCCCAGTCTGGCCGTACCCTAAGTTCCACTTTTTTGTTACATCATCTCTAAAAGATATTTCTTCATATACGGTGGTATATTATTTGTACCTATAGTTGTTTTGTTTTAAATACTACGTATTTTTATAACTGTTGTATTGAAGTGTTAGTTTGAAATACTTAGCAACCAATATCCTAATTGTATTCATAATCAAAAGTAGTCTAGCCCGGCGTCCTGGTACAATTTGACCTACTTTTCTCTGATAGGTCGCTATAAATAGATCTGGCCTCTGATTGGCTGCTATAATTAGATCCCCCACCCCTAACCCCCTCCCCTCCCTCCGCTCTGATTACAAAATCTCCACCAGTTGATTACGAAATTTCCCCCGCTGATTACGAAATCTCCTGCGTTGATTACGAAATTTCCTCCCCTTAACCCCGTCTCCTACAACCCCCTCCCCCCTACAGTCCCCGGACATTTTGGTTCTTGATGATTAATTATTGTTAATTGATGATTTCTAATTAATTATTGTTAATTGATGATTAATTATTAATTATCGGGATGGACTATGGAGTTTATTTATTTATTTGGGGAACATACATCTTGTTTATTTGGATGGGAAATGTAGCTCTCCCCCAGCGACGAAGCACTCGCAATGAATGGCTTATATTGAATGACAGGGTCTGCAGGGACTTCCCTTTCACTAGCGTAGAGCGCTACCTTGAATTACGAAATCACAAGGTCGGGGGAAATCCAACGCTGTGTCTTTCAAGCCCCCACCCCACCCCCTTTACCTTGTCAGTGTTTGGGGAAACCCAGGCGCGGTGTCATTCAACCCCCCACCCCACCCTTTACCTTGACTCTGCGAGTTTAAGGAAAGTACCGTTATCTAGCATTTATTTTTCAACAGCTGTCGCGTGAGGAAGTGCGCTAAGATTGATGAATGGTTACCCCCAGATACTCAATACATTTTAGCGTCCTAAATCCTTTGGCGAGATGCGTACCAGCATTTGCTCTGAGGTAGTATAGAAAATCCCCACCCGAGCGCGACCAAAAATAATTACGACAAGATTTGAACATCGAACCCCTGCGCTGTAAATAAAATCACCACACTTCACACGAGCGGGAGGGGGCCGCTATCCCCACCACAAAAGTCTACTAAAATTGATTGTTTGGTATCGACCGTCGACATGCGTGGATGTCTGTCACAGGTTGACCAGCTTTTTCTAGCCCAGGTAGAAAGTGTACCCGCATTTGTGTCTATCACTTTGTCAGCGGACGCCATAGACCATGCGATGCATTGTAACGGTAGATTGCTACCCATGGACCTAGTCTTTTTTGACAAAAACCACTTAAACAACAAATAAATTTAATGTCCGCTGAAATAATATATTCATAAGTAATAGCAAATACAATTTTAATGCTCGAACCGATAATACACACACTAACAAATTAGCCATTTAAACCGCAAGCCAAAATTATAGGAAGTGCACACACATTTTGTAAGGAGGGAGAATGGAAAACCTCCCTAAATACGTTCGAGGAATCTATAATATTTATTAGCGTTCTAAGGGAACTTTCTGCGGGATCAAACCCCGGCCTGTTTCTAAAATGATGTGATCCGTCGCCCCATGCCAAATAACCTTGTTGTGTTTCAGCTCACGCCATGAAAAGAATACGGGATTCGGACCAGGGACTTTTGGCGCAACAAAAATAATTATCACACACGATAGAGTTTTGTCTCCTCGAGATTTTCATGCCATCTTTTATCGGAAAAGTAACTGTGAGAGCTTTAAATGAGCTGACAGCTATTTAGGACAATCATACTGTCTCTTAAAGCTTGTCATGCTATCTCTTAGGCGGGCTGGAACTACCTGCCAGTTTGTAATATGCAAGAGTGAAATAAGTGCTGATTTGCAGGACAACAGCAAACTATATAGCTAATTGTCTAGAATTAAACAAGTAGGTGTGCACAGTTTCTTACTACCCGTTTGGTGGTAGTAGGGATGAGTAAGGATCAAGTGTACACGCATTTGTGTGAAAAAAGCGAGAAAGTATGTATATTTGTGCGGCGTGAGAAAATAAATCTCAGTACACCGGGCAGTACTGATGCCTTAGACTATGCGACCATTGAACAATGCACCCCGAATTTGCGAGAGTGAAAAAAAGTTTAGCATGCACTTTCTGACTGATTTGCACCCCACATTTGCGCGAGTGAAGGGCGTTGCGGAGCGAAAAGGTGTTCCAGTATTTGCTAGGCTTGAAGCCACTTAAACAAAAAAAAGATTTTAAAATATTCATTAAATGTTTGAAAATATATTCGTTGACATAATATTAAAAAATTACCCGCTTAAAACAACAAAAGAAATTTATGATGTAATAATATAAATTTACAAAAATTCACAAGTATGGGGGACCTTGAAATTATTTTAAATATGCTGTAACGCTTTAAATATCTAAGTCAAAATAATGGGGCATCAGCATTTGCGAGAGTGAAAAAAGATTTGTGTATCCGCACTTGCATGGCAGAGCTTCTACCCGCCACGTCCGTCCTCGTTGACACCTGGGAAGATTCTGAAACATAACGGGACTTACAGACACCGGCCTCCTTTCGCGCCTGCACAGCTGTGAATTTCACAATCACCTCCTTCAATGCGGCACGCCCTTTGATGTGCCTATAAATAGCCCTTGAAATCATTCCAGCCGGTCATTTAATTTTGTGATTGATCACGATAAACATCAAAATGAGCTTCGAAGCGTTGGAAGATTGGTTCAATACAGGTATGTTTTAAAATCATTTTGTATATTTTAATCGTTACTATTTTGCTTTTTTATGTCTTTGTTGTAAAGCGGCATTTGTTCCTTTGACAGAGTGTCAAGAAAACCCTCCCCCGACACCCACATTAGAGGTAGAGTCGGACAGTGCGAACCCGCTCGAGTTTTTTAACGATAATGGGGTTTGTACGGCGGATGGCGGCTCGTCTATGGGTAAATAAAATCCTGTTTTTTTAGATTTGAGCATGGTTGGGGGTGTAGTTTTTTCTCACGATAGTAATTAATATGTATTTATTTAATTTCAGATTACTGGGACCCGTACGGGCTGGATGAGGGGCTACTTGAGAATGTGGCATTAGGAGCGCCCGGAGCTGTGAATGAAGCCGCCACCTGCCTCGCGACGCCTAGCGTCAATTGTACTACGCCCATTCTCGAACAGTGGCCCTCTGCAAATTCTCTCCCCGATGTTTGGGCTGAATTGGACGCGATGATATGTAAGTTTGTCATTATATAATTTAGTACACACTTAGCTTGTTTTGGCAAAACCTTTCTTCCTCCCCCCGGCCCAAACCACTGTTGTTTAACTCGCACCCGCTAGATGGCATTAAAAGGCACATAGCGAGCAAGCAAGCCTTTCTGCTCCCTCTCTCTCGCCACCAAATACTAGAGAAGGAAGGATCTGTCACCAAAGTAATCTTACGCTGTTGGTACGGGGGACACGTTTGGTTTTGTAAATTATCAGACAACGCTGGGAAAATAATAATTGCCGTTTTAGTCGGTATTGGTCCTGGGTTCGTTTCCCTGTATGCTTGAAAATGTATGTTTAACTCTTCATAAACCGGAGGGGCCATTGTTACTGTATTATTACAAACACTTTAAGAATGTTGCGGTGTTATAAATACCAAAATTAGTCTGAAATTGTGGCAGCATTTAAAGAGAAAAATTACGCGTATATTTGTATACAGATTTAAATGGTATTAAAATATATACATGCATAATAATTAACCAGGGAAATATATAATTTTTTTAGTCGTGTCCCTATTGAACTAGGGGTGCAGGGCTCGATTCCCTGACGAAGTTGAAAATGTATGTTTAACCATTCATAAACCGGAGGGGCCATTGTTACTGTATTATAACAAACACTTTAAGAATGTTGCGGTGTTATAAATACCAAAATTAGTCTGAAATTGTGGCAGCATTTAAAGAGAAAAATTACGCGTATATTTGTATACAGATTTTAAATGGTATTAAAATATATACATGCATAATAATTAACCAGGGAAATTATATAATTTTTTTTAGTCGTGTCCCTATTGAACTAGGGGTGCAGGGCTCGATTCCCTGACGAAGTTGAAAATGTATGTTTAACCATTCATAAACCGGAGGGGCCATTGTTACTGTATTATAACAAACACTTTAAGAATGTTGCGGTGTTATAAATACCAAAATTAGTCTGAAATTGTGGCAGCATTTAAAGAGAAAAATTACGCGTATATTTGGAACAATTATTGTTAAAGTGTTTACTTTGACATGTGCTTGTGTGTTATAGTTCAACTGGAGAGTGAAAATGGCAGTGCCGTCCTCTCGCAGCCACCGGCCACGACACCCCTTCACCCAGCCGCGGGAGCACCGCCTCCGAGCCCGGGAGAAGGTGTTCGACCCCCAGCTGCGGCGGTGCAGACGGGTTCCCCGCAACCCGTGGCTGTGCTAGCAGGGCCATCATCAGCACCCCAGACGGGAATTAGTGGTCCGGTAAACCAGGTAGGTGGAGCTTTGAACCAAGGCCTCCCTCTTCGTATCGTCGAAGAGAGAATTAAGCAGTTGAGGCGTTTCTTTTATACCGGTAGAGAAGTTACCGTACATCTTGGTGCTCCAGCAAGCGATCGTGACGCATTAAGCTGGCTTGAAGAACAAATTACTAATTTGCTCAACCGGTTTGCAGGACCATGGTGTCAGTAGCGAAGACCATGTAGGCTTACGTTTAAATAGCACGGACTCGACGTTGAACCCTGTGTACGTCTCTTTTAGACGAGCAGATCAGTTAGACGCTCGAGCCGTGCTTGATAACGTAAGTCGCGTGTTGCAGAGTAATAGTTTGTTTTTGAGTACAGCACCATTGTACGTTAAACTCTGCCATTTTAAGGAGCCTCGCGGGAGTGCACGTTATTGTGATAAACTCTCTCCCGCTAGCACATATAGCCGTAAAAACCATGGAATAATTACTATTCAAAATGGTGACACACTTTGTCTTGCCCGTGCATTAGTTGTTGCCAAGGCTGTATGTGATAATAAAAGAGAACCAGGATGTATGGATGTGAACACCTTTAAACAGATCAAAATAGGTCGTCCTATTCAAAAACTCAAAGCAGAGGAACTATGCCATAATGCCCGTGTGAATCTTTTGAAAGGTGGTGGATTGACTGAGCTGAAACAATTTCAAACATACCTCTCCGAATACAAAATCACGGTGTTCAGGGAACGTCGCGGAAGACAAGTCCTATATGAGGGGGCTGCTCCCGCCGACCATTCCTTTAAGGGCAACCTTGATTTGTATTTTCACGACGATAAGCAAAACCATTTTGACGTCATAACATCCTTGACAGCCGCCTTTAAGTGCTCGTACTTTTGCCGCGAGTGCCGTGTGCCATTTGATCATAAGAACGAGCACAAATGCGAGTCCGCGTGTAAAAAGTGCTACACTAAAGTGGTTTGTAGTGGAGGTCCATCTGTGGTCTGTAAAGATTGCGGGCGTTGGTTCACAAACCAGACATGTTTTGATAACCATAAACGTCCCGGTTTTTGCAGAGGTCACAGGTCGGTCTGTGATGTCAAAAAGGCTTGTGAGGTATGTGGGCAATTTTTCAGTTTGGAAAGATCAAATTATTCACATAGGTGTTATGAGACTTTTTGTAGAGTATGTGATTCATATCGTCCTTTTGGGCATTTCTGTTATATGAAGCAAGCCCCGTCCAAGCCGTCACTGGAAAAGAGTAATTTCATGTTTGTATTCTATGATTTTGAATGCAGACAAGAAACTCTTCTTAAAGGTGCGGTAAACACGTACTTGCACGAACCTAACCTATGTGTCGTGCAGACATGTTGCAAGGCCTGCCTTCATATAGATGCAAATGACAATCATTGCACCGATTGCGGGGGCGATAGGACTCGCATATTCGGGGGTGATACCACAATGGCCCAATTTTTCGGATTTATAGAACAAATTAAAGCTTCAAAATTTAAGGATATCACCCTCCTTGCTCAAAATTCAAAAGGGTATGATGGGAATTTTATTTTAAAATATATGATGGAGGTAAAAAAATGGACTCCAGACCTTATAATGAACGGTGGGAAAATCATGTCCATGCGTTACGGCCCGCTCCACTTTATTGACTCGCTGAACTTTCTCCCCATGTCGTTGTCCAAGATGCCCAAGACATTCGGCCTGGACGAGTCTTTGGCCAAGGGACATTTCCCCCATTTTTTCAATAAAAAAGAAAACGCGGGGTATAGGGGTCCCTTGCCGCCAAAGGAGGATTACGGCATCGGGGAGATGTCAGTTGAGGGAAAGGAGCACTTTGAGAAGTGGTATGACGCGTTGGTCAAAGAAAATTATGTCTTTGATTTTAACCGCGAGTTGGAACTGTATTGCGTGAAAGACGTAGAGATCCTACGGAAGGCCTGCCTAAAGTTTAGAGATATGCTTATTGAAAAAGCAAAGGTGGATCCTTTCAGGGAGGCGTGTACTATCGCTGGAGCGGCCATGTTGGTTTACCGCCGTAGTCATCTTAAGGAGAATACTATCGGTATTATCCCTAACGGTGGCTACCGGTGCGCAGACCAACAGTCGCACATAGCTGTACAATGGCTCTGCTGGGAGGCCCATCAACGCGGTGTCTCTATTCTTCATGCGGGTAACGGCCGTGAGGAATATGTGTTAGGGCGACGTGTAGACGGCGTTGTTAAAGCTGGAGATACCACCACCGTCTTTCAGTTTTGGGGTTGTTATTGGCACGGGTGCCCTCTCTGTTATCCGGGCAGGACCACCCCTATCAAAAACAGCCCCCACGAGACCATGGAGACGCGCTATGAAGCGACCATGGCTTGTGTTGAAAAGTTTAAGAATGCCGGCTACACGGTCGTAGAGATGTGGGAGTGTACGTTTAATGCGATGAAACGCACAGACAAGGACTTGAAACAATTTGTACTCCGGCACGAGGTGTATACCAAGGAGCCCCTCAGTCCCAGGGACGCATTCTTTGGCGGGCGTACAAATTGTATCAAACTCTTCCACGAAGCAGACCTTTCTTGTGGAGAGAAGATCAAGTACTTGGATGTGTGTTCGTTGTATCCGTACGTTTGCAAGTACAAAAAATACCCCATCGGCCACCCCAAAATTCACTTGGAACCAAATTGTCCCGCTATAGATAAAGTAGAAGGCATAGCCAAAGTTACAGTGACGCCTCCGCGGGATTTATTCATGCCCGTATTACCTACACGGATGCACGACAAGTTAATGTTCATCTTGTGCAGGAAATGCGGGGAGGAGAAAAACCAAGGCGCGTGTCAGCACAACGACAAAAAAGATCGCTGGTTGACAGGTGTCTGGGTGATTGACGAGATCCGGAAAGCCGTTGAGAAAGGCTACACCGTTGAAGCCGTACACGAAGTGTGGGAGTACAATGTATCTGTTTACGACCGTCAGACACGTTCTGGCGGCTTGTTTCACGGCTACATTGATACTTTTTTGAAAATCAAACAAGAAGCCAGCGGATGGCCAGAGTGGTGTACCTCACAAGATGAGAAGTTAGCTTACATTCAAAATTATGAGGAAAGGGAGGGGGTAAAACTCGATTTCGGCTCTGTTTGTAAAAACCCTGGTCTCCGCACTCTGGCTAAACTGTTTTTAAATTCGCTATGGGGAAAGTTTGGGCAAAGACCCGATTTACCACACGTAGCCGTTGTCAACGACTATCAGGGCATTCACAAGTACCTAACGGATCCGTACATCACCGTGGACAGCGTCATTGATGTAAATGATGAGGTTATGTTCCTCAATTACAAGGATGCGCGTGACGCGTTGCGCCCTAACCCTAACACGAGTGTGGCGGTGGCGTGCTACACGACTGCTATGGCTAGGTTGCACTTATACAGCATCCTTGAAAAATTGGGGGACCGCGTTTTGTATCATGATACAGATAGCGTTCTATTCACGGAACGCCCCGGCGATTGGAGTCCACCGACCGGAGACTTTTTAGGTGACCTCACTGACGAACTTCAAGATTACGGTCCGGGAAGCTACATTAGCGCCTTTGTATCTGGCGGTCCCAAGAATTACGCGTACCGAGTTTGCGTTGGTGGCGACCCTGCCAAAACAAAAACGGTATGCAAGGTTCGCGGTATCACCCTAAACTATGGCAACCGGAACGACGTTAATTTTGACGTTTTGAAAGCGATGGTCACCGAACAGGCCGCGGAAAGATACATACAGATACCGCACAAAATTGTAAGAAAAGGTCTTGCGACTGTATGTACCGTTTCGCAGAATAAAGTCTACCGGCCTGTGTACACCAAACGGCGGATAACAGCTGATTATAATACGTTGCCGTTTGGGTATCAGAGTCCTTGTAAACGCGTTCGCCACAACTAAAAGGTGATCATTTAGACGGGCTGAATAATCATCTTTTTTAGTCTTTCACTCTAGACAGTTCCACTGACATACCATTTTTCAAAGATTTGAAAATTTTTTTTTCATATTTTTTTCTGCATGAAAACAAGCATATTTTTTTTTATTTATTTTATGCAGCCGGGATACTTTTTTTATATTTTTTTTATCCGCCAGTATAAATCTCCACCTACCTGGTTGTATCTAGTCAAATAAAATTAGTTGTTTGTATATATTTTAATTCTAGTCAAATTTGTTTGTATATATATTTTAAATTCTAATCAAATTTGAAACCATATGTTAAAATACTTTTTAAACTGGACTTTATAAAATTAGTACCGAGGCCACTATTCCCGCTACGAGCTCAAGAAATTGATTATTGTTTCCATAATATATATATATATTTTTGTAAATAAATATTCCACGTATACTTTTTTATCGTATGAGATATACTTGTAAAAAAAACACTTTGATTTGTGTAAATAAATATCCCAAGTATACGTTTCATGGTATGAGATATATTTGTAATTAAATATTCCAAGTATACTTTTCATAGTGTGAGATATATTTGTAAAAACTTTGATTTGTGTAAATATTCCAAGTATACTTTTCACGGTGTGAGATATATTTGTAAAAAGACTTATTTGTATAGATAAATATTTCAAGTATACTTTTCGATTTGTGAGATATATTTGTAAAAACTTTGATTTGTGTAAATAAATATTTTTCAAAGTATACTTTTCATGGTGTGAGATATATTTGTAAAAACTTTGATTTGTGTAAATAAATATTTTTCAAAGTATACTTTTCATGGTGTGAGATATATTTGTAAAAACTATGATTTGTGTAAATAAATATTTTTCATGGTGTGAGATATATTTGTAAAAACTTTGATCTGTGTAAATAATTGTGTGAAATAAAATTTGTAAAAACAATGATTTGTGTAATTAAATATTATATAAACTGTTATGTTTGTGTTTTAACGTCTACACCCCCACCCTTCTATCCTATAAATACAAGTTCATTTAGCTTATAAGCTCAGTCTTAAACATTATGGACAAGTTGAAACATCCATTTTCAGCCATCATCAGCGGTCCTTCAGGCTGTGGAAAGTCCCATTTTGTAGCCGACTTTATCCGTCACCTGGACACAATGTGTGACGTTAAATTTGATAAAATCACCTGGTATTATGCTTTATGGCAACCGGGATTCGAACAAGACGGGTCTGTCATATTCTGTAAGGGTTTACCGGAAATGGATGACACATGTGATGACTCTCCTCCACACCTGATTATCCTGGACGATCTGATGCGTGAAGCCAACGAGGTGGTCGTCGATCTTTTCACCAAAGGATGCCACCATCAAAATATTAGCGTCATGTACCTTACGCAAAATATATTCCACCAGGGCAAGGGCCAAAGAGACATTTCCTTAAACGCGCATTATATTGTGCTTTTTAAAAATCCCAGGGATAAAGCTCAGATTCAACACTTTGCACGTCAAGTGTGTCCTGAAAACCCCCGTATTTTACAGGAGGCTTACGCTGACGCTACAAGTACTCCCCACGGGTATCTATTGTTAGATTTTAAACAAGGTACACCCGAATGGTTTAGATATAGAACCCGCACAAATGTCGGGTGCTGCGTGTACCTACCACGCAAAAGCTATAAAAACACCGACACGTCCCAATTACATATCATTTCATAACCATGAGTCCCAAAGTGCTGAAGCAAGCCCCGCTGTTGCGTGCGATGCATCGCATGAACCCACAGCAACGTGTAGCCTTGTTGAAAACGGCCGACAAGAAACTGATTGACTCTGTTTGCGAGTGTGCCTACAACACTTTAAAAGGGCGGGTGCCATTGAAAAAGGCGCAGAAGACAAAGTTACGTGCTCACAAGCAGGTGTTGCGCAAGCTGGTCAAACGAGGAGAGTGCTGGAAGAAGAAGAGACGACTGCTCGTTCAGAAAGGAGGAGCGTTCCTGCCCTTACTTTTAGCCCCATTAATCAGTGGTGTCCTCGGTTCCTTATTCAACAAGTAGACGATGGAACACACGAAAAAAATGATATTGGTGTCCCCGGAAACATTACACCGTTACGAGCAACACCACCAACAAGCGGCATCTGCCACAAATCTAGTGGTCTCCGAGCTGGACAAGGAAATGGAAAAAATCCTCGCTTCAAAACTTGACGACAAGTCTAAATGGACTTTATACCAACAAGTGCTGCAGCGCTATCTACACTTTAGTCAACAACCTCCACCGCCTGAAAATATCACCGCGACCGCCCCCGTACTTCCCATCACGGCTGTACTCAATACTGTACCAGTACAGGCACGTAAAAAAGCCGAGCTTTTACTAGAACATATTAATTCCAGGGGCGGTATCTCTTGGGACGAAGATGGGGAAGTGAGTATTCACGATACACCTCTCCGTGGATCTAACATTGTGGATTTAGTCAACGATCTGGTCAGAGCAAGAAGACACAGCGAGCCGACGGGGTGGCGAGAGTTTCTCACGGCGCTTCAAAAAATAAACATCCCGAAAGAATTTATTGTAAATCCGAAACGTTTGGCGCCCATTAGAGATCCGACGCCCGTACCTCAACCACTTACACCGTCGCAACGCCCTAAGAAGAAGAAACTGAAAAGGGTGGACGAAAACAGGTGGTTGCCGTTCAGAGCTTAATGCCCCGTTTAGCCGACATCTACTACGACCCTTCTCATCCTGCTGGGTTTGCAGGGGCGGCGTCGCTCATAAAGGCGTCCAAGAAAGATCCCGACAAAGTACGAAAATGGCTTCGTGCGCAGGACGCTTATACCCTCCACAAGCCGGTGATAAAAAAGTTTCCACGCAACAAGTACGTGGTGTCAAACATTGACGATCTCTGGCAAGCTGATCTCAACGATATGCGAAGTCTCGGAAAATACAACGACGGTGCGGTGTACTTGCTCACCATCATCGACGTGTTTAGCAAGATGGCCTGGGCGAGGACGCTTCCATCCAAGACGGGGAGCGTCGTGAGAGACGCCTTTCAGGACATTTTCAAGCAAAGCGGGCGTAAACCTCTAAGTTTACAGACGGACAAG
The DNA here is from genome assembly GCA_033556935.1 of Timema podura. Classification (NCBI taxonomy): domain Eukaryota; kingdom Metazoa; phylum Arthropoda; class Insecta; order Phasmatodea; family Timematidae; genus Timema; species Timema podura. Next base: position 60,007,355 of record JAVRXN010000008.1, read on the forward strand.
GGGACAGAGTTCACGGCACGTCTAGTCCGGAAATTTCTCAAGCAAGAAGGCGTGCATTACTACACCACTCATAATCCAGACGTGAAGGCAAGCATCGTGGAACGATTCAATAGAACTCTGAAAGGACGCATGTGGCGCTACTTTACCAAAAATAACACGTATCGCTACGTGGACGTCCTCCAAGATCTAGTCGACGCTTACAACGGCGCAAAACATTCCAGTATCAAGATGGCGCCTGCCGACGTTTCAGAAACCAACGTGCTTCAAGTCAGAGATAATCTGTACGGCAAACGGGGCCCAAGATCGAATAGTAAGCCAAAACTCAAAGTCGGTGACACGGTGCGTATTAGCAAATCCAAAATGCTGTTTGAAAAGGGTTACGAAAGTAATTGGAGCGAAGAAATTTTCAAAGTCAGCAGCGTCGTGTTGAGGCAACCAGTCGTCTACAGAGTGACCGATCTTGACGGCGAGGAGGTGGAGGGAACGTTTTACGAACCCGAATTGCAACGCGTACGTCTTCCCGAAACTTTTAAAGTTGATAAAATACTACGTGTCAAGGGTAAAGGTGCCAGAAAGAAAGTGTACGTGCAGTGGAAAGGTTACCCCGCCAAGTTTAATTCTTGGATTCCTGCCAGTTACGTCAGCGCCCTACCATGAAGGACCAGTTTTACCTCACCTTGCCGAGCGATAGCTCTATGGGATATTTCCCGAAAAATACCCTCACGAGTTTCACCACGCAACTACCCTACCGTCTTACACTCGACGGCCAGTGGGAAGTAGCTCTCGCCGAATTCCAATATCCGTGTTCTTTCACCACCGTACCCGAGGGCAGAAACATTGTATGGTACAACTGGGTTGACGCTAACGGTGTGGAACAAATATTCAAGGATCACATCCCGCCTGGAAACTATAGCACTATCCAAGAAATGGTCAAAGCCCTAAACGAAATAGAGGCGTTTAAACGGGATTCTGGAGTTGTATTCAAGTACACAAGCACCAACAAAAAAGTGGACGTTGTTTCTTCTTCACCAAATGTACAGCTGCTGGAGCTATCTAATCAACTAAGTCTACAGCTCGGTTTCGATCCTAATACTAATCTGATCAAAGTCCCAAAGTCACCGTACGCCGCCAACATTCTACTAGGCTTGCCCTCGCAAATGTACGTCTACACGGATATCATCGATCCTCAGCCCGTGGGTGACATTGTGGCACCGCTTTTACGTATCGTCGGTATCAACAACGCAAACTATCTCTACGGCATACATAAGACAGTTAGCTACGATCCGATGCACTACGTGCCTGTACTTAGAAGAGAAATTGAAAGCCTGGAAATCAATATAAGGACCGACACTGGTGAACCTGTACCATTCGAGTTTGGAAAAGTGTGCGTGAAACTTCATTTTCGACGCCGCTCAACATGAACTGTCCTTACCAAAGATACTACGTCAACCAGGCTGGAACGGGAATATCTTCGATCTACCACGGTGTTCCCTATCAACGTGGGCATGGAATAGGAAGTTTTTTCAGCGGCCTATTCAAGAGCGTCGTACCTTTGCTGAGAAGCGGCGCTAAAGCCATAGGAAAACAAGCCCTTCATACGGGTATCGACGTGCTCTCCGACGTCGCCAATCAGCGTCGTCCTTTCAAAGAGGCTCTACGGCATCGTGTCGGCGAGGCTGGAACAAACCTGAAACGCAAGGCGGAGCAGAAGATCGGCACACTGATGACCGGCTCAGGCTATAAAGGGCGTCGTAAGAAGCACCGGCGTCAGTCTTCAGCCGTTACCCGACGTAAAAAGGTCAAGAAAGAAGCTGTAGATATTTTCAGTTGAAATGTCGTTTCTACACCCCCAGTCCTGCGAGTGTGCCAGCAGTGAACTCGATCTATTTTCAGTCCCACCCACGCAAACCAGTCTCGAAAGCGGACAATGGATCCAGTACAAACCTGTCTCTTCACTCACCGATGATTCACCCATAGAATTTACCGTTACCGGTCAAGGCGAGTTCTATATCGATCTTTCACAGACTATGCTCTATCTCAGGGCGGCCATCGTGAAACCCGACGGTGGCTCTTTCACAGAGGTGGACCAAATCGCTCCCGTCAACAACTGGTTGCATTCGCTATTCACACAGGTGGATGTGTTTTTAAACCAAAAACTAGTCTCACCGCCCAGCAACACGTATGCTTATAGATCGTACATTGAAACGCTGCTCAATTACAACGGTGAAGCTAAAAGAACACATTTGACTTGCGGTCTCTGGTTCGCAGACAGCCCCGGAACCTTTGAGGAGACTAACGCAGGCAACAAAGGATTTGAGGCCCGTCGCAGTCTAACAGCCAAAAGTAAGACGGTGGATCTTTTGGGTTATCTACACGGTGATGTATTTAACCAAGAGAAATACCTTTTGAACGGCACCGAACTCAGAGTCAAGTTGGTCCGTTCCAGAGACGGGTTCAGTCTTATGGCCGTCCCTGAACTCCCACACTATAAGGTTCACATCGCTGAAGCAGGCCTTCTAGTGCGACGTGTCAAAGTAGCACCTTCTATACTGTTGGCACATGCCAAGGCATTAAACGTCAGTCCCGCAAAGTATCCCATCACCCGCGTGGAAGTAAAAACACTCACTATTCCTACGGGTGTACAAGGAAAATCGCTGGACAACGTATTCACCGGACAACTACCCAAACGATGCATCGTGGGCTTTGTATCAAACGCAGCGTTCAACGGAGACGCCACCAAGAACCCGTTCAACTTCCAAACCTACGGCATGAACCATTTCTCGCTGTACGTGGACGGAGAACAAGTGCCGTCGAAACCGTTACAGCCCGATTTTTCAAACGGCAACTATGTCATGTCCTACCACACACTGTTTTCTGGAACGGGTATCCATTTCATGAACGAGGGTAGCGACATCACACGAGAAGCCTTCCCTAAGGGATATCATCTAATGGCTTTCGATCTCACACCTAATCTGTCAGCTCACATGACATCACATTGGAATTTGACGAGGCACGGCTCTCTGAGCATCGAAGTGAGCTTCACCAGAGCTCTCACCGAAACCGTCAACTGTATCGTGTACGGGAGTTTGCCAACATCATCACCATCGACAAGGACAGAAACGTCGTGACCGATTATGGGAGTTAATATAAACGGCTTCCCGCCCCTTACACATGTCATTTAAATCATGGACGTCATTGTGGATTTCCAGAGCTTCATCGACGACAGCAAGCAGTTTATCGTCAAGGAATTGAGTGTTTTATCTGTATGCGGAACATTACTTCAACATTGGGTGTTAAAGCCCCCCTTCGCTATAGAGGAACTTTCACCGGCTGCCAAAAAGAAAGCCGACTATATCGTCAACAAACTGCACGGTATTCCCTGGGATAGCGGTGATGTGGATTACAGCCTGCTCGAATCCCTCATCTCCCGCGCCACAGCACGTGCAGAAACCGTCTACGTCAAGGGAGCAGAAAAGAAAAAGTTTCTAGTCAAATACACGCCTACGCCCGTCGTAGATCTGTACGACAGAGGTTGTTCGTCTTTGAAAACACTTAAATTGGGTCGCACCATGTGCATGGCACATAGTTCTGTTTGGAGTTTCTGTTCGGCCTCCATCGTTTGGGGACTTCGAGACTGGATGATTGAAGATGGACACGCACACCATAAGACGTGCGCTGAAAACAAGCCCGTGGTTCCGTTCTGTACGGTCGGGTGTTTTCCCTGCTGATCAACTACCGCAAGAATAGCGCGACCTGCAGCTCTCGTCATCAACACGGATCCACATACCAAGCCTGGGACGCATTGGGTCGCCATCTTTATCGACAAGAACGGCGTGGGAGAATATTTTGACAGTTATGGATTTCCGCCGCGTATAAAGTCGCATCTGGCATTTATACGAAAAAACACTTCCCGCACGTCTCATAGCACGCTACAACTTCAAAGCATAGCCTCGGACGTTTGCGGCCATTACTGTCTCATGTACCTTCTCTATCGCGCCCAGAACATTCCGATGAAAACTTTCCTAGCCCTATTCTCACCCACCAATCATACAGGCAACGACGCTAAGGTGGTGAGATATTACAACACATTTTTCAAGAAGCTAGGCTCCTGCCGCCCCTCAAGAGGCTGCGTACAATCAGCGTGCGCCTATAAAAGGGGCGTCACGGCGGCGTGCCGTCCATAACCGTGACAGTCGTCGAAGCGATGGAAGGTCAAGACGTTTGCGCCCGCAAAGCAAAGCCGGTGAAGCCGCTCGCCATCACCAGTATTTTCAACACTCTGTTTCCGCTGGACGAAGTCGACGCCAAGCGAGTCATCGTCGGCATGAGCGTCAAGAACAACTTTACGCCCTATGTCCAGCTAGAAAAATGTGGAGGGAATTGTGCGGTGTTTAACCGTACAGAGTGGCAAGAACTGGGCAGCTACAAGTCGGTCATATCAAAGTTTTTCAGCAACACGCAACCTCCTCAGAAGATTAGTCTGACTAATCATGAAATCTCTTTGCGACGCATGTGCGGTGACCGTATGGTCGTCATCAGCGAGAAACAAGACGCAGGACTCAAACGGGTCGCCTATCTAGCACCTAGCTGGGCACGTCTTTGCGAGGTGTGGGACCTCATCGACGTCGCCGTCGAACGCCGGGATATGTGGTCGACACCCGTCGCACGCTATTGCAACGATTTGATCGACACGCTCGTCGTAGATGTATGCGACACGCTTACAGAATCAGTGGATGTCATCGATCTCGAGCAGCCTACTGTGGAAACGCACATCAGAAACCTGGATCTTATCAGTGCTACCTACTATACACGCCAAGTCGTCGGTTTGGACTATTACATGCTGGATTGTGAACTAAAAACAATTTTACTAACGCATCTAAAAGACACTGTAGAAAAACGTATGAACGAATATATGCGTCATTCTTGTAAAAGTGTATAATATGTATGTAAAACCTTTAATGTATAATAAATGTATGTTTTGTAATATCGTGTTTTATTCAACCAAAAAAAAACCTATCTGTTCCTTACACGTAGATACGAGTCTCGACTTGTTGGGCTAGCAAACATGAACAGGGTCAATTACCTCGAGGTTTTGAGGTCCCAATCTATTCTTGTCTCGACTTGTCTTGTCAACCCGTCAAACTGACGCCAGTCACCAGGGAAAACCCATTACCAAATAGGGGTGGGGGACATTATTCAAGGTCATGTTGCAACACCAGGAAAACCCATTGCCCGGGTCAATGACCTCAATTCTTGTCTCAACACGTTTTGTCGATCCAGCGACGGGTCTCGATGACGTCACCGGGTGATGGTGGCGAGAGGAGAGGGGGGAGGGGGAAAGTGCGCAACCGTTCTGCGCAGTGGTCACTACTCGGTGAGCGGCCGACCAGAAAAGTTGCCCTCCATTCTACGCAGGACAGTCGTAGCGAGAGGTTCGTGCAGAGACGTATGCTCACCATCCAAATAAAATATACTCCAATGTCCTTCCCCCATAACCCATATATGAATATTTAATTAACAATCATTAATAATTAAGAAAAAAAGACCCACACAAGTACCAACATGTTCAAGGTGTGGTGGGGTTGTAGGGGATGGGGGTTGTAGGGGAGGGGGTTGTAGGGGGAGGGGGGGTTGTAGGAGAAGGGGTTAAGGGGAGGAAATTTCGTAATCAACGCAGGAGATTTCGTAATCAGCGGGGGAAATTTCGTAATCAACTGGTGGAGATTTTGTAATCAGAGCGGAGGGAGGGGAGGGGAGGGGGTTAGGGGTGGGGGATCTAATTATAGCAGCCAATCAGAGGCCAGATCTATTTATAGCGACCTATCAGAGAAAAGTAGGTCAAATTGTACCAGGACGCCGGGCTAGACTACTATCAAAGTTGTTTAAATTTAAATGTAAGCTTATTTGTGTGTTTGGACGAACAGAGTTTTTCTTTACATACATTTATTTTGTTCCTTGAAAGTGACTTTGAAGCTAATGTTCTTTTAATGTTATTTATGTTTTAACTACTTTCTCTCTCTGTTTGTTACTTTATTATTTTTCCTCTATTTACCCTCCCCCTATTTATTTTTATTTTTTGTTTGTAACACTTACGTACTTTGATATATTTTGTTGTTCTTTCTTTTAAAAAAAAGCTCACCTTAGAAATTTTGACTAAAATAACATGAAATAAGGCTCTTTTACTTTTTTAATTTATTTTTCTTGAAAACTTACCTTTTTTTAATTTATTTTTCTTGAAAACTTACCTTACCTCCCCATCATGTATCACCACCTTTCTTGGCTATACAATAATTACGTTAATGGGGTAGGGATGATTGAAAACACACTTTATATACCAGGATCGGATTCGAACACTGGCCTCCCCGCCATTGAAAAACCAGACTAAATTAGGTTGACACTTAGACCGCGTAGCGGCTGCTAATAAACGTCAAAACTGAATTTTCACAAATTTGAACTTGTATAAAACACCTCAATACCAGAAAAATGTGAATGTATTTACTTTAGTACAGTAAAAGTCCGATAATCTGGCACCCACGGCACCCATTGGTTCAGCACACTCGATAGTCAAGCAAAAGAACACGCAGTCCTCCTGTCTCCCCTGCTTCACACCAGCGCCATTCGTCTGTCAATCTTTGTTCACAAAATTGTGTGTCTAGTTCTTTATAAAGTATTTTCTTAAACTAATAAAAGTGTTGAAACAGCTAAAGGAATAAAACGGAAACATTACATACTAACCATGACTGGTTTTTAAGTTTTTTTCCTCGTTTTTATCACAGTATACAGTTATAGTTCGATAATTCGGCACATTTGGTAATACAGCATTGTTAAAGTCCCGAGCGTGCCGGATTATTGGGAATTTAACATAGGTAAGAGGATAGATATCTTATAGAAAAATGCAACAGCATTTGTCTTGAGATAGAATGGAAAAGCCCAGCAAGATCTGTATGTATCGAATAGAGTTAGTCTGTCACTGTTCCTTGGTCAAGATAAAAGGAAAACTGTGTGCTTGTGTTGTTGAAGGTGTTGGGTAGAGTGGTCCCTTGCAGCATCCCAAACACACGACGCCCGCTGTTTCTATCTCCTGACTCTTTCTTCAGTCAGGGGTCACCTCGCATTGTGTTGTCCGCGACCTTGATACTCCTCTCATACAGCAGGGAGATGCCCGCGGGCATCCCTCGTCATGCTACAGTCGACAACAAACATTTGATCGGAGCGTGCGCTCAATACCTTTTGTTTAGTTGACCATCTGAGTTTACTGACTACCCTTCTTACTACCCGTCCGATCTATACTCATTTTAGTTATGCTAATGGGTCTTGGATGAGGAAAGAAAGAGCTAAAAACATTTGGAGTTAACCATTCTTAGTAAACATGGCCAGGATTCGAACCCCGATTCCCTTACAACTTCCTTCCCGGCTTTCTTCATCCCCATCCACCATCACAACAAATAAAACTAGATGAGCGTGACGTATAGTCCGCTTGCCCACAGATGGAAATTCGATTGTGGTAGGATATATAAAAGAAAGCGGTGCTGGTGGGTGTATCCGTACACCTAAATCATGTATTATTTGAGTACGTCCTGTTTTAAAGAAGAGGCTGGCCGAATCATCCACCCCCCCCCCCCCCCCAAAAAATTTTTTTGTGCTATTTTAACTTTCTTCTTATTAAAATAAAGCCTAGGATTTTTGCTCCAACTTTAGCATTTTTCCCTGATTAATACCTATTTTTGTCCATAATGTTTTTACTTCCCAGACTCCTACACTAGATGTATGTTTCCGACTCCCACCTTTCACAACTGTTTCTTGTTTGATTTGTACTTACGAAGAATTGAGCCCACTAAGGGGAAATATAACTTTCCAAAATTTAGTTGGTGAGCTGGACTATCCTAATATCTTTTGAAGGTTGAATAATTGTCATCAAAGTCGTCTGTTAAACATCCAAAGGACATCATAAGGGTATAAAAAAGGCAGTAAAAACAAGTATTATAAAAATAACTGTCCTTGGAATTGTTGTTTCAGTACACTATAGTGAGGCCAAAAATTTGAATTTGCTTACAGCCTTACAACAATTTAAACCCAATTTAAACTTCCTCTACTGCAATATGTTTTACTGCTTCAAAATCTATACAAATTTCAGAGGGCGCGAATGTGTTGCCGAGAGAATTGTGGTGATACAGCCTACTAAATGTTGGAACGCTCGCGTATATGTGGGTTTCCGTTTATTCGGCAACAATAAAAATACTATAGGTACCTACATACACCTCATCTTTAAGATCCGTGGATTGAAAAAATGTGGGTTAAGAACTTGGGACAGCTTTTGAAAGTCCTGTTCATATAAACCTTACCAACTCCACACAAAACTTTCAAATTGTTCCTTGGAAAAAAAAACTATAGAGCTTACGTGATCGTTCAAAAACACATTTTTCACCATTATTGGTTTCATGCCCATCAAATCTAACGCGGAATGCCTTTCCTCTGCGCTGGTAAGCAACTTAAGATGGACAGAAGAACTAGCACGTATGTTATGTTATACTCGATGAATGTCAAATCATCGTTCGTGAGAGTACAATCATATATCCCCGTATCTCAATTCTATACGAAGTATTTTTTAAAGCTTTGAAGAAATATTTTCTAAAGCTTTCCTTTTTAAAGAATTGCTCAACTTCTTTGCATTTCTCGTGGATATGTTATGTGTGGCTTTCAAGTATATAATTACTTGTCGACAGTTTTAAAAACTACATGGGATTGTACTCTAGCAGCAAGTCCCTTGTTCCACGTAGTCTTTAAGCATCATATGAAACTTTTAACTTAAGCCGTCAATCACTATCAGAGACATTCACTTCTCACTTTTCATAAATTCCATGATAATAACCTGATGAGAACGAAACGGATGTCAGTAAAAACACTAGTGTGAACATCCACTGTAAAAAATAAGGGATTTAACTCGTACAGTCATACGTCGCTCTTAAACTGGTTGGGCCCAATTCAACTGTCTCTATTTTCGTAAACTAATCCTAGGGATCCAACTTATACGCGTACAGAGAAAGAACCGTGATAATTTTTTTTTAAATAGTCTACATGAAACAAGACGAACAAAGTAAAACGTGGGGCCTCCATTTTGGCTTAAGACAATAAAATTGTATATTTTGGTCATAAAAGTTTTCGCTTTTCGGTCTAAGTTCACCATTTTGTTGTTGTGATGGACATAGTACCTCTGTTTCATCTTGAGAACCATAATAAACAAATACACAGAGAGATACATTGGGATACTAACTAAACAATTCACGCAACACATAAACATTTTATGATGGATAGTATAATAACGTACTTAATAGAAACACCGATTTTCCCAAAACAAACCTAACCTTCCTTACTTGGTTTTTCCACAGTTTCTTTCACCAGTCGCAATACATGCAAGCTAAGTAGAGAACAACAGAGCAATACATGCAAATCAAGTAGAGAGTTAATGTAGCATGCAAACTAAGTATACACTCGAGCTATGTAAAGAGTTAAGAGTATGCAATCAATACATTATGATCCGCTTCGGTGACAGCATGGTCTAAGGCACTACTCTAGCAATAGACTAGACTGCTGAATACAAGGAGATCGGGGTTTGATCCCAGTCAGGTGTACTGAGGGTAGTTCTGTCCCAAATGGTTTTCCACTATTTTTGCAAATGCGGGTACACTCCCTCTAAATTCAACCTTCCTGATCCCTAACACATTTGTGTAATTACTTCATAGGCGTATAACCCAAACGGGTAGTAAGATCCGGTGCTAAAAAATACATTACGAATTACGTATAGAGTTAACAGAGCATGCTAGTACGTGGGTACAAGCCACCCCCTCCCCTCCCCCATGGCACTCCTCACTACAAAACATGTACATGTTGATCAGACTTTGAAGCTTTTATTTGCTTAGTTTACCGCTTTGATCGCTATATATCGGTGTCATGAATATGTGGCGCGTGAAAACAGCTATTTGAGATTGTATTAGACAAATTATATTAGAAATCATTAGCTCAGCTTGAATAAATAAAGATAGTATTGTTATTTTAATTTAAAATCGAGAACCATGTGTGATTAATTATTGAAATAAATAGTATAAATAAATTAAGTGTGAATTTGGTACTCTTGGGATATGGGCTTTGTAGCTCAGCATTTTCTTTGTTTAAGAAAGACATGATCAGATCTAACAAGTTATGCTAACGTAACAATTTTAATATTAAAATCTAAACGTTACTAGCCAGTTAAATAAAACCAATCAAATATAGAAAATATACGTATTAATTTATAAAATAAATAAATTAGAAGAAATAAATTTAAATTATGGGAATTATTAATAATAGTAACATTACACTAAGCTCATGACATATATTCAAGAACTGTTGAGATTACCATGTGTAGAAAATTAAACTCTATGTTTCTACTGGAGTCTGGAGATATTTTTTTTATTTTGTCAAAAAAAAAAGGGAAGGAAAATTCCAAAAACACTTACCTTTTCTTGCTTCCCCTTCCACCCAACCTTAAGAAAATAGAAACTGAGGAGATTGTTCGCTTTCCTGTAAAAGCAATTGGTTAGTCAAACAAGAAACGGTGGGACTGTTCATTTGTGTGATCACTGATCGTGTAACATTGTCTTGTTTCTTAAAGTTCAAAAATAGTTTCTAGAAGGCAAACCTCGAATAATCGATACTCTCAAACTAAAATCCCCGTGGCGTCCCTGCCGAGGTGAAACGGTTCCTTGTGACCACAGTCGCAGAGTATATCAATCAGCGCGGGAAGTTTACCAGCAGTTTGGAGGAATCTGGTCGCTGCGTCGCATTCTTGTAAAGTAGACACGAGGTCTTGGGGTGGGTCCTGTATCCAAATAGAGGAATTGTTGCGGTGCCGCCGAAAGTTACTAAACATTTGCCAAATTTCTTCAACTTGGTGTTACATTGAAGTCTGGTTATTCTAAGATGCTGGGTATTCGATGAATGCTGCGTGGAGTAGAGTAACTATTTCCTCTTTTGGATTACTTGCAGCGAGTAAACAAAGGATTGGTGAAATATACAAACCGAAACGAGGACTTAAAGTAGGATGAACGGGAGCGTTAGCTTAGGTCTGTATTTTTACACTTTTTATATAATTTTATTTTGACAAAAATAAATAAAAATAATGCTACAGTGAATATGTTTGGTTACATTTTTGACACATGGCATCCTCAACAATTCTTTTATATTTCTAATTAACTTCCTGACATTTGAAAATAAACTTTTTAAATAATAAGACTTGAAAATAAATTGGTAATACATTTTAAACATTTTACTATACTAATTTACTTTTAAATCCTAGCTTATGTTATATCTTAACTTATATCCTTACTTACAATCTTGTTTAGAATGTTTTTAAACGACGTTAAAAATATATATAATATACAACTACCGCGTTACCCATGACAAATATAAACGAAGTGTTGGGATTACTTTGTGTAGAAAATTAAACCAAACGAATTCACTGACGGAATATTTCATTCATCTTGCTCATAAAATATGTTTTTGTTATAAAAACTGCCAATTTATTTACCTTAGCTATCGTTTATTTCCATCCCACCTTGAGTCAAAGCAACCGTTTCGTTTGCTTGCGATTGTTTCGACGTAGCGTGTATGTATTAGAATCACCCTTGAATGTAAACACACAAAGAATACTCTATAACATAGGCTCTTACTATTGAATGAATTATTATTTAAGGTATTTAACATGCACTTTCTGAACCTACAGATTATAACAGCATACGAGAATTTCTTTAAGCGAGAGCGAAAGGGACTGCCAATTTTCCCTGGAAAGGTATTATCACATACCTTCCAGTGTTCTGTTACATGCGACCGACGATTTTACTTCCCTTCCAAAGGAAGTTGTGCAACGGATTTTTTATCGCCCAAAAATATCCGTTGACCCAAGTTGGGTTTGAACCCACGGTAATCGGGCGAGCACTCTACTCCATTACCACCAAGGTCAACTGTTTAGTGAAATTTAGAGATTTTAAAATGTCACCACTAGAAAGCATTATTACGAAGGTCTGACTGAGGGGGAGACGGTCACAATATATTCTGATCATCGTTTCCTTCAAGATCGCCTATTTATTGGGAGGGGTTAGAAAGAAATAAGAAGAATCTTGGTAACCGCCAGAGAAACATTTACTAGGGCTGGAGAACACTAGCGAGCCTGGTGGAGAGAAGAATCACTTCTACCTTATAGGCTGGCGACTTCTTGACCTTTATATTCAGTCCAATTTTCGCTATGAAAGCTACTATATCTAGTTTCAAACAATAATACATCAAGTCATGTGATCTGCAGCTCTCACTTTGGATGTTTATCATTGCCTTTAAAAATAACACTAATATATCAAAATATTATTATTGTCATTTGCAAAAAAATATGTTTGCGTTCTCTAAAAGACCCTTCCTATGACAATTGGATTGAACCTCAAACGGAACTACCAGCAGATAGCTCTGTTCCCATCGTAGCAAACTTGTCAATAAATGTAAATAAGTTTAATACCTTATCATCTATTTTATTGAATCTTTCATTCCATAAAGTTTATTATATTTATTTATTTATTTATTTTAGCACCGCGTCTTACTACCCGTTCGGGTTATACGCTTAAGTACTAATTACGCTAATAGATTAGGAATTGGGAAGGTTGAATATAGAGGAAGTGAACCCGCATTTGCGTGGAGGGAGAGTGGAAAACCATTTAGGAAAAACCACCCCAGTTCACCCGACCGAGATTCGAACCTCGATCTCCCCGTCCTCGGCGGTCGAGCTCAACACACAAGCGCGTTAGCCAACTACGCCACCGAGGCGGGTAAGTTTATTATAAAAGCCATGTACTTTAACCAGTTCAACTTACTGTACAACGACCTTTGAAACAAATGCACATCATCTGATGTGTGTTTGTTAGAAATAAATGAACACTAATAGTATTTTACATCAGTTTGGATTGGCGCAGTCATGAAATGTTTACATCGAAATGCTCTTGATCATAAAATATACAGGCGAGCGCCCCAAAACTGTGCATGCCTTATGACCTTGCACCACATTACATTTAGGGTTTACGATTCATGGATCTTTTAAAATTGGCTTTCATTTGTCTTATTGCTTACTCAAAAAATGTCCTTTCTTTCGTATTTCATGCCATGAGCACAAACATAGTAGCATGTTGTAAAATCATTATTGTCATTCGTTTGAACACATGGGATATTTAACAGCTTAAACATCCACTTGTGTGGTCGTATGGTCTTAGCTGTCATACTCGCAATAGACTGATGAGGGGGGGGGGGATCATGGTTATAATCCCAGTAGGGTGTGCTGAAGCTCGTTTTCCACTCTTCCAACACGCAAATGCAAGTACACTTCATTTTGATTCACTCGTCCTAATTCCTATCCCACTAGCGTAAGTAGTTTATACATATGTGTATATTTATTATTTATCCCCCTCCCCCTCCACACGAAGTATGTGAAAGAAATAATGTGAATGTGAATTATAATGTAGGACTATATTTTCTGTAATGGGTTTTGTTCTAACAAGTTAATATTTCTCAACTCAAGCACTACTTTGTTATCATACCGTTTAAAAACTGGAACGTGGAATTAAGCAATTCTGCCGCAACGGCACGAGAGTATGTAACAATAGCTATAATAATAATAAAGCTGCGTAGTTGGTGGGTGCCGGGCTAGTGCTATTTTGTCAGCTTGGCAGGGAAAACAAAGTTAATGAAGACATTCATATGCAGATTTTCCGGTTGTCGGCGCTAAAAAGTTTTCAAGCGCGCCAGGCAACGTTGCTGCATTCAGGGTGAATAATCTCCGCGGTTAGAGGTTGAACCTTGAGCGCCGTAGGATAGGTACGTAAGTGATGGCGCCGCGCAACTTTGGAGACGTCCGCTATTTGTAGAACGCAGCGGTGTGTTTCTGTTAAGAAATGACTTGAATCTATTGTACTTGACGGGTATTCAAGGGCGTGGTTGTATCATTTTTACTGAGTGGGGAATAGCCTTAAAAGGGGCAAGAAGGGATTATATTCAACCACAAAATAGACAATACATTTTATTTTATTAACTAATGAATAGGTACAGAATATATTTTTAGAACATTTATTTATGGTTTTTTTTGGACCACACGCTACCACACGTATATGCTATATTTGCATTTAATTATGTTAGTGGAATGAAGATGATGCAAGTATCATTTATAGGAGATTTTTTCGCATTTGCATGGAGGGAGATTGGAAAATAATTTAGGAAAGCTCAGCCTTAGTACACCCGACAGGGATTTGAACCCCTACCTACTCGCAACAGGCTAACTAGACCAGCTAGACGTTTTATCCTCGTGCCCACTGATATCTACTTGGACAAACACAATAATTAGGCGAGTATATAGACGTGATACCGACTGAGTAACTTGAATTTTCTGTTATTTCAGCACACAGCTTGATTTATCGCCAGTATTAGCTGTGAACAGTTTGCACTACTGGCTCTGAATCGGGAGGCAGAATTTACATCCCGGCCGGATTCACTGCTAAGGTGGAGATTGGGATGGTTTTATATCATATGTCCATGGAGATGTTGATGCAGTTCTTACAAAAATGCACCTTCATCCTATCTTAAGGCGATTGGCCCTTTTCATTTGGCTTGGAAATACAAAGCCATGGGAACAAACAGCTATCTTCAAGAATTTTTATTGTTTTGCAATGTATATATATATTTGAAACTGTTTGTTCAAGAATAGGAGCATGTTGATTAAGTTATACTTTTTACATACACACCTCTTCTATAATTTTAACACTGATCAAATATCGATAAAATTGACATTTTTCAGTAGAAAACTGCCGGCTTCATAACAAAAAATAAAAAATGTAACAATTAATAAACATCGATAAATTATTTTAGAGGGGATGTTGAGAATATTAACATAAACATTTCACTCGTTCTCGAGAAAATTGATATTTTCAAACGTATGATTTTTCCGCAAGACCTGTCCGGTAACTAGCGTCATCTACGGTTTCCGTGATTCATCTTTTCTTGTTGGCACGGAAGGATACTTTGGTTGGTTGTGAAGCCACGACACGCTTTTCACCCTCCCGCCCACCATCCCACAAAAAATGTTTTAGACTTTCACTCGACAGGGCCAAGGGCCTTAAGTATTATAATATAATAATTTGCTGACAGGTGGCACTCATTAGTGCGTTTAACATTTTCGTTAAATGCCCAGGCTTCAGATATCTTTGATATTGATGGATGAGGAATGCCGGTAAAAGCAATATTAACATAGTTCCGTGTGCAAGAACACCACTAAGTGGACGCTTAGGCACTGACCTACATGAGTGAACGAACGCGAGTGGTGCGGGAGAATTCCAAACGTCTGACGCGATCAAATATTTTGATACTTTCGCGCAAATAGCGCATGGTGGATCTCCCAGAGTGCTCGGAGCATTCATAAAAAGTGAGTGTTTGTCTTCTCAAATTCTGTTCTAGCATCCACAGACAGTGTTTGTTGTGTGTATGTTGGTTGGATTAAATCACATCTAGTCTGGTGATTAATATGCCAGAATTGGCTGAATCTGTGAAGTAAAAAGTAGACGTGTACTTTGTGATGCGAAATGTAAAAACTTCCATAACCGATTACTTGGAGATAGAGAATGGTCCCAGCTCTTTCAAAGTGTTGAAGTAACTTTTATTTTATCGGATTTATAAATCTAAACAATGGAGGTGTATGAAAGAGCGGAAATTATTATCCCCTTTTAATTTGTTTTAGTGATTAATGCGTTTTTCTTCACATAAATGGTCAAATTTAACGTAAGATTCCCTTTCCAAGAAGATAGTAGTTGCTTGAGATATTTCCATTTAGCTTTCTTTGGTTAATTAACAGTTGACTGAACTGCTTCGGTGAACGCATGGTCTAAGGTGCTACTCTCGCAATAGACTGGACTCCCGAAGACGGGGAGATCTGGGTTCGATCCTGGTTGGGTGTACTGAGGGTGGTGTTTCCTAAATGGTTTTCCACTCTCCCTCTACTCAAATCTGGATACACTTAATCTAAATTCATCCTTCCTAATCCCTGACACATTAGTGTAATTAGTACATTATGCGTGTAGCCCGAACGCGTAGTAAGACTAGGTTTTAATATGTATAAAACGACTTAGTTTAGGTTTCCTTGACGACACCATCGTGGCTACTGATTTTAACTATTCTCGTTTGGCTCGCTTCTTGTATTCGCCCACGCAGGACCATCGCACCAATTCGTTGTTTCACGCCACGCCGAAAAAAAAACAAATACCATACATTTATTTAGAATTTAGAGTACGGAATAACTTGTCTAACCGGTGCCGTGGAGGTTAGGATATCCCTGCTGGCTGTACGGCTGGCTACCCACTCTACACACAAATGTAGGTACATTTCTTCAATATTTTACTTTTCTCGCCCCTGCCCATTGAGTGTGTAAATATGCGGTTAGTAAGACGCTGTGCAAGGAACATTTGACCGAACTTGTTCCAAGCTTCTTTTTTTATCTTCTGAACGTATAGTTGTGTTTCATTCCTGAGTCTCCCTCCCCCCCTTTCTAGTCTTGATTTTGTTGGAGCGTTTTAACAACCTCCAAGAGTAGAACTGCCGAGTGTATGGACGCATTCAGGGGCAGAGTGCGCACCCACTTGTGATCATATTCTATAGGGTGGGATAGAAGGAGATCATCACCCGACGTTTATTGCCTGTAAGGACGAAGCTAGGAAAGAAATGGAACATTTGTTTGGCTAGGGCGAGAGGGACCGCGCGTCGCCATAAACATCCTGAGTGAAAAGGCTTGGTAATGTGCGACGAAGGGAAAGAAGATGAATAAAAGGTAAATAGTAAAAGCTTATTACTTTGTGTAAGTACCATAATGATACTATAGCTTTGGAGTCATAAAGTTTTAAATGACGCTCTGAAAAAAAAAAACAGGGTCATTGAGGTGGGTTATATCTCAAATAAAGTCAAAGAAAAATCGTATGCGTTTTGACTGGGTGTTGTGTTGGTGAGACTTGAAAAGAGCATTGGGGTAGAGTGTGTTTCATTTCTCCACGGTGTATGAGCAAGCGACAGCATTGTGCTGCTCTTCCATGGTAACAGATTGGGGGGGAGGGGGGGGGAGATGGACAAGTTGTGAACCGGGTCTAGTCCTTTTTCACCCCATAGACCGTATAAACTTGGTACGTGGATCGTTCCTAAAGCTGACGTGTGGGACCGTACAAGAATAGTGTCCCAGTTAAGGATGGCGGAAAATAATCGATACTTTACTGTATATTTTCCCACGATGCCCAAACTATTTACTCGATACACCGCCACAATTATATTTACTAACCATGGATCCACACTAGGTATAATTTCTCAGAATATTTCATAACATACCCTGGATCCACACCATACTTTCTCATAACATTTCATTTCATCCAATCCTACGCTCTCTCCAGATCAACGAAAGCAAACTTTATTCCCTACTGCCATACATTTCTCAATCACTTGTTGCAATGCAAATATCTGGTCCATGCAACTTCTACCTGGCATGAAACCACAGTGCACACCCCCAAATCTTGTCCGCAGTTTTTCACGCACCCTCTCAATCAAAACGTCCCAAAAAATGGTGCCTTTGTACAAAGGAACAATGATAGTATTCTTCCAGTCATTATAACATTCTTAATCCCAGCACACACATTGAACAACTCGCACGCACAATCCTGACACATCCTCTACGTGGAATGTCATACAATTGCTCTAAATATTCCCTCTATCGCTCTCTTATATATTGTATTCATCCCAAATCATCTCACAACGTTCATTCTGAATGCCATAGGTCTTTCTTTGCACTCCTTGTTCTGTTCTCTTTACCAACTTCCAGATTTAATATCCAGATTAGGAAATATGCTGTTATAAAACAAAGTGTTATATACATTCTAAGAATATATACGAGGAAAATCATATTTTCTTACATAAAATAACCCTAAAACAATACACAGTAGTTGAAAACTACCTATTTACGCTTTCAAAACCAACACCTACCATTATCGATGATTATATTTCGATTACTTCTTGACCTCTTACTATGAACATTAGAAATAAATAATTAGGATTACTGATTCTTTTACTAAAATATCTGAAAAAAACTTAAAATAATTGATTCTTAGTCACACAGACTTCTTTTTACTTTCTATATATTTCTTGGAGAGAGAAGTATTATGATCGCCAAAAAAAAACCAACATAATTTGAGTTTTTTGAGATTGGAGTTTTCATGACCTCCTGAAACCGAAAAAGTAGTTTTCGTGATGCCATCTGTTTGTCTCTTGACCTGTCTGTATCTCGGAATAGAACAGAAATTATTTTACCGATTGGGCTAAAACTTGGTATCTGGGGTTTTTATAATGTGTCCCCGAGGGGTTTTTGGAATTAGATATCCAACCCCTAATTTAAGGGTGGTTTACTGAAGGGCTAAAAGAGAAAAATCGATTTTCTCAAAATCCGCTTTAACGATTTTGATGAAATGTTGTGTCTAGGCACTGTTTAACATTACAAAAAATAAAATTGCAATTCTAGTTTTCCCATGAAATTGACTTTAAGGGTACTTAACATAATCAGAAATTTCCAATCTCGATCAAATATCCGCAACTATTTGAAATATGAAATAACTTATCATTGTAAAGTTGTAGTGCTGTTAAAATTAAAATATTTTAATCTGGAATATATTTTTATAAACCAAAAGTTTCTGATCTATAGGCAAACTTAGATATTTATTTGTGGAGTACTTAGAAAAATAAAATTGTTATGCTATTTGGTGGACAGAGATGCTCCTCTTTTCTCATTGTTTCTGTAACAATTTATATTATTACATTTATGCTATTTGGTGGAGTGTTTCTGCAACATTGTATATTATTTAGTTTCACAGATTTTACTATTTTTTAATAAATGTTTCTATTTTAAGATTAAAGAGAGAAAGTATGTGTGGTGCACCGTGCCATCTATTTTTAATGGTAGTTTAAATCACTCTATCTCGTTCCACCGATAATTCTTTGGAGGTTGAGGTTTGGGATGAATAGTTGAGGTGAATTATTTCAAATTTGGTTTCTTAAAGTTGTGGCTGGGTCAGACCATGCTGCTGGCGTGCAAAAAGGTGGTCGAATAAATAGTGGAGGAAATATAATTTCCTCTCCGTAACGGCAGAGGTCGTCCCAAGCTGCTCTTCGCTTGAATTTCGAAGGTTTTTTTGGGGACTTGTTTTAACTCTCGTAAACCTGTCAGTGACTCGATCTTTCTACGGGCGGTCGGTCGCCAGAACTTGGGAAGTTTCTTAAAGCTACCCCTATATTGGCTGCCATTTTTCATCCTGGATTTGAAAAATGGACGATTATCCATCATCCCCTCCTTTTTCCTCTCTAAGGTTGCGTCTTTTTGTTTATGCACATCTCTCTGCTATTTTGTTTCGATTCTTGTTCATAGGATTACGGTGTGATGGACGAGGGACCATTTCATTGGTCACCATTCATCACGTTATATTTATAGCACTAGTATTATTTCCAAGAAATTAGATTGAAGAATTATTGCTCCGTTGACCTACATTGGTCAGCGATGGTTTACTAAGACGGATGTAAGCAAGCCGTGAAAATTCACTTCAACCTAATACTCTTCAACAATAATTTAAGGAAATTGTAGTTTTTAGTCAACTCTCATTAGTTTACGTTCTCTCTGACCCTCTATTAATATTAACACTGAGGTATTTGTCCTAAGGTGAGCTGGTGGTCTGGGGGTCCGGGGTTCAATTCTTGGTCCGGCACAGATTTATCTGATTGCCAAACCCTTCCTTCACCTCTGACAAGACGTGTATTAATCACAACTTGTGAATGTGAGGAATGCCAGGCCTCCACCGTGGTTCGGATTCCACGTTAAACTGTAGGTCCTCCATTTCATCTCACAATCACCCAACCATTGCACATTAGCGTAAGAGCGTATAATCCGAACGGGTAGTAAGACGCGGTGCTAATAATATTATTTGTCCTACCTTTAGAACACGGGACTATAGTGTAGACCTATATTGGTAAGGTATATTAGCACACGACTTTCAAACTAGCTTAGTGCATCAAACATCACACTCACAGATTTAGTGACTAGATATGTAATCATTTTATAACAGGATCAGTTTTTATAAAAATAATACCCTTTTCAGCGCCATTAGAAATTAGAAATACATTCAGATCCCCCTAGATTTGTGATTGGTCCCTTTAGCCACTAATATTAGCTGATATGATGTCAATATTATAAGAGATTTTGATCTGAGCAGGGTCACAACGTACATAAAAAACTGGAAGAATCAGGACAATACTTTTTTTTGTGTGTGTTTGGAAACACAGTGAAAACACTGAACTCTGCAAAACAAACCATTAAGATCACTATACTATTGGTGATCTTGGCACATTTAGCTGCAAGCTTTAAATAGTAGGCCCTTGAATAGAAGAACTAAGCACGTTAATTCGAACACATGTTTTATCCCGGAAACAATACAGTGTATTACATTTGCACGTATTTCCCCAGAAAGGTCAAATCATTCTTTTTAAAACCCCAACTACAAGCCTTCACACAAGTTACTTTTATAAAAAAAAATTAATCTTTGTTCTATTCTAATCTAATTTGTTTGGAAAAATGGGAATTCCTTCTTTAAAAAACCCCTAGAAAACGCAGTGATTATCAGTCACAAACAACTGATTGTCCTATTGATTGCGCTATTCAAAAGTCAATCGATCATTATTAATATCGAAAGCTGCGTTGTACAACATAACTTACCTTTATTATTTGATTTAGTGGTTGAAAATCAAATGCCTGGACAGCTTTCATCAGTTTTATTTTCTAAGAAGGAAAACTCCCCAACGGATCACAAAATAGTTTGAAGGCGCGGTAGTTTGGGAATGTGAACAACTGGTGCTAGCTCCCGAACGAGGCGGGTAGAATCAGGTCGCGGGGAATGAGGTAGTAAAGCTGGGCGACCATAGGCTGCATAACCATCTCCAGGTTAGGGAGGAACTGTAGGGGGTTTGGGGTCGTGGAAATACAGTGATGGTGGGGGAGAGTGGAACTGCAGGGGAGGTTGGTGTTGGGGGGCCGTTGGACTTCAGGGGTGGTATGGACCGTGAAACTTCAGGGGTGGTATGGAACGTTTAACTGCAAGGAAGCTGGGGAACCGTGGAACTACAGGGGTGTTTTGGACCGTAAAACTGCAGGGAAGGTGAGGGGCCATGGGACTGCATGGAAGGTGAGGGGCCATGGGACTGCAGGGAAGGTGAGGGGCCATAGGACTGCAGGGAAGGTGAGGGGCCATGGGACTACAGGGAAGGTGAGGGGCCATGGGACTGCAGGGAAGGTGAGGGGCCATGGGACTGCAGGGAAGGTGAGGGGCCATGGGACTGCAGGGAAAGTGAGGGGCCATGGGACTGCAGGGAAGGTGAGGGGCCATGGAACTACAGGGGTGTTTTGGACCGTAAAACTGCAGGGAAGGTGAGGGGCCATGGGACTGCATGGAAGGTGAGGGGCCATGGGACTGCAGGGAAGGTGAGGGGCCATAGGACTGCAGGGAAGGTGAGGGGCCATGGGACTACAGGGAAGGTGAGGGGCCATGGGACTGCAGGGAAGGTGAGGGGCCATGGGACTACAGGGAAGGTGAGGGGCCATGGGACTGCAGGGAAGGTGAGGGGCCATGGAACTACAGGGGTGTTTTGGACCGTAAAACTGCAGGGAAGGTGAGGGGCCATGGGACTGCATGGAAGGTGAGGGGCCATGGGACTGCAGGGAAGGTGAGGGGCCATAGGACTGCAGGAAGGTGAGGGGCCATGGGACTACAGGGAAGGTGAGGGGCCATGGGACTGCAGGGAAGGTGAGGGGCCATGGGACTACAGGGAAGGTGAGGGGCCATAGGACTGCAGGGAAGGTGAGGGGCCATGGGACTGCAGGGAAAGTGAGGGGCCATGGGACTGCAGGGAAGGTGAGGGGCCATGGGACTGCAGGGAAGGTGAGGGGCCATGGGACTGCAGGGAAGGTGAGGGGCCATGGGACTGCAGGGAAGGTGAGGGGCTATAGGACTGCAGGGAAGGTGAGGGGCCATAGGACTGCAGGGAAGGTGAGGGGCCATGGGACTGCAGGGAAGGTGAGGGGCCATGGGACTGCAGGGGCCATTGAGAGCTCAAGGACTTCAAGTTACCTACCTCAGTGGTCGAATGTTAAAAGGCAATGGTCTAAAACTCAAATTAGTCAAAGGTTCAGATTCACAAAATCTGAGCTTGTTGCGGGCCCATACATAGCCTATAGTAACATGTTTTATAGCCTTCAATTTTGTTTTTTTAACGCGTCTTACTATCCGTCTGGACTATGAACATTTTAATCACGATATTGGGTGAGGATTGAGAAAGATAATTTAAAGAAAAATGTGTCCACATTTGGGTGAAGGGAATGTTGGAAACCATTTAGGAAAAACACCTTATGTACATCTGGCTGTTATTCAAAACTTGACCTTCCCAACAATGGCAAGCTAGATCAGAATATCCTGACGTTCAATCTGCGCGCCTATCGATGAAGGTATATTGTTTCTTTGATGCCATGTATTTAAAATAATTAATGTAGGCCTATATTTTAAATATTTAAAAACTTATATTTTCCCAGGTGTTCGTGTGGGTTAAAGAAATACTCAAAACAGTATTTATTAAATTATGAACATAAAAAAATATCACAATAAAGTAGACTTATTCAAAATGAAAATAAAATATAGCACAGTTTGAAATAATTTAAAGTTTTTTTTTTGCTAATCCAGATTAGAGCACACTAAATATGAGCTATTAATTTCTGTGTGAGCCGCTTCGGGGGCTGCATGGTCTAATGCACTGCTCTCGCACTAGACTAGACTACCGATGATAGAAAAATGGGGGTTTGAATCGTGTTCAGGTGTACTGATGGTTTTATTTCATAAATGGTTTGCCACTCTTCATATACGCAAATGTGGGTACACTTCTTCTAAATTCAACTTTCTTCGTCCCTAACTCACTAGCGTAATTAGTACATATGCATTTAACCTGAACAGGTAGAAAGACGCAGTGCTAAAATAATTTATTCTTTGTTCGTGTATGACTGCAGGCCTGATAGTAATAGTTAAATAAATGTATTACAGTCAAGTGGGCTGGTCAGATGTGTCTCGTGGACCGGATGTAGGCTGTGAGTTTTCAAACTCTTGTGTAAGGCGTCCTATTGACTACTGCTCATGACGGGGATATTGGGTTTCAAATCTCGGTTGCGTGTAGACCTGCTAAGAGTTGTTTTCCTAAATGGTTTTCCATTCTTTCAACTCAAATGTGGGTACACTTCCTTTAAATTCAACCTTCCTCACTACACATTAGCTTAGTATCCCAACGGGTAATTAGGCACGGTGGTAGTTAAAGGCTTCAATTTTTTTTTCTCACATAGTGTATTTAGGTTTATGCCATATTAAAATTACTAATCTCTGGAAATTAAGTTGTCATTGAAAACTTTGGCTCAGGCACATACTGTAGTTCCCTTTAGCCCTGGAGTGTAGTAGCTTATAGGTAGGCCTATATTATTAGAAAGGTTTATAGAATGCAAACTGATTTTGCGATCAACATTGATAGAATTTATACTAAATTATTATTATTAGTGTTATTTTATAAATATTGATATGTGTCAAAAGTGACATAAGATCACATGACTTGACACATGAATGTATGAAAGTAGTTTTAATAACTGTCGGATGCCATTCTTCCTCCCAGAATCCCACCATAAGTGTCTTCGGGCCCGTCTGTTCAACATTCCTGCGACTGCGCCAACACTTCTTTCATTGCTACGTGGGTTCTTCATTTATTATTCACATCAGGTAATATGTGAACGGTGGTTTGTTTATCCTCACTTTCACAGCCTGAAACTCGCTACTACTCTGACCTACTGTTTCACACTGTACAGTCAGCCACCACAACCTGTGTCCTCACTTTCACACTGCTTCTATTCTACACCACTTTCGAGGGTAACTTCGTATAATGGATTCGGAAACAATTCCCTGCACATGGTTGACACGTACCTGGAAAACTGATAAAACATAAAGAGTTTTATTAAAACAAATTATTAGAATCTGTGACATTTGTCGGTTTGGAGCATTACTATCCAAACTTGAAATATTAAGGCATTTTGTCTTTCGTCAGGCCTTTTGCCTTGTCCAAATGGATCCGTCCATCATGTACTATCAGCATCGTCTTTAAATATTAGGCCACTGCATGGAATAAAAACTGAACTGAATAATTAGTCACACTGTTTCACATACTTGTACTATCCATCCCTCCCCCCTTCCCCCTCCTTTCTCATTACTTAAAATTGGTTCGCGTGACAACTGGATAAATTTCCCCATAACGTCAAATAATCCTTTTCTCAACACGAATGACATGACTTTCCAATAATCACTTTTATGATAAATGAAATTGTTTTCCTCTACGTTACTCTCGTGTCTTAAAAACACGGGGAATTTCTTAGCAAGCAAATAGTAGCAACTCTGATTGCCACATTTAATTTGAAACTTTATTTCTCTGCCAAGTCAAGTGATTTGTTTTGAGGTAAAACTAATTTCAAATATGTAGAAGTTTTTAAAATATGATTTTATTCACTAGCATGTTATCTTTCGCCAGTTTTGTTAGTCTGTCCACTCCTCCTTTGACGCATTCATAAATTTCCTCCATCAGGACTGCCATAACAGCTAAGAAAGATTATAAGGTGTGTCAAATATAACAGAGAAGACCATTGCGATAAACAGCTTTCTTAAAGTTTATTTACTAGTATTTATTTATCCTCACAAATAACATCTATAAATATTTTACGCTAATCGGTGAATAATGAGACGCTATTATGACAGGTTTTATGAAATAAATCAAAAGTGGTTGAGGTGTATATTTATATAAAGAGATATTGAACTGCAGACTTTAAAAAAAACAACACAAAAACCTACATCTGACCTGTCGCTGAGCTTTGCTAAAATCCTGTGATTTGATCAAGCAAAAAACTTGACTTAAGCGATTTTCCTCTTGGGTGGGACGACTAGTTTTATTAAGGTTACTTCCTAAGACTGTTGAATTACATTTAATATGCTTTAGTAACAACTTTAACAATCTAATCTAAGAGAATATAGCAAAGAGGATGGATTTTAATGTAATATCCCATCATTAAATGGTTTATAGGATGGGGAATCATCACTCTGTTGAGAAAAAAAAAACTAGTTTAGATCACCGATGCATTATAACGTTCAGTATACTCTGTCTATCCTGAAAGGTTACACTATGACCCAATATTTTAAGTTGCACTATAGTCAGGACACGGGAACATAGCCTAACTTTGCGCTACCGAAGAGATATCCAAGCTCGTCTTGTGCTCAGGATAAACTTTAAAGTCTAGTTCACTGATAATGGTGAGGTCGGTGCTCAAATCCCATACTAGTTTACTGAAGGTTGGTTTTCTTAAATGTCTTTCCACTTTCCTCCTTTCAGCTGCTAGTACACTTCCTCTATATTCTAACATTTTCATTCATACCTCACTAGCGTAATTAAATGCGTGTATAATGGTGGAGGGGTGGTAAGACCTAGATTACAGACTAATATCGATGTATTGTATAAGTTTCTTAATGAAAACTGTTTGGAAATTGTAAAAAAGATCGATGATAGTCAGTACTGGCGTTAGAGTGTATAAGAACGTGTGGTAATAAAGCTAATAAACCCATCGCGGTATGTTATAATGGGCTCGCGTGAGGGATGGTGTGGGAAAGAGGTGCAAGCGAGCGTTGACAGTAATTGGGCACGCGACATAACCGTTGTTGCAGCATCTAAGAGGGGAAATCGTGACTCTACACCTGGTCGGAGATGACTGGCAGCGGCAGCTGGGTCTGGCGCTGTTGCCAAGTCGATGGTGGTTTGCTTACTCTTTGATTTTATAGGTATGTTTATCTGGGGTGTTAACTTGAGGTTAGTGAGCTAAAACATTTTGGATGCAATTTTTAAACCCTAAACTTTTCTATCAGTACAAAAGGAATCAATCAGCACGTATGTTTATTTTCCCAAACCAAGGTAATTAATAACATGTTTTCAAAGTATACCAGTAGTATTGGTTAGTACTACCATATAAAATCCAAAAACAATCGCCGACCCAGGATTGGAGCTGGGTAAGCATTTTGAGATGAAGGCTCTTGGCTTCGCGAAGGGCTATTTGGGCATTGAGATCGAACAGGGTGAGGGGTACATCTCTTTACGACAGCGAGGTTATGTACGGGAACTTCTTGCTCTTTTTAACATGACCGACTGCAAACACGTAAGTACTTCTATCGGCCCATGTGCAAAATTTAGTAATTATTGGGATATATTAAGTGAGAAGGGTGGATTGGGTGGGTATAAATAAGAATCTGGGTAGCTCAGTTAATAATAGAGCTTTGGTGCGCTATATCGAACATATCTGTATTACATTTTATACAAACTCTTTTTAGAGGTATTTAGCATGAACCTTATTTTGCAGTTGCAATGTCGTTCTAAGTCAAAGTTAAATGGTTGGAAACATAACCATAGTCTTTCTAACACAAAGTCATTTTTAAATAGGGTCACAAAACTATTTCCAAGATAATTGAGGATTGTTTTGGGGTTGTATTTGAAGCTTCAAAACAGTCATTCGCCACTAGAAATCTTGCAGTATGGTTTTTTTTAGGGCTTATGAAAAGCTTGGTTAATAACACGAGATCTTGTAAAGTATGACTTAAATAAATAAGGGAGCTATAAAAAAGTTATAGAACCAAATCTTCGTAATCGGGCAGTGAAATAAAAATACTCGTCACTTTGTACATGTTTATTTTATAAAAATCCGCATAGATTCGGCCAGAGTAATTTACGATAATACATGAATGAATGCCACGTCACATCACGTGGAATTGGTAGTAGAAAATATACAGATGGTTAATTAAATTAATGGACACAAACTTGCAGTATTTTTTAGTGTTGTATATGTCTCGATATTATCAAAACCCGCACCTGTGGACACGTGGACAAAGCTTTGGTTTGATCTGGTTTTCAGATAGTGGGGATGGGTAAATGATGTTAAAGTCCGGTTGGGTGTGCCTTTTTAAAATAAATTACTTCCTACTCTTCCTCTATACACATTGGGAACATTTCCTCCAACTTATACCTTCCTCGTCCCTATTAATGTATATTAATGTAAATAAGTGTATAAGTTAACCCGGACGGTTAGTGAAAAAATCCGTCCCTAATGTGTATACGTAGTACGTAGAAAGTATTGTAATTTATAACTAAATAAATTTCGAAATTGTAAAGCATTTATACTTTTTAAAGAACACATATTTCTTAAGTGTTTTTTAGATCTTATTTATTTATATTATTGTGTGCGCCTTCATAGAGTTACTAAGTTTACTTTTATGTTTTTATACGCCAAGAAATATGTCAACAGTAGACAAGCATAAGATAAATATTCTATAATGACCTTACTTTGGTAATTGTTTGTGTGATGATCTGCCTAAATGATGTGGAGTCCTTATTTTTTAGATTTTTTAGTTGTGTACCGCCGCGCTTGCCTAAACGGAATATAGTTTATAAAAAAATATATATACAGTACTTTACTGATGACTGATTTTCATATAGTTTAAATTTTTTTTGAAAAAGCTCGATCAACTTTGTTTAAAATTGGTCTCTGAGTCTATTTTACACAATCACTAATGATGTATCTTTATTTTTATGAAATAAACTAGTTTACGGGAAGTTTACCCACGACAAATCATAGCAAAATTGGAAATTTTTCATAATTGATATTTAAGATTTATTTCAAAATGGTATCTGGCAATAGCTTTTCATAATAAATAGGAATACTGTTTTATTTTTAAGAATTACAAATAAGTTTAGGGTAGTTTACAAATAACATGTTTTAGAAAATTTAAAATTTGTTAAAATTATTTATACATAAATAGTGCGTATTTTTGAAATTTTTGTTTCACCATATAAGAAAGTTTGTGCGATTTTAGGGGGTGGGGGACCATGGGGGTCTCTCTTGGAAAAGCTAGCAAGTAGCAATGTCTCAGCCCATTCCAGTATCACCGACCAGATAAGGAAGCCAGTGTCCGCTTTACCTGGGTGTGTAATTATCTAGAATTATCTAACCTTTTGCCTCGGCCGGGCATATTATGTTCTGCTAGTCATTGTTGTCACAGTCAAAACAAGAATTTTATTAAATATGGATTTCAAACCTATATTTGCAATTATAAATTCGACACATTAATAAACACCTACTACTACCAGTTGAGATACAAACTAATTAATAATGATTAAATTGGATTTGAATTTAAAGTGAACCCGCATTTTGGAGATTGGAAAACAATTAGAAAAACACCTCTTCAACATATTGAATATTTCCCCTTGTGGTCCTCAACATGAATGTCGCTCCATACATTAGACTACTCACATTATAAAACTACATTAAATAGATAAAATATAATTAATAAAATAAATGATTTGTAAATAATTCAAATCATTTTATACTTTATAATAAAGCTTTATAAAAAATTTCAATCAATAATATTTACTGTGTACAACCCTAGATTTCAGGCTCGACTGATTTAACTAGTATACTTATTTTAGTCTTGAAAGCAAAAAACTACAAAAGTTCTGCACTTAAAACTAGTGACATGCAATGAAAATAATTTAAGTCACTTGTTACAGCGTAGAATTATCTTTTAAAATTGTTCCTATCAAAATTTTATACTGTAGATTAATCCAACTTGTGACTGGATGAAATCCAGGCTTCGTGTTGGATCCACGTTAAAACTGTAGGATCCTCCTTGCATTCATTCACTTTGACAACATTGATAAGTGGTTCCAATTATAAGACGCATGCGTAAAATAGATTTTATGAATAGCATTTTATATACAAAATAATATTATATAGTAGGAATTCGGTAGGAAAAAAGACCTTTCAGAGAGTAATTCCTACCGTGAATAGAGTATAGGTAGTTTTTTCTTTTTAATAATTATTTTTAAAATTGGTTATTTTTTTCACTGGTATAAATTCAACTATTTTTAAAAGCAATACGATGTGACGTCTTGTTCGAGCTGTTTTACCGACCTAATTTAGGTGTTATCTGGGGGGGGGGGACGAGCTCATAAGAGTGTTCCAGTGGAAGCTTTCACAGTATTCTATTTGTCTTCTTGAATTGTAAAACTGGGCTCACTTCATGGTAAACTGGCGATTTTATCACAGTTCCTTTGTCTACAAGAAACTAAGATCACATCAGCGGCAGTAGTAAGTCTATTGTTTCGTTTCTTTAATGTTTTTCACCCCCCTCCCCCTTTAGATTTCATTGTTTCCTCTATGTTCAAAACTACTTGTTGGCAACCGAGCTGGGTCGACAATTTCGCTATACAGGCCTGATTCTCTACTTTGGTGACGTCATGCAGGTAATATCCAATGTAAAAAGTATAAAGCAAGAGGTAAAGGACACATAAATCTTAAAGAATAATTATAGCGTGAGTAGGATTGTATATTTAGTACTATAATAACTACTAGTGTAGACATTTCCGCTAAAACCTTAATCTTTCATCAACGTTCTTGTGATCATTACGATCTGCTGTTGCAATGAAAATATACGCGTCACTATTTGTTAATTTGGCACTTATTAAATGTTTGCCGGAGTACAAGAAAGGCTTATGGAAATTTCCTGCTTCAAAATTGTTTAAGAGAACATGTAAACTAAATTACATTTGCTTTTGTTAGTAACTATTATTTTGTTTTGCAATAGTCTCTAGCTGCATTCACAGTTCTATATATAATTACCTATATATAATATGTAGTTAGTGTGTGTGTGTGTGTGTGCGTGCGCGCGCGAGCGTATGTGTTTACGTACCATCCAGAAGACCTAAACGTCCTAAAAAGCTTAAATTGTGCACAGTTGGTGTATTTTTAATTATTTTCCCCCCCTGTTTGTCTGTTTCTTGGCCTAGAAGCAAAGTCATTTTACTGGCTGACTAAAACTTTATACATGGTGTTTTAATAAGGTTTTCACGAGATGATTTTGGAATTAGTTTATCTAACTCTTAAATTAAGGGTAGTTTACTTGAAGGGCAGAAATCAATTTTTCTCAAATTCTTCTCTAACGATTTTGAATAAATTTTGTTTTAGGCACAGTTTAACATTTAAGACAAGATGGAAATTCTTATTTTCCCATAAAAATGACTTTTTGAGGGTAATTTACATAAGCGTAAATTTTCACTTTTGATCATATCTCCGCAACTCTTTGGAATATGAAATAACTCATCATTGTAAAGTTGTAATAGCTTACTATTAAAATAAAAACTTTTATTTGAAATATATTTTTATAAAACCATTAGTTTCCGAGCCATAGGCAAATGCTAATCTCTGAGGTCTTTGAGATGGTTAACTGATTATGTTATTTGGTGAAAATATATGTTCCTCTTTTCTCAATATTTCTGTAAAAGTGTATATTATTTCATTTATGCTCCTTGGTAGAATCTGATGCTCTATTTTTCCTACATTGAATATTATTTCGTTTCACAAATCATACGATTTATAAGTAAATGTCTCCATTTTTAGTTAAATTAGATAGGAAGTCTGTACAGGTGCACCATACTTTTTTTTGTATCAAAATACACTTCAAATTACGTGTTTCTAATTCGGTGGCTTTCAACCCCCTTTTATTTCAAAAAAATTCTTTCTTGTAGTGAATGAGAAGTCTGGGTTTTTCAGATTAGCTGCATCCTAAAGTATAATTAGTTGGCTTGTCACTGGCAGGTCAAAATATACTAATAATTAAGTGTCCTACAAACAAAACTAAGGAATATAAGATGGAATATTTTCATTTAATTTTTTCCCGGGAAACTTTCCTTTTTGTAAAATGTCTATTAACACTGGATAGCAGCCATTTTGCATCTGGTGTGTGATACATCAATTAATAAGTATTTTTGGTTGTAGAATCCGAATCTGCCTTCGGAAATGCTCTGTCACGTAAGGTTTTTAAGATATTTGAGATTTTTTGGTGTTGTTTGTGTTCTCTCTTTTCCCATGAATTATCACTGCTGGTTACACTCTGAATTTGGATGCAATATATGATGGAAGAAGTTCTAAAAATAATCACTAGATGGCAGGGAAATTTAGTTGAGGGGAAATATACTGCCACTGGCCGTTAGAGGTGACTCAGCTAGCCACGTTAGCCCTGCTGTTTAGTGCGTGTTGAAACTTGTATGATGTTAGTCACGTTTTATATTTCTATTTATTGATACCTTAGTTTGTGTTTGTTTGTGTTTTTGCTTTTACTTGTGAATTAGTGAGACTTTTGATATATTTAGGTTATAATTAGTACAGTGTTCTTAACGTAATGGCAACTGCCAAACTTTGTGGTTGTGTAAACCTCCCCGATAACTTTTGCTATGTATGTGGTAAGTTCACTCCAAAAACCCAAAGAAAGCCAATCACTGACTTAGTTAAGAAGGCGTATAAACTAACTTTGATTGTGCTCTTGGAGATCAGGATAAATCCTTTGGCCCTCATACTGCTTGCATAACCTGCACAACTACCCTTATAGAATGGTGAAAGGAAACTGCCGAGCCATTCCGTTTGCTGTTCTCAATGGTTTGGCGAGAGCCAAAAGATCATATGGACTGTTATTTTTGCCTGACAAATATTGCAGGACATTCCAGTAAAACTAGACATACAATTAAATATCCTAATGTTTCTTCAGTTCATATGCCTGTGCCTCATGGGGAAGGCTTACCTGTCCGTGCTCGTCACTTGCAAACCACTGCATCAAAACCATAGAGGAAAGTGAATCAGAAGATGCACAACCTTTGGAAGAGTTCATCCCTGAAACTCATGCCAGATTGCCTCACCTCATAGAACAGAAGGAGCTGAACGATTTGGTCCGTGATTTGAAACTTTCTAAACAGCAAGCTGAACTGTTGGGTTCTAAACTGCAACAATGGAATCTTCTAGAGCAAGGTACAAAGATTTCAAATTTTAGAACAAAAATAGCTGTTTGTCTGGATATTTTGAAATGAAGAATTCAATATGTTTGTGCACAGATGTGAATGGTTTGATGATGGAGTTGGGTGTTCAACATAATCCACATGAGTGGAGAATATTTATTGATTCATCTAAAGCAAGCTTAAAAGCAGTGCTATTTCACAATGGCAACAAACTTCCATCAATACCTTTGGTGTATCTGGTGGACATGAGGGAAACTTATGAAAGTATGGATTTGCTGATGGAGGGAATCAAATATAAATATTATGAGCGGCAGATATGCTGTGATTTAAAAGTTGTCGCACTGCTTACAGGTTTATATGGTGAATTCACAAAATACTTTTTTTTGTGTGCTTTTGGGACAGCTAAGACACCAAGAACTACTACAAAGTCCAAGGAATGGTGTATGAGGAAATTATACATTGCTAGAAAGGAAAATGTGAAATTTACTCCATTGGTTGAGCTGAGTAAAGTCATTTTGACCTCCGCTTCATATAAAGTGAGGCTTGATGAAGAACTTTGTAAAAGCTCTTGATAAAGAAGGTCAGGCCTTTAATCATTTGAAAAAAAACGTTTACCAAGTTGAGTGAAGCAAAGCTAAAAGAAGTTATATTTATTGGGCCACAAATTAGGACATTGTTGAAAGATCCAACCTTTGATGCTAAGTTTACAAATATCGAGTGAGCTGCTTGGTCCTCTTTCAAATCCTTGTTGTGACTAACAATCACTGTGGGCTCGTCGGGTGGTGGGAAAAAAGAGGTCCCCTTCACTGGTAAAGTTTTAAATATACTATATATATATATCTTACTACTTGGATTGGATAACATTGAGGAACATAATTTTTTGTTGCATTTATACCAGCACTTGTTCTTACCAAATTTGCGTGTGCTGAATTCAAAATCTGAAGTTAGTTTTTCTCTGTAAGCTTTAGATTTTTTGCAATTCAACATTTTCCTTTTTCGCGAAATTTTGATGCCTCTCGCATGATGACATGGTATATTTGAGATATTTATGGTCATGTAGTCTTAAAATTAGGCATAAACAACCATCTTGGCAAAGATATATTCCTTAAGTATTCACAAAAACGTGTTGGTGCATCACAATATTAATTAAGGTTTTAAAAAAATACAAAAAAAACTCACTTTTGTGCAGTAAAATGTGTGTCGCCACTTGTCAAATCTGAAACATTTATCTATTATAGTCAAATATAGCATTAATGCTTTTTACTTTAAATGAACATAAGTGAACATAAATTTGATAGATGATTCAGAACAACTGGTAAGGATGGAATTAATGCAAAGTTCAAATAGGTTCCTATTCAGGCAAGAATTTACGCTTGTAGCTCTGGCGTTTGTGGATTTTCTCAGGCCAATCTCGTTTAATTCTCCAGCAGTAGTCTGCCATCATAATTTTGTCCCATCGCCCTTGATAGCACTCTTCCATCGTCATGAGATATGGTCATGCTCTCTCTGTCCATCACTAACAACCCCAAGGTTCTCGGGAAATTGATCAAGGTGACTATTGGTAAATAGAGTTTGACACTCATGTTGCACCGAAGATCGTGAAAAGCAAACTTAATTTTAATAACGAGTATCTCATAGTTATTTGCCTTTTTGTCACCAAGAATGTGTTGTATACCTGCCACGAAAGACAGCCATGCTGCTTTCTCCTTATCATCCATCTTCCTGACCAATTACCCATCACGTACAAGGGCACGAATTAGAGGTCCATCGAACAAACCTGTTTTGATCTTCTTGAAAGACAAATCCGGAATAGTAGAAACTATATGTTTAAAACATTCACCATCAGTACTTAATGCCTTCGAAACAGTTTCATCAAGCAGAGCTTGATATGGAATGGGGGAGAAATAATTTTATCTCGGCTGACAATTGGCTCATTCACAATGTTTGGCATGTCGGCTTCTAGAGTTTCACTGATGGGCCACTCCTTCTGGGTCCAGTGTTTCTCTCGAGCTCGGCTGTCCCACATTCAGAGATAGCATGGAAACTTCTAAAGCCTCTTTGTTGTCCAAGGAGGAAGCTGACCTTTTTTAGGCCCACACAAATGATCCATTTGTGCTTTGATAATTGAGTAAGTCTATGGCCATTTTGTATGTTATTATGTTCTTGTGGAACCGCTCCATAAACATTGCCATTGTTCAAGAAAACACGCGTCTTGATTGAGGCTGTGTTTTGAGCTTTCCAGAAATAATCACCATTCTTTTGAGCTACACGAGGTAACACCTAATTGCCTATGAAGACCTGGGACATTGTGACAGTAAACTAAGAAAACCAGGTGTTATTTTTGTTTAAAATAGATAGATCTCTAGAATCCAAAATTAACAATAAATATAAAGAAATAGATGTTTGTAAAAAAAAAATAGCATGATTAGTCTACGGTTAGGATGGATCTAAGCTTAGTGTTCAAGCTATCCACACTGTAAATAACAATATGTGTACTTTTTTTTTTTTTTCAAAAATCACAGATTTCAAATTGCATAAAAACTAGAGTATATAGAGGAATAACTCGTTCAGATTTTAAATCAGCGTTGAAAAAATACTTTGAATCAGTTGAAATATCTCATGCAACTGAAAATAAGAAAAAATGTGTTCCTTGTGTAGTCGCTTATTTACAGTAGTAGAGTAAATATGAGGAAGGATTCAAAGGAATTGTACCCGTGTTTGCGTATAAGAATAGTAGTAATCCATTCAAGAAAAAGGTGTGAGGGTGAGGGGGTGACCCCTTGGTACATCTGGCTGGAACTCGAACCCCGTCATGGACAAACCAGATGAGACTTATGCCTTTGTCTGCGTGCCCACCAGTGTGGTCAAGTATACCAATCCTTGGGTGGACACATTATTTTTTATGGTTGACCATAGGAGACGAATGACTAACAATACGAGCGTAGCTTTTCGTTTATCTTAACTGCTAAGGGGTAAAGGCCATAAAGATAGGCAGGCCCCCCCATGGACAATGCAGCGTCACATCATTCTTCTTTTGGGGAAGGGAGAAGGTTAACTCCTAATACGTTTTGACATAATAGCGCACACACTATATATGTGTGCATAAATTATCTGCAATAATCTAGGGGATCCCTTCCTCACTTGTTCATCATCTAAAAAGAAAAACACCGGGGCTATAAAGAAGCTCACCCTCCCTCCCTCTCTCTCCGCATTATTTTTTACGGAGTCGCGGCTCTTCTCCGTCTATGTTCTTGTCGGCTCCAGTGAGCTTCCTCTATGCGGACGTCAGCATAGAGGAAGCTCACCTCGTCACAGAAAACCGAGGACGAGGACTCGAAACTACCTGTCAATTTTTAAAAGAGAGGAGATTATTAAATGTACTCGCTATAATCAATCATTCATAGTCGGATTTCCATAAGGAATAACCTTATAACTGACAGTTCAAAGAGTTCTTAAATCCACTTCCATGCATTAATTAGCCAAACTGTTTTATTAGGGTCTAGCTGTCCCTTTTGAAAAAAGTGGTGTAAATTTGAACAGTTTTGAGGTTTATATAGGTACTTTTATTAATGTTGACTACTGTACTCTTAAGTTATATAGTCTAAAACAGGGATGTCCAACTTTAAATTAGCTAAGGGCCTTAATATATTCCTAGATAATGTGCAGGCCGCACACGTGGAAATTAGGACTACACATTATCAACAATGCTTTATTTTAGTTGGAAGCTCTTAAACAGAAAATCTAGTGTATAGTATTTTTAATTTTCGGATAAATTAAACAGACGAATTTTACATGATAGGTCTATAGACTAATAAACTAAATATTGCATTAAAATATTATAATCATCAGTACAGTACAGCAACAGTCTAATCATGTTTAAGAAAATCCTGGATGATTTTTTTTTTAACTTTTCTAATGCGTCGTGGGCTGCAAAATATGCTTCCGAGAGCCACATGTGGTTGGACAGGCCTGATCTAAAAGATTGTTTAGTTGCGGTCTGAATAGAAAGAGATAGGTAGGTACTCTTTTTGTGTGAAATTAACCAAAAACCTTTTTAAATGTTGGTGTTACTTTCATAAAAACTTTTATTAAAATTTAACGCAGTTTTTAACTCTTCTAAAACTGTTCCGGACAAAAGATAAGGAAGGTAGACCTGCAATTTAGTTTATAGGAAAATTATAAAATAAGTAGCCCTACATTTTTTTTAGCTCTGCTGCGCACATATTTGAAACATTGGTTCACCAGAACAGAAACGTCGTCTCACGATAAAATTTAAACCGATCACAATATTTCTGGCTACCAACTCATCCTCTCGGTGACAGTTAAATAGTTTCACCTTTGTCTGATCCACACCACAACGGTCGCCAATCAACGTTCAAACCCCAAACGACCAATTAGGTGCGCAGACGCTTTAAAGCTAGACACAGGTCAACAGTTGCGCCAAATGTGTCTAAGCGATTTTAAACCACACATTAAATTAGACACACGTGTGTAGATCTGTGTTGAGTTGAAGTCACAATAATTTAAAGTATATATTTATTCCGTACAAATCAAATATGGTAGTAATCAGCTATTTCTTGTATACGTTGCAGATAATTATGAGTAAACATACTGTAGTACATTGCCGTGAGCATGCACATTGCACGCCACTTAAGCAGATACTGCTCCCTCTCTTAAGTAAACGTGTGGATCAAGCTTTTTGTCTTATTTTCGTTAGTCATTGGGGAACTGGATATTTGTCTCGCCATGCCTCAATTTTTTTTTTACGGTTGTTAAGAACTTCTCGTGAGGTCAGGGCGTGGGATAAGGGAACGGAGCATAGATCTATCCACAAAGCGGGGCCAGGCTCAGATTAGGTACCATCGCTGCCGACGTTTTATGTGTTTTCGTTTGAACGAGCTAGGGAAATGCCTTTCATCGGATTTAAGCTCGGTCACAATACGTCAAACAAGTTTATCGGGACCGTTTCAAGGTAATCCGGCTGGAGGGAATCTTTTATAACGTTCACAGTTTTGATATTAATTTTAATGTCCGGGGTGTAAAGTCATATCGAATTCTCTTCCTTCCATTTTCTCTACGGCACATAATGGTTATCTAAGCAATTTTTTAGCCAAGAAATCTTAAAGTTAATGTAAGCTTATAGTTTGTTCTTATCAATTTTATATAAAGCGGAATTTTATATAAAGCGGGAAGTCGAACCGACATGTTTTACAGCTTCAGTTAGCTTTCCGGTTCCGGTTATATAAAAATAATTGTTTTTATTATTTTAGGTTCTTCGTTAGGTTCCGATTCTTTAAAATTTAAATCTACTATTTACTATCGTTACTATTACTAATATTTTAAAATAGTTTAGTTTAATTTTAAAACTAAT
Organism: Timema podura; assembly: GCA_033556935.1. Classification (NCBI taxonomy): domain Eukaryota; kingdom Metazoa; phylum Arthropoda; class Insecta; order Phasmatodea; family Timematidae; genus Timema; species Timema podura. The sequence goes on from JAVRXN010000008.1 coordinate 60,044,793, forward strand.
ATCTAAAAAACATTTATACATGCGTATTTTATAGAAAAAGCCCCTTAAATTTAGTACAGTTTAAATTGGTGAAATTTTAACTTTAATACCCATGTTCGTATAATACCTCGAATCCACTAAAGTGAGGCTATATGCAAGCAAGAGAATGAGTAAAAGGGAAGGGTGAGCTAAAAGTGAGTGGCGTCGATTTTCACTCTAATAAGGTACGTTCTTTCAAACGGCCCAATAACAAGTAAATTAACGCCACTTCACTTCTTACTCATCTTTCACGTTTACTCCTTCTCTTCCCGCACCTGTGGTCGCAGTGACGGAGAATTGGGCTAGGTACATTTGGGGGTGGTTTCTCACCGGTGACTTATCGACTAGGTTTTTATATCCCATATAACTATGATGGGGGTACAATTCTTCTAAAACTATTCTTCTCATTTTATGTCCTTCATATTAAGTCTTAAACCGAATGACCGGAAAAAATTTACAACCTTAGTTTAAACTTAAAAAAAATGTAGTAAATATATACCCGCCTAGGTGGCGTAGTTAGCTAACGCGCTGGTTTCGTGTTGAGTTATAATACTGAGGACGAAGATATCGAGGTTAGAATCTCACTTGGGTGACCTGGGGGGTGGTTTTCCCTGAACGGTTTTCCACTCTCCCTTCACGCAAATGCGGGTTCACTTCCTCAATACTCGACCTTACCGATTCCAAACCCATTAGTACTTAAGCATATAATCCGAACGGGTAGTAAGACGCAGTGCTAAGTATTTATTTATTAGATCCAGTGCGCTACACCCTTATATTTTCTTCACTCCCCCCCCCCCGCTTCTCACTCCTCCTTCCCTCCTCTCCCTTTTATTCTTCTTCTTTTCCCTCTATTCCTTCCTACCTATCTTATTTTCTCATCCCTTCTTCTCCCCATTCCTTCCTCCTCCTCCCCTCTCCTCTCCCCACCACTCCTACTAAACCTGATGGTTATACTGTTGTTGGTAAAAAGACTGGACTTTGTTAACACTACATCTAATACCTGGCCGAACAATGGAAGGTTTTCAAAGTAAAAAAAAGTCGTGATTGTAGACTGCGGTCGTGCCGCCGGGCAGGTCACGACACTGCTTGTGAACCGTGCACAGAGATGCACGGTGTTCGAGCTTCGGGAACCCTCGGCTCCGGAGGATGAGAGAGGGGGAGAAATATTGATCCACGCACAGCGGGGCCTAGCCCTTGTTTGGGATCATGCATATCGTCATATTTTTTTTAACATGGATGCGCTTCTAAAACACAACCCCAGTGGGTTGATCCGTACATCAATATTAACCCGGCGTACGGGGATAATATTGTTTAGTTATTATTAATTAGTATTTTTAAAAGTAACACAGATTCACAATTTTGAACTTGAGCCTTTGGCCTACTCGCCTTAAGCTAATGTTATATGAAATAATCCCATATTCCATTAGTTAGGTCTTAATCACAACGTAATTAATTCATTATTACATGAAAATATTTAATTGGCTACACGCTTTCACGTATTGTGTAAATATTTAAACGTTTTAAAAAACCGATGTTACTCTACATATTATTATAATATCATGTAGTCTATTAAATATTTAGGTTGATGTGCCGATAGTGCGCTATGATACGAACAAATGTTTCTAAGTGTGGGCACAATTTACTATGGAATTCTCCTTTCATTTAGCTAAACTTTCTCAACTCCCATTTTTTTTAAATCAACTTTGAATCAAATCTAAAAGTTTTCAACTTAACAGTGGGACATGACCGGTAGTAATGTTTACAATTTATCCTTCTCCTTTGTAATCCTTATCCTAACTATTATAAATGCGAATGTGAGTTTGTTTGTTTGTTACGCTTTCACGCCTAAACTACTCGACCGATCATCATGAAATTTCGCATACACGTTGTCATGGGTACAGAAAAGGACATAGGGTACATTTCATCCAGAAAAAATGCAGATGTGAGTTTGTTTGTTTGTTTGTTTGTTATTGTTTGTTACGCTTTCACGCCTAAACTACTCGACCGATCATCATGAAATTTCGCATATACGTTGTCATGGCTACAGAAAAGGACATAGGGTACCTTTCATCCAGAAAAAATGTGAATGTGAGTTTGTTTGTTTATTTGTTTGTTTGTTATTGTTTGTTACGCTTTCACGCCTAAACTACTCGACCGATCATCATGAAATTTCGCATACACGTTGTCATGGGTACAGCAAAGGACATAGGGTACCTTTTATCCAGAAAAAAAAAATGTGAATGTGAGTTTGTTTGTTTATTTGTTTGTTTGTTATTGTTTGTTACGCTTTCACGCCTAAACTACTCGACCGATCATCATGAAATTTCGCATACACGTTGTCATGGGTACAGCAAAGGACATAGGGTACCTTTTATCCAGAAAAAAAATGTGAATGTGAGTTTGTTTGTTTATTTGTTTGTTTGTTATTGTTTGTTACGCCTTCACGCCTAAACTACTCGACCGATCATCATGAAATTTCGCATACACGTTGTCATGGGTACAGAAAAGTACATAGGGTACCTTTCATCCAGAAAAAATGCGAATGAAAGTTTGTTTGTTTGTTTGTTATTGTTTGTTACGCTTTTACGCCTAAACTACTCGACCGATCATCATGAAATTTCGCATACACGTTGTCATGGGTACAGAAAAGGATATAGGGTACTTTTAATCCAGAAAAAATGTTAATGTGAGTTTGTTTGTTTGTTTGTTATTGTTTGTTACGCTTTCACACCTAAACTACTCGACCGATCATCATGAAATTTCGCATACACGTTTTCATGGGTACAGAAAAGGATATAGAGTGCCTTTCATCCAGAAAAAGTGTGAATGTGAGTTTGTTTGTTTATTTGTTTTTTATTGTTTGTTACGCTTTCACGCCTAAACTACTCGACCGATAATCATGAAATTTCGCATACACGTTGTCATGGGTACAGAAAAAGATATAGGTTACCTTTCATCCAGAAAAAATGTGAATGTGAGTTTGTTTGTGTATTTGTTAGTTATTGTTTGTTACGCTTTCACGCCTAAACTATTCGACCGATCATCATTAAATTTCGCATACACGTTGTCATGGGTACAGAAAAGGATATAGGGTACCTTTAATCCAGAAAAAATGTGAATGTGAGTTTGTTTGTTTGTTTGTTATTGTTTGTTACGCTTTCACGCCTAAACTACTCGACCGATCATCATGAAATTTCGCATACACGTTGTCATGGGTACAGAAAAGGACATAGGGTACCTTTCATCCAGAAAAAAATGCGAATGTGAGTTTGTTTGTTTGTTATTGTTTGTTACGTTTTCACCTCTAAGCTACTCGACCGATCATAATGAAATTTCGCATACACGTTGTCATGGGTACAAAAAAGGACATGGGTACCTTTCATCCAGAAAAAATGCAAATGTGAGTTTGTTTGTTTGTTTGTTTGTTTGTTATTGTTTGTTACGCTTTCATGCCTAAACTACTCGACCGATCATCATGAAATCTCGCATACACGTTGTCATGGGTACAGAAAAGGACATAGGGTACCTTTCATCTAGAAAAAATACTGTTCCTGACGGATAGAAAAAAATAACTTTTAGACGGTCGTCCGGCTTAACATCTCGGCCTACTGATATGAATAAATTAATTGCAACAGGATGCCTGGAGTACAGAAAAAGGGACTTGCGGTATCCCAGAAGAAAATATGATACCCCGAATAAAAATCTGTTTCCGAGTTATTTTAGGCATATCTATCTTACAATGATTAAAAATGATTATATTCAGCTAATTAAGCTCTTACTCTTCACCCCGTTATGGTAAATGACAAAATTGTCGTAAGAAGTTTGGTATTATTCATTTCAGCAAAAATAGCTCTCGAGGTATGATGCTACGACAATGTAAACTTTTAGTGTGGGACGAAAGTACGATGTCCCACAAAAAAGCTATAGAGGCGTTAAACCAAACTCTTCAGGACTTGCGAAAGAGGAGGAATGGTAGTTTTACTGGCTGCTGACTTCCGACAAACTCTACCGATGATCCAGAGGGGCACACATGCAGATGAAATCAAAGCCTGTCTCAATTCATCAAGATTGTGGGCAAAAGTGAAAAATAATACGAGAGTCCACCTTTATAATGACGTAGATTCAGGACATTACGCAGAGACACTATTGAAAATTGGTGATGGACGTTTGGACACGGATGCTGAAGGCTGTATTTTACTTACAGGGGATTTCTGTAATTTGGTGGAAAATGATGTGGAGCTCATTGCTAAAGTTTACCCAGACTTACAACTAAATTTAAGTTGTGATCATTGGTTGTGTGCAAGAGCAATTCTTGCACCAAAATATGAAATCGTTAACAAAATCAACACTGAAATTTTGAAAAAGGTGCAGGGAGAAATAAAGGAGTATTTGTCAATAGATACAATCATGGACACAGAACAGAGCACTTCATATCCCGCTGAGTTTTTAAATTCTCTGGAGCTATCGGGTGCTCCCTCGCATAAACTACAATTGAAATTAGGTGTACCAGTTATGCTTATGCGAAATTTAGATGCACCCCGTTTATGTAATGGGACGAGGCTTCAATTATACAATTAGGGCAAAATATAATCTGTGCCACCATTTTAACATGTGTGGGAAAAGGGGAAAGTGTAATCATACCTCGAATCCCAATAATCCCCACTGACCTACCATTTCAATTCAAAAGACTCCGGTTTCCAATCAAACTTAGTTTTGTTATTACTATTAACAAAGCGCAAGGGCAAACATTGCAGGTAGCAGGGGTGCATTTGAAAATGTCATGTTTTTCCCATGGCCAGCTATATGTAGCCTGTTCACGTGTGTCCGATGCCCAGAATTTGTATGTATTTGTGCCAAATGGAAGGACATACAACATAGAATATAGGAGCGTCCTAAAATAATGATCTATTCTGTGCCCATGATTGCAACGGTCAAGAACAAGCGGAGTAAATAAGGGATTTTAATTAACTGTAAGTAAAATTTAAGATGGGGTAGGATTTTCCAATTCGTGGCAAGGCATAACCTATGACTCTACTGACACACACTCCACTACTTCTTTTCTACTCCTACACTTAATCCTGATTTATATTGTGTAGTTTGTTTTTTTCTTTATCTCTACCTCTATTGACTAACAACCTCAATATGTTCATCGTTTTTATTGTCATATTCCCTGTGTCAATTGACAACCTGAATTTATTGATAAAATCTACATTAACGCGAGCGAAGCCGCGGGCAAAAGCTATCCTAACTATTATAAATGCGAATGTGAGTTTGTTTGTTTGTTTGTTTGTTTGTTACGCTTTCACGCCTAAACTACTCGACCGATCATCATGAAATTTCGTATACACGTTGTCATGGGTACAGAAAAGGACATAGGGTACCTTTCATCCAGAAAAAATTTGAATGTGAGTTTGTTTGTTTGTTTGTTTGTTTGTTATTGTTTTTTACGCTTTCACGCCTAAGCTACTCGACCGATCGTCATGAAATTTCGCATATACGTTGTCATGGGTACAGAAAAGGATATAGGATACCTTTCATCCAGAAAAAATTTGAATGTGAGTTTGTTTGTTTGTTTGTTTGTTTGTTTGTTATTGTTTGTTACGCTTTCACGCCTAAACTACTCGACCGGTCATCATGAAATTTCGCATACACGTTGTCATGGGTACAGAAAAGGACATAGGGTACCTTTCATCAAGAAAAAATTGCGAATGTGAGTTTGTTTGTTTGTTTGTTTGTTTGTTATTGTTTGTTACGCTTTCACGCCTAAACTACTCGACCGATCATCATGAAATTTCGCATACACGTTGTCATGGGTACAGAAAAGGACATAGGGTACCTTTCATCCAGAAAAAATGCGAATGTGAGTTTGTTTGTATGTTTGTTATTGTTTGTTACGCTTTCATGCCTAATTCTACTCGACCGATTATCATGAAATCTCGCATACACGTTGTCATGGGTACAGAAAAGGACATAGGGTACCTTTCATCCAGAAAAAATGTGAATGTGAGTTTGTTTGTTTGTTGGTTTGTTATTGTTTGTTACGCTTCCACGCCTAAACTACTCGACCGATCATCATGAAATTTCGCATACACGTTGTCATGGGTACAGAAAAGGACATGGGTACCTTTCATCTAGAAAAAAATGTGAATGTGAGTTTGTTTGTTTGTTTGTTTGTTATTGTTTGTTACGCTTTCACGCCTAAACTACTCGACCGACCATCATGAAATTTCGCATACACGTTGTCATGGGTACAGAAAAGGACATAGGGTACCTTTCATCCAGAAAAAAAGTACTATTCCTGACGGATAGAAAAAAATAACTGTTAGACGGTCGTCCAGCTTAACAACTCGGCCTACTGATATGAATAAATTAATTGCAACATGATGCCTGGAGTACAGAAAAAGGGACCTGTGGTATCCCAGAAGAAAATCTGATACCCCGAATAAAAATCTGTTCCCGAGTTATTTTAGGCACATCTTTCTTAAAATGATTAAAAATGATTATATTCAGCTAATTAAGCTCTGTCTGTTCACCCGTTATGGTAAATGACAAAATTGTCGTAAAAAGTTTGGTATTATTCATTTCAGCAAAAATAGCTCTCGAGGTATGATGCTACGACAATGTAAACTTTTAGTGTGGGACGAAAGTACGATGTTCCACAAAAAAGCTATAGAAGCGTTAAACCAAACTCTTCAGGACTTGCGAGACAGTACAGTTATTATGGGACGAATGGTAGTTTTACTGGCTGGTGACTTCCGACAAACTATACCGGTGATCCAGAGGGACACACATGCAGATGAAATCAAAGCCTGTCTCAAGTCATCAAGATTGTGGGCAAAAGTGAAAAAATTCAGCCTAACAACGAATATGAGAGTCCACCTTTATAATGACATAGATTCAGGACATTACGCAGATACACTATTGAAAATTGGCGATGGACGTTTGGACACGGATGCTGAAGGCTGTATTTTACTTACAGGGGAATTCTGTAATTTGGTGGAAAATGATGTGGAGCTCATTGCTAAAGTTTACCCAGACTTACAACTAAATTTAAGTTGTGATCATTGGTTGTGTGCAAGAGCAGTTCTTGCACCAAAATATGAAATCGTTAACAAAATCAACACTGAAATTTTGAAAGAGGTGCAGGGAGAAATAAATGAGTATTTGTCAATAGATACAATTATGGACACAGAACAAAGTACTTCATATTCCGCTGAGTTTTTAAATTCTCTGGAGCTATCGGGTGTACCCTTGCATAAACTACAATTGAAATTAGGTGTACCAGTTATGCTTATGCGAAATTTAGATACACCCCGTTTATGTAATGGGACGAGGCTTTAATTACACAATTAGGGCAAAATATAATCTGTGCCACCATTTTAACAGGTGTGGGAAAAGGGGAAAGTGATACCTCGAATCCCAATAATCCCCACTGACCTACCATTTCAATTCAAAAGACTCCAGTTTCCAATCAAACTTAGTTTTGCTATTACTATTAACAAAGCGCAAGGGCAAACATTGCAGGTAGCAGGGGTGCATTTGGAAATGCCATGTTTTTCCTATGGCCAGCTATATGTAGCCTGTTCACGTGTGTCCAATGCCCAGAATTTGTATGTATTTGCGCCAAATGGAAGGACATACAACATAGTATATAGGAGCGTCCTAAAATAATGATCTATTCTGTGCCCATGATTGCAACGGTCAAGAACAAGCGGAGTAAATAAGGGATTTTAATTAACTGTAAGTAAAATTTAAGATGGGGTAGGATTTTCCAATTCGTGGCAAGGCATAGCCTGTGACTCTACTGACACACACTCCGCTACTTCTTTTCTACTCCTACACTTAATCCTGATTTATATTGTGTAGTTTGTTTTTTTCTTTATCTCTACCTCTATTGACTAACAACCTTAATATGTTCATCGTTTTTATTGTCATATTCCCTGTGTCAATCGACAACCTGAATTTATTGATAAAATCTACATTAACGCGAGCGAAGCCGCGGGCAAAGCTAGTACTAAAATAAATATTATTTTGTATTTTTTGTTCTTTTTTGGTTTTATTTTGTTGTTGTTGCACCGCGTGTCTATCCTTTCGGGATATACGCATATTTACAAATAACACTAATGTTCTAGGAATTAGGAACGTTTAATTCAGAGGAAGTATACCCGCATTTGCGTGGAGAGAGGGTGGTAAACCACTCTATGAGAAAAAACTCAGTACACTCGACTGGGATTCGAACTCCAATCTCCCTGTCATTGGCAGTCTAATCTATTAAGAGTGTGACGCCCAGTAGCATATGCGGCTACCGAAGCTGGTTTTTAGTTTCAATAGTTAGTGTTTCTGTCTACAGATGTACAATTTAACTCACATAACGATACCTAAAATTAACAATCAAGTAATATCCAGCACTGTTTTAAATTGTCATCATCGTAGATTTAATTGATTCACAGTAGCTCAACCAATCTAATTACAACGTAATAACTGACATTGCATCTTAAGACTATTTGGCTTTTCTAATCACTCAGCTACTGTTACTGAACAATTGAATTAGTCATATTTGTCATACCAGGGTCGTGCCATGTTTTATATTTGAACGAATTGAATCGTTAAATATAACTGAAAACATCGGTGTATGTCTGTGACGTTAAAAGGAGTGAATGAGAAAATCCCTTAAGTCCCTAAGTCGTGGTGTAATCGGTGTGTAAGACTCTGTCCAGGGTTTAGTTTCTCACTCTATTTAACATTTTCAAAGGTTTTCTTTGTGCTCATTTTATCAGCTTAGTAGTCACTGTCCCTTGCCTCCTCCCCCTTCGTTTACTGCCGCCTTGTGAAGAAATTATGCAACGTTATTAATTTCTGTATCTAAAACTCCACTCTTCTCTTTTTGCATCGGCGTCAACTTTTTTGTGTTCTGTCTGTGCCATTAAAACTGACGTAATTAATTTAATCAACGGAGGGCTCACTGTTTTATATTACCCATCCGGGATATCCACATGTTTAGATTAATGCGGCTACTGGTGAGGGAGATACACTTTTGAGAGAAAATGTACTCGCATTTAAGAGTGTAAAACTCTTTACGGGGAAACCATTCTCATTACATTCGTCTGAGATTCTAACGGCCTTTCAATCATTGGTAACCCAGACCAGGCTAGGTTTAAGTGGTCTAAGGTGTCAGGCTCGCAATAGACTGTATTGAATAAAGTCGAGGCTTGAATTCCATCCGGATGCAATAATATGTAAATTTATTGAAACTATATGCAGTATGTTAACCGGTAGTTTGGCCCTTTTCTAAAAAGAAAAAAGGTATAATAACATTGTCGTATCCATACACATTGCAAATATATTTTGTCACTCTGACAAGTGATATAAACGGACTTAATTTGTAAAATTAACAAAACAAGTTTGTTAGGTGGATGTTCATGGAACCGTTTTGAGCAACTTATGAATTTCTATGGAATCTAAAGCTAGCGGAAATCAACCTTCGCCTACTTGCACTACGTGTATACCCGTTACATTACAAACCTATGCTTATTATCCATCGTACATTTGTCACAGGAGTGGAGGTAACTGACAGCTATCATAAGCTACCAGATATATATATACTCTAATGTATCCATTCGCCAGACTACATGATCTGCAAGACCATATATTGATTTATTGTCACTCTTGACTGTCAAAACTTTCACAAGAAACAATGGTTTTTAATTATGTTTTTATTTTAATCATTTTTACATCTGCTGTCAGCTACCACCACTCCTGTGGCGAATGGACTCCCTCAGCTTACCCTGAAAGGTAGTATTGCTATCGTGATTGATTCAGTTATGACGTGGCTTATAAGATAGGACCATAGTGTAATCAATCAAGCTAAGACTTAACTTTCAGGTTAAACGGAGTGTTTTCACTTTGACAGTTATGGTTTTTCATCCGTTCTTCTGTTTTTGCGTTAGTCTCGTCTTGCCTGTCTTGTGTGTCGGTGGCGAGGAAGTCGAAGTTTGAATTCATGCTGTGTGATCTGGGAAGCGCTCCTAAATTATATTCCATGCAAAAGTGGGTACATTTCCTCTATTCTACTGTCCTTATCCCTACGCGATTATTTTAAATATAGCCCGGATAGCCCGGAGGGGTACTAAGACATCAAGCACGAGAAGGCATTGGCAAAGTCATAAGAACTATAACTTGTTAATTAAGATAGTATGCATTTGTGTATGGAAAATTGTTAATCTATTTTATATATAAATATTTGTATTTTCTCAGATTACTTATGGAAAATTAAAGTGTATTTAGATTGATTGTACCGCCAAGAAAACTTGTTTTTGTATGCGTGTGTAAACCTCGATAATCTAATCTCAGTTTTCTCTGGTAGTTGAACTTGGAAATGATGAGCATATTCTTGTGTCGCTTATCGCTGGCCCGAATACCCTTGAACTTGAATACTATCGGGAGTTGTTTATTTTTATATCGGCCACATTTGCTAGTCATGTGTTGGTACTTATCTTCGATGCGCTTCACCACAACGCATACTTCCTGATTATTATTTTTAATTGCAACGTTTTACACCACAGCTTTTTATTTGTACTTAATTTATCTACACTAATGTGTAAGGGATAAGAACGGTATAATCTATAGAAAATGTATGCGCATTTGCGTAAGGGGAGTAGGAAGCCATTTTGGGAATAAAAAACTCTTTCAAAACACCCGTTTGGGGTCATAACCCTTAACTTCTTGTTTTCACAAACACCTTGTTTTCGGCAAACAAGGCTAGACAAGCTTGACGTTTAAATCCGCGGGTAGCACCATAGTGTTTTTTAACAGCGCTTCTTACTACCTGGTCAGGTTATTCGCATATGTACTAATTTCTCACCCGCCTCAGTGGCGTAGTTGGCTAACGCGCTAGTCGTGTTGAGCTCGACCACCGAGGACGGGGAGATCGAGGTTCGAATCTCGGTCGGGTGAACTGGGGGTGGTTTTTCCTAAATGGTTTTCCACTCTCCCTCCACGCAAATGCGGTTCACTTCCTCTAAATTCAACCTTCCCAATTCCTAATCCATTAGAGTAATTAGTACTTAAGCGTATAACCCGAACGGGTAGTAAGACGCGGTGCTAAATATTATATTACTAATTTCTCTAATTATTTAGGAATGAGGAAGGTTGAATTCAAAGAAAATTTACCCACATTTACGTGGAGAGAGGGTGTAAAACTCTTTAAGATAAACCTTCCTCAATACACCCGATCTTGATTTGAATCCCGATCTTCTCGTCATCAACAGTCTAGTCTATCGTGACAGTGATGCCTTAGACCATGTGGCCACCGAAGCAGGGATCACCAAAGTTACTATCTGATTAGTCTTTATGGTAGATCTGAGGGTGGTTGTTTTGAAAATGTAGGGCTACATCCGCATTAGCATAGAGAGAAAAAAGGCATAACCACCCCTGCTGAGATTCGAACATTAAATCCAGCAGTGGGGGTAAGATTTTAGGCAGTTAAAACGGGACCCCACACATAATATTTTAAGTCGCGAAAATGTATTTTTTAACATTTATTACGCCGTCATTAATTAATACATGAATTTTACGTTTGGAGCTAGTTGCAATATAGCTGTAGTCGTATTGCGATACGATGGACAAAATTTGTATTTAATAATACGTAGCTAACATCGTCAGTAGGTTACTCTGCCAAAACGTGATTGCTTCATAATACATGGCTTGGTCTATGATTAAATTAAGGTGGGGACGCAGTCATGTAGGGAAAGCGAGAAAAGGCCAGAGTTTTTTTTTTTTGCAGTTTTTATAACAAAACTATTTTTTTTTTTTGCAAAATAAATAAAATATATTGCTTCCATACAAACATAGAGTTTAACTGTCTTCCTATGAGAATATCAACAGTTCTTTTAACATCGGTCATGAGCATAGCGACATTCGATGACAACATTTTTAAATGAAGAGAAAAAAATTGAAATTCAATTCCAGGACGCCCATAGATACGTTATAAATGTTGAGATCACCTTGTACAGAAGGCTGAAAAAAGATTTTGAGATAAAAACTGCACAAGTACTAGCCTTTTCTCGCGTCCATTACATCCCCACCTCAAAGGGGGGTTAGTGACATTTTGTACTAGCAGATAAACACACACTTCCTTAACCAACCCGACAATACTCTCTACACTAGTAGCGAATTCAAGACAAAATTTTAATTCCTTTTAATTAGTTTTGTTTGCATATCTATCTTTTTAACGATTTGTTAGGCCTCTAGGGTTCGTTTATATGATTAATGATTTATCTTTTCTATGCTTCCAGAAAAGACGCAAATTTTATTTAACCACTTTAATGTATTAAAGTTACAAATTAAACAAATCATATTCTTAATTGTTAACATTGATCTAAAATAATTCAATTAATTATTGACGTTATAAAAAAACTCGTTACATCTAGTTCTTAGACAATAATAGAAAGAATATAACTTTTTTTTAATTTTAGCTAATTTTGGTTGAACGTTTGCCACTATCAATCTCGTCCATTATTACACTGATTTACTTTTATAATGTTTATACTACACTGATTTATTTTTATAACTTTTCTAGCACAAAATGGGGAAAATGTTTTCTCACACAAATACGTTGCTCAAAAGTACTTGATGTTTCAGTACTAAAAGTTACTTACTTGTTAAAGCTTAGACTACTTTTTAATAAAACCTTAAAGTAACGTTTTAAATATTTCAACTACAGATACACTCACAGTAATACATTATAATATAGCCTATATCATAATTTTAACTCTACTATAAGAAATAGTCAAAAACAGGTGTTACATCAGCTTAAACTCATCTCTTAAAATTGTATTACATGATACATATGATTTAGTTTCACATTTTCATATAGTATTCTTAGCGGATTGTTTCAGCACCAAAGTGCAATTTTAATATGTTTTGATATAGTTTATTAAATTTAATTAAATATAGAAAACTAACGACATGCAAGTAATTTAAATAATGTAATCTCTAAGAAAAATACTCTTAAATGCAAACAAACCAGTTCAATAAAAATAAATTCTTATAATCACGTGTCATAAGAAAATATTAAATTTTGATGTTATTTTATTTCATCAAAATCGGGATGATATTTATTTTTTTATTTGAAAATTTTAACGTGCACTTTCTGAATCCATCAAGTGAAATTTTGACATCCCTTGGCCTATGTATTTAGTTTATAATGCCTACTTGAAGGTTTATTGTATGATTAGGTGTACACTCGATTGTTTATGTAAGTTGAGATAGATCTAACACAACAGTCTATTTATGGTGTTATTTTCAAACGAAGTCGTGTTTAAAAAGAGTCATATTATTCATAGAAATAATTGCAATTCGAGAATTGTGGTAGCCCCCTAATATTTCCGAGTAGGCTACCATCTAACCTTGCACGCTCTATTGTTACTCTACCTTTCAGGCTGATCTGGAACCAGAATCCATAATACAGTAAAACCTTAGATTGCGAGCATAATTCGTTTCGTAAACGTGTTCGTAATACAAAGCACTCGTATATCAAAGTGAATTTTCCCCATAAGAAATAATGGAAACTCAGATGATTCGTCCCACAACCCAAAAATATTTAATCTAAAAATGATTAATACCTTTTTTATTTTCGTTATTTAAATGTAACTGTACTGTAATCAAATTTATTAATTAAATTTAATCGTAGCTGGTGTGAGGTAGACGAGAGAGATGAGAGGAGGAGGTGTGTTATTGTTTAGGACGACTTTCACTGTCACTAACAAAATCACTGTTGGCTCACTGGAATCTTTTTCTTTTTGTGCGACGTTAACAAAGAACCTAGCCAATGACACTGCCCGGCAGACAAAGCGTAACTATAGTACTACTCGTATTGCAAGATATCGCTCGTTTATCAAGTTAAAATTTATTAAAAATTTTGATCGTCTTACAAAACACTCGCAGACCAAGTTACTCGCAATCCAAGGTTTTACTGTACATTCAAATTGAAGTTGAGAATTACGTGTATCGTGCCTTAATGATGATGTTTATATCCACGCTTATTATTATAAGGATATTTGATTGAATTTGAGTTATTAGCCCCTGTGACTTTATCTTTATAGTAAACTCGCTAATTATTCATTATAAGCCCTGCTTTAGCACCACCTAATTACAAAATGTTGACCCTACTGTGTTTCGAACCAAATTATCTGAGAAGTGGTTGGACGTCGTCTGAAATAAAACACTAAAGTTGCACGCTCACTGGGGCGAGGAGAACGAGGTGCGGCGAAGATTTTTCTTTTCCTACAAAGAAACTTGCATGTATTCAAATGGAAGCTCGCACAGTGTGGTGACGCGCGCATAGTAGGGGAGAGGAGCCGTCGCGAGAGAAGTCTTGGGAGCAACCAGGCGAAGTTTCTTCCCGCCGCGCCGCGCCGCCTCTCCTCGTATAGCACTAATGTGCGGGGGTAGCAGAAGCATGTCATCTTCGTTTATCTTCGGTCACTTCCGGGTATTGTCGGGTGAATTTCCTCAACGTTGTCGTTCGGTAGAGAATGAGTCACGTCACTCACGTGCACGCATTTTAATTATCTATAACTACTGTAGTTATTTATCTTATGTTGTCGCTGCTTTCCGTCCCTTGGAGTTTTTTATTTTAAAGGTATGTTATTCATATCTAAAAAATCAGTACCTATAAATAAATGAACGTTAATATTATTTTATTAGCAGAGATAATACAAGCTATATTCCGACCACCATCGTATGTCGAGAAAATGTTTATTTTCCGAGTTTTGTGGGTGTAAAACCTGCGCCACGAGGGCTCCTCTGCTCGCAGCGTCTCAATGTACGTGCACCTTTAAAGGTGGGAGTGTAGGAAACGAGAGTTAAGGTCAGTGTTTTTGCACTTTTTGTCCGAAAATAAGTAAAATATTTCTCCAGTAGAAATATAAGAATTTAATTTTCTTTAGATGGTGATATTATATCCACAGTTGTAGAATATCTATCGTGACAATAGCGGCATTAGAATAAAAAACTTTTTAATGAAGATAAAAGTTGTCGTTAAATTCCAGGACACCCTTGACAGATATTCAGCAATTGTTTACATCACCATGTAAATAAATTAAAACTCTATATAAAAAGTTTCTACTGTAGTAATATTTTATTTATTTCAACTAAAACATTTTTTGTTATAAAAACTGCAAAAACACTATCATAAGCTTCCGGTCCCTGCACTTAGACCTTAAAAAATTGTCGTCACAATGCTCATAGATGGCTTACACGTTTTTTTTTAACTTCACACTCGTATCGATGGACACGTGGACTAAACATCAGGCTCATCTAGCCTAGTTTACCATTGATAGAGGACGGTGTTCGAATCACAGTTGGGTGTACTGAGAGTAGTTTTTCCTAGATGTTGTACTTAACACAAATACTAGATCATTTTCTCCAAGTTATACCTTCCTCGTCCCTACTTTATTAGCGTAATTAATGGTGGATAGCCCGAGTGAGCAGTGAGATGCAGTGGGGGAAGAGGGGACAGTAGCAAAACAAATCATTTTAAAATAAAATATCTGAGCTTAGTTTTTTCTCCCTCAAACTTTTTACGTGTTTAAATGAACACTTTAAATCTTTATGAAGCGTTCATAAATTTCCTCGATAAAAAAAAAGTATACGTCTTTTGTTGAACTAGCAAACTGAAAGTTGCTACCGCCCTGGAAATTCTTATTCTTCAGAAGTGTTTATCTTTTGGAAAACATGAAAGTGACTTTGGGGATTATCCTCTTGTGTTTTGAGGGAAAACAGCTTCCCCCTCTCCTCTTTATCTGTCAAGGAAAGTGATTGGACCGGCGTCCCATGGCTCGTCTAAAGCCTGCCGCGGGGCTCTAGAAGGAAGAAGAGGAAGTCTGGCAGATTGGCAGATCGCCACTCAAGTTTCAAAGTGTCTCTGCGTATTTGTAAGTCGGGAAAGAGATGAGTGGGAGGTTTTTTTAGTGCAAGAAGGGGGAAGGGATTATATACCTTCCGCTTGGGTGGAGTTGGCGAAAACAAAAGGTCCTTTGTGCCCTTGTGATTGGATTGTTGTTAGTGAGGGAAAACGGCAAGGCCGCAAGTGTATTGCTTTCCTATTCTTGGTGAAACTTCCACTTGAGCTCGGTGTGTTCTTGTTTATTTTACCTTGGCTGTCCTTTCACCAACTGCACAATACAGCTGATAATAGTCTGCTTGAATTCGAATAGTCGGGTAAACAATTGTTTTAAGGATTAAGGTGTGATGAAAGAGAAAACCAATTATAAAATTTAGTTTTCATAAAAAAAAAAAGTCTACTCAAAATAAATCATTACTACAATAAAAATGTTAAAAGTTTAATTTTCTGCGTATAGTAGTTATTTTATATTTGCCATGGTTATGGTGGCAATTGAACATAAAACATTTAAATCAAGATAAAAACTTATGCTCAAAATCTTTTATGCCCATGACAAAATAATTTAAAATAACCGATTATTAATCTAAACTAACTAAAATGTATTTACATTGGCCAAAACTGTTTTTTTGCAATAAAAGCATAGACTTCAACACGCGTTTACTTCCATCCCATCCCCAACAAACTTTGGTACAAATATTGCTTTACCTAGGGTCTTATTACCAGTCCAAACTACACGTATTTTATTCACGCTAATAGGGTAAGGATAAAAAATGTAGAATCTAGATTAACTTTATCCGCATTTACATGATGGGATGTTGGTAAACAATTTAGAGTAACATTGTCTCATGGGAATTTGGCTGGTTTTGAACCCCGACCTTCCCGTCGTCGGATAACAAGACTAGATGAGCCTAATATTTAATCCCCGTGTCCGTCAATGTAGGTTGTACAAATATTATGTGCTTTATTCAATTAAATAATGTTTATATACCTATATATTTTAAATTATGATTGAACTCCTTTAAAAAATGAATTTTTCAAAGTATATAAAAATGCTCAGTTTGACAACGTTACAAAATGGCGATACTTGACGTATTGTACTAGTGGTGTTTAATCCAACTTCTAAATCTCCTGCACAGTTCAAAATATCCTATGTTTTATTGTCCTCAACTTAACATCTTTAGTACTATCATAATACTAAAAGATTGGGGATATAAAGTGTGCTATCCTCGAAAACCTGAGAAACCCATCAACCCAAATGGAGCTGTGATATTTTTTGTAAAACATGTGCTTTTGACTGTCAAGAGGGGGGAAGAGTGAACACTCACAGAGACCTTGAATGTACAATCGAATTTTTCCTTTATATGTAATGTTAAGTTGAGAAGAGTGGTGACTTGCGTCGTGGTGAGATTGGCAGCGTGTAACGGATACCAGTCAATACCTCTAATGAAGTGTCTCCTCTCAACGTCCCTCAAGCACACCCTCTCCTCCTTGGCCTGCGAACTGGTGGATCCACATGTATTATGAATGGGTGGGGGAACACTTTATTTCACGGATTGAGGGCATCGATTCTTCTTGACAGTCAGGGCTGTCCGTATATTTACAAAAATGGTTGGATATGAATAAGGTTACATTTAGAGGAGATGCACCTTCATTTGCATGAAAGGCGAGTGGGAAACCACCTTGTTACATCCAGCCGATATTTGAAACCTGGCCTCCCAAACCAAATGAGACGATACTTACCATTTGTACGCCATTACATGTTAACTATTGTGTGTCAGGTCATTGCATGGAAATATTTAAAATTTTGACTAAGCTTTTGAGTAGTGGATAATTTTCTAAGTTTGTCTGATAAAATTCATTAGCTTGATAGAAGTGTTTGAAACTGGGACAAAAACAAATATTTTATTCTATATAATATTGTAGGGCCCGTCATATTTAGTTACATACACTATATTATCTAAAGATTAAAAAAAATTAAAAAGAGATTAAAAAATCAACTTGAAGATTCAGTTCCAGCATCAAAACAGATGCCAAGTAGTATTCTAAACTAAATTGGATTCAGAATGCCAAGTTTGAAAGATGCTCGGGTTCGTTCTAATGGGTAAATAAATGTAAAATGGGTAATTGTTTGTGAAGGGGTGGGCCCATCCTAAGGGCCGAGGTATAATGAGGTTACAAATGGTGAGGATTTTTAGCCAGACTCCGGCAAAACTCTCTCTCATAACGTCGCCTCGTTGTTCCGCGGTGATTTATGACCCGCTTCTCTTCCCCCCCCCACCCTTTACCATGAACTTGCCATATCCTTGAACACGTTACGTCAGAAATAGCTGAAAACTCTCTCCCACCCTCTCCTGACAGATTGATGTTGCCTTTTTTTTTTCTCATGGTGGCCATCTCTTTACTTCTTGTTTAGTTGCCTGCTGATGGCGATTATATATCGCTCTAGATTCGTGTAAAACCTACATTTGAGGCTTTTAACAGTATTCTTCTTTGCAGCTGTGTGATATGGTGGAGTCTTTTTTTATGGAGGTAGGAAGGGGAGGGGAGGACAAAGTTCTTTGTTTCACAGTTGTTTATTGATCTTCTTTTCTTATTACTTTATCTGTGTCTGCGTCTTATTTGTTCTTGGACTTCTATTTCTTTTTTTCTTTTTACACACACACACACACACACACACACACACACACACCACACAACTACTTTCTCTATAGTCTTATTTGTTGCTTGTGGATTCAATTCTAGTTTCATTTTATTGACTGACACTTTTGTTTAGTCTCGAAACAATTACTTGTCATTTATCTCACATAACGGTATTATGTTTTCCGCCTCAGTTGTATGATAAATATTACTTGATACTATGGCGATATTAAAAAAACAACTAATTCGGACCTGATTTTGTTCTATTCTTCCTTGCTTTTTTGAGCACATTCTTGAATCTTGAGTCAAAGCTAGTTTGTTCAACCAAATAACGAGGGACACCAATTTTTTTTTTTAACAGAAGGTCTATTTAATGGTTTGATCTTTGGGAAAAGGATGATGAAGGTAACGTTAGAAAATGTACCTGCATTAGCCTGGGAAGGAGATGGGAAAACCACATGACAAGTGATCACTAATGGAGGTAAATCATATCGCAAGTCCCACCCTGCCGAGACTCGAGCCTTGATTTCCCTGTAATCGGGAGTCTAATCTACAGTGAGACTACCGCTTTGGGCCATGGAACCACCGAATATAGTAGAAGAGGGAAAATGGAAAAAAAAAAAACTATGATCGTACGTGTTTTTCAAATGGCTCTTTCAGAGTATAGCTCTTTATTGCACGTTGTTTTAAATCCACCTCGCTACTTGCGAATTCCTGATGCGACTCTTGGCCACTGCCATCACAGTTGGGCAATTACCTAGAAAGTGAGATGTAATGTTGGACACCCTTCCAAATTGATAACTTCCCCCAACTCTCTTATATCTAAAAATGGAGTGGAACTACAGCCAACAAAAGAATAGAGAGAAATAAAATCTCATTGGACCATTATTAATAAAGACAGTAAACCAAGGCCACCGTTTAAAAAATATTTACAGTAGATTGCCATAAACTAAATATATACAGCGTGTTGATAAAAGAGCTCAGAACTTAAGGATATTATAGTTCTCAATAAAATGAGTAAAAAAAAACTACATGGCGTCAGTCTGCAAGCGAGCTATATCAACCGAGCAGCCGCTGCATGTTGGCGAAAATAGTGCCAACATTTGCGGGTAGAGAGTGTTATGTGGTCAGCATAACAAACTCTCCGGCCGTTAATCTCAATTTTCTAGACTGGAGACGCTACTATTAAAGTAGCTCCTCACTTGACCTTACGAAGCTGAGTTGACACAATTCTAGATCCACTGTAACACAGAAAAAATCTGTAAGTAGGGCCTACCAGGATTGAACCCGAGACCATTGGATCTGTAGCCCGGAACTCTGACCACCAGACCACAGAAATAGTAAATAAATGGTACGGAACTTCACACGGACTTTCTCACTCCATTGTATAAAAATGGAGAAAAATGGAGTTATTAAACCTCGTAATATACATGAAATGAAATAATTTACACTAACAAACCTGAACAAAAAATGCACATAAAACATAGTTTGATTCCCGGTTTTAAATTTTATAACTTTATTTTTAAAGAATTAAAGTCCTCATTTGTGTGTATATATATATATATATATATATATATATATATATATATACACTATACTATATAATATATATATATACACTATACTATACCCATAAAAAAGTTAGATATTGGTTCCACGAGGGTCAACACTTCGTATTAAAATTTCAACTTCCTGTTAAAATTTTCGACATTTTATTAGAGGTTGCACATCTTATGGTTATCGTATTCCTACTAAATTCCTCATTTATAAATTTAGCCCAATAAAAAAGGTAAATATTGACTATTTAGTCTAAAATGATAGAGATAGGCCTAGATCATTGCTGTACAAACATTTCCCCTAAGAGGCTAA
Source organism: Timema podura (assembly GCA_033556935.1). Taxonomy (NCBI): domain Eukaryota; kingdom Metazoa; phylum Arthropoda; class Insecta; order Phasmatodea; family Timematidae; genus Timema; species Timema podura. Next base: position 60,065,221 of record JAVRXN010000008.1, read on the forward strand.
AGGAAAAAGAACATAAACTTTTTGAGAGACCTATTTATTTACTTACTCTATTCCATTAGAGAATTATTGCGTTAAAACTAAAGTAGCATCTCTTTACAACTAAAGCTCACAAAAATCTATTAATATTTTTGCCAAAATCTTAGAAACTATTGGGTTTATAAAAATATATTACAAATAAATGTTTTTTATTTGTAATATTATTAAAACTTTTCAGTGATAAGTTAATAACTATCTCGGAAAATTTCGCTCCTGTAAAGTACCCTAAAAGTAATTTTCATAGGAAAATGAAAACAGCCACTTTATTTATAATCTTAATCATCGCCTAGATACGAATTTTAATCAAAATCGTTAAAACCGATTTTGAGAAAAACTGTCATTTTTATCGCCCTTTATTAAACTATTCTTAAATTTAAATTTAAACAGACACACCAGACAGACGGCAATGCAAAAAACCACTTTTTAGGATTCGGGGAGTCATGAATCCATCAACATCTAGGGTTAGATTTTTTTTTTTACGGTCGCAATACTTGACCTTTAGAGTTCGCAAAGTTAAAAAATATATATATATTTTTGCATTTAGCTTGAAAATTATTGGTTTTATAAAATATGTTTCAAATAAAATATTAGTATTATAAATAGACCTACATATTTGCAATGACAAGTAGTTTCATATCTCAAATAGTTTCGGAAATGTGATGAAAAATTAGAATTTACGCATCAGACCAAAACCCTTAAAGTCATTTTGCCGAAAAAATGAGAGTAGCGATTTTTTATAATATGGATCAATTAAATTTAATCAAAATCATAAGAGCCAATTTTGAGAAAATCGAATTTTTTTCTCTTTTTACCCTTCATTAAACTACCCTTAATTTTAGGGTTAGATATCCAATTTCTAAAGCTCCTCTGGGCAACCCAATGAAAACCCTAGATACCAAGTTTTGGCCCGATCGGTAAAATAGTTTAGTCTCTACTCCGAAGTACAGACAGACAGACGGAAATTTAAAAACCACTTTTTCGGATTCGGTGGGGTCATGAAACGTCGAAATTCATCAAAATCTCGAGGTAGATTTTTTTACCATCACAATAATTTCTATACCTGTAAGATAGTGAGAAAATAAAGAAAAAAAGAGTAAAAAAAGCCTTACCAAACTTAGGTCCGCAAACCACAGAGAGACAGGAGATTGGGTCTTTCGGTAATAAAATATATTATTAAAAATGGAATGTTATTTAGTTTTATATGTCACAAATTTATCATCATATCAAAACAAAAGGTGTTTTACATGCTATTCTCGCATTTCCACACACATTTCGTGTCTTCGAATCAGAATGTTGCCTTCTCTTTGATAAACCCCTGGCTTCATTAGAATCGTCTGACAGCCATTTTCAACTCGCTGTTGTAAGTCTGATAAATTATTTATTCGAGTCAAATACACTAAACTCTTTAAGTATCCCCATACACAAAAAAATCCAGAGGATTAAGGTCAGTGGATTGTGGGATTGGGGGGGCCCTTGCGACTGGATGTGATGGATAGGCTGAAGATGTCCAGTCACAAAGTTATAATCATCATCAACTGTCCAGCCTGTGGTCGGGCCGGTTTAATACAATGTATCCATCTTCCACTATCCTTCCATCATACTTCCTCCTTTAATTGCCTCCATTTTTATCCTCTCACTTGCACACTTTATGTTATCTGCTCCTTCCATCTCTTTCTTGGTCTCCCTTGCGGGTCTTTTTACCACATACTTTATTTCCATTATTTTACTTGGCATCCTATCCTTCTGCATCCTCATTACATGCCCATACCAAGGTCGCAAGGCCGCCTGACCTAAATCCTCTTGAGTGCTACAAGATACTCAAGTTCTGAACTTTTTTTTCTAACACTGGGCACGTTAAGGAAATTTCGATCACATACAAGACTGGTTTGCCGGCGACGCCCAGAGGGTTAGGGGGTTTGAATCTGGCTGGATCTACGGGAGGTGGCTCTTCATGAATAGTTCATTTCTTATCCAAGAAAATGTGGGTACATTTCATCTTATTCGACCTTCATATTGTATATGCCTACTCAATGAGTGTAAGAAAATACGGTACGAGACGTGAACAACAAAAAAAAACCACATTAAATACAATTCAATGAACTCTTAGTTGGATTTTTAGTAAATAACTTTTTTTAGTAAATAATATTTTAAATACTTGATAAAATATTTTGTATGTGTGCAATATAATCATATCAAATTGGCATTAAATTGTATATTTTAATGAAAATAAATGTTTTTTATGAAACAATATTTACTTTGGGAAATGTCATTGATAATTTGACTTTGTTTTTGTATGCTTTTTTGGTTTATTTAACTAGATAATCCTTATCCTCCTCATGAGACAAAGTGCTTTTGATTTGAATTAAAGGTTTTAGTTAACTATTTCGCACTGTAGTCTACAACTAAAACTGTAATGCACTCTTAATAAAAATGAGCGTTTGGACGAGATTGTAACTAGGCCCTACTGTAGCTCTAGTTTTTCCCCTGCTGTACCAAGTTAGGTAGTTTTGTCGTCCTCCAAACTTTCAACTTGTTCCATTCACCTTATTTTCTTCCGGGAGTTTTATGAGAATGTTTATGGCATTGGTTTAAGTGCACTTTGCTTCACGTATCTCCAGAGATAAGACTTGGCCTAGGCCTAGTCATGCAAAGAAGAACGTGATCGCTTGTAAACCTGAAACTTCAAAGTAACATTAGAAATAACTTTGATTAATTGTAATTTAAATTGATATCTGGAATGAAAATGTAGCTACTGCTTAGAATATTCCTTTAAGCATATATATTTTGTGTGTAAGCCTTACGATTTTTTGCAAGTTGAATAATTTCATTAATGTTACTTTTATTTGTTTTTTAGTGTGTATATTTTAGCTTGTTGCCATAAGACCATATAAAGGTAGTAAAATGTTGCGGTTGCTGAGTCCATTATAAATGTTATGTTTCACTCACCGAACTTTATACATTTTATGAGGAAGCGTAACCTATCAAAAAAACGTGGGTGTCTATATTACTGAAAGGGCAATTTTTTACCATGTTAACAATAACTTAACATTAACCTCTTTTTCCAAGTAAAATAAAATACGATTTAATTAAAACAGTAACGTCTTTAATATCTTAAAGAGTCATAGAAGGAAAGAAGAAGATACCGCCCTCCCCACCCTAATGGGGAGGAAGGTTTTGAAAAGGGCGCTTTAAAGTGTGGCTAGCTCGAGGTGTCAATCCTCCCTTCTCCGTCATTTAGGAGATTTGCCACTAAATAAATCGTAAATAATGTCTATCATGGTTTGTTGGGCCCATAATTTCCCGGATTGATGGGTTTTATAACGACGACAGTTCAAATCTTCAATAGCTATAACGATATAATTAAAAAGTATTTTAGGGTGCCAAACCTCAATTTAAAAAATGTACTTAAAAAAATATGAACAAAATAAACAGTTTATGTCTAAAGACAGCCTGGAAAGTCCATCTAATTTTAATCCAAGCTAAAACCCGTGCTTCTCATCACAATATAGGCTCGAGAAGTTTAAAAAAGAATGATAGGGGGGAATTCAATCCCTTACCTTCAACCTTCATCTTCCCTTTCTACTCTTGAAAAAATAATCAGAGTAAAGAGGGCTCTTTGGTTTGCCTTTTCTTTACCCTTAGATACGTGGAATCAATTATTTAGTAGATATTTCAGTTAGATATTTTGAGTGTTTGATTTATACATTTTACTTTAAACATTTGTTGTAAAAGACTTATTTTTATCTTAAGTTTTAACGCTATTATAACTATGACATTAATCAAATAGGTCACTAAAATAATTATATATTTCTCTGATTTGAGTGCTTTTATTGCTTTAAATTCTTCCATTGTTCATACAATTAATTTTTCCTGGGGGAATTATCTTATTTTCTGTCTAGATTCATTTAAAATAACTCAAGGTAATTTGCAGGCAAATTTTTCCACTCTTAAAGCCATTTCTAAGATAAATAATTTCTTAGATTTGGCTGGTAAAATTTAAACTTTTTATAGAATAGTGTATTCATGTTCATCAGTTTGGCTTAAGGTTAGTTTAACTCTTTGAGTAAGATTTTGTTCAAACCTTTTTGAAATGAATCATTTAAAACAATCGTATGTGTTTTGATGATGACTTGTTAGCATCATTCATAGTGAGAGCAGAATTATGTAGAAATATTTTTCCTGAAATGATGGATTTTAATTAAATAATTAATTATAGGACTTAATTTTGGGTTATGTACTACTGGCCGAGTATTTACACTAATAGGAAAGGAATTATAGATATACAATGATATATATGAAGCATATCCGCATTTGCGTGGAGGGAGAGGAGGAAAAAATGTTAGGTAAAACCACCTTAATTACACCCGACTGGTATTCGAACGCTGACCTCCCCGTATCCTGTAAACCCATTATATTGCGAGAGTAACAACTTAGATCGTGCGACCACTGATGTGGGTGATTAAATTGTTTATAAGGTATTTTGTATAATGGTGGGAATTAATCAAACTAGACTAAAGTATATAATACTTCGTTTACTTTGATTACAATATTTTAAATTACTGAAGCTTGCTTTTATTTGCAAATAATTCTATGTATTATTTGTGTTGTCAACATCCCTTTTCTCAACTCATACAAAGCCTACAGCGATATATAAGCTATCAGTGGATAGGATTTTTACCGACTTCTGACATAGCATACTCAGTTAAACAAAAATCAAACAATATTTTTGTATCAATTACTGAAAATAAACTCTCTTTGCTATTTTGTGTATACATTTCGCTGAGTATTTAATTTTAACAACTCAACAAAAGACTAAATTTTTTTTGGGGGAATGGGGGGGGTTAAGGTTGAATGTGCGAGAGTGTCGCAAGTGTTTACTGATTAATCAATCATTTATAGTATTGCCCAAGACTTTGTCGGCATATTTATTTTCCTACTGCTTGAATTATAAATGCATACTAGGCCCATATAGTGTATTTAGTTTCTAATAAATGTTTTTAATAATGGACATGTTAAATTAGTTTTATTAGACTTTTACTTATCTGTAAAAAGTGAAATAAAAATAACTTTTAACTCGTGAATATCCATTGCCATCAATTTCGAACATGGACAAGGAAGGTAATCACGAATATCTGATACGTGTGTACACACACACACACACACACACACACACACACACACACACACACACACACACACACACACACACACACACACACACACCGCCTTCACCCTCTTCCACTTGCAAATGGAGTTCCATGTTTGAGACGATGACTGATGTAATAGTTTATACCATTCCAATTATATGTCCTAAATTCCGACTTTGAAATATTGGCCTGTCCTCTACATTTGTACTATTTACAACTGTGTATTTCCGTTGGATGAATTAGTATTTCTGGAGTGGCGGAGTAGATACGGCAGCGTGTATAGGAGTTGAAGTGCGTGTAGCCGCTACTCCCACAAAGGCCCGCCGGCGGCTTCTATTCCCAAGACGCCAATCTTACGTTCAGCAGTAAGAGCTGTGTTTATACGGCTCCGGGATCTTGAAGTGCCCCCCCGCCCCCCCAAAGCTTTCCAGCACCATCACCAGGGAAAGGACCTTTGCCTGTCGCCGTTTGGGACGTATAGGGTGTACAGTACCTTTCATTGGAGTGCCTCGGACCCGGCGTGGTGGGTGGGTCTCTCGTTTCTCTTAGGGCGCGTTTAGATCAAACGAACAAGAATACAGAGCAAGAGCAGTATTTCCCGCTCGTTTAGTGTAAATATCCACCGAACAAACCGCCACTAACTCGTTTACATAAAAAGAGCTAGTCGTAGAACAGCGAATGCAAGAAAATACGAGTGAATGCTTGTCATGAACGAAGCTTAGACCTAGCGAGCGAATGCTCAATTATTATTCCTTCTCACTTGGTTTATACTTATTCAATAAAAATTTCGTAGTGGTATAAGCAAACCATTTCGATATATATGTATAATATATGCCCCACTTCCAGTTTTCGGTAGAATGCTTTTTTTTTTGCCGTTTTCGTCTGTAAGATGCTATAAATGATTTTATTTTCTTCTTTACCTAATCAACTCGACATTTCTTCTGTTTCCAGTGGCATTCCAGGCATCTTCTTTTACTGAATTATTTTTATACTCTCCACAAGTAGGGTCCCAAAGATATCAATACTCTTTATAATGTTCTATATGTTGTAGGCACAAATCATTATTCCAATCCACGTTTGATCTCCGTTCGAAATCATCCCCTAGAAGTTAGGTAAACCTGTGTGTACTTGCACCGAACGAAAGAATCCTTGATAAAACCTTTCAGTCGAGCAAGCGCGTCCGAACCCGAAGGACTGCTCCACGCAATTGTTCGCACGCTCTTTAGTCTCTTTTAACCCGCCTCGGTGGCGTAGTTGGCTAACGCGCCAGTCATGTTGAGCCAGACCATGAGGACGGGGAGATCGAGGTTCGAATCTCGGTCGGGTGAACTGAGGGTGGTTTTTCCTAAATGGTTTTCCACTCTCCCTCCACGCAAATGCGGGTTCACTTCCTCTAAATTCAACCTTCCCAATTCCTCATCCATTAGTGTAATTAGTACTTAAGCGTATAACCCAAACGGGTAGTAAGACGTGGTGCTAAATTATTATTATTTAGTCTCTTTTAACAACCGAGAGAGCATTCTTAAGCATTCTAGACAATTCGGGCGAACATAATCGAGCAATGAAAGAAGGTTCGCTTACACCAAGCGAATGTAGGTGAAGTGGGTGAAGAATGAGCATTCGCTCGCTTGGTCTAAACGCACGTTGAGCAGATGTGCTCTCACTAAATACGCCAATGTTTGGTTATTTTGAACATGAGCGCTGCTCGGATGAGGGCAGTCCAGGAAACACCACTATAGATTCTATGCTTTCTATTCCGACCTAAGTATTTTGTAACATTGAAACGTTTTGCAGACATTCAGCTAGACAGCAATGTTTGAATAGTTTGTTATCCAATATGAAGTCGAATGATTTCAACAACCCTGACTAGCTTTACACTTTGTGTTGAATTCTTTAACACGTTTGTTAAATGACAGTGGAAACTATCTGATGATAGGGCATTTTTTGAAGGAATTGGTTGCTAAGAAGTTTGAACACTCGAAATATTCTTTCTATCCTTACATAATCCTATAACTTATAATCTTACTTATCTCTTTTAATGTTATATTTCGTTTTTTTATATTTTTGTTGATTCAAGGTTCTTATAGTCTACATTAATCTTTCATTTGAAATGATGAAACAAAATAAGACAAAACTTTTTTTCCTCTCTAACTAGCACTTCAATAACTACTACTATTACTATTTCTTCTCCTACATCTAATATTTTTTCTACTTCTATTGTTACTAATACATATGATTAATAATATGTTTTGTTTGAAGTCTGGACTCCTGATTCTACGTCTTTGCCTATCTCACCATGAGTAACCACGTTGTTAAGTGAAGAATGCAGAAAACCGCACTTAAAATGCTATTTATGGTTCGAGCGTGTGTGTGAGACTAATGAACTTAATTGGCTGTAAGACGTTTACGAATAATCTACGTGTGCATTGTGATTTTATATCCACATCAATTATTTTTGACACTTTATTTATTATATGTTGTATATTATTATTATTATTTGTTAGATATTTGCATGTGTTAACATTCTATCCAAACCAAACATACTTTCTTTAAAGTAGACCAAGCTCACAATCTAAACGTCACAGAAATAAACAAATGTCACCTAGCGAACGACTAATAACTTTCTCGAGTTATTATAAATTCAAATCACGGAGTTATCATATACAACCTAACACTATTCATATTTTGTTGATTTCAAGTTAATACGATGTGTTGATCTCTCAAGACACCTAAACGGTAGGAGCAGGATTGACGATCAAGACACTTGATTGTAGGGGAACTGTATTGACAATCAAGACACACTTAATGGTGGGGGAACTGAATTGACGATCAAGACACAATATGTGGGGAACTGTATTGACAATCAAGACACACTTAATTGTAGGGGAACTGGATTGTCGGTCAAGACACTTGATTGTAGGGGAACTGGATTGACGATCAAGACACTTGATTGTAGGATAGCAGGATTGACGATCAAGACACACTTAATTGTAGGGGAACTGGATTGTCAGTCAAGACACTTGATTGTAGGATAGCAGGATTGACGATCAAGACACACTTAATGGTGGGGGAACTGGATTGATGATCAAGACACTTAATAGTGGGGGAACTGGATTGATGATAAGACACTTAATAGTGGGGGAACTGTATTGACAATCAAGACACACTTAATTGTAGGGGAACTGGATTGTCGGTCAAGACACTTGATTGTAGGGGAACTGGATTGACGGCCAAAACATTTGATTTTAGGGGAACTGGATTGACGATCAAGACACTTGATTGTAGGGGAACAGGATTGACGATCAAGACACTTGGTTTTAGGGGAACTGGATTGACGTTAAAGACACACTTGATTGTAGGAGAACAGGATTGACGATAAAGACACTTGGTTTTAGGGGAACTGGATTGACATCAAGACACATTTGATGGTGGGAGAACTTATGTTAAGTTAGTATGCAAGGAAAAGGCAGTTATGGCCCTGTTTAGAAAATATACTCTGTCGAGTACTATTTGTATTTCTAAAGACAATATTTCAAATAAAATATGAAATATCGCGTTGCGAGGAATCCATCTTCATTGTAGTTGGTCAGAATTGAACCCTTGCCTCCAACGTCATGTGAACTAACTTCCCTTTCCAGCCATACCAATAAAGAAGTAAATGCGATATAGTGCGTTATCCTCCTAAAAGTAGTTGAGTCGTCATAACGCTTTCCTGCCTGCCATCCATGCAGTGATGTTAAACATTCTCAAGAGATTTGGCAAGATTTCCAATGCGTGTGCTATTTTTCTCATACACATTTCCCCCCCTTCCATCAATTTTTTTTTTCGAAGCTATAACACTATTTCGAAGTGACATCATTCACCGCATAAAAATAACCTGGTGGTGCATTGACCCGTGCGTTTTCTTGGCAGGTCAATTGAGTCGTTTTGCAAACTTAACACAAATAATAATAAAAATAATAGCAAAAAAAAATATGATTTTGAAATAACTCTTCTGTTCAATAGAAACAAGAAATGTTCATGTTTTATATAAATTATCAGTGCCATGTATTTATGGCTTTTATTTTTGTTCAAAGGGATAAATATGTATTTGAATATTCACTATAGTAGGCCTACTTTAACTAAGTATTTTCAGATTAAAGAAAGAAGAAAACTGATAAAAAGTTAAGTCTATATGTTTCTCTAGTATTAAACTAATTTAATTGTAGGTTTGTTAATTATTAACTTTAGATCTTGTTAACCAATTTAAATTTGTTTGCGTTAGTTTTAGTAGGATTTTGGGTGGGAATGCAAATTAGAAAACATAATTTGGTTGTTGTTGTTGTGTTAACATTGATTAAATTTTAATATTTAGACTTGACCTATGTATATATTATGTTAAATTAGTTTAAGTAACTTTTAATTAAGGATGAAAATCCGACCTCTCTATACTAGGTAGAGAAAAACCTAAGCTTAATCATAAGTACTTATTTTTAAATTGAAAATTTACACCCGGACACAGGAATTTGAACCCGGGACCTTTATTAGCACGTCCATAACAGATTCTGCTTTAAAATATGAGGGGGGAAATGAGCCTTGGCGCGGGACTCCAGGATAGCTTAGTGGTAAGAGCATGGGCGTACTAAGCCAAAGGCCCCGCGTTCAATTCCCGTGTCTGGGTGTTATTTTTAAATTTAAAGAATATGTATTAAATGTTGCTATAGCTCTACTTAACAATAATATAATAGCTTGTCTATTTAATCCATCATAGGAAGGCCCTACTTATGATTGAGATTAGGTTTATCTTTATCTCCCATTAACCTGTATCACCTTAACCAGGAACAATCCTGCGACAAAAATACATTCATGTGAGTTAACATCGTTGACAATTAGAAGTAGAATAAATTAAGTTATTAATGACAACTTGTACAGGTTGTCCTTTTTCACTAATTTAACTAGATTCAGCTAATATGACTGATCCTTTGAACAAACATTATGTATCAGCTTGTGACATAAATTCAAAATTAGAAAGTAGACTTACAGACTGTCTTAGTGGGCGAGTGGTTGCAGTGACGGCTAGGTTTGGGCTACCCTAATTTTATCCTATTTTGTAGTAAGCACCGCGTCTTACTACCCGTTCGGATTGTAAGCCTATGTAGGCTATTTATTAATTAGACTAATTGTCTTAGAGGTTAGGAAGGTTATATTTAGAGGAAGGGTACCCAATTGGCGTGGAAGGAGAGTGTAAAACCATTTAGGAAAAAACCACCCTCAATACACCCAACCGTGATCGAACCCTGATCTTCCCGTCTTTGGCAATCTAGTATATTATGAGAGTAGTTAGTGCCACCGAAGTGGATTTGTCGCAGTTGATGATGCCTAGAGTAATTGATTGTTTGTGAGTAATGTGTGCGTTTGTGTGTAAACGCATATTTAACCTTCCACTCATAGATCAGTGTTCCGCAAACTTTATAAGTTCACTCAGCACTTAACAAGCCAATTTTTTTCTTCTTTTTGCGGCACATTGTTTTGTTTTGGGTAAGCACCATGGCAGCAGAAAATGGATTAACGCATCCAGTCCAACGGTTGTACGGTAGATCAGAATTTGGAAAACATAGCCTATATTTTCGTGGAGCATTTTCAAATGTTCCAAGATTAAAGGTTGAAGTTCTTGTTCTTGCCTTCTCCTTTGACATTTGGAAACATTTCGTTCAAACTGTTAGTAATTTGAGTAAACCATAACTCTTAGCTTTGTGCGAAATCCTTTGTTTTTGTCAGATGAATTTAAAATGTTAGTAAGTATGAACTTCGAAAGACGCAGAGTTGCCGCTCTTTCCAACTTAATTTGTGTTTTTCGTTAACGACGACGCGTGGCCCTCTGGGCTGTGTCCGCGGGACACCGTCGGTAAAACACTGAACTAAATGCAGTTCTTGATGCTATTTTTGGGTCTGATGTGTTTATTATAGGTTCTGGTTAGTTGTACGGTAAGTTTATAAAATGCATGATAAATATACCTGCTGTCATAGTATCTTGCTGTGCTTATTTTATAGAATCCCTTTAAAAATGAAATGTAAAACGCATTTATTTTCAATTATTTATCTTCGTGTCTCACATTCATCTAGAGGAAATGCACCTGCATTTTCATGGCGAAATAGAGTGAAAAAATTTAGTAAAAATAAATATCTCACTACAATTGATCGGGATTCAAATTAGAACCCAAACCTCCCACACAACTGGCATATTGTACGAGATGATTTGTCCGCGGGCTCACCGGTGTAGGTTTTTTTTTTTTACATATACAAATGGTTTGGACTCAAAAATATTTTTCAACATAAATATAATTCAATTTAACCACATTTTTGGATTGGTAAAACATGTTTCCCGTTTGATTGCCTACAAATTCAGATGAGTATTGATTAATATTGTGAAATTGTGTCCATCCGATCAAATAGAATTCGTTAAAATAAACTCCTTTATCAATCGATAGTGTTCGACTGACGTGTTTTATTGTCTGCTATAGTTGCATAGATAAGTTTATAACAAGCAGAGGGGCAGGGACTGTTTTGGTTTTGGAGGGTACTTAAAGGAGTAATTCTTTGCTGAAATTACATGGATATTTATTGAGGATTCGTAATAAAGAGGGGTTGGACCCCCGGAAAATATTTGAACTTTCGACGTGTCTAGCTAGAATTTTCATACAACACAATTTCGTGATAGCTAAATTCATTTTCTTATAGTTTAAATGAATATTTATAGCCTACATGGCTCACAATATGACTTTTATTAAATATTTGACCTTTAAACTTAGATTAGTAGTTTTATTTTAGAACTAGGGTGTAGGTGAAGTCAACATTATGTACCCATCAAGTATAATGTGGGTAGGTCGAATCAGTGTCTGCATAATGTAACTGGTCATGTTAAACTGGACTATCAGTAAATGGGAGATCGTGGTTTGAATTCTGGTCAGGTGTACTGAAAGTTTTTTTTCCTCAATTGTTTCCCATTCTTTCTCCGCCCCATTGATAGCAAGTAGATATATCGCTGGGTTATTATTTTTTATTTTTTATTTTTTTTATTTAACACCGCGTCTTACTACCCGTTCGGGATATACTCTTAAATACTAATTACGCTAATGGATTAGGAATTGGGAAGGTTGAATTTAGATTAAGTGAACCCGCATTTGCGTGGAAGGAGAGTGGAAAACTACTTAGGAAAAACCACCCCAGTTCACCCGACCGAGATTTGAACCTCAATCTCCCCATCCTCGGCAGTTTGGCTCAACATGAAACTAGCGCATTAGCCAACTACGACAACGAGGCGGGTCACTGGGTTATTAATTCATGCCTTCCGACCTTTATATTGGCAAATCAGGTATGCCATGATAAAAACCTCGTCCTTCCATTGCGTCATGTCAGTTTTGTAGGGGGATATTGGCCCCACGGGGAGTAGTATGTCATTTACTATGGCGTTAGGAACTTGAAAGTTCACAACTTTATTTTTTGGGGACTTATTATGTTATTCGGATAACCAAATACTCCTCTCTCTCTCTCCTCTCTCTTTATATTATATATATATATATTATAATATATATATATATATATACATATACCCAAGTACCTTGCTTGTAAGAGTTTATTTTTACCTAATTTTCATAAAATACAGCACTACTGGGCCTACCAGTCAATACCTTGAACACTGTTCTAGATTCTTCTATTCACGCTGCATGTCCTTTCCACAGTAATCTGCAAGATCTGGTTACTCTAACAATGTCTTGTGATGAGTATAGGGTATGTAACGCATAATTATGTAACTCCAGTTTCTTCACACCTTTTCGGACCAAACATCTTCCTAAGCATCTTATTTTGTAACAGCGCAGGTAAAGATTAATCCACTCCACCGCGTCATTTTCTCACTGACGTCAATGAGCGACGAGGTAGCCTCTACTTCAAATCTTGGTCAAGGTGAACTTTTTGCAGTACATACCTACCGGGAGTTGTTTCGCTCGTTTTATTTTGGCTTGCGCCGAGACTAAAAGTGGACTGCAGGACCGGTGGGACTTGGCGAAGTTGGGGGTCTTCGGTAATGTGTTAAATGATAGGTGAGGTCCGGGATTCTGAATACCGCCACGCCAGCTCGTGTTTGTTTGGAGCAAAGAGCGTTTCAATCCTGTCTCTGGTCTGATTAGAGAAATAAACACCCTACTTTACATTGTGTCTTCATATGTATGTAATATATATAATATGTGTTTGTATGTAGATGTATTTGCACCTATATTTATGTGTATATTTAATACCCGCGTGCTAAAAAAAACATATTACTTCATAAACTATATCGAAAATGTTATTTTTACCAATTGGACCTTTTTTTTACCCACTATTTCAGAGCTTAGAAACTAGTTTAAAACTAAGCCTATTTTTTATGCACTAGAATATTCAGTCAAGTCAGAACACCTTATCTCAGTCAGTAACGTGTCTTTCTACTGAGATAAGGCTCCCGGGTTCGATTCATGGCATGGCCGAAAAAATGTATCATTGGTGAAATATGGGTTTCCCCTTTCACAGTGATGAACTAATGGCTGGAAGCCGGGTGTTGTGTCGTCTAGATTTAAGTTAGTTTGTAAGTCGTGTGATGATATAATAGGTTGGTTCAGAAAGTTCACGTTAATCACCTAAAAAATGTGTGAGAAAAAAATTAAAAATCAAGAATTTAAATTTTAAAATGTATACTCCTTTATAACCCCTTCAATTGCTAGTTTCAGAAGGACTCTAAATAAGGAATTCGAACCAGCGACTGAAGCTCAGTCATGTGTGATGAGTATGTTCAAGAATTGTTTTATATTCCATATCAATGAAATGCCATATACCCGCACTGGTGTTCACTTGATCTAAGGCGCCAGGTACGCAATAAACTTGATTGAATTTACTAAGGAGGTAGATATTAGAACCCTGCTCGAGTCACCGACATTCCAGTTTATTGCTAACTTGTCACCTTAGGTCGTGTGACCTAATGTTATACTAATCATAATGTAGAAACTTGAGTTCAAGCTTTCAACATACAGGCCTAGTTCTTATATATTTGCAACACATCAATACATAGACTTTTTTTTTTCCATCTAACAGCTACCTCTAAAAATAACCGTGAATTGACTTTCTTTTAAAATACGATAAGGGCAAACATCTCTATTGTTTTGCGTTAAATGCTAAATATCCTGACATATTTTCAAAGCTTTTTTTTTCTGCTTAAAATATTTCAAATCACTGATTTTAGCGCCTTATTTTGGCTTTACTACAACATAAAAAGCTCATGCTCTTTGAACTATACATTTGATTAAGAAGCCTTTTCATATTTATTGTTTGGTTCTAAGATGACTTAACGCTAATTTTCAGTACATCACAGCCAAGATCATATTATACATTGGTGTTAACTCTATACCACCTACCCGCCTCGGTGGCATAGTTAGCTAACTCGTTCGTTTTGTGTTGAGCTAGACTGCCGAGGACTGGGATATCGAGGTTAGAATTTCGTTCGGGTGAACTGGGGGTGGTTTTTCTAAATGGTTTTCCACTCTCCCTCCACGCAAATGCGGCTTCACTTCCTCTTTATTCACCCTTCCCAATTCCTAAACCATTAGCGTAAATAGTACTTAAGCGTATAACCCGAACGGGTAGTAAGACGCGGTGCTAAATAATAATAATATAATAATAATAATAATGATAACAATAATAGAAACTCTACCCCAACTATTAGCTTTGGTTTTGTGTCGCGACAATATTCAAAATTATGTGTTTTATTAAGTTTAGTAAAACAATGTGGTTGGTGGTTAATGATCTCATTCATCACTTTAATCACACGATACATTATGTTTATAATCGTATCACTTTAGTATAGACAGATAGAGAATAATAATTGTATATTAAATGATATATCGTATTATATATTTTGTTTCAATTATTATCATTCAAACCCTGTAAAAGTGACATAATTAAATAATAATTTTCATTATGCTCCAGGTAGTCGGATCTTAAAAATAAACACATTAAAAGTGTGTCTAGAAATTATGAATGATAACTTAGTCATTTTTATGCAAATTATAATATGTATTTCAATTTGTAATAATTAAAAATATTGTTTTGTCTTGGTGCAAATAAAGAACAGAGAATTTTGTAACATAAATTGGTTTTGTGAACGGAACTGATCCATCCCTATTTAACAATCAATAGTGAGTTAATTTATCACCATATAAAATTTACAAATAAGTTAAAATGCTTTAACAAGAGATGTTAAGTGTGTTTGTATTGGTAGGGATGAGGATGATAATTTTCAGAGGAAATGCGCCAGCGTCAACGTGGAAAGGAAATGGGAGGATCATTTGTGATAAACCTCTTGGGGGGGAAAACACAAGTGTACCCGGCTGAGATTTGAACCTGAAACACCTATCATAGGCAACCCACAATATAATTCGATCCTAACGCCTTAGACCACTTGACTACCTATGTAAGAGAGTTATTCTTGTTTTATAATCCTCTCTAGCGTGAGCAATACCCCGCGACGTATCTTCCACCATTCATCCGTCACATATCCGTGTTGCACGGCTCCTATTTGTTGGCCCATTTGATAAATCTTTTAATAGCCCTGTTCATGCGCCGCCAGATGAAAGCAGTTGGCGTGGTGACAGCCCCTCCCCCCCCCCCCCTCTAACTTCAAGACGCACGCCACCTGTTCCCCTACCAGAGCAGCCCGTCTTCCTTGATCCTGGCCGAGCAGAGGGGGCCAGGGTTGTTGATGGGGGATCACCGCCCAGGGCGACAGATACTTACTCACAAATAAAACTTAAAATAACTCAAGTAACCCTCTTCGGGTGACACGTGGCTTAAGGAATCGTCAGTTTTGGAGAGGTCGGGGTTTAAATCCTGACCGGGTGCACTAAGGTTGGATTTTAATAATTGGATTTTCATTCTTTCGTCAACGCAAATAAGGATACACTTACTCTAAATTACACCTTCTTCATATTTTCCATATTAGTGGTAAATATACAAATAGCCCCGATGGGTGGTAAGACGGAGTAGAACCCCCTTCCCATTCTCTCAAAAAACCCTACCTAAGTGTATTGGCATCTGTCCTTGGCTTTGAAGTAGATATTTTCCTTTGGTAATTAATTAGTGAAAAACCATCAATCGAATTGGTTTTAACGGCACTGTTCAGCTCCCTAATAGTAAGTTATATAGCTCGTTGATAGATGGCCTAAAACCTCCCCGAAAGTATTCTTCATTAAATTAATAAAACTCATTCAAATCTACTTAGTATGGTTCTCCAGTTATAATTGAGCATACAAAGGTACATACACGCTCTTTAAATGGAAGAAACAATAATTTGTAATGGTTTTAACATCACTGGTCAGATTTATAAAGAGCTATTATTTTCCAAAATATACCTTAAAAGCTTTCCAGAGAGATTAAACATTTTGTAAAAAAATACCTTCTAGAAATCGATGCATAAGTTCTCTAATTATTATAAGTAGGTATACAGAGTTTACAAAAACTCTTGTTTATATGTGAAAATTCATAAAATGATGCCTTTAACGTCACTGTTCAGCTCCCCGAAAACAGATAATTTTTCAACAGCTTATAACATTTCCAGAGAAATTTTACTTAAAATAAAATAATAACCACATTCAAATATTAATCCTATATTCAGTAGTTCTCTAATATAGCTATAAGCGAACGTATAAGTACATAAACTATCCTTTATAAGGATCTGTGAATTCAAATCAACCAACTTATTCTCTTTGGATTTCCTATTGAAATGTGTTCTGTAATTACTCTTTGGATTTGACAATCAAGTTATATAAAAACATATTTTTTCTATATTTAATATGCATATAACCCGAAGGGTTAGTAAGACGCGGCGCTAATAATAATAATAATAATAATAATAATAATAATAATAATAATAATAATAAAGTGGTGAGCTACGAATGACTCAAAGTTCACTAAATGTGGACGGCATATGTCCTACGGTGGTGAAAGCTACTTTAGTATTTTCATCTTAATTTTAAAAATAATTTCATAAATAAGCTGTGCAAGCTCTTTATTGGGATGGTCATGATTAATGTCGAAAATTATACTTTTTGTTCTAGCGAACTAATTTTAAAATTTGAATCAAAACTACGTTTTATAGTTTTTAGTTTTCTTGTTAGTTTCTGCTATTTGTCAAGCAATGACTAAATTTGGCGCTGCTGCTGTTTTATATTTCTTTGACCTACTTGGTTCGTTTTGTAAGTAGCCATGTTTAAAATGGGTGGCGTGTAAATACAGGGTTGAGGGTGGAGCGGTGTGTGGTTGAACGATCATTGGTGATCATTCCCCTCACGTTCCTCGATTCTGTCTGCGTAAGGGTCGCGTCGGTTTTTCTCTATTTCGGGTCTTGTTGAAGCCTGCGCCTGAATCTTGTACAGACTACTCGCCTTCTCACGTAATCCAAAACTCGCTACACTCGTTTCGAATAAGAGGGATAAAAAGAGAAACATGTTTTAAAAAAAACTAATGGAAGCTATTTTGCCCCCTACCTTAATTATTAATCTTGTCAATACGGGGGTGGGTTGGTAGAAAGGTAGAAAAGTTACCAGATATACTTTGACATATTCATACGTCAAGTAATGTGATCTCCCGCTGTCCCTTTCGATGGATATTATCAATACCTATAAAATAACACTAATTAAATAATAAAATGTTTTCATATTTGTCCTAAGAAAAATGTTATTCTTGAAAAGGCCTTCCAATGACCTGAAAGAAATAGGGTGTAATAAGGTGGACTGGAGAGAACTAGCTCAGGATAGGTATAGGGTGTAATGAGGTGGACTGGAGAGAACTAGCTCAGGATAGGGTGGTTATGTGCGGCAGTGAACTTTCGAGCTGCTGGCGTAGCGTGAGTAAATAAAGTGTTAACCAATAGTTTTATCCCCATTCCTGCTCCTTCTCTAGAGTGAGAACGTGTTAACCTATAGCTATGCAAATCCCGCCACTACAGAGTAAAGTGGCTTATCACTTTTGTAAGATCCTTTCATAAACAATGGGTAGTAATTTAATGAAACGGGGGAGGGGGTGAAAACTTGTCTCCAATTGGGCTGTACTAAGGCATTTTTACATTAAGTACCATTTTGCAACCCGCGTTTTTAGGGGTCATTTGTATCAATTCACTATGTAAAACTTTACAAATAAAATACTGGAAAAAATATTATTTTCTTCATATGGAAAACATATAACAAACAGACTATCAATACTTAAAAACCCTGATAGATAAAAAGTGTTTATTTGACAGGAACTGACTGTACAGTTGTCGGATTTAAATATGACCACAAACTTCTGGTATTCGTGTTTAATTACTTATGTCCCCGGAGTTATTATTATTATTATTATTATTATTTAGCACCGCGTCTTACTACCCGTTCGGGTTATACGCTTAAGTACTAATTACGCTATTGGATTAGGAATTGGGAAGGTTGAATTTGAAGGAAGTGAACCCGCATTTGCGTGGAGGGAGAGTGGAAAACCATTTAGGCAAAACCACTCCCAGTTCACCCGACTGAGATTCGAACCTCGATCTCCCCGTCCTCGATAGTCGGGCTCAACACGACTAGCGCGTTAGCCAACTACGCCACCGAGGCGGGTTCCCCGGAGTTAACACACGTGTAAATAAATATCTACTGGTGAAGGTAAAACAATTGAATACTTGCATATGAGCGACCGTAGAATCGTAGGCACTAACTTAGCCAAAAATTGAAATATTTCCACATTATTTAGTTAATTTGTGTGAATAAATAATAAAATTTTCAATCTAAGGTACATAAGTCCAATCTTTTAGAGGAAAAAGTACAACATCTTTGGTATAATATTTTCACGTTAAATTAATTCTACCAGTTTAAAAACCATTTAAAAGTAGTTCCGTACCCATCTGACTCGCCAATACATTATAAAGCCTGCTGCCTTCCTTCTACTCACCTCCAAAGCAAAGGTATAGCTATGAAGTTGGAAGGGGGATTCACCCCCTATGAATAAATGGGGTGGTCTCACCTGCTGCCTCCACATAAGGTAATATTCATAAAAAAAAGTACCATTGATAAAATGAGTGAAACATGCTCATCACTAGCTAATACTAATTACAGTAAAACCTTGGACCGCGAGTAACTTGGTCTGCGAGTGTTTTGTAAGACGAGCAAAATTTTTCAATAAATTTTAACTTGATAAACGAGCGATATCTTGCAATACGAGCAGTTTCATTGGATAGGTTCTTTGTTAAAGTCGCACAAAAAGAAAAATATTCCAGTGATCCAACATATAGCGGTGATTCCGTTAGTGACAGTGAAAGTCGACCTAAACAATAACTCACCTCCTCCTATCTCTCTCGTCCACCTCACACCAGCCACCATTAAATTTAATTAATAAATTTGATTACAGTACAGTTACATTTAAATAATGAAAATAAAAAAGGTATTAATCATTATTAGATTAAATATTTTTGGGTTGTGGGACGAATCATCTGAGTTTCCATTATTTCTTATGGGGGAAATTCGCTTTGATATACGAGTGCTTTGTATTACGAACACGTTTACGGAACGAATTATGCTCGCAATCCAAGGTTTTACTGTATATTAAAGCCGATTTTGATGTGTCTTAGTCAGATAAATCTAACTCGTGTTGAGTTATTGAATAAATTAATAAACTTCTCCCACCCAGCCTCCTCCCTTTCACCCATTCCACCCCTAAACCCCATAAGCACTACCTTTGTCCATTATTCAAAGCGAGAGATTAATTTTAACTGTAGTTTTTCTCCCCTGGCATAAAATAATGTATTCCTATCCTCTCTTCAGGCGAATGCGGAAGTATTTTCTTGAAATCTCTCTTCCCCTCTCCTCCCCCCACCCAATCATCAATAGTTTTGTGTAAGTCGGGGACAGCCTATACGGCTGATCCAAGGTCAAGTGACGTCACACTGTCGTGATCATCTCTCATATTGTGATGACGGGTCGACCTTACCTTTGTGGGTGTCGTTATTCATAGTCTCGTGTTTCGCACCATTTGTCTTGGAGGGGGGAAATGCTGCTCGGTATTGATCGTGTTTGCTCGTGACATTTGTCACGGTGACAGGAGCGATGTTATGGAGAAATGTCAGCTTGTTGCTCCGTGACGACACTAGGGACAGTCGCATACAAAAACTCTGGGGTCGTGACGCTCTTTCAAACACACACACACTTTACCGGAAGTGACAGGTCGGTTCTAGCATGGCTTTCTTGGTTTATAGAAGGTTTGCATCAAGAGTTTGAATTCCCGTTATTGGTATTGTATGATGGTTTACCATCCTCTCTCTGGGCGAATACTGATGCAGCTCTTTTTTTTTTTTACAAAAAACTAGTAATTTACGTTCAATACATGTACTATTAATAATTTAAACGAAAGGGTAGATTCACCCGCATTTGTGTGATGAAACTGATAAACCACTGTTCATTATTCAAACTTTGATTCACCCGTCACTTGCAATCAAGTGCAGTATAATACCTTATACCTTATCACTTATCAGTAATTCTAAAATTCATTGCACAATCTGTTACACTCCTAATCATATCCCTGTCAAGATACTTAATTATATAATTAAATGGCTCTGACGATCATACTCTTAGATATTCGTTTTAGCACCGCGTCTTACTTTCTGTTCAGGCTATACGCATATTTACTAATTATGCTAGTGAGTTAGGGATGAGTAAGATTGAATTTAGAGGAAGTGTATCCACATTTGTGTGGAGGGAGAGGGGAAAACTATTTTGGTGGTAAAAACCTCAGTACACCCGGCCGGGATTTGAACCCCACTCTCTAAAACGAGAGTGACGCCCTAGACCATGCAGACACTGAAACAGGTTTCTTGGAAATTAACCAGGTGTTGGCCACATGTTTTTGTGTTTTACTCCGCGTCTTATTACCATTTAGTGCTACTGTATACACATTACATTAATAGGGTAGGGATGAGGAAGTTATAATTTAGGGTAGATTTACCCACTTTTTTAAAAGAGATTGGGAAACAGCTTAGAAAAAAAAATACCTTCGGTTCACTCAACCGGAATTCGCACCCGCTTTTATCCGTTGCCGGCAATCCAGTTTATATTGCGAGAATAATGCCTTAGACCAGATTTGTCAAACGAGTTTGATATTAAGGGCCACATTAAACATTACAAATTCTGAGGGATCTGAATTTAAAAAAAATCTATATTGTAATTTTCTTGGGTAAAAATAATTCTAAACTAGTATATTACTTTTAGGAAAAGAAATGAGTAGGCCTCTTATATAAACAATAATAATAACCTTATATTTTTACCAAATATTTGAAACCTTTTATTGGCATCATTGGTGTTAAATCTTATGCTACCCGCCTCGTGGCGTAGTTGGCAAATGCGCTAGTCGTGTTGAGCTCGACCGCCGAAGACGGGAGATCGAGGTTCGAATCTCGGTCGGTGAACTGGGGGTGGTTTTTCCTAAATGGTTTTTCACTCTCCTCCACGCAAATGCGGGTTCACTTCCTCTAAATTCAACCGTCCCAATTCCTAATCCATTAGAGTAATTAGTACTTAAGCGTATAACCCGAACGGGTAGTAAGACGCGGTGCTTAAAAAAAAAAATCTTATGCCAAAGTCATTTTCATAATTTTTAATTGAAATGTGTATGTCCGTAAGCCAAGATCTCTCGGGTGTTTTGTTTCATTTCGAGCGAGAAAATAGATTTTAACATACTGCCAATAATTGCACATATTTGGTAAGAAAATTCTTCAATTTTTGGGAACTAATCCAAGTCAAAGAAAGAGTATGGATTTAATAAACCAACCTAGCATTCCAGAATTCTACAAGCTATGCCGAATACCCAAATACGTCTATAAAAAGAAGAATTATGTCACATTGCATGATTGCCCATCATAATTTCAAGGGCTGTATAGACCTTGGATAGGGCCACGAGTTTGACATAACTCCCTTAGACCATGCGACCATCGATGTTAACTAGGCCCACTGTAAATGTTAAAGTAATGATCATTTATTCATCTTTGATGTTCACATAGGCAATATTTTGATTCCTACGGTGCTGGGATTTCGAATAATTCATCTATAAACCACCTGAAGGGAATAAGTCTAATTATGAATTATTATAACACTTTGTTATTTTAGTGATACCTTACTTCAAAACTGAGTTGAATAGATCAAAATATATAGTACCCAAGTAACAGCACATTACTTTTCATATGAATACGTGAAAGTAGATATAGTAACTTTTCTAGCTATCGGATAAGGTTTTTAAAAATTTGACTATACTGTAGACAGAGTAACCGCCTATACATGCATTCACCGCTCTTAAGTTTGTTTCCTGAAAGATAACTCTTGCAACGTTGCCCACACTGCTGGCCCCGTTCTCACTCATCGGAATCCTACTAACTAATCACGTACTACCCCCAAATTATTCCATTCAGTAGTGGCATCTTAACTCTTTTAAAACCACCAGTCAGTGCCTCTGACCGTGGGAACTTGTTACAGGGCTCTCTTGCTCCCATTTTAAATAGTCAGGTGACTTTTTTTTTAAATATCGGCACGTTTCTGTCATAAACTGTATGAATAACGTCGTCGGATTAGGTCGCAGTGCGAGGACAGCCCTAGTGACTCCGGTCAAGCTCACCTGATTGTCCTTGGGCTGCTTGTGCCAGGGAGACGGTGACCGTGACGTCACTGAGGAACTGGGCCATGGGGCGCTATCTCTCTGCCTTAATGTGTGCCTGGGGGCGAATAATAGCGATATAGCTGTCGTGGATAACGGAGACAAGTTGCCAGGGCTGTAGGTCTATAGGAAGACTGCCTCCTAGTTAGGAGCGAGTGGTTTAAATTCCGACCAGCTGAGATGTTTACAGTCCTTTTCACCTTCATCCGTTTCACCTACGATAATATTGTTTCGGTAACTTAGAGTCAACGCTGTAACTAGAAACTACCTATTAGATAAAACTTGGGTTTATTAAGTTTCTTATTGTTTAGTCTGGTTATTGTCATCTAATTAATTATTGGTGAAGCACCAATGGAATAACCTTTTTTGAAATCTTGGAACGTCACTATATATACTTTCATTTTTCCACAGACCAATTCATTATTTTGCTGCTGTTCCTTCTTACAGATATAAGATTAAGTAACCTTTTGTCATTGATAGCGTCAGTACATTAATTGTTATACTTTCTAAAAGTCCCTTTCTAATGCCAACCAACTATGATGTATCGCTAATACACAGCCCACTGGAACTCAAATGATATCACAAATAAACTAAAGGATTGAGA
This sequence comes from Timema podura, assembly GCA_033556935.1. Taxonomy (NCBI): domain Eukaryota; kingdom Metazoa; phylum Arthropoda; class Insecta; order Phasmatodea; family Timematidae; genus Timema; species Timema podura. Next base: position 60,088,729 of record JAVRXN010000008.1, read on the forward strand.
ATGTCTTGAAGCTGGTTTCTGTTCTCCTTGCGACTATCGTAAAACTCTGGTAATAGGAGTATTTTATAAAATGAATTTTTTCCCTCCGGTCAACAAAGATAAAACTATACTGTATTAATAGTGGTGGTTAGATTTAAAAACGTTCAAGGTAAATTTATTGAAGTTGTAATGATACAATTCTTTCTTAACTGGGCTTATTATGATTATGACAGAATTCGAAAACTTTTAGGCCTCCAAACTTTCCCTTCTTCTCACGCAGACTTTATTTTGCTGTTAATTTGGTTTTTAATATTAACATTTATTGGAAACTTTATCCATGACCATATAGGCATTAATGTCCTTTTTCGGGTTTCTCAAAAGCAAAATTTGCTTTCTCTTAGTAACTTTTACAAGCTCAGCCCTCTTGGCCGTTGTATCCATAGCGAAAACTTAAGATTTGATGAATTTGAAATTATAGTTATTGATACTATCAATCAAAATCGACATCTTCACATCTCATGAGTCATGACTTTATAACTGCTGGCCAATCAATCGTTTGACTGTCAGCCTCTTGGTAGTTGCCGTGATTTGAAACGGGGCATATATTCTGTTTCATACAATATTAAATATGGTTGAAAAATGACACCTCGACACGGGATTCATACCCGGGACTCTTGGATTTGTACGATTCCCCTGTCCAGACGTCGTTTTTTCCAACCATATCTTATATATTTTAAATGTAACCTTGTGGACGGCTGTCATCCGCTTTAATGACGATTCCCAATAATTGTATTTTACACAAGGTAATTAGAAATGAGCGAGGTTGCCTTTGTCTTGCTTTCCTACGTTTTGATCTTTCACGTGTATCAAAGCAAATGCCTATTTTTAGAATTGAGGATTGACTATGTGCACATCCATTTACCCTGTAAGGTATCCACCAATCTTAACTCTTTTGGTGTAGGGTGTTTGTTTTTATTCTTTCTAGTTTCATTAATTTAATCCACTTTTCCTTGTTTATTTAGTCGACCTTTGATGCACAGTAGATTTTAGTTTGCTTTATTTAATTCACTTATTCTTATTCATTTAGCTCATACCTTAGTGTAATCAGTCAAGAAATACCTTTCAGGGTGAATAGAACGTACTTGATTTATCAGGTCTTTAATGTGAATTGAATAAAAACATAATTTTGGATAAAATTACACTTGGAGCTAAAGTGTTTATTTCTTTTGTTCTAGGTAAGACTTACAACATACTGATGTTGATACAGATGTGGGTAAGTTGCAAAGTGATATGCGGTGATAAGGTAAGGTTAAGTTTTTAAACAAGTAGAGCTAGGTCGCGTCCCTTTTTGACTGCTTGATATGTCATAATGTACGTTCTCAAGAAGGTATAACTATAAACATAGTAAGTACAATGAAAACGTATTTATAATATACCAGATTATTTAATAAAACATGTGTACACGAAATGTAGTTAGTGACTATTCACATATGCGTATGTGTTTGTACTATCCGTAGCTTATTTTATGATACTGATACTGTCAACTGGACCTTAAGGTGGGGTGGAAGTTAACGCTAGTTAAAGGAAGTGTTTTTGAAGTTTTCATATCAGACTTTCTATTTTGGCAAAGTAAATAAATTTGGCCATATCAGAAACATAGTTTAATTTTCTAAACATGGTAGTCTCAACAGTTCTTGAATATCTGTCATGAGTATATTAGCATTTAATGATAACCTTTTCTCTCTATTTAAAAAATGTATCATCCAATTCAAGGACACCCTTGACAGAAATTTAATAACTAGTGAAATTACTATGTGAAGAAAATTAAACTCGTATGTGTGTATTAGGAAAAATCTATGGTTAGTTTTTTTGCCGAAAAAATATTTTTGCTATAAAAACGGGAAAAATCTTGCCTTTTTTGCAAACCCTACCATCCCACCTTAATCGAGGCTTTCCTTTAAGTGCCCAACAAGTTAGCATAATAAACGCGGCTTACTTTTCCACGTTTGTTTGTTCCCAAATGTTGGGTATAACTTGTTACATAATAAACGAGGCTTTAGGAAAACAAATTACTATCGGTAATTTACAGTAGTGTGGCTTGATTCTCAATTATAGATATTGTTCTGTGTCGAACATATCAACCTATTTCCTTCCTTAGTATTAATTTTGTTTTCGCAAATTTGTACAGCTCCTAAAGGTTAAAGCTCTAGCTCATAACATGTAAGGTGGTTAATGTTTTCTTAATATCCTAGTCATGTGCTGACCCAGATTAAAATATATTCTGCTGCCGTCGCATAATTCAAACCCTTGTTTTCTCTCCCAGCAGAGGTGGAGCTGGTAAGCCTCTCTCGTGGTAGCGCCTTACGAACCGTGACGAGCAACATGCCATGCGTGAAGACATGTCGGGTAGTACACCAGTTGTTCTCACAGGCGTAGACTCACGCGACATTGCTGGGTTTAGAAATACGTTACAGATATCCTCAAATTACACACATTCTAGTAATATTCACGAGTACCAATGAGGATAGTGTGATTTACGATGCGCATTCGGAGGATTAAATTCGAGGAAAAAACAACACATCTTTAACAATATTTTTTAAGTTTTCTTGTTATATTTTTGCTTATGTACCAAGTAGTACTTACTTACCACCCGTTTGGGCTACCCGCATACCTATTATATTAAGAACGAGGAAAGTAGAATTTTAAGGAAATGTATCCGCATTGGATGGAAGGAGAGTGGTAAACGGTTTACGAATAAACACGTCTGTAAACCCAACTGGGATTAGAACTTCGATCTCCCCGTGATCGGCGGTATAATGAGAGGACCGCCTCAGACCAGTGGTCGGCAACCTATGGCCCGTGGGTTGGAAAGCCAGCGCACTGACTGATTTTTAGAGACACCGAAATTTCACGAACATGTGTTTACGAACTTTTACTCGGCACATTTAAATTACTATTAGAATAAGAGATTGACACCATGTTTGAGATTGGTTGAGATATTTTTTATCTTAATGTCTTTGGTCTGCCATCTTACTCACTATCAAGCTCGGGTGTGTTGATTAAGGTTTGTTTTTATATGGAAAATTATTTAATAAAATAATATAGTGTAAATTAAAAATGCCTAAGGTGGATTCTTGGACATATTGTGTGGACTCAAAGAAGACCACGAAGAGCTCGTCATCAACAACATAAAATCAATATGGATTCCAGTGTCTAATGTCGATATCGGACGTAATTTTTCCGCTTATTCCAACATTATGTCAGATAAGCGCACGAACCTTAAATTGATAATATAGAAATAATGCTTTCTTTGTACTTTGGTGATTAACTTGTGTGATGATTTAAATTCAAACTATTTTGGTCTTTTAAAAATAGTCTGGTACAAGCCATGTTGTAATCTACCATGTATGCATATATAGAGTTTATATTGTGTTTAGGACTTATAATTTAAAAAATTAATAACTAGTTTATACTAAATAGGCCTTTATTTTGAAAATTGTATTTAAATAAATAAAATATTATATATGGCAGTTTTTTAAATTGATATTAATCATATACTTGTGGTTATGAGTAAGCCAGAATAGTTAAAAACATTAAAACTTTTAGCTGTAATTTTTCTATTCATATCAATATATATATTAAAGTTAATTTTTAAAATTTTCAAACCATCTCACCCTCCTAAGAAAAAAAAAATTCAACCTTTTCAAACAGAATACAAGTTAGTTAATGAATACAATAACTTTATTTACCACACATCAGGATCTAACCTTTTTAGTAAGTGGTTTGAATTTTTTTTTTTACCGAAATACAACTTTTTATTTAACGACAAATTACTTCTTCTTGTTTCAATACCTGTCTTTGCACACACAATACGGCTGTCAAATTAGCCAGTTTTATCTCCTCTTTTACCAACAGGCAATAGCAGTAGTATTTGGTTTAGGGAAATAAATTTTCTTTGTAAATACTTTTTGTGCGGTTGGTATTTTTTTTCTTCAGAAAATCTCAGGATATAGCAAAAACAACGCCGTTGGTAGTGTTAGCGTTAATTCGCGTTTAAATCATCAAAATTGACCATAATTCGCATTTAAACGGCAAAATGGTCAATTTCACGAAAATATTTATTTCCTTTTATTTCGCGGATGTATTATTACTCTGAAAATGCTACATAGATCTTTAAATATGTTTTGATAGTAATTTAAATGTGCTAAGTAGAAGTTCGTAAAAATGCCTCACGAAATTTCAGTGTCTCTACCTATACAGTGTACCTCATAAAACTATTTAAACAACAAATAAAAAAATTCGTTCTTGTTGAGAAATTATTATTTATATAAAGTATTTGGCACACTTACTAAATTATATTAGGTATATTTGATGTTGAACTACAATGGAGAAACCACACATTGGTAGGTACTAGGGACTAAGCGCTAAATTGGTCAAGTTTGGTTTGCTGCTAAAGGGGAGATTGTAGTTCATATCTTGGATTGGTGGGCTGGGGGTATATTTTCCCAAATAGTTTCTCACTCTCCCTTAATGCAGGTGCTATTAAGTTTCCTCTAAAACTATAACTTTCTCATTCCTACCGCATTAGTGTGGTTAAATAAGAATAGTCAGTACGGGTAGTAAGACGCAGTAAATAAAAAAAATAAGATAATGTTAATGTTTTAGCGTGTTTGCTTGTACCGTATTTATCTTTTAATGTTTAATTCAATGTTTGAAGGGAGATTACAGTATCAGTTTTGTTTGAAACACATTAAATAATGGAATTACATGAAACACTTGTAGTTCCACACGCGATTTGTGATATTGACTCTAGTCCAGTCCGTTGACTTTCGTGCGATTGTGTTAAGTTACACTGATGCTTATTCTGTTACATGGCTGCCAACTCTCACATAATATATAAGAGAGGGTTTCACAAATCGAGAAAACGCAATACCTTTTTGTTTGTAAAAAAATCTCGGAAAACACAGGAAATTTCGTAAAATAATAATAAAAAAAATGTCAGGGTATTTGTTAATTTGTGACACCGAGGTGAAAAATTTAAAAACATTTGTAGAATAAAAAGTGAACTGAAGAATTAATCGCATTGATACCAACACATGCCTTACACCCCATGCTAATTCCTAAACATCGGTTGTGTAACGATCATACATTTCTCATTAAGCTCTAAACTTCTTATTTTTGACACCAATTACATGACTTAACACTCAATTTGTTGAAAAATGAAATTTCATTCTTAAATCTAAGTTGTCCAGAAAAATGAAGATCCCTGTTGGATAAAAACAGGAAATTTTATAATAATAAATTAATGTCAGCCGTGTAAGAAGATTAAACTAATTTAACGAATTTACGGTAATTTTAAATTATATTAGGATTTTTACAAACTATCAAAATAAAAATATCTATGATTAAAAGTGTATTTGTATTGTTGTGTTCACGTTGAGAAAAATACGATTTGTTTGAGAAATTACACTTGCATTAGTTTGGAAAGTAAATGTAGAAATTCACACAGATGGGTCGCGTGATGAAAAACTGAAATTCGAACCTTGACCTCATCATCACAGGGAATTCATTGCGAGCCTGATGACTTGGACCTAAGTAACCCGAGTGTGGGTTTTATGTTGGTTGATTTTAGCACTGGTGGTCTCGTTCTTGTCAGAAGAAGTTCTCGGTTTGACTGCAAAATAAAACGGTCACTTATTAATAGCGTCTATACTCGATATCAGTGATTCTAAACTATGGGAACTGGGTGAAGTCTGGGAATTCTAGGACAATACGCTATCAATTGGCTGTGTATTAGATGATGGATTGAATAGCATAGCTATTATAGTTGTTACGGTTATAGCCTCGTCTAAATATATTAGATGCGGCTATAACCGTAACCAACAAATGTAATAGTTAGGCTATTTAATCCATCATGATATACACACCCGCCTCGGTAGCGTAGTTGGCTAACGCACCAGTCGTGTTTGAGCCAGACCACCGAGGACGGTGAGATCGAGGTTCGAATCTCGGTCGGGTGAACTGGGGGTGGTTTTTCCTAAATGGTTTTCCACTCTCCCTCCACGCAAATGCGGGTTCACTTCCTCTAAATTCGACCTTCCCAATTCCTAATCCATTAGTGTAATTAGTACTTAAGCGTATAACCCGAACGGGTAGTAAGACGCGGTGCTAAATAAATGATATGCACATTCGAACAGTTGTGATTGTATTGGCAACATAAAGCAAGATATCGAGCTATCTGACAGATCGGGATCTAAATTGATCACACATTTGTAGCTGACGATTTCCACATGTCTATCACAGACTTTGCCCTTAAATATGACAGAATAATAACTATGGGCATGGGACGACTCCTGTATAGCTAAGTGGTAAGAGCATTGGCGCGCTGAGCTAAAGAGCTCCAAGTGTCATTTTATTAAATTTAAATGAATATATTGTATATTATATGGTAAACTACAATGTATGGTTAAACATCCTATCCCAGCTTGGTAGTGCATATGCTTCGTTTGCTAAGAGTCCCGGGATCTATTCCTAGCATGACTGATAAATATTATTGGTATGATTGGAGCTTCCCCGTTCACAGAGACGATTTAACTTGCTGGGGACTTGGTATTTTGCCTGTAATAGAACTAAGCTAGCTCGTAAGGTTCGCTGATGTAGTCAGTTGGCTCAGAAAATATACAACACGGACCAAATTCCCCAAATAAAAAATAAAACTACAGGGTAAGGGAGGCACACTCCTATTCTTATTTTGTCAGGGGGTGAGGAAGGGAGGAGTAACACTGCTAGTGTATTTTAACTGAGAGTGAGGAAGGGAGGAGTAACACTGCTAGTGTATTTTAACTGAGAGTGAGGAAGGGAGAGTAACACTGTAGTGTATTTTAACTGAGAGTGAGGAAGGGAGGAACACTGCTAGTGTATTTTAATGAGAGTGAGGAAGGGAGAGTAACATGCTAGTGTATTTTATGAGAGTGAGGAAGGGAGGAGTAACACTGCTAGTGTATTTTACTGAGAGTGAGGAAGGAGGAGTACACTGCTAGTGTATTAACTGAGAGTGAGGAAGGGAGGAACACTGCTAGTGTATTTTGTCGGGCGACGCATACTGTTGGCTTGGACCTCCTTGCTCGACAGATCTTTATTCGGGACTATGAAGATAGAAAGGAAACGTGGTATTAGGGGTCGTCCATAAACCACGTGACGCTTTTTTCCTACCTTTTTAGCCCCCCATATAGACATTTAGCCTCCCCCCCCCCCCTCGTGTTACGTAACTTTTCTCACCAAGAAGGAATGTCATTATTTCATAGGGAATATTTGTGATACTAAAAGAGGGATTCAGAATTAATACTTCTTAAATTCCTTTTTAAATCCTGAACATAAGTGATTTCAGAGAATATTATTATTTATGGATAGCTAAACATACAAACAGATAAGACAGACAAGTACAGACATAATAAGTTGAATTCAAATTCCTCAGGTTCATGAGGAAAAACCTCTGCTATATTTATGTTATGGATGTCAGGTTTGCGATCTGAGTAAGATCCAGACGGCACTACTGTGTGCTGACTAGGATGGCCCTTTTCTATAGTAGCGCTCGCTAGATGACGATGTTGAAGTGTCAACCTCAGATTCTTGACGCTGGGGACTTTTATTATAGTCATATTATCATCATATAGAGAGCTGTTTAAAGAATTCTAAGTATACAACTTTTCTAAATTATTATTGGATTAATCTACAACTTTACTTTAATTAACTTATCAATACCTAGACTTATGTTTTGTTCCAACATCAATCCTGGATCCTGACTTCACTCTTGAAAATGACCAGATGACCATTGAAGCAGAGATCGGAGTTCAAATACATGTCGGGTATACTCAGAGTGGCTTTTCCTAAATGGTTTTATAATATCTCTCCACGTTAATGAGGGTAGATTACATCTAGAATTATACCTTCCTCATTTCTACTCCATTAGATAAATATAATAAAAAATAATTAGAATAACTACAATTAGAATATATAACCCTACAAAATATATACTAAAAAGGTAGAATTTTAAAGAAAATTTAACAGCATTTGCATAGAAGGTGAGTGGGAAACCATGTAGGAAAAGCAACCCTCAGTAGACCTGACTGGTATTCGAACCTCATCTCCCCAACATTGGCCGTCTAGTCTACTGAGAGAATGATTATTTAAACAATGCAGCCACCATAACGTATGTATAATAGTTGCATTTATATACACACACATTAGAGTTATAGGCTGAAATACACCTACCTTTTGTGAATAATTAATGATATTTGAAGCTTTACTTCTCATAACATGCTATTGGTATAAAGAAATAATTTGATGTACCCCACCCTCCCCCCATGTAACATGTAACCCCTTAGACAGAGAAAGACGTTTCGGATGATTGGGAAAGATTGCCTGGAAAGGGGGGGGGGGGGAGGAAGAAGTGTGTACGAGAGTTATGGGAGGAGGGATTGTGGTAGGAGGCCTGGCAAAGCAATGGGAGTCAGGAGGAATTGTCTGGAAGAATGTTCTTGTTCGCACTAGAATGAACAATGTTGACACCGAACTGTTGATTAAAACTGTACACAAAAGAGAAAGACAGGGGTCGGTAACCTTCCTGGGCCTTCGCCACAGGAGGAGGTTGCTCTTAATTTGTACTCTTCTGAAAAAATACAAAATTGTATGTATGATCGAATGTAAAAGTAAGATGATTGAAGTGCAAAGTTATATTTTCTTCATTAAGTATGGCCATAATAATTGTTGAGATTAGTGGCATAAGTGTGGAACAACTTCTATGAACGCAATCCTTCACCTTGTTTAATATCAATGCAATGATGGTTTTAATTCTCGGTACTTGGTATTTTGTTTTAAAAATGTGTATCGAACATTGTACTACATGTTCACTCGTCCCCCTTGGTTCGATTTTGGGTGTTATTGATGGACGTTATTTACTGTTTACACATTCGTCTTGCTATTCAATTGGTAAATATTTAGATGCTAGGGTGGGAAGTATTAAATATGTTATCCTCAGTTGTTAGTTTGTAAGCTGCGTGCTGAGATGTATATGCTTAGAACGTTCACGTTACATATATCGATCAAGAAGGTTTCACTTATATTTATAAACATATACTTAATTTAAAAACATATGTTCAGACATCTTAATTATAATTAATAATGAATGATACAGATGAGTGAATTTAAATGTCAGTGTCATTATAACAATAAAACAAGTGATCAGGGGTGCGCAACTATTTATACTCTGCCATTATTTTCTAGCACCGCGTTCGGACTATACGCCGCCATTGTCTTAATATATTGTAAATGCTCTCCAACGTACAGTCTTAAAACAATTAATAAAATGGTCACCCTACAGAGTGTAGGACGTCACTCGTATTGGATCTGGCAGCATTGTCGTAACGTGGAGTGTAGTGTTGCCAGGGTAATCAGCTCGTGTGATGTACATGTAGGCCTACTCTCCGACTGACCAATTGGACATAAACTTTGCTCTACGTAACTCACATATGAAAGTAGTTGAGCTGATGACCAGCGAATAAGTGGTCTGCTGATATCAATTCACAGGCATAGTTTCACCAAACTCTGGATACTCTGGGAACCATCCACACCTCCATCGCATTATTATTTAAAATAATGTGTTATGTTATTTTGTGTGTGAGCATCGCATCTTAGTCCCCATTTGGTCTAACCGCAAATTTACACCAAATGAGGTGGGGATAGTAAAGTTGAAATTTGAGATGAAATGTACCCGCATTTGCGAGTAAGAGTTGGAAATCATTTAGGAGAAAACACCCTTCACTACCCCCGACAGAGATTCAAACTCAACCTTTCCGTCAGCGAGTACGGGAGTGATGCTATTCGACCATCGATGCTGGTTCGTTTATTACTTACTCACTACCTTTGTAATCTAATCCTTAATATACTCAAACAAATAATCACTTTGTTCCATTTCTAAACAAGTTAAGTGATCCATATTTAGTGAACTCCGAATCACTATCACCCCCTCCCCCTCACCTATTTTCGCGCCACAGGGGGTAAACCTTTTAGGGGTCTTGTCCAAACAACCTATTGATATGACTAATTCGTCTAACTCTTACTAGAACCAATCCGCCTCGAGTCAACTCTCAAGAATATAAACCTTTTTGTTTTAATATAGGATGACGATAGCTCTTTGTTTTTGTTATCATTCCGCTGACGTGTATCGTTGTGGTGGTTCAGCTGGGAGTTGTTGATCAAAGTAGCTCTGCGCGATTGTAGGCCGGTAGAAATTGGAGCGTAGCCCCGGTACTTTATGATGGTAATTCGTATTTTGTTCACGCATCCTCGACCACGTGCGTGGTGCGTGTGACCGTAATATCCCACTCTCTCCTCTCTACTGACGCTTTCAGGGCAGCCATTGGCGGTCCTCTTCGTGACGTCATCGCAGCATCTTCTTCGGGAGAATAGAATATATAGGCTGGGGTGTACTTGCAGGTTTTAGGTGGTCCATTACGACAGATGTGTACAGTACTACTGTACATTCATTGGTCTCTACAGTAGAATTATTCACATCTTAGTACTGTGCATTTAGTTGATAACAGGACTCAACACCAAGATAGTTAAACTGCCAACAAAGTTTTAATCTAAATATCATATCAGATGCATTATATGACTACGTCATCGTTAAGTCCACATAAATATCAGTTTCTACAGTCTAATTTTCATATAAATAACCTTATCTGACAGCTAGAAAAGTTAATATATCTACTTTTACATACTCATACGCCAAGTCATGTGATATGTAGCTGTCACTTTTGATAGATATTATGGTTGTTTGATAGTATTGATAATAATATGGTAAAATGTTGTCGATGTTGACCGCAAAACAAAGTTTGTATTTTCGAAAAGGTCCTACTATGAAAATAGTACTGTACTTTCTATAAATGGGTAAAATTTAACAAACTACAGTGTCTATTTTTAGATATAACTTATTTAAGTTTGGAAAAGTATTCTTCACTTGCTTCTTGTGAATAGTGACAAAGATAATAACCTAACAATTAGTATGCATTTAACCAACTGTTTTATTTTTCGCTGAGGACGTATAATATATTAATTAACACAGGAAAACAAAAGCACTCAAACTTACTTACTGGAAGTTGCAATAACAAATTTAATAAAACAATTTGTAATCGAATCGATAGTTTTCAGCCCCTAATCAAACCAGCATATCTACCGGTGGCCCGATCCACCCTTAGTTATAAGTAAATATATCTATTTCAAAAGAACTCTTTTTTAATCACTGTATCGCCTTTTCTCAAGACATTTTTAACAGAAGTGAATATGTTGTAAAAAAAAAAATACAAATAAAAGTTGTTTTGCTTCAATGCTTCAAAATAATAATAATCTTTAATAGTAGAATGTGGCAATAATTTTTAAAATCCAACATTTTGTATCTAAATTTAATTTTCCTGTAGTATCTATATGCTTACTGCGTCCTACTAGTCGTTCGGGCTATCCGCATATTTACACTTATAGGGTAGGGACGAGGAAGGTAGAGTTATGAAGAAATGTACCCACATTTGTGTGGCCGGGGGTTGGGGACAAGGGGGAGAGGAAACAATTTAGGAAAAACACTCTTAGAACACCCGATCGGGACTCGAACCCCTGTTCAAATGTAGTGAGCAATCGATTCAGTATATTTCGAGAGTGAGGCTTAGATCATGTGACCACTGATGCGGGTAAACATATGTGGACTATGAATAAAACTATGTAGATCTACTTTTGTCACGTTCTACTCAATACATAGGTGAAGTATTTTTAACACGCAAAAAAGTCTCGTTTATTCTCAGTAATTTGAATCAAATCAAATCGGGATGTATGTGGAATTGGGGCCAATTATACCCTTGTTTTATAAACTCGCTAAACAACCAATTATATGACTCGCACCAGTGATAACGTGTCAGGATCTTTGCCTATGAGGAATCTCAGCCCGGTATATCCCCCCCCCCAACACTTTCAGCCCCCCTGCCCATATTTGATTCATCATTGTTTTTCCCATAGCCTCCCCACGTTAATGTGAGTATTTATAATATAAAACTACGCTACCCATCATTCCTTATATTCTGACAAAATCATATTGTATTAAGTTTACTGAATAGTGATTTTACTTTAGTAGATAAAGTGTTGAAATTTTTTCACATAGATACAGAATTCAAAAACTAATTCATTTGACGAATATACTCTTAGCTTATTGTAAAGAGCCACGAATTGATCTAGACGTGCTCTTCAGATTTCCTCTCAATCAATTATTTGTTTGTTTTAGTAATGAACGACTTTAATGAGATAAACTTTGTTTAAAAAAATGTGTCAAACATTGAATATTAGTCAAGCCTAGATTTGAAAAAGAAAACACTGCTATGTCCTTCCAGTAAAATCGCAATATCTCTTGAGCCTTTGATGTCCATGCTGATCAAAGCTTCAGTAGATACGTCTAATTTAATTTTTATATAAGTTTATTTAATAATCTGAATAGTTCTTGCCATTAGTTTTTGAATATAAACTTTTTTTTAATGACAGGGTAAGTCCTGATCAAATCCCGCGATGCACATAACAAATATTCAAGAACTGTTGAGATTATTACTATATTTAGAAAATTAAACTAAACTAACATACTTTTATTTATTTTGGCTCCAAATATATTTTTGTGATTAGAACTGCAAGCATTCTGTCCTTAGCTTACAACCCACCCCACCTTAAACCGTTGGATGTGGGCTTTCACCTTACACGGCTCGAAAATATTTTCTCTATTTTTTTTATTTCTACTTGTTGCGCATAGACCGTGATACTGAAATCGCTATAATTTTGTCTTCTACAAAGAAAAAAGAAAAGAAAGTAAGAAAGATATAATCTCGTTCCATCAAGTGTTTTGTGTGTGTTGTTTACGGAACTAGCTCCTAGCTAGACTTGTCTCTAGAGGCTGCGCGGTAGGACGAGTGTGTATGTATGTGTGTGTGTTTGTATTATCATCAGTCTTGGAAACGAGGAGTGTTTCAACGAGGGGAACGGTTTGAATTTTTAATTCCGCTCCAGCCGAGTGAAACAAATATTTTCAACTAACTTGACAGAAACAGGTCTGTCGGCTTACCTCCCTCCTTGTACTGTGTGTTTTATTTAATAAAACTACTTATTAAACAATTGTGTTTTACTGTGAAGTCATCTGTCAGTGCGCATGTCACTCTGTGAGCCTGAAGTGTATAGCTTAAAGATGTGTTAAATTAAAGTCTTATTGCAACAATGCAACTCTTTGAAACCTCCTTCACATTGAGGAAACACATATATGTAGCTTCTTTTCCTCTTTGATGGCAGTTAAATTGGAACAGTACATATTTTATAATTCCTTTTTTATTCTTTGATGGCAATCAAATTGGGACAGTACATGTTTTGTAACTCCTTTTTTTCTCTTCAATGACGGTCAAATTGAGGAATACATTTTTTGTATCTCCTTTTTCCTCCTCAATGACAGTCAAATTGACCAAATACATATGTGTAACTCTTTTTTTTTTCTCTTCGAAAATACTCAAATTGAGGAGTAATAAATTTGCAACGTCCTGTTTTTTTAGAATTATCCTAGCATTTACTAATTGCATAGTTAATTTATTGAATTGAGCTATTTAAGTTCGGTTAGTATTTTATAACAAGTGGGGATTATTTTTTAAACTCCATTGTGGCTTGAAATTAAATGCGTACAGTATGTTCTTTTACTTTTTCCAAGTTAACTCTAGCTGTGAATAAATAAATCATTATTCTTTGACCCTGTTGTGTTTATTTAATCAAAAGATATAGGCTTATTTGATTATTTGAATTTCCATTCAAAGAGCGATGCGTGAGGTTATTTTGAGCACACAAAAAGGCCATACACTAAAACATGTAAAATGTTGCTTTTTTATGTGTAACTTATGTATTTGTACTAAATTGTATATATGATAGATATAAAAAATAGTTACGCCCAGAATATTTTAGCAAATTAAATGTTCTGATTTTGGTTGGACTGGGCATCTGAAAGGTTTTTACTCTCACCAAAATCCTAGTATGTGGTAGGATTCTGGTAGGAAAAAAGATTGTTCATAGGTCCATTCCTACAAAAATTGGTGTGTACTTTTATTTAGATCAAGATTGTAAAAATGTAATAGTGTTATTATTTTATCAGTATAAATATTATCTGTCTAAAGTTACTTCTTTAGATCACATGACTTGTACGAATATATCAAAGTAATTTCATTATTAATTTTTAAATGTTCAGAAACATTAATTTTCTTCCTACCTTGTTCCAAGGTCTCAATGATGGGCGGTGTTTTGGGCGTTCAAATCCTCTTTCCTCAAAAAGTATTATTAATAACGTATTTGTGTGTTCTTCATTGCCTATAGCCTCCCGACTTATTGAAGTCTTATTCAGTTCCTTATAATCTACAATGCCAAGCTAAATGCAACTTTAAATTGTTTAAAAGAGGATATAACGCTAAAAAAAATCTTTGCCATCTTATGTTGAGAGACTTTGCGATCATAATCATCCCCCCTTTCCCTTATCCCCGCCCTAAAATATAATAATATAACTGTGTGAGTAAGTACACTCAGCTTATCATGAAAAGTAGCAAACTTACCTTGACAGATTACACTATGGCTCTATATTAAAAGCTGAGCCATAGTGGAACCATGTAAGATAGGCTCGCTACCTTTGAGGGTTAACGAAAGGTACGATCGATATGCAATATTCTTACTTCCAACGCACATTTTAAGGGTGCACCAGCCCAAGGCCATGATGTAGCATGCAACTCCAATGGATCTCGAACGCGCTCCCTCCATGCTGCATTCTTATTTTCTTTGGGAGCTCGCTATTTGAAATCTGGGAGCTCATGTTGCCACAATGACGTAAGTATGTATAAACATACTGTGTTTAATTAATAATGCAAAGATAAACTATACAGTAACCCATACGGAAGTATCATAGGAAGCTTTTTATAACTTTTTAATTAATAAATTAAATCATTGTTTTTAAAATGCCACATTTTAGTGACTTTCAATCATTGTTGGTGGTTGAAAGTGTTCTTCCTATAAACAAAATCAGGGTTTATTTGGGAAAAATTTAACCCCCCAACGACCAGCACCCGATATTAGTCGTTTTCACTAGCCACCCAAATATTAATTCAAATAGCCTTACAACCTTTTCCATTTTCATAATTCACAAAAGTGCACAAAAACAGGTTTGATACGCACCTGGAAAAGTCAGAGAATTTAGTGCGACAGGGAAAAGTTAAAATTTTCCCTTTAATTTTCAGACACATTTGCAATAGTTAACGAAATACAAAGTATAAGAGTAGGCCTATTATTATTATTATTATTATTATTATTATTATTATTATCATTATTATTATCATCATTATTATTATTATCATTATTATCATTATTATTATTATTATTATTATTATTATTATTATTATTATTATTATTATTATTATTATTATGTGTTCATTCTTACGACAGACCCATTTATTTTGTCACTGAACTTAGACCGCCAATGCGCCCTGTCCTCTGCCTCCACCTTCAGCTACCCGAATGTTCTTCTTACTTTCCAATATTTGAATCATCCTTTTACCTAAGCTCCTCTTTCCTTCAACCTTTCCTTCTATGACGTCGTACAGAAGACAGTTCCTCCTGAGGAAGTATCCGATCCAATTTTCTTTGCACCCAAGAATAACATCCAAAATGGTTGTATTCTCACCCACTCTTTTTAAAACTTCTTTAATTTGTCACCCTATCTGTCCACCTAATATTCTCACGTCTTCTCCAGCATCACATTTCAAAGCTCTACAAGGATTTATTTTCAATCTTCCTAAGAGTCCAAGGTTCTGCTTCATACAGCACGATGCTCCAAATGTAGCATTTCATCAGTTTCTTCGTCAGTTCTAAGCTCAACCTGTTGGTCAGCGGTGACCTCTTCTTGTTGAAAGCTCTTTGCCTTGGCAATCCCCGACCTAATCTCCTTGTTGCAGTAAGCATCCTTTGTCTGCAGACTTCCTAGATACTTGAAATGCTTTATGTTTTCCAATTTTGATTTTCAGCAGCTCTTAATTTTTTTTTAAATCATCATCACTGTTGACTTCACGATGTTGATCTCCATGCCATATCTTCTCCCTGTCTCCACCAACTGGTCCATTATTTCCTGCAACTCTTCTTAATTTCTATCCAGCAATGCTAGATTATCTGCGTATTTTATTTTGTTGCTGAAGTCTTCCTATCCTGAAATTGCCACGTCCCTCTAGACCAGGGTCTCCCTGACTAGCTAATCTCCATACAAGTTGAACAGACTTGGTGACAAACAGTATTCTAGCCTCATTCCTCTTCTTATAGCTACACGGTTGTTCTCTCCATCATTCAACCTCATCTTCACTCGCTGTCTCAGGCACAGGTTTGCAATCAACCTTATGTCCTTTTAGTTGATGCCGATCTTCTTGAATATTTCAATTTCAGTCTATCTAACGCTTTTCGCCAGTCGATGAAACCAATATATAGACTTCTTCCTCGACTTCCAGCGCTCACTCTTAACTCGATGGCATCTCTGGTTCCTTTTCCTATAAGAGCATAACCCAGTGTAGAATTTTAGTTTTATTTACAATTTTAATAGAGTTTGGTGTTAAGCTCTGCGATACTTATCTTTGATGATTCGTGTACTGAGAATTTAATAAAAACATTGAAAACAATGAGAAACTTATATATAAAAAAACTGTAAGTATAAGAATTTCACAACTTAAAAAATGTATCAACCTAAAAAAGAAGTACACACACAAATATTTTTAAAGAAAAACTTGGATGTATATCAATCACCCAAGGGCAATTAATGTATTACACCCCACTCCGCTTGCCAGCGGGGACGAGCCCTCTCCATCCGTTTGAGAACACGGTTGTACCCCAACACACTCCAACTACAGTCTTATTTAGATAGGAAGGAACCTTTTTGACAATTATAAAAATTAACAAAATGATTTTCATTATTTCTGGGAAAAGTCATGTGATCCGCAACTGTCCCTTTTGTAATATGTTATCATTACCTATAAAATAACATTAATAATATAATAAAATTTTATCACTGTTTGCCAAAACATTGTGTATTTTATGAAAGTTCCTTCCTACCTGATTCCTACTGTAGTTCCTTCTTCTGTTGGCTTGAACCGGGCCGTGAAGCAGGCCTTAAAAACCTTCCCTTGACCGCTGACCTCGCTTATCAGGCGCTTTTTATGCAAATGTGCCGTGAAAAACTTTTGCGTCTGCACGACTTTCTGCTTTACCTTCTTGTTTCTCCAAATAAAACAAGTCTTTTGTGTGTGTGTGTTCTGAACTGGTTGGTAGATTTGAATATGTCAGTCACGCACTACTATTTCGGAGTCGATTTTTTTTTACTTTCTTTTCCAACTCATTTCGGGTAGTCCCCCCCCAAGACTTGGTTGGTCGAGGCGTGTAATGAAGGGCTGCCTCCAAAATGGTCTGTGCTCGTTATGTTGTCCTCCGCTGTGGGATTATGTCGTTGTTCGCGTTCTGGGTTGTCGATATTGTGAATCACGTCCACCCAGAACTACCAGCCACCAATTGGAAGTGAATACGTTACGGGGTAAAGAAAGCTCTTTTTTTTTCGGTCTACTGCAATTTTTTCAAGAGCCATGTGTTGATTAAAAAAATACGTGCAGAGGGTAAATTTGTTACGCCGCACTCTTCTATACTACCGAGTTAATTTCGTACTGTACCCTAGTTATGATTGCTTAATATATCTTTTGATCGGAATTTAACATGCTCATTTTGAACAGCCTTCACATTACTTACAAACTAACTTATTTCTAAAAGGTGCACAAACATGAAGTTTATTAATAGAACCCAAGTTTACCAATGATAAATTGTTCTTCAATGCCGAAAATCTACCCCGCTACTCTCTATCTTTAACACAGGCAAGCGCGTGACCGGTTGATTTAGTTAGGCGGATCGGATTACTTAGACCTAATAATTATTATAGCTCTTCCATATTCACCAAAACGTAAAATTATGAGAATAAACATGGCTCGTAGCTACATATTCAAGTCTTATTAATAATTATTAATGTGGAAAAATTTTTTTAACCGATTAAATATATTTTAAAAGTTAAAACACATTTACTTCTACCAGAGTGAAGCAAAATATTGAATAATAAAGCTACTTTTTTGTGTATACATATATGGACAGCTAACAGTGCTATAAAAATAATTGATCTATAAAAACTGGTCGAGTTAGTTCAATGCCAACTTGTTTGACTGACATGTTCAGTTTCAGTTCCTACCACTAGGGTCTATATTTGGTTCTAATACTGTTTGGACATACTGGGTTGTTTCTCATATTGTGATTTTATAGTCTTATCTCCAAATTAATCCTTGTTGAAATTAACAAAATTCACCTTTCTTATCCTATGTGCTTATTAGTTAATATGAATGGTGGATACTCTGATCGGGTAGTAAGACTTAGCAACCCGCATCAGCGGGCATTTTCACTAAACGTCAAGCTTGTCTATCTGGTTTTCCAGTTATGGAGATGAGGTTCGAATCTAGGTTGGTTGTTGTACTGCGGGTATTTTTTCCTTAAATGGTTACATACGCTCTCCCTACACAATTAATGAAAATAATTTGTGATATCCCAGACAAATGCTATGCGAAAACAAATATTCGTAGCACTAAAACAAATATTCTTGACAAATGGTTTCTGAGAGGATGAGGTAAGAAGCGAACCCATGTGTTGTGTTTTGACGTTGTTTGAGACGAAACTAACTGAAGTTAAATTTCCACTAGGTTTGTAATTTCGTAATTTTCTCTTTATAGCGTTGTGTCTATTTGGATCTTCTAGCTTATGAATTTATAAATGAAAATAATTCAAATTCGTTAAAAAGTTTTGTCGCTACAAAGTATAATATTCTCAATTTTTTATTATTATTTTTTGTTCATTCGTAGCTTGTAGGCGTAACCCCAAGCCTTGTTCAAGTATACGATTGAAAGACGGTACGAAAGGAATGGGTTCGCGCGAAACTCCTTACATCCTTATCTGCGTCAGATTTTGTATTAGCTTTGGAAAATTCGCTGTGCCTTCCGGGCAGGTGGGATTTATTGGCTGTCTGCTATCTGCTATCTGCTAGCCTAGTGTTAAGGGCGTTGAAAGCATATACTTTCTAAGGTTGAGGGTGACTTCTATTATTGTTAATTTGCCATTCGCTGCCATTTTTGATCTTGAGGTTACAATCTATTTTTTTTTAATACGCCCAAATCATTGGTTAGTAAAGAATGTTATCAAAGAGTTGGGGATTGGGAGATTAACTTAATTGGAAATTCACAGTGATAAACCATATAAAGTTCCGGCCCCTTTAACACCCCCTCCCCCCCTTTACCCTCATCAGTGACCCTAGCTGGTTCGACCTCCTCGTCACTGCCAACACAATATGCTGCGAGCCTGACGCCCAAACAGGTTCAGGTACACCAAAGTAATTAATGGTTTAATTTAACGTGTAAGGATAAGGTAGGGGTGTTTCAGAGGAAGTGCACCCACATTGACGTGGAGAGAAGATGGCAGGTAAACCACTTGCAATGCACACAGCATATGTTAGAACCTCAACCTTTTTCACCACCGGTTATTCGGTCTTTTGAGAGCTTGATGCCTTAGAACACCAATGCAGGTTCTGATCTTGTTACATCATTATACGTATCTATTAATATTATACTCTCCAGGGCCTACAAGCGGTAATTAATACTGTTCTATTTCTCGTCACGTCTTTTCGTTGATAGTTGGATTGTTGATTTGTGAAAGCTCTACAAAAGAGGCGCATTTAACATAAATTCCATCAAAGTTCTCGGTTCTATCGTATTTCTTTGAGGGTACGGGGATGTATCCCTATAACGGCTGCAGTTCTACGCTAGAACAACTTTATCACGTGACGATAGTATTAGCTGTGCACAAACAAATACAGTTTTTTCAGAAAACAAAAAATAACGTTTTTTTTACTCTCAATTCCGTATTAATTTATTTTAATATTATTTTAAAATGCATATTAATTCTTAACATAATAATCCACACTTAGTCTTTTAAAAATGTGATAAAAAACTGTCGGTTGTTTCGGTAGTGGGCTTCAATTAGTGGCCCTCATGATTTAATCACCATATTTATTATAATTTTACGTGATCTAAAGATAGCGCTGCTACGCTGGCATATGGCGGGCGGTGTCGGAACGGCAGTTTATTTAAATTTATTCATACGTTTTTGACGCGTTTATAAACTAAAAGTCTGTGCACAGCTAACATTATCGTCACGTAATAAAGTCGTTCTAGCGTGAAACTGCAGCGGTTATAGAGGGATACATACATCCCCGTGCCCTCAAAGGAATACGATAGAACCGAGAACTTTGATGGAATGTATGTTAAATGCGCCTCTTTTGTAGAGTAGCCTAAAGCTGAAAATATTTACAGTAAAGTTTTAGTAACGTTAAATGTAAAAATAAAACACTTATTTTTGGTCTTGTTAACTTTTTAAAATAGTCTACCTTTATAAATGTTAATGTTGTAAGTAGCACGGGTTGTTTCTAATAGGGAACCGGTAATCCACCACTTACTGTCGGGTGCACTCGTTTAGTCAATAATTCTTTAGAGAATCCCTCTTTTGATCACAGGTACTACTTGAAATAATGTTCTATTTTATTGTGTGTTTACGTTCTCATGGAGTGTGGGGGTTTAGTTGCTGACAAGGGCTGGCTCACAAACTCACAGGGGTTTAGTTGCTGACAAGGGCTGGCTCACAAACCCACAGGGGTTTAGTTGCTGACAAGGGCTGGTTCACAAACTCACAAAGTCCAAACCTTTGAATATTTTATTTGTGTGCGCATCACAACTTACTACCGTCCGGGCATTCCACATATTCTTATCCACACTGATAGGCTAGGAATGGGAATGACAGAATTTTGACCCGAATTCGCATGAAGCTAAAAAGGAAAATATATATATATTTTTTAACTCGGTTGATTCGTCCTGGATTTGAACCTCGACCTCCCTATCACCAGAAAACCAGAGCAGACAAGGTTGACGCCAATGACCGCGTGTCCATTGATAAGGGTGGATGTTAATTTGAGGTAAAACACATCCTCTGTGTAGACTCCTATGTTTATTGCTTTCTTAGTCTTGTTTGCTGGGTGACAGGGAGGTCGGGGTTTGAATCACAGCTGGGTTTGGTGAGATTTTTTCCCTTCTAAATGGTTTCCCAAATACGGGTACATATTATCTGAATTCTACTTTCCTCATCCTCCACCTCAATAATGTAAAGATAAGACCCGCCTCGGTGGTGTAGTTGGCTAACGCGCTAGTCGTGTTGAGCTCGACCGTCGAGGACGGGGAGATCGAGGTTCGAATCTCGGTCGGGTGAACTGGGGGTGGTTTGTCCTAAATGGTTTTCCACTCTCCCTCCACGTGAATGCGGGTTCACTTCCTCTAAATTCAACCCTCCCAATTCCTAATCCATTAGCGTAATTAGTACTTAAGCGTATAACCCGAACGGGTAGTAAGACGCGGTGCTAAATATTATTATTATTATTATTATTATTATTATTATTATTATTATTATTATTATTATTATTAATGTAAAGATAAGGCTAGCCCGGTAGTAAGACGTGGAGCTCCTAAAAATATTTTTTGTCACCCAACATTTGTGTTAGTGACGGCTCGGTTGTACCACTGCTTAGCAGTCGAGTCTTATAACCAACCATTCGACCATTGGAACGTTTTATAATAAATTCATTGTAGTATTTGACGAATGCACGAGAGGTGCTTTTAGTAGTGTTTTTTGTTGTTGTTAGTATTTAGGTGTAATGTCACGTTATCTTCCTATTTTCCAACACAACGCACGTCCTTTTAACCGAAGGGACAGGTGCATACGGAAGCTATCGCCCCTATGCGTAGCGTCCCTCCGTCTCTCTTACCCTACCACACGTGCCCCCGTCTCGTCCGATAGAGCTCACTGCTTCGTTTCCTGTGCTTAAAGAGTCCGTCTCCTAACTTAGGTAAGTATCGCAGCTCGAACCAGGTGACGCGCCGTGTTGCGGGAACTTGGAGGATTCAGTAGAAGACACTGGGAAACCTTTTTAACACATTAAAAAACTATATTATAGAATAAAATAAGATCGCTGTTGTCAATGTAAGACTCTAGATAATCTCACTTTGATGTGATTTTTGGTTTCAGCGTAGTCTTGTGTCACATATTCAGGTTACTTGCTTTGGTGGCCTCATGGTCTAAGGCGTCACTCTCGCAATATATTATACTGACAAGGAGATGGTGGTTCGATCCCAGTTGGGTGTACTGAGGGTGATTTTTCCTGAATGTTTTCCCACTTGATTTCAACACATCAGTATAATATTATTACATAGGTGTATAACCCGAATGGGTAGTAAGGCGTGGTTCTAAATTTATATGTATACACACACGAGGGTCTGCCATCTCGCGCCCAGCAGACACTCGTGTCTTCATGTCTTGTTGTACGGGTGGTGGGGGTGGAGAAGCATGCTGCATGTTAATGCTGCGCTTTTAGCTGAAAACGTGCCACAGCTACCAGTTTACTACCGGTCTCACACCAGTAATATTGTCCAACCAGTTGATTTGATAAAAAAAATTGCTTTCCATATCAAGTAAGCCTATAGCGTGATCAATTTGTCAATGATATTTTAGGGGAAAAAAACTTGTATTTGTTTCCAAGTATTCTAATTTTATCTTCATACGTTCATTTTCATCAGCCACAAAAAAGTAACACCAATTTTACTAGGCTCTTCACTATTGTATAGACAGATGACATGGTCAAACTAATTGTTTGGAATCAGGGAATATAAAAAGTTTTTTTTTCCATGCCGGGAACCGAACACTTGGACCCTTAGTTTAGTAGACAGACACGCTACTAATTAGCTTATTCACATTTGTGTGGGAAAGTATTTTGGAATATCCCGACTGAAATGTAACCCTGACCTTCCCAGGCAAACAGGAAGAGACTTGGCTTATTGGTCCGCGTACCCGGTGGTGTGAGTTGTAATAATATTAGTTAAGTGCTGTTAGGTGACCTGGTGGTCTAGGGGTAAGGTGTCGGACTTCTGTGCTAGGGGTTCGGGGTTCAATCCTCGGTCCCGGTACAGATTTATCTGATTGCCAAACCCTTCCTTCACCTCTGACAAGATGTGTATTAATCACAATTTGTGAATGTGAGGAATGCCAGGCCTCCACCGTGGTTCGGATTCCACGTTAAACTGTAGGTCCTCCATTTCATCTCACAATCACCCTACCATTACACATTAGCGTAAGTGCGTATAACCCGAACGGGTAGTAAGACGCGGTGCTAATAATAATAATAATAATAATAATAATAGTTAAGTGCTGTTCAGATAATATTCCATCTAGATATCATATTCTGAAAATTGAAAAATGACATCTGGACACGGGAATCGAACCCGGGACCTTTGGCTTAGTACTTGATGTGTTGTCCGATCACCTTTGGAGGGTTTTGGGAATTATAATACCTGTGTGTCTTAGTTCTATTGGTACGCAGACAAGTTTGGAGTGTTGGGATTCATTATAGTGTGGCCCCTTTTGGGGCTTGGTACGCTTAAAGGTGGCTGGTTCCGATCTCATTACATTACAGTTCACCATTGCTTAGAATTCATCATCTTCATATTATATTTTTACATGAAGTCGTTATAGTTTGTTAGTTCTTGGAATGGAGCAACAAAAATAATGTTATCTTTAGAATTTTCAAATCTAAGTTATTATTTTTATTCTTTTAAGCAGCGCGTCTTACTACCCTTTTGGGTTATACGCTTATTTACTAATAACGCTAGTGTTTAAGTGATTAAAAAGATTTAATTGAAAGGCCACCCGCAATTGCGTGGAAGGAGAGTAGAAAACCATTTAGGAAAAAACCACCCTCAGTGTACCCGACCAGGATTAAACCCCGATCTCCCCATCTTGGGCAGTCTAATTCAACACGAGAGTAGCGCGTTAGAGCACGCGGCTACCAAAGCGGGTAAATCTAGATTGATGTTGATAATTATGAGATACAGCGTCCAAGTGGTTTATGTTGTTAAGACGCTCACACATCAAGTCGCTGATGACTGGGATGTAAACGGTTCGAACCCCGCCGGGTACCCTCTAAATGATTTCTCACTGTTTTTCCTTTTTTTTCTCTTATAATAATTCTAATGTATTTCTTGCTAACGTACTAATCCGTATAGCTTAAAATAAATATTTAAAACCTGAGTTCTGAACATAAAAGTTAACACACCACCATAAATTTTACTAAGTGAAACCTTCTCCGGTGTCAATCTCGCAATGGAATAGACTGCTGGTGACTAGAAGTCGGGGTTTGAATATCGGACCGGTCTACTAAGGGAGTATTTTACTAAATCGTTTCCCGGCTCTCCTTCCAAGCAAATGTGGATACATTTCATCTGATCGTTTATTCATCCCTAACGCACTATTATAAATATGCGGATAGTCTAAATAGGAAGTAAAACTGGGTTGACAAAAAAAAAACATTAAAATATTGTAACTATGTTCTATTGGGCAGTTTGTTAAAACTTTTTTTTAATATTAATAATTTTTCTAAACTCTTTGAAATCTTGTATAAATTCATCGTAGATAGTGTTTAGGGTAGGATATTGGCCATACTGGGTGTGTATATTACAGGCTAGTTAAATTTTTATTTTATTTTGTTGGAGGTAGTTTAGAGGGCTGTGTGCACAGGATAGCAAGCGACTAACTATAATAAACTCCTTTCATGTTTCCTGGTATTAACAGGAAACGTGTATGGAGCTCTCATAAACATGTACATTGTACAAGTAACATTTTATGTCTCATAGCTCCCTTTCTCTGCCCCTCTTGAAGACACTGGAATGTTCTTCCATTACAATGTACGATTTTAATAGATAGAAACCAGTCAAGGCTGTTTCATAGGGTTGTTAAAAGATATGGAATCCTATTTTTTCGAACAAATATTTGTGTCAAAAAGAATAGTTGACAAGTTCAGAAATATATCGAAACTAGAATTTTCTTTTACTTGAAACACATCCAGATTTGTGTCTCTGATAATTAATGAAAACAAATAAATGTACACTTGTCTTATTTTAAAATACAAATGAAAAAATTATATCTTTACAAGGACATCGTCATTTTCCAACATATATTTTTAAATTATTTGTTGTAAATGACACATAGCTGAAACAAATATCAAAGTCATTATTTTGTATTATATGTTTGAACGTAAGTTTTAACTGTCGAGTTACTGTCCAAACTTCAGCAAAGACTTTTAATAAACATGTGTCGTTAGATATATTTATTTATGGTCACCCGCCTCGGTGGCGTAGTTGGCTAACGCGCTAGTCGTGTAGAGTTCGACCGCCGAGGACGGGGAGATCGAGGTTCGAATCTTGGTTGGGCGAACTGGGGGAGGTTTTTCCTAAATAGTTTTCCACTCTCCCTCCACGCAAATGCGGGTTCACTTCCTTTAAATTCAACCATCCCAATTTCTAATCCATTAGCGTAATTAGTACTTAAGCTTATAACCCGAACGGGTAGTAAGACGTGGTGCTAAATATAATATATATTTATGGTTTTTTTTTATTAGTCAAACACTTATTTTTGTAGTTTATTAATCACTATTTGGTTTTAAAAATAAAAAAATAACAAAAAAAAATTGCTATCGAAGGAGGCTAGCTCAGTGGTTTTTAAACTTTTATTACTCGCGGCCCCTTAATTTTTACTATCATATTAATAATTAAGACTTATTCTAAAATAGTGATTTTATTTACTGATTATAATAAAAAACTTACCTAAATGTATTTAATGGGACTTCTACTGTTGAACACTTTCCACTAATTTGTTTATACTTGTTTCGATTGTATTACTAAATACCATTCGCATGCAGGAGTCAATTTCGTTGCTTCATTTTAATACTCGTATTTACCATTGTGGAAAATCCCTTTTCACATAAATAAGTAGAAATATATAGCAACAAATGTTGAATGGTGTTGGTAAACAGATGGTGACTATTTGTGTTATCCGTGATTTCTATTATCTGTGTTTCCCCGCCCCTCCATTAACCCGAGAAACCGAGAGTCTACTGTACTTACATGCTTACGACCATCGAATTCTTTCTTCCAAAACGTAAAATTTTAGGCGTTCTGTGTCCTGACCAAGGAAATTAATACTCACCGAGTCCCGTTCGGGTGCTTAGGTTTGATTATGGTTCGTTTTACACAAATGGTGACTTTTCACCGTAGCTTTCTAATCCACTTTCCAGGTAAACGCTGATAAATTGTATTAGATTTCATCTACCTCATCCTAATCAATCTGTTAAATACGTAGCATAAAATACTTAACTCAATATTTAGGTACCAATTACAAAAATATAGAATGGTTTTGGCACGTACCTTTTCATTTCTTTTAGCTAGATTGCAAATTGACTGATTTCTTAACGGATTCATATATTGGATGGCTACCATGATAAAGTGGAACTTCACTGCCATTAGATTGGTAGGTTGGGGAATACCTAACTACTTTATGGAATGTCCCACATTATCACAATTGGCTGACAGCAAAACTCGGTAGGTAGAGTCCCTACATACTGAGCTAAGGGTCCTGGGTTTGATTCCTGACATGGGTGAAAAATATATTATTAATGAATTGGAGCGTCCCCTTTCATGGTAATAAGTTAACAACAGAAGAACTGTATATTGTTAATGTGAAGTTAGTTTCTAAGTCGTGTGTCGATGTAATCATTCAGTTCAGAAAATGCAAGCTAAATACAGTATTACAAATAAGTAAAAAATAAAGTCATATTTAATTTATATTGTTTCACTCCCAAACTAAACAAACAGCAAATACAGGCTTGATACCCAATTGAAAAACAGGAAAAAACCTGGAAAAGACAGGAAATTTGATGGTACAGGAAAATGTAATTGAGAATTAGGAGAAGTTTTAAAATCACTGGATTTTCAATAGTTTTCCAAATTATAATTAGAATGAGTATAGCCCAGTGTAAATTATTAGTTTTACTTGCATGGCATGTAATTTTGCGAAGAGATCTCACATTAAATCTGATAAATAATAATATTAATAATCAAGGCCTTGGTCAAGGGGGTGTTACGGGGGTTCAAACCCCCCTGAAATTTTATGATTAAAATATATATGGCTTTATTTATGGTTCAAACAATATCAAAATTAAGATACAAGTACAAATTAGGGGGCTGTGTTGCCATAAAAAGCATTTAAGAGAGCTTCTAGAGATGTTTAATATTTATAATTTTTTCTAGCCTTCGGCAATTGGGGGATGTGCCCACCAAATCCCCCTGAAATTATTGGCTGGCTAAGGCCTTGATGATGGTGATGGTGATGGTGATGATGATGATGATAATAATAATAATATGAAATGTTACCAATGAGGACCGCAAAAAAATGTATTTTATATTAGTTCTTTCCTTCCAGAATTCTAATAAATTTGTTTTGAATAATGATTATATTAAGAATGTAATGGAAAACGTTGAAAATATTAGGTGTTTTACTTGTAACTTTGCACATAAAATGTTGGGGAAATGCAAATGTTCGACTCTAAAACCTGGAAAATTCAGGAAATTTTAAAACGTTACAAAAAGTATATCGACCCTAAATAGGAATACTTTGCCACCGTGTAGCAATTATTTTTTTCTCAGCTTTTGTTTCAAAATGTCTTATAAACTAGACACAATATAACTTTCAACTGTAAAATGTAAAATATCCTGCCACCGAATAGAAACGGAAATCTTTCCTGGTTTAATTAAATATAGTGTATGTACTCGAATGTAATTACGTGTTACATAGGAGCTGCGTGGTGTTTTAATAAAAATTATAGAGCATCCAAATAACTTTGCTGACATTTTCCTCGTTCATTTCATCCCGTGTGTGTGTGTTGACAGGGGTGGTCAAAATCAACGTTTACCCTATTTAAATCTTTGTGATCTAAAGAAATATTAAACTCTGCCCAACTCTTGCCATTCTCTCAAATATCTCTTATTGACACAAATATTCACATTGTTTTACAAACGCCTTTTTAATAAATGGGTTATTTAACTACTTATTGAATATGGATGTGGAGGTTGGCTAGAGCAGTGTTTTTCGAAGGCGGCATGCCAATACCTCATCAGGGGGGCATTGAGACCTTAAAATATTTGAAGGGCTTATTTTCCAAATACACTTTAATGTTGCATCATATTAAATTAAGAAGAATAGATGCGATTCCAGCTGTCTTCTATTAGCCAGGTATTAAAGAGATTGAGATATTTTTAATAATACCACTCTTCTCATTAAAAAATTATTTTGGAAAAAAAATAAAACATGTTTAACAAATACTGTAGCTATTTTTTTAAAGTTATTTATGATTATAATTAAGTACATTAAAAAAATATATTCAAAAAATTTCTCTTAAATTCCAAGGCGGTAAACATCAAACAAAATCTCTTTGGGGCTCTGCAATTTTTACTTTCTCATGTCAAGAGAAAATATTACGATCGTTAAAAAAATTGATTTCGAGATAATGACGAATCTTTACGTTTTATGTGGACTTAAACAAAAAAATTGTATTTTATAATTTTGTCCATCCCCATGTCTGTATATGTCTCTCAGGCTGTCTGTACCTGACCACAGATCCAAAATGGTTTGATGGATTTTGTTCAAACTTTATATTTAAATTTACTAGGGCTATACCACAAAACTAATTTTTACCCTAGCCCTTCGATTAAGGGCAGTTTATTGAGGAGTAATTTTTTTGACTCCCAAATATTTTGGCTATAACAATTTTGCTTAAAATGTATTTCTGGGGGGTGTTTGATATGAACAAGATAAATTAAGCTCTGTACTTATTTTTTTTAGTGAAGAAAGGGGAATTAGGTTTTGGGTAGTTTACTGATGACTTTTTTTAAATTGGAATATTTTATTAAAATGGCTTTAGCGATTTTGTTCAAAATTAATATCGGGAGGCTATTTTATACTATCAATAACAATGCATCATTGTTTATCTAAAATAAATTAATTTAAGGGTGGTTTACTTATGACGATATATAGAAAATTTGAATTTTTTATAAATTGAGCTTGAAAATTGAACTCAAAATAGGGTTCTAAGAACAGTTTTTCGTGATAAATAAGAATACATTTTAATTTTTACAAATAAATAATATTAAGGCCGTTAAAAAAATTGAAAATTTAAATTTTGTGAAATCTATTTGGATAATTTAGTTTAAAATTATACTACTATAAAGCCACATGGCTGACCTATCAAAAACCTATCAAAAAAACGGATTGCACCAGCAGCTACGGATTTGGTGAGATAGAGCTAGATTTTTTGACTTTAGGTAAATTTTGCACATTTTCTACACATTTTTTAATTTTCTGACACACTTATGGGACAGATAGAATAATAAAATTTGGCAGGCATATTGGCACATCAAATTGCCATAAGCGTGCCAAATTTGATGATTATAGCTGCCCTATAAGTAAAGAGAAACTAAAATAATGTGTGAAAAATACAATACAATACCGGTAACTTTAAGTTGCTACGTTTAAAACAACGCTGGAATTACATTAGTTTACATCGACTCGCAAAGAAAACTTGCTGGGGGTTTGAAGACGGAGCCCCCAACGAGCAAAGCGAGTTTATATATAAAGAGCGATTAGTATAATTAACAAGCTTATTTGTTTATTTTTATGAGGAAAACATACTTAAGGGTAGTTTACTCAAAACCTATTTTTAAAAATTATCTTCGCAGCCATAATACACAATATGAGAAAGTTATTGCGATTCTGTCGTACCATTTATTTTTAGGGATGTAAAGGGTTCGAGAGGTTAAAAATTTTGAAACCCCTGGCTTAGACGATGTTGAACAGCATTAGCTTGGAGAGGGTATAGGAAAACCACAATGAAAAGTCACATTTGGAAAACTAACCACCTCCAATTCATTTGTACCAAGTTTGGACCTCGAACTCACCACAACCGGAAATACAGTCTTAACTGAAAGCCTTGCCTTCTAAGCTGCGTGATCACTGGTGCGGGTAGCATATCTGGTAAAATATAAAAAAAATAAAAGGTACGATACAATCGTACATACTTTATCATGTAGAGTGTAATAGCTTGGAAAAAAATTTTCAAAAATTCGCTTTCAATAAACTTTTTCTAGGTAAGTTTTCCTCGGAAAAACAAACATGCCATCTTGTTATTCACAATAAACACCCTTCATAAAAAAATGTTATTAATATAACTGTTCAAACAATTATTTTTTTAAATCAGATTTAAAAAAATCAGTATTATAAAAAATATTCAAATTATTTTTTATAATAAAAAAATCTTATTTATAATGAAAAACAATTCCCAGATACTCATTTAAACTAAATCTTTATCCACCAAACTGTTAGGGACAGAGAAAATGGTAAAATCCACTTTTTGTGGGCAAAAGAGCGAAAGGATGTCATCATAAATCCCGAGGTCGAAAATGTGCTCGATTACAATACTATACTTTATATGAGAAAGCATAAAGGTAAATATCAAACAAAAATTACGTTGATAAGGACCGGCTGGCGGGATATTAGATAAAATACTACGCTCGAACCAACATATTTATTGAAGAGCGTTTTCTGAATTCTTCATTTAGCAACAGAAAAACTGGAATCAGTTGAATAGTTTTTTTATTCCTTTTTAAAATAATGTTTTTTCAGTATTTTTTAAGCATGGTAAAACTGTTTCACTGGTATTAGTTTCAGTTTTTTAAGGTGGGGTTGTAGGGAGTGCAGGAAAAAGCCAGTTTGTTTTGCAGTTTTTATATCAAAACTCTTTTTGGTCAAAATAAATCAAGTAATCCTTCTATACAAACAGAAAATTTACATTTTCTTCACATGATGACCTCAACATTTCATGATTATCTGTCAACGGTGTCCTGGAATTTAATTCCAACTTTTTATCTTCATTTAAAAAGTTGCTCAACTAATGCTGATATGCTCATGACAGATATTCAAGAACTCTTGATATCACCATGTCAAGAAAATTAATCTCTCTTTGTAATAAAGCAATATTTTATTTATTTTGGCCAAAAACTGTTTTGCTATAAAAATTTCAAAATCACTTACCTTTTCTTGCTTTCCATAATACCCTCCTGAAAATTAGAATACAAAAAATGGCGCCACACTGCGACGCCTGGTTCGGACTTAGTCACCTACCTAAGCTGGGTGCTAATCGTGGGGAAAGACAGGTCCTAAAAAAAGTTCAAAGTAATATAAATTAATGTTCTTCTGTAATGAGCTTAACCCGGAATTTTCGTAAACTGTCGTGAAACTGACAAGTTTATAAGAAAAAAGTTGCGCTAAGATTTTATAACTTTTTTAATTTACCACAGCTGATTAAAAAAATCACATAAAGAAATAGTAATCACATTTAGCTAAGAATAGTTTTATTTATCGATCACTCTTAAAATGGTCGGCGCCTCTAATACTAGGGTCACGTGCCAACTCTTTGTGTACACCCCTGGCGAAGAACTGCGAACAGAGCGACTAAATACTACCTGTTGCTTTTACATATTTTTAAATAGAAAAAAAACTAGTTTCACACAGAGAATTTCACCGTCACTAATTCATAAATGCGAAGGGGCATATTTAGTTAGTTTTTCCTTACTCTGACTGTCTTCTAATTTTTGAGCGTCTGACATAGAAGAACATTTTAAAATATAAAAGTCACCATTTATGTGTCTTTAAATTATTTTACAACACAGTAAATCTTTTAGCAACTTAGTAAATATATTTTTTACTATCTTTGAAAGTATGTTTTAAATTAATTTTATTACATTGCATGCATGTTTGTTTTATAATATATTATATCATATTAAAACTAAAATATGTGTTTCTATGTGTTTATGGGGTATGTCTGTAACGTGGCATAAGTATTTAGGGGAAAATGGGTCTTCATCCCCGTCTTTTTTTTTTACATCTATTGTAAGTCTGATGTCCTAAACCATGTGTCTCCCGGTATGGCTAGCTTCAAAACTATAGAAATATCAACCTAAGTACACCCGACCGGAACACGAATCTTGATATATGTAATTTAAAAAAAACTTTTGGATGTTATTAATACTAAGTCGAAGAAACTTTAATA
This sequence comes from Timema podura, assembly GCA_033556935.1. Lineage (NCBI taxonomy): Eukaryota > Metazoa > Arthropoda > Insecta > Phasmatodea > Timematidae > Timema > Timema podura. The sequence continues at coordinate 60,120,947 of JAVRXN010000008.1, forward strand.
TCGAAGCTACTCACAAAAATCTGTCACACCAAATAGATGCCCTTAAAAGATTCTCTCTTCCTCTTTGATCCGTATGCATGGACATGAAGAGTAAAAAAAAGATCGGTTATATTTCGAAACAAACGAGATACAAGTTCTCATTACTATTTTGTTGTGCTGATCCCCCCCCTCCCCTCCTCTTCCAACCTTTGTGTGATCATGTGTCGGGGTCGTGCGATGCCTTTGAGGGGGTGACGTCCGAGTGGAAGTGGAGCTTTGTTCTTGTGCAAATCGAATAATTGTGTTCGTCGCGGAAGTGATATTCCTGTCCGTCAATATGAAAGGGAAAGGGGGGGGGGGGGTATCTGTTCCGTTGGTGCTGGAACCAATCGAACTCTTCTTCGCGCGTGTGCAGGCAGCTCGTCGGACACGGTTATGACTGTAGCTATGCGAATGTAGCTTGGTTCGACCACTTTTATTTACTTTCTCTCGGCCTCTCTGATAGAAGTATTGTGTGGTCTTCAAAAAAATCAAACTCGAGATTTTGATAAATGTAACCGTTTCATGACGCCCTGAAACAGCAAAATTGGTTTTAGCGATGCCTAGAGCTGAATCCATTTTACCGATCAGGCTAAAACTTGATATATAAGGTATTTAATAAGGCTTCCCCGAGGAGTTTTTAAAATTAGATTTCCAACCCTTAAATTAAAGGTAGTTTACAAAAGGGCAAAAAAAGAAAAAAAATCTATTTTCTCGAAACTCTCTCAAACGATTTTGATTAAATTTGGTATCAAGGACCTCTTTAACATTACAAACAAAATATCAGCTCACGTTTTCCCATGAAAATAACTTTGAGGGTAGTTTACAATAGCATAAATTTCTAATTTTCCTCATTTCTCCATAACTATTTGAGATACGAAATAACTTTTCATCGTGAAGTTGCAGTACTATTAAATACAAAACTCATTTGTTTGAAATATAGTTTTATAAAACCAATAGTTTTTTTAGCTATAAACAAATATTTTGAAATAAATGGTTATTCTCTCTGGTGTATGTTCCTCTTTTCATAATGTTTATGTAACAGTGTATATTATCTCATTTTTGCTCTTTGGTATAGTATTTATGGAAAAAGTATATTATTTAGTTTCACAAATCTCACGAGATTTTAGTAAACGTTTTTATTTTAAGATAAAAGAGAGTGGAAGTATGTGCGGTGCACCGTGCCATTTATTTTATGAATCTTATTTTCGTGTTTCGCATCTTACTATCTGTCCTAACTATCCACATATTTTCACTTCAAAGGCATGGTTGAGGAAGGTAGGATTTAGAGGGAGAGTGAAACACCACAAGGAATAAAACACCTTAGTAACTTGGCCTGGATTCATACCGGGACTCCTGTAACTGGTAAACCAAACTAGATTAGATTTGACTCCTTTGTCCTTGTGCCTACTGGTGTGGTTATTAAATTAAGGTTTCGCTCTGACTTCTCATATCGTGGCGTAATTTTCATGTGATCTTATTTAAATATAGAGTATACCAGCCTTTCATTCTTAGGTCCCACATCAAGCCGGCCACTGTACAAACTACTAATTTTCAAATGTATGTGCATACTTTCTTCTCATAATACAGAAACAAAATATATATATATATTTTAGTTTTCTTATGGAGACAATATTGTATAATCTCGAACGTTTCCGCCCTCTATAATGAATCTTGACATTTTATTTGCCCCGAACTCAAAAGATGTGGGTCTTAAAATTCTGGCTTTCCCTCTTTATATCTGTATCTGAAGCTACGTTCGAAATGTCATCCAAACTTAATATTTAGATGTCAGGCTCATATTTTAAGGCCAAATCGTGATTTTGATTCTGGCTCTAAAATTAAGGGTACTTTACTAGGTTCTAGGTAGCTTCTTGGAATATTTTGATTTGATTTTGGTTCTTTACTGTGCAACATATCCTTAGGTAAAACCTTAATATAATATATATATATATATATATTCTAATATATTCACAGTAAAGAACCAAAATGTAATATATATATTACATTTATTACATATAATATATATATATATATTTTACATTTTGATTTATTACTGTACAACATATCTTTAGGTAACACCAATTCTTCCCAGCTCTCGACTATGTTAATTTGCACGGAGTATACTTTGTTCGGTATGGTGGTACATTTTTTCCTGTTGTGAAACGTATTCCTGTGATCACTGGAAGTTTCTCGAATGTTAATCGTATTAGGCTTTACCGAAGTGTTTATATTTACACATCATTAGGGACTTTGGGCTCGTGTAAAGTTTGAATTTTCAAGTGGCGATAGGGAAAGCAAACAAGAGAAGGAAGAAACAACTTTACACTTTGCTTTTGATAGCGGTCGACGCGAGTTAAAGCTACAACTTTTCCCAGGGAGGGAAGGTAGTGATGAGGGGCAGTTTTAAAAATCTAATTAAACATTCATAAAATAAGTAGTTGAGTTTTCTGCTTTTAAAATAAAAACAAAATTAATAATGCTTTTGCTAATATGTATGTGTTGTTTAAAGCACGTTTATGTTGATAATTTGAGCAACTTTTTTAAACTTCCTATTTTTGTGGATTTTTTTTTTCAAAAGGAAATGGTTTCTCATGGATTTTTTTAAAACTGTACACCTCTTATTTTATTATAAAAATTAGACCAGAAATTTGTACACCTATATTACCCGGAAAGGAGCAAGATTACCTCGCTTGTTTCTATTACGGTGCAGCTTATATGAGAGGGCCATAATGAAACCCCTAGAGCTTTCACCATAAACGTAGTGTATATTCTCGCTAGTAAAGAGTGGCACAACATTAATTGCTCAACTGTGGACATAGTACTGCAGTTGTTTCTAACCTCTTGCAGGTTTTGACCTCGAATTTTTTTCTCCATGATCATAGCGACCCTTGATGACCTAGCGTTCAAATCTTGAGTTTTGTAATTAATTTCTCAATGTTTCTCTCTTCCTGTCAGGGATATCCACATTTAATAACACTAATGAGGTAAGAATGAGGAAGGTATAATTTAGAGAAAATGTGCCCTTATTTGTGTGTCGGAAGAGGGGGAAACCGTCTATGAAATATCACCCGACCGGAACCTCTCGTCACCGGCAAACCAGGCTATACGAGCTTGACCTTTGTCCACCTAAGCTTGTTTTAATGATAATAAATTGATTATAATGACTAAACAAACATAACTAGGTCGGTGCATGTGAGAATCAACGAGCCTGGCGGGTATTTTGGAAGTCATGTTAGCAGCGCCACTCGTCCAAACACGAGACTGATAACAGTAAACTAACTCATCGAGCATGTTATCAGCGCTGGATAACCAAAAGGAACCTAAACAGTAACCTAAAACAATTGATATAATTTTAGCCTCTCATTTAAATTTGAGTTTTTCACCATATTTTAGCCATTATAATCACTTAAAATAAATGGTACAATGAACCGCACAAACTTTCTCTTTTATTTTAAATTAGACATATTCACTAAAAACTAGTAAGATTCTTGAAACGAAATAATATATATAGTGGTAGGAACACTCCACCAAAGAGCGTAAATGAAATAACATACATTGTTATAGAAACATTGAAAAATGAGGGACATCTCTGTCCACCAAATAGAACAACCATTTATTTCAATATATTAGTTTATAGCTCAGAAACTATTGGTTTTATTAAAAAAACAACAACAAGCTGTTGTTGAACACGAGTGATTCATATTTAATTATTAGCTCAAGCCAATCTTACCTCAACACACATTGTTTTAATAATCTGAAATTAGTCATTTAACTAGTTACTCTAATGAGTTTGGAAATATATGAATTTGTTTCCTAGATAATGTTTGTATTACTAAGCCTCTACCGTAATAAGTTTGCCACCACAACTCATCCTACATTTCTGAACCGATCTGAACCGTGGAGGTCTTAATCTTTTCCTCCCGATGCGACGTGCAGATTTACAACAAACCGTCAGATTTTAGAAAATTGCGTCCAGGAAAAGGTTATGTGACTTTTCATCATAATATATACACACACACACACACATATATATATATATATATATATATATATATATATATATATATATACATGACCGTTTTCTATAGATTTCGTTCATAATTGATAGATGTTGTATGGTCGTACCTTGAGGCAATATCGTGATTTTTATTCTAGCTCTAAATTTAAGGACAATCTACTAATGACTGATTTTTTATTTGAAACTTTTCGAAAATGGCTCTAAAGATGTTGCTCAAAATCAATATCTCTATTGTTTTTTTTACATGATAAATGGTACTGTCACTATAAACGTACTTGCGGAGAAAAGATTATTCAAGAATAGTTTACTGAAAACAGATTGTTGAAAATCTTGTTTGAAACTATAAGAGGCTAAATGAGAAATCTGTTACGATTTGTGTCTTAACATTTATTAGTTTTTGTTTTCACTGATTAGCCGACCTTTTTTCTTTTAAAGTCGGCTATAATTTTAAATTTCCACTAATAATTACCAGTTCCTCTGTCCAGCAAAATAATCTGGAAATCCGGAAGACCTAGGAAGCTAACATAAGCATACAAGTAGCCCCAAACTCAAAAGGATGACCTACAATTCTTATAGGGGCCCCCAAACGGAAGGGGGAGGGGGGCGCAAAAACCCAAGTATAAATAATCTCGAAGCCCTGTAAATCTAGGAAGCTAAATTTTTCAGACAAGTAGCCCCTAACCCAAGAGGGTTCAGGAATATATGGTGGCCAAATATTCGCATGGGATGCCCCAAAATGTTTTTGTTTTAAAATAATTATAGTTGAAAAAAATCTCAATAAGGCCAGAAGACCTAGGAAGCTGGAATTTTGCAGGCAGGTAGTCCCTAATCAAAAAGGGTGGAGTAATACTTGATGACCGAAAATTCATATTGGGGCCCCAAAAAAAACCAAAACAAAAAAGTATATGCAAAAAATATTGTTTCTAATGAAATAGTCAATTGAGGAACAGTTTTACACACTCACCAGAGTAAATATTGATCCACTTTAGAGTATTTAATTAAAATGCACCTCCCAGATTTTGAGGGTCACTAAAAATGATTCCTATTCCCAATCGTTCATCAAATGCCAATAGAACACATTACACGACCAGAAATGAAACCGCTGATTTTTAAAACAGGTATTATGCTCATATAATAGTAGTGTAGCTTAGTAGTGAAAGGAAACTTTGATCCTTTTTTTACGTACAGAATTTAAGTTAACTACGAGTACTATCCATGAAAAAGGGGTTCCAAAAAGTCACTGCCCCAAGGCCCCTTTTGAGCGGCCCTGAAGGTGCGAGGGAAGGGAACGCGAGTTAAGATGTGTATTTTTTACAGTTTTTATAACAAACAACTTTTTTGGTCAAAATAAATAAAATATTGTCCAGTAGTTACGTTAAATTGTATACATATAGTTAGCACAACAGTTGTTTAGTATTAATCATGTACCCATGAAAATATTAAACAACTATTGAGGTTCATATGTGTAGAAAATTTAGTTTAATGTAGGCCTATCTACTGAATCAATAACGTACTCATTTTGACATAAATAGTTTTTTTTCTTAAAAAACTTAAGAAATATGGATTTTAACTCTCATTTTATTTTGTCCCACCTTAATTATACAAAATAGTAGTAGAGAATAGTGAGTGGTAAATGTTGGCTGTGATGTGTGCTGCCTCCCAGAAGCTGAAATTGCGCAGTGGCTAACCGGCCGGAAGTGTTTTATTATTATTATTACTACTATGGGTGTGTCGCAGTACAGATTCCCCCGTGTTGCACGTGCGTTGTGGGATTCATGGTTGCTAATGGCCTCCTCCCCTTTACTCTCAAGAAACGCTTAAGTAGTCAGTAGATCTGTTACAGTAGACGTGCATTAAACGTCCTCAAGCGAGTACACTCGTGTGCATGAGTCCGCTAAGTATCTCACTGTACACACTGTTGGAGTAAAATACCAACTAAGCGATTCTTGGCAGATATGTCGTAGTTCTTAGTTAATAAACCTGGTGGTTACAGGCAGGGAGAACATGGAAAAGCTAGGTAATTGTTTTATATCAAGGAATATAATTGAAAACAAGCTAAAATCAGGAATTTTAAATACTATGCTAAAAGAAACCCGTTAATTTCGCATCTAAACACTGAAACAAAAGTGAGATATTTTGTTTCTCGCATGTTAACAAAGTGCATTGCCTATAAATAGCGTTCCAACTTAATTTGATTGCTCAGTGTTTGTTTTTTATACCATATTTACACTTTTATAAATAATACCTAAAAATAACCTATACAAATGTTGATGTTTGGTAGCTCCTAGCATTTTTTTTTATATGTGATCAGTAATAATAATCGAAAAAATTGTCGCTTGCTAATAAAAGCTGTAAATCGTAACTAATGAAAATAAAAATTATTTCTAAATAATAGTAAAAATAATAAAAGTGAGTGATAGGATTCGGTAGATTAACGTGGTGAGTAATCCCACGCACAGATAAAGTAAAAAGTAAAAAAAGAGATGTCAGAATGATTGATAAAAATACTCAGACCTCTCTGTTATGTTGTGCACTGTTGCCAGATTTTACATTTAGGGCGAAAGCACACGACAGACAGTCGGTGTCAGACAATTTGATCGGTCGAAATGTCCACGCTATATATTCATGACAGACTAAAAAGATGTATCTACGAAAAAGATACGACAGGTTCCATTTCTGAACCGACTTCAAACATACCCAATTATTCGTTGCCTTCGGTGCTGAAAGTGGGAATCCCGTTTTCAAGCATGGACGCACACAGGAACTAGAATAAATTTGACCGATATTTTTGTAGTAGTGTACGAGGTACGTGCGCGCCGCACGCAATGCGTAAATTATCAGTGTGACAATATTTTTTAGACATTGAAATCAATTCCTATTCGATGAGTATTGAAACATTTCTCTGGGTAGGAAAGTAGATCCTCAAACAAAATATGAAACTACCATTTTGATAACAGCTGACTGCACATAGGTTGAACCCAATACTTCCGATCTATTTTTTTTTCTGTAATAAGCTGAACATCTCAATCTCTAGAAATGTACCAACACTGAGGGCTGATTACACAAACACCATATTGATTCTTCAAACACCAGATTGTCAATCAGCTTGCTCATAGATAAGTAAAAAGTTTGGTTTCAACAAAGTTAACTAGGGATTAAAATCTTAGATACCTGACCATAGATTTGATCATAATGATTAATCAAAACAACACCATAAAAGGCACTGTATTTGGAGAATCTGATTGTGAAATGACTTGGAAGCTACACATAAGGTTGGCTATAGTGTATACACCTTTGTGTCTGGTAACCTAGGTCACCTGGTATTTATATATTCATTTCAATGAATTGCAATTTAGGGATGTAGGGGGAAGCGAGAAAAGACCAGTGTTTTTTGCAGTTTTTATAGCAAAACTTTTTTGGTCAAAATAAGTAAAATATTGCTTCTATACAAATACAAAGTTAAATTTTCTTCACATGATGATATCAACAGTTCTTGAATATCTGTCAAAGGTGTCGTAAAATTTCATGAAACTTTTTCTCTTCATTTAAAAAGTTTGTAAGATAATTCCGCTATGCTCATGGCAGATATTCAACAAATTTTGATTTACACCATGTGAAGAAAAGTAAACTCTCTGTTTATTGAATCAGCAATATTTTATTTATTTTGACTAAAAATATTGTTTTGCTATAAAAACTGCAAAAACACTGGTCTTTTCTTGCGTTCCCTACAACCCCACCTTAAGAAAAATGTTTTAAACAATTTTGTAATGATATTATTAAATATAAACAATAAAATAAAATCAGTCTAAGCCTCAACACTTTATATTTCTCTCTGATTAAAGAAAAGCTAATTTATTTCCTGTAATTGCTAAGGATCTCAACCATTCTTTACAACTTTATTGTATGACTAAAAAACTTTATCTAAAATGCCATAATTGACACTACTATCTTAATAAGTCACACTCAAATTAATATATAAAACTCACACACTCTACTTTTAATAATCACTTAAATAAGGACACAAACTAATTCAGTTATTATTAATATTTGAAGGTTATGTATTCAATTAACAAGATGGTCGTATAATTAAACAGTTGATGGGAGAGAATTGGCTGGTTCGCTTGACCTAATCGACAATCACCTCTTAATTGTTAATGGTTAGACTGGAAAGGAGGTTTGAGGCATTGATTGGAGATCAATTTAATCTACTAAGCCACTGATTATTATTGTTTGTGCATCCGGCCCTAAGGGCAATAATGTCCTAATTGTTAATGGATGCAACTGGAAGTGAGGTTTGAGACACTGATTGGAGATCGACTTACATCTAGTCTTTGATCAAGCCACTGATTACTGTGCAACCGGCCTTGAATCTTCCATGGCACACATCCAAACACCACCACAACCGACAAACTGATGGCGGTAGGTTGCATATGTGGTCGCTAATTGTCGCCTTCAGACATCTGACAAGCTGTCGGTCGCGTGTGGTGTCTGCCGTCGACTGTACTACAAAATTGTCTGTCGTGTGCGGTTGAAACTTTTTAGCAACGGATTTTACTACCCAAACCCGGAACAAATATCTTCGGAAAACAAGTCTTATTTCGGGAATGGTTATTCAGTGTTCATATTGCAGACAGTAGAGTATGAGATATAGTATTATTTTTGTTCGTAAAATAATATCGTTCTATTTAATGTAACCTATATTTCGCGAAATGCAACAGCCCGTCACTATAATTTTCGGTTAAAATCATGGTATGACCTTAACTGCCGTTACATTATATTTTTTTTTTCCCTGGGGATTTGAAACTAAAACTCGAAAGAAAAACATGTAAAAAAAAACACGTTACTTTTGAAGCACCTTTTATAAAATACTTACGTCATATTTTGTTCTCGGTCAACATTGACAAAATTTTACTAAAGGCCTATTATTAGTGTTGTTTCAAAGGTATTGATAGTATCTATTATATTAATTATGTTGCTCGCTATTGGAAAAAGCCTTGTTCTGTCTGTGACCATAAACTCACTAAACGTAGTTAATAATAATAACCCGGGGCAAGGCCGCATTTGAGACTTGTGTAATATGTTTCTCTGGTCGTCTTTCTATTCGGGCTCGTCGGTTGCTAATTGAGGTAGTAATTGTTCGCGGCTGCTTTAGTCTCTGCGATATGCGTATTTTAGATCTATCGTTTTATCTCGCTGAGATTGTATGGCGTATCCTCTCTCTATTCGAAAAAAATAATCATTTTAAACAGTTTAAAGAAAGTAATTTAAGTGAGAGATGGACATATCTAAAATAATCTACCCGAGAAAAAACATTAACTAAGATTACAAAATACTAGTTTTGCACCTTTCAATTAGTATAGGTTTTAGTTTTTAATTAAAAAAAAAAGAATCGTTGCGAATTTTTGTCCTTGAGCTTATAATAAATCTTGACATTTCATGTGCCCCTAAATTCAAAAAGATGGGTTTTACTTATTTTTGTTCCTCTGTTTATACCAGGGCTACAGCCTAAAAGTTTTTAAGGATTTTGTTCAAACTTAATATTTAGATGTTATATGGTCATAGCCTTAAGAGAAATATTTATTTTAATTCTAACTCTAAATTAAGGGCCAGTTGAACAAACGTAATATTAATGCTTCAATCACGGTATTACCAATCAGTTTGATACTAGATCAAGAAAAGTTTTGTTTTGCAACAAAGTTAATTAGGGATCAAAATATCCGATTACCTGACCATAGATTTAATCAAATAATCAAGAAAAACAAACATGGCAACGCTGTAAAAAGTACCGTATTTTAAAAATATGATTGTGAAATGAAAAAATATGAAAATATTATGTTTCTGGTAGCTAGGCTACGTGATATTTATATATTAATTTTAATAAATAACAATATCGGGCACATTCCTCAGTAAAAAGTGTTTAAACAATATTTAGTGATATTAATAAATAAACACAATAAAATGTAATTGGCTTAAACTTAATCTCAAATTTTATTTTCCTTTGATTAAATAAAATCTAATTTATTTCCTGTATCTGCTTTTAATCTCAATCGTTCTTTATAATTTCATTGTATATTTAAAAACACTTGATCTTAAGACCCGATAATTGACACTACTATCCTTAAAATTAAGTCTCACTTAAAATAAATATATAACACACACATTACTTTTATTAATCACTTAAATAATGAAGCAAAAACAACTAATTAAGTTATTAAAACTTGTAGTTAATATTTACCATCAACAAGATGATCAGATAATCAAACAATTGATGGAAAAGAATTGGCTGGTTCACTTGACCAGAGATTTTATCGACAATCACGTCCTAATCGTTAATGGTGCAACTGAAAATGAGGTTTGACACACTGATTGAAGATTGAAGATCGACTTACATCTGGTCTTTGATCAAGCCACTGATTATTGTTTGCGCAACCGGCCCTGATTGCAAACTTTTGATAGTTTTACATTTTTTTGAAAATTTCTTTAATGGCTGTGTTCAAAACTCATATCTAATGCTTTAACTGATTATAACACTTAAAACTTTTTTTCAGATAGAAAATTATTTAAAGATAGTTTACTGGTACCAGATTTTGTTTTTAGCTATAATATACTAGATAATAGGAAATACGTACGATTGCGTCTTGACTTTTTTTTAATACAAATTATGAAATTTTGCCTTTTTTTCAATCTTGTTGGTAATCTTCTGCGGTTATATCTATTTGTTTTTCTTTTTATGTGAAAGTAATTTTGTTTCACATCATGGATCTTTAAATATACATAAAATATTACAGAAGGGGAGGAAGTCCTACTTTCATCTACGGTCGTGGAAACAAAGCCCAACAAACTCTATTGTTGCGTCAATATCGTGTGTTTGATCTGAAAGTAAACTATAGTTACAGTTTTTAATTACATCTTTTGGGGAAGTGTTATGTCACTTTGTACAGCAGAAGCATCATACCTTCCAGTTTGGTCATTTTTTTTTTTTAGTTCACGGTGGTGTTTTTTTAATATCGATATAGGCTACTAGTTTTGCGAAAATTCACTTGGGAGAGATTTCATTAAGTGTATGATCGCATGCTTTTCCTCCACTTTGCTACGACTAGTGTCTGTGAAGTAAATTAAAAAGTTTTTTTTTCTTTTAAAATCTGCAACTCATCAAAACTTACTTAGGTCCAATTTCACAACTAAATATAACGTGGAGTTTGTTAGTTTTCTTTAAAATATTGATAATCCTTTCAAATATTTCGCAAGTACAAGAGAAAACTAAAATCACACATTTTTTTAAAAACATGATGTTCACGGTTGGGAGTATCAAAACAATTCGGTCGTTTTGGAAATGTTTATTAATGGAAAACTTTGAAGTAAATTTACCAAAATTTTTTTTAAAGTGTTATCTTGAACCCTACTAATTTAAAGTTTGTGTAAAAGTGTTAACCGTCGTAATCCATTCATGAAACTTGAAAAAGAGGAACGATGCTGGTTTTAGCTCCCTTACTGCTTCGTCGATAAATTTAATTGGGCAAGTTGAGCGTGAAAAAGTCCGTAGAACAGGGGCAGAAAGAGTCGTAAATCAAAAGTTTCAGACTCCGATAAGGCCTATTGCCCTTGTCTGGACATAAAGGGGATACAAGGGCTACTTCATCTATTGATGAATTTGATGAGTGGGCCTGGTCTTCAGTCTTAAAAACCTGGCAGCTACATTTCAGCTTGACGGTGCGATACGTCTTGACCATTTCACTTGTAGAATGATAAAGATAAAACTAGTCTATTAGTGATCGTTGAGAATTCAACTGAGCGTCTATACAAGCACGGTCATTAGGAACAACACGTAGAGGTCGGTGCACACTTGATCCGCCGTAGTGCGTTGCGTTGACGAATCACAATCCGTTCGAATGCGCTAGTCACACTTATCGAATCGAACGTTCCTCATCCAAATGTATCCTCGCACATTTCCAGTGCGTCGACATCGACCAACTGATGTAAATCCCACGTTGGTCCGCCGACAATAAGCACAAGTCTGGTGAATTGGTGTGTGGTGCTCGATTACAATACGTCGGCGTACGTATGTCAACTCGATTACCTCGATTTGCGAAGGCCTCAAGGTGTGATTGAAGGGGATGCGAACTAAGGTTGGTATTTTTTACAACTTTAGTGATAAAAAAAACTGATTCGGTGGCTGCATAGACTGACAATAGACTGGACTGCCAATAACAGGGAGATCAGGATTTGAATCCCGGTCTGGTGTACTGAGTGTGGTTTTTCATAAATGTATTTTCACTCTCCCACGCAATTGCGGGTACATTATTATTATTAGCACCGCGTCTTACTACCCGTTCGGGTTATACGCACTTAAGCTAATGTGCAATGGTTGGGTGATTGTGAGATGAAATGGAGGACCTACAGTTTAACGTGGAATCCGAACCACGGTGGAGGCGTGGCATTCCTCACATTCACAAGTTGTGATTAATACACATCTTGTCAGAGGTGAAGGAAGGGTTTGGCATTCAGATAAATCTGTGCCGGGACCGAGGATTGAACCCCGGACCTCAGCACAGAAGTCTGACACCTTACCCCTAGACCACCAGGTCACCAATTGCGGGTACACTTCCTCTAAATTCAACCTTCCTCATCCTTCTCATCAGCTTAATTAGTACATGTGTGTATAGCCTATGCAGGTAGTAGGACGTGGTGTTTAAAAAACAGAGGTTGAAGTTCGATCTCTGTCCGAGTTAGAGAGACGCAAATAGAAGATATTATATTGGAATTTATACAAAACATCCTTGGTATGGTTATGATGGTTGAATTAATTTAACGGGAATTAAAAAAAATATAATCGACATTCAACAGCCTGATACCAACTTTCCTTTGGACACACGTTTAATAACTTAGGCATCAATAGCTTTAACTGAGTTTGTTTAAGGTGGGGATGGGGAACGCGAGAGAAGGTCACTGTTTTTGCAATTTTTATAACAAAACTTTTTTCTCAAAAAAAAAAATTGTTTCTATACAAACATGGAGCTTAATTTTCTTCACGTAGTAATATCAACAGTTCTTGAATATTTGTCATGAACATAGTGGCATCGTCTAAAATAAAAACCTTTTTAAATGAAGATAAAAAGTGTTCATGAAATCTCAGGACACTCTTGACAGATATCCATATGCACCTTTATATACACACCTATTTGATGCTCTTAAGAATACTTTTAGTTGATACAAGGGCCCTTCGTCTTGTGGGAGTTAAAATAGTCCTAAACGAACACTTCTTGGTATTGCGTGGTGTCGTGTGGCCTTGCCGTGCTTTGGTCACTCCTGACAACCGGGCGGGCGTGTCCCATATACACCACCTGGGCGAGAGAAGGTTGTTACCGACCTGACATGAACAATAAAGGACGACCCCTCCCTCTGTGGTGTAATCGGGAAGCTGTAAAGACTCCTTGATGGGACACAGAGGACAATGCCAGTATTACACTGGCGAGACTAATTTCTAGGTGGAGCATCTCTGGTACATTTTGATTTAGCGAACTAGGGCTGTTTGTTGCATTAACGTGACCATGGAAACTTTCGGCAACACATTATAAATAATACTTTTCAAAAGTTCCACTGATGATGTAAAATGTGTTAGTCTTGAAATAAGATATTTGATATTCCTTATATAAACCATTTTACAGAACATTATTGTGGGCTTAATTAGTATTTTTTTTTATTTTAATAAAACCAAAATTTCCGCTGAATATCTTGTCAGAACATATGGTTCACACACACTGGTTTTTTTTTTACGATTAACAAATTAAAAAACAGTATTTTCTAACTTATATCAACCATGTTGTAACTTTTAAATCATCATCTTGTCAGACTTGTAATGAACTACCAATTGCTTTCACAAAAATATGCCTCTTAGTTTACTCGAATTGGTTTTCCGGTTTCACGTTAGCATTCATTTAGATTCATTGGAGGTGTGCCTAATTGGAGGCTGAGTAATTATGGGTATAATCTGGTCCAAATTACTAAATGATCTCTCTAAGGCCCGGCGCTACGACCAGGACCCCAGAACGTTAAGCTTAGTTAGGCCTACTATACAATTTATCAAAAGGCAACTTGGTCTCATAAGTAAGCGACTTTGGGTCACCCCTATAAATAACGTGATTTGGCATACTGAGGGGCAATTCCTGAGAGCATTTGGAGCCATCTTTATCAAATGTTTTCCCTATTCAAGGACCGGTACCTTTAAGGCTCTATGGGTCACGTGATTGAGTGTGTTCTAGAATATCCCACTGGAAAACGATCTATAAAAGCTTCAGTGTGGGTCACTGAGACAACGGGCTGGATCACATACAACGATGATGATTATCGGGCTCACCGCGTCAGTCCTTGAGACGTGACTGTGTGTTTGTGTGTTTTAGGAGAGCCCACCTCCGAAACTGCCTCGAGAAGTTGAAGGAAATGGTGCCTCTCGGCCCAGAGGCGTCCAGGCACACGACGCTAGGCCTCCTCACGAAAGCGAAACGGTTTATCAAGGTAAGCCGCATGCTTTAGTCGCGAGTCCTGAGAACCGCCATCCCTACTTGAGTGTCAACCTTGTGCCTGTTTATTTTATAGTGTTTCAACTAACGTAGTAATTGATATCAAACGCGTATTGGTGGGAACTTGGGTAAAGGCGCCACTCAAGTCTTTGACTTTGATGGGGGAAGGGAGGTCTGGGTTTGAATTTTGGCTCAAAGTACAAAGGTAGTTTTCACTAATAGTTCCCCCATTATTATTCCAAGATAGTGTATTTAAATGTTACCTTCCACATCCATAAAGACGTGAAGAAGCACATTTTACTTAAATAGATAACTTTTTTTTTTACTTAGTCCTATTATTATAAAAAGTTTCACAAGTGATCGAATAGACCATAAATAGTGTATTGGAAATAATAACACAATCAACAGTTCCACTTTACTTTCAATACCATTCCCTCCCTCCCTCCCATTCCCTAATGAGTTGGTCTAGCAACTTCCTGCTTGTTGTTTTAACCACCCTTTAACTAACTAGAAGCGGAAACCTCAAGTAAATATTCTATAATTGGAATAATTGTGAGACTGAAGGCGCTGGCTGTTATAGTGTACAATATTGTACATTCTACCGTCAAAACGATTGTGTGTTTCTTGCTATAGTTGAATCGCAATAGGAAGGCATGTTGAGAAAAAAGGACAAGATTGGAGTCAATATTTAAACATATTTAACTATATTACTATTTCTCCAACGTTGATACTTCAAGTGACAACTGTAGATTCCATGCACTCACATATTAATATTTTAAAATTGAAAATAGTTCTAGTAACTTTCTGTAACATTCTTAATATATTTGGGGGCTATGATTGTGTGCTGGAGCAGGAGCTCCGGGAGCGTTTTGGTAATACTTGGGGGGAGGGGGGGCGGGGGTAGAGATGTGGGGTTCATCCGGGGTAAAGTTAGGTTACGATGGAAGAGAACGTGATTTGTTTGTATTTTTTATAGTTTTTATAGCAAAAATATTTTTTCAAAATTAATTAAATATTGCCTTTGTAGATATGTTTAGTTGTATAAATATACTAATCTCAACAATTCTCGAATATTTATCATAGGCATTAGGGATTTTACCAAAGTTTAATTTCAAACTCCACTGTGCCAATAGTCAGGGCCGGTTCCTGGCCTGTGCGAGAAATGCATCCGCAGGGGGCACTCAAAGATTAGGGGCCCCACAGCTAGCCCTTTGTTTTAATCGTTTAAATAAATCAATAAAAGATAGAAAAAATATGAGAGCAGTAAAATTTAATCAGCTACAACAGCACCAGCTGTTCAATTAGGGTTTGTGAGTTTTTATCCTAATTTAATTAATTTATTTACTAATTTATATAAGGATTTCTTATAACATTGTAGTAAAAATGTTAAAACTATATTATCTTTGATATAAAAACTATGCCCACATGTGTTTTTTTAAGATAATATAAGACATAGCTACCCTAATAAATTTTTTTTAGTTTGATTCATATTATCTAACTGTTTATGCGATTGGACTGCTCTAATCTTTTATTAAAATAAATGGTACGGCACACCGCACAGACTTTCTCTCTCTTTCTATAAACACGTAAGATTTCTGAACGGAATAATGTACATTGTATCATCACCACTCCACATAAGAACACGCATAAAATAATATACAATGATATAGAATCAATGAGAAAAGAGGCGCATCTTTGTCCACCTAAGAGCATTTCAAACAGTTTAATGTCTTCCACAAGGGTCAACACTTCGTATTAAAATTTCGATTTCTGGTTAAAATTTTAACATTTTAAAAGGTGTTGCAGATCTTCAAGTCATCGCATTGATATTTAATTATTCATTTATACATTTTGACTAATAAAAAATGTAAATATTGACTATTGAGTCTAAAATGGAGATAGATCATTGCTATGCAAACATTTCTCCTAAGAGATTTAAGGAAAAATAAACATACTTTTTTTAGATACTTACTTATATTTAATTACTCTATGGCATTGGAGTATTATTGCGTTAAGTCTTAAGTAGTATATGTTTACAACTAAAGCTCACAAAATTGTATTAATATATTTGCAAATATCTCAGAAACTGCTGTTTTTATAAAAATATATGTCAAATAAAAGTTTTTTATTTCTAATAGTCCTACAATTTTGCAATGATAAGTTGTTTAGTTTCTCCAATAGTTGTGGAGATACGGAAATTAACGCTTCTGTAATGTACCCTAAAAATCATTTTCATAGGAAAATGAAAATAGCCAGTTTATTTATAATCTTAATCAACGCCTAGATACGAATTTTAATCAAAATCGTTTAAGCAGATTTTGAGAAAACCAAATTTTTCTCTTTTCGTCCTTCAGTAAACTACCCTTAATTTTAAGTTTTTATAGACACACAGAGAGACGGCATTGCAAAGACTATTTTTTAGGGTTCGGGGGGTCATGAGACGTCGACATCCATCAACATTTCAGGTTAGTTTTTCTTACGGTCGCAATACTTAAGCTTTAATGCCCAAAAAGTTAAAAATATATATATAATTGCGTATATATTGAAAGTTATTGATTTTATAAAAATATGTTTCGAATAAAATATTTGTATTATAAATATATATACATATTTGTAATGCTAAGTAATTTCATATCTCAAATAGTTTCGGAGCTATTATAAAAAATGTAAATTTACGCATCAGACCGGAGCCCTTAAAACGATTTTGCCGAAATATTGAGAGTAGCCATTTTGTTTGGAATATTTATTTATGTTCATAAATGAAATTTAATCAAAATCGTTAGAGCCGATTTTGAGAAAATCGACTTTTTCTCTTTTTGCCCTTCAGTAAACTACCCTTAATTTTAAGTTTTAATAGACACACAGACAGACGGCATTGCAAAGACTATTTTTAAGGGTTCGGGGGGTCATGAGACGTCGACATCCATCAACATTTCAGGTTAGTTTTTCTTACGGTCGCAATACTTAAGCTTTAATGCCCAAAAAGTTAAATATATATATATATAATTGCGTATATATTGAAAGTTATTGATTTTATAAAAATATGTTTCGAATAAAATATTTGTATTATAAATATATATACATATTAGTAATGCTAAGTAATTTCATATCTCAAATAGTTTCGGAGCTATTATAAAAAATGTAAATTTACGCATCAGACCGGAGCCCTTAAAACGATTTTGCCGAAATATTGAGAGTAGCCATTTTGTTTGGAATATTTATTTATGTTCATAAATGAAATTTAATCAAAATCGTTAGAGCCGATTTTGAGAAAATCGACTTTTTCTCTTTTTGCCCTTCAGTAAACTACCCTTAATTTTAGGGGTAGATATCCAATTCCAAAAACCCCTCGGGGCAACCCTATGAAAACCCTAGATATCAAGTTTAAGCTCAATCGGTAAAATAGTTTAGGCTCTAGTTGGAGGTACAGACAGACAGACAGACAGACAGACGGAAATTCAAAAACCACTTTTTCGGATTCAGGAAGTCATGAAACGTCAAAATTCATCAAAATCTCGAGTTCGATTTTTTTGACGATCACAATACTTTCTCTACCTGTAAGATAGAGAGAAAGTAAAAATACCAATGGGGCCTGCATTCTACTTTGCCTAGGACCGGCCCTGCTCATAGCCAATATACAATAAATGTTGATATTACTCTACAGTTTGTAAAATATTAAAACTACTCGTATCTACTGAAGTATTATTTTTACTTATTTTGACCAAGAAGATAATTTGCTATAAAAACCTGCAAAAAATACTGACCTTAAATCTCGTTCCCGGCCATCCCATCTTAGGCTCTGGATGACTCTACAAATTATTTAAGAGGGCTAATATTCAAAAATCAAACACTTGACTTTAACCAGATTTCTTCTGTTTAGTGTTGTGATAGTGGTTGCAAATTAGAAATTACGTAAAAATCACTTCCTTCTTTATAAATTAAAGTAATTACAATTTTTGTAATAAATATTATCCTATATATTTTTTTTTTTTATTCATGGGAAAGATTGGAGGGGCTAGGGTAGTCTCAGCTCCCTCCCTCCCCCCTGCCCCCTCCTCCCAAAATAAATACCTCCCATCCCTCTTGGTTCAGTGTTCTTGTGCTTGGGTACGTACATTATCATTCGTATTATACGTGTATTCCACGTCTCGAGATGTGTCTATTCTATTCATGCTGGTTGTGTACAATTGTTTTTTACGTATGTAGTCTACAGTGCCAGAGTTGGGTCAGTCCAGTACAGTGCTGAAAAAAGTGTTCTACTACTAGTATCGTTGTTCTCGAAATGTAAACAGGAAACTAGATGTTGTTTTTAAACTTTGCTGTGCTTTTGAATGTAATTAATGATAAATAAAAAAAAAATAGAGATGTGTATTTGAAAACGAGAAGATTTGTTTATTAATTGAAAGTGTTAAAAATTAAACCTTGTTGATTTCCAAAGAACACTTAATCTATTAATCTAAGAAATACAAATACACTGTTGTTTAGTCATTTAACAACGTATTTTAATATTTTTGTGTATTAGCGAATGATTTACATATGTTATTTCATACTTGTACCTATTCACTCATTATATTTTTCACTCCAATATGTTTTTATTTAATGATTAATAGGCCTAACCTACTGCATTATGAAAACTCCTCAGTTAAAAGATTATTTTAAATGTCTACTTCTATTTTGAGCCAATTAATTAATTTATATATTTTTCTTTTACGTATTTAATTATTTGTAATATAATTTTTCAAAGCAATTGAGTGCTCCTATAATAATTACTACTTCTGTTATTTATTTCAAATACTTTAATTAGTGAGCATAATCGTTGTCACTAAATTTTTCGACTAAATTTAAAAGCTATAGTTCTTAAAGAATGTTATTATAACTAAAGTAATTTATTGAACGGGTATATAAAGTCTATAACAAGTTTTTTAATTTCGATAAAATTGTTAATTAAACGTTAATTTACTCAATCATTCGATCCGCATACAAAAAAAAAAAGCGTTGTTATTTCAGTGTGTAGGTATCATCTCTATGATCATTTTGATACTTTTTCAAACTAATGAAAAAGTAAATGTTATGACAAACTTTCTTCAGTCGAGTGAAAGTTTTGTTGTTGGATCCTAAATACATAATTGAAGGAAAGATAACATAAGAAAAACTCGCAACTTTATACTGAGTCAGGAGAAGTAATTCCCAAGTTTGCGCTGGAATGGGGAGGAATTGTTTGGCCCTGGTGATCGCAGTCGCAGGATCACTGAGGCCTGTTTTACGAGTGTTTGGTGGCAGTCTCGCCCCCTCTTTCTATTTCAGCGGAAGTGCCGACACAAGATTTTCAATGAAAACATGTAACTTAGACATTGCGTTACTTTCCAGGCGGAATTATTCCCCATTTTCGTTGTGGTTCTACGTGCTGCGTCGACATTATCAAAGGAACAGCAAGAGCGATTTTCTAACCGGCACAATGGGAATAACACATTATTATGGCTTTTTATTGTGAAGTGGTCCTGTTCATGAAAATTTTAAAAAATCTTAACCTATGCTCAAATAATTTGACTTATTTTGACAATAAAAAAGTTTGTTATTTTCATTTCTTTAACATATATTCACTCGGAGAAATCGAATTGTGTCCAAAAAATTGTTTTGTGATCATAAGCAGTGCAAGGTAGGTACCGAGTTGCCAAGCCTCATCTATCTAACTCTATTACTAGAACAATGTCAGTCAGTTGAATCTCACCTATCTAACTCTATTACTAGAACAGTAAGGTCAGTCAGTGGAATCTCACCTATCTAACTCTATTACTAGAACAGTAAGGTCAGTCAGTGGAATCTCACCTATCTAACTCTATTACTAGAACAGTAAGGTCAGTCAGTGGAATCTCACCTATCTAACTCTATTACTAGAACAGTAAGGTCAGTCAGTGGAATCTCACCTATCTAACTCTATTACTAGAACAGTAAGGTCAGTCAGTGGAATCTCACCTATCTAACTCTATTACTAGAACAGTAAGGTCAGTCAGTGGAATCTCACCTATCTAACTCTATTACTAGAACAGTAAGGTCAGTCAGTGGAATCTCACCTATCTAACTCTATTACTAGGATAATAAGTTTAGTCATTTGTTTGCTCGCTGCCAGCATGGACACCACTTTAATTAGAAAGATAAAGTAATGAAAATAGTGAATGGTTTAAAATTTACTGAATATAAAGTTTTAGCTAATGGAGTTGTAAGGTGGAGATGCACAAGCTATGCGGAATGTATTGACTGCAAACTGAAAGATTATATTGAAAGTAAAATAACAATATTTCTTTATATCCAAATTATTGCTAAAACTTACAAACCTTCTAAAAAATAAAATATTAAATAGTATACTGTTTGATGATTTGACTGATGACTGTATCATTCTTAACATACTTCTGTCCATCCTCCCAATATTATTTCTATTACACAAGGTACGAGTCCACTGGTCCGCATCGTACGCATCGGACATCGGCAATGCCGATGGAATTCCGTGAGGCAGATTAAAATCCGATGCGTGTGATTCGAACCAGTGGACGCACTCCCCAACATTCGCATTCAGAATTCCTCTCTTTGTTCTCTCTCTTTAGTTTAGAGACGGGCAGTACGGTTGGCTGGGAACAGCTCAAAGTTATTTAGTTCACTGACCGCCAGGAAAATAACTAACAGGTTAATCTAAGGTGGGTGGATGAGGCGGGTAGCTTAGAAGAAGTACACACCGTATTAGCTTGGAAAGAGAATGAGAAAACCACATTGATAGATACCATCAGGTAAACTACCCCCAGTAAATCCGGCCAAGATTCAAAACCCGATCTTCCCATCAGCATCAATGCAAATATATTGCCCTTTACTGCGCAGCTATTGGTACAGGCGTTCCTTGAAAACAAGAAGGAACGGCACAACATCCTTTTCATACGCCAAGCAAGCCACTTTTATTTGTAAACATAAGTGTATTCTGGCCGCCAGTCTTAGAACAAGACCACATTCAAGTCTGTGTGCAAAGTGAATAGAAGCGCACCTCAGCCATGTTTGTTTACCTAGTGGAGGTGTACTTTCAAACACCCTCTCTTCCGTCCTGGCATCATCAAGACCGGGAGCTGCTGTTGTCGTAGCAGAATTCTTGTCGCAATAGGCCCAATAAACACTTAGGTTCACTTGCACCTTTATTTATACATTTTTATATGGTGTTTTTTCAAGGATGAAGGCAAACACTTCCTAGTTAAACATATTTTCTAGCTTTAAGCTGCAAATGTAAAGACACGAAAGCAAGATAAAAACAGCTAGCATATTTAACTTTGGCTGGGATTCGAGCACAGGCAGGGTTGCAGTGTAGTAGTGATTTTTTTTTCACAGGTGGTTTTCTATCCCCTCTTCAGGAAAGTGCTTGAACATTTCCTTAAATTAAACTGAATATTTTATTGACAAATTAAATAAAACAAACTAAACTATTGTTGTGACGCAGGTTTCGACTCTTTGTCACGTCAATTATACATGATTAAAAGGGTAATTTTATCAGCCTCAAACTATTATAATGTTGTTAGTATTGATCACTCAGGGTATTTTGTTGGTTATTGTCTTCGATAATCGATACCACTTTATTTCTCTTTTAGTATCACGTACTATTATTTGGTTCTTTAAACTCCTTAGTGTGAACTAAATTGTTGAAACGTTTCAATGTTTAGTAGGTTTCATGTATCAAATGTAATAAATATGTTATTAAATAGATCACTCTGGACTATTAGATTAATTTATATAATGATAACCCGCCTCGGTGGCGTAGTTAGCTAACGCGCTAGTCGTGTTGAGCTCGGCCGACGAGGACGGGGAGATCGAGGTTCGAATCTCGGTCGGGCGAACTGGGGGTGGTTTTTCCTAAATGGTTTTCCACTCTCCCTCCACGCAAATGCGGGTTCACTACATCTAAATTCAACCTTCCCAATTCCCAATCCATTAGCGTAATTAGTACTTAAGCGTATAACCGAACGGGTAGTAAGACGCGGTGCTAAATATTATTATTATTATATAATGATATAATGTTGTTTTCATCATTTGAGCATTCTTCTCTTATATTGGTCCAAGCAGAAGCGTGGTCGGTTTTTCAGGACGGAGATTAAAGCCCGCCGCTCACGATGCAGACTCGTTGCTAGATTGCTTGCTGGATTTCGCTGCTCGTTGCTGTGCGTGATGCACTCCTGCCTGCGTTGGCTTCAGACGAAGCTCGCCGTCTTCGGGCGATGCGGCAATTTACGAGAGAGCGCTGAAGTTCTCCCCCCTCCCCCTCAGCTGAAGACCCTTCCCCAGAAAATTAAGAATATTACAAAAATATGATAAGCATTATGTTCTGTCAATTAATCAATTATATTTTGTTTAATTATATTTAATATAAAACAAATAATTTTGTGCGGTAATTAGGGCTTTTCAAAGGAATACTTTTTTATGTTGATTTTTTTTAAAACTATACTTTAAATTTGCATTTAAATGAAAACTGGACCTGTGATACCGTAATATTTTCTAGAAATGATTAAAGTCTTTACTTTTTGTACATAAAGTTTTGAAGTGGGTACAGCGATTGAGTTTATTATTTTAGAGCAATCATGTAAACACTATTGCATCAGGAAGAAGGGAAGGAGCAGTTGATATTATCATATACCCCCACCCCCACCAACTGCAAATCCTGGGTGTGAAGAAGAATGTGTAAAACACAGACTTGTTAACCAGTGGCATCTACACACTGTTAGAGGGTCGGCCGAGGATCCGATTTTGGTACAAATTAGCTTAAATATTACCATTTGGATCCTTTGAAATAATTTTTCTCGGGGGAGAAATTCCCGGACCCCCGCTTTTTAGGGGGCGTCGCTGACTCTATATCTTTCTAATCCCCCTACTTCGAATCAAATTTCCAAATATTACAGTAATTGAAATATATAATGATGCAATTATGAAAATAATCATGTAAAAAGACCTCCCAACTCAAAACCTGGGTGCGTCCCCTGTCTCTTGTCAACAAACATGGACGATGATGATAACTTCTTTGACGACAAGACTTTGCGGACAGTTTGTATTCGTCTAAGACATTTAGTGTTGGCAATATTTTCAATAATCGATGCACTGAGGAGGAGGCACAGAAAATGTAGGAAACCACATTGACGTAATCACTTCTATCACTGACTGCATGTAAACAGTGGCGATCGTCGTGCTTGGTCACGTGACTGAAGGTTACTATCTGATTGGCTCACCTCCCGAGCCAACAGGGAACCAATCACGGGACCTATCAAGGGAAACCAGCAGTTTCGCCATCAATGACGTCATTTCCCATCAACGTGTCCTGCTCAGCACCGAGCAAGCGATCTAGCAACGAATCCTGCACCGTGTGCAACGGGCTTTAGACAAGCTGAAAACTAAGCAGTGTGGTCCAGTGTAAAGGCGCGAGCCTTTAGAAAGTGTTATCAGATACCTATATCGTAAACTCCACCTCCCCCAGAATTTTAAACTGTATTCTTTCCTGTGGAAATCTAAGAAAGGACAAGCCTTCACTAGAACCAAAACATAATAAGAGTGATCATTGTTGGACAATCAAGGAATACATAAAAATTACAAGCTTAAATTAAAATTGATAAAAATGTATAGCTAGTGGGATGAGGGAATGTATTTTTAAACTCTCCTTTGACTCAAATTGATGTTCAGCAGCGGAAGAAATATCTTTAAGTAGAATTCATAGTCGTGGGATTGTGCACCGACCGTGCTAAGTGTGAAGGTGGAGCGGAATTTTATCCATTTCAGTAATTTCCAAACAAGAAAAATAATGAAATGTTGGACTTAAAGTCACTGGAATTATATCGACAAAAATAGGAGCTCATTCATTAGGAATGTCATATATTCCTTTGTTTCTCAAATATGCAACACAATTGAAAAATTGGAATTGTATCTACAAATGGCTTATGGCTAGGCTAGGTTAGGTTAGGTTATGTTATGTTAGATACACTAGAATGGATACCATTATGGTTTTTTGTGGATATATTATTCCAGTGGATACAAGTCCTATTTTTGTGGATATAGTTCAAGTGGATACAATTCCATATTTTCATTAGGATTTCTTGTTTGAGAAACACTGGAATGGATATCATTCAAAATTGATACATTTCAGTATCCACAGTATGAATCCGTCTTTAATGTGATTGGTGGCTCAGTCACGAATGTAGCCCCGCAATATAACCATTCCAGACTGGTAGCATACCCTTTTTTAATCGCGCTTTTCAATGGACGTTGCGAATTGTCATGCATGCTCAGTCTATAGCTCCCAACAGGTTTTGTATCCAGCCTAGTTTGTGGGAATTACTGACTTTATGCGTTTCATTTAGAGATTGTCAAGAGGGAGTCAGTTATTATTAGTAAATAATTGCTTCCATCAAGGCCATAGTCAGGGTTTTTTTTTAGGGGTTTAACGCCCCCCCTCCCCAAAAAAATTAATTTCATGAACAAAATATATATGGCTATATTTATGATTGAAAAAATATCAAAATTAAGATAAAAGTACAAATTAGGGGGCTCTGTTACCATAAAAAGCACTTCAGAGAGCTTCTAAAGGTGTTTAATATTTATAATTTTTCCTAGCCTTAGGTAGTTATGGTGTTATGTTGCCATTAAAAAACACTTCAAATAGCTTACAGAGGTAATAAATATTTAGGATTTTTTCTAGCCCTCGGTAGTTAGGGAGTTATGTTGCCATTAAAAACACTTGATAACTTCTAGAGGTGTTTGATATTTAGAATTTTTCATAGCCTTCGGTAGTTAGGGAGTTATGTTGCCATATAAAACACTTCAGAGAGCTTCTAGGGGTGCTTAATATTTATTTAAAAAAAATTCTAGCCTTCGACAGTTAAGGTGCTATGTTGCCATAAAAACACTTTAGATAGCTTCTAGAGATGTTTAATATTTAAAAAAAATCCTTGCCTTAAGCACTTAGGGAGCTATGTTACCATAAAAAAAATTAAAGAGCTTCTATAGGGGTTTAAATATATAGATTTTTCCTATCCTTCGGCAGTTATGGTGCTATGCTGCTATCAAAACACTTCTGATAGCGTCTAGAGGTATTCGATATTTAGAATTTTTCCTAGCCTTCGGCAATTAGGGGGTTATGTTGCCATAAAACACTTCATATAGCTTCTATAGGATTTTAATATTTAGAATTTTTCTTAGATTCGGCAGTTAAGGGGCTATGTTGGCATAAAAAACACTTTAGATAGCTTCTAGAACTGTTTATCATTTATAACTTTTTTCTAGCCTTTCTCAATTGGGGAATGTGCCCACCAAATCCCCCCTAAAATTATTGGCTAGCTTACGGCCTTGGCTTCCATAGCTTTAAAAAAATAGCTACTTTACCAATATTAAAAAATAATCACATTTCAAGAGGAATTGTGCTATTTTTCCTTCCGGTGTAGCTAATTCTAGTTTCGACGTCAACTAGAGGAAAAGCGATGTAGTTTTGCCGATATATGAAGACATCCGGGTGCCGAAAGCAAAGCTGTGTCATTGGTTACGCCCTTAATTAGATTAATAGGGTTAAGTTACGTTATACCACAAACTGGCTGTAAGGTGGTGTTTTTTTTCGCTAAGCGGTGAAACAAAAATCACCGACTACTTATAAGAAATAGCTGAAACTTAATTAGAATCGTCTCCGTATATTTATTATTAGATTTAACGATTTATCAAAGTATTAAAAATTATATTAAAACTATTTGCTGGCAAACGTTTAAGAATTGGCTTGGTCCAATACTTAATATGAAAACCCGACAAAACTCATCTTTGTCCGACTGGATGGTCAAACCCCTGGTTTTCGATCAGCCTAGAGTAAACATTGAGACATTTAGTTCGCGAAGATGTCGTTTGGCTACCCGGGTTTGATGGATGGGTGGGTGGGTGGGTTGGTGGGTTGGTGGGTGGGTGGGTGGGTGAATACCAGGCGAAGAAGGGAGAGGTAGTTTTGTTGGTAGACTTTCAACTCTATGTTTTTATATAGAACACTTCAGTGATGGTTTAACTTAAATTAAGAATTAAATAATTCATTTTAATAAGTTGATTAACTAAGTTGTTAGTGATCTAAGGCAGGGATATGTATCTATGGCCCACGGGCCAAATTAGCCCGCGGATATGTTAAATCAGGCCTGTGCGATAAATAATTAAAATGGGTTGCGTTGTAAAGCGGGATCTTTTTAAACACAACCAAACTGGAATTTTGATAAACCCATGCCAAACTCAATAAATAGAGAAAAGTGTAATTTCCAAACTTGGTAAATCATGCCCTCCCCCCCCCCCCCCCCTAAATATATATGACACTGTTTGCATCCTCATTCATGCAAACAATCGTTTTCAACCATGAATTTTAGGAATATTGTAACCCTAGAAACAGACTTACTGATGAACATCGAGCATGTCTTTTTTCTTGAGAATCACCTCCTCACAGCTTAACCCAGATAATGAAAAAATGTTGGAAGCTCATTCATAGTCTCATGCATCTCACACCCCATAATATAAATATAATGAGCGAACTTAAAAAATATACTGAGCCACTAAAGTATTTCTTGTTGTTTTACATTCTAAATGTATTTAAACTTACTCTTGTCAGTCTTTTATGTGAGTTTATAACTTTTTTTAAAATGAATTTTGAAGAAAAATTCATGAATAAAAGTTTTTGGCACGCCATTTTTTTTAAATTTAAATTTAGCTGGTCTAAGGCTTCACTCTCTTAGTAGACTAGACTGCCTATGACCGGGATATAGGGGTTTGAATCTTGGTCGGGTTTACTGAGGGTATTTTTCCTAAATAGGTTTCAACTCCCCCTCCACGCAATTGTGGGTACACTTCTTCAAAATTCAACCTTCCATGACCCTAAAATATTAGCGTACATAAGCGTATAACCCGGGGGAATAAAGTTGTTAGTTTATATACATTATTAAAAAAGAGAGTCGCTAGCGGTATCCGCTTAGTTAACCAACACCTACACAAATTTTTAAGTCGCTCAAATTTCTTCATATGGGTCACTTCTTTAAGACTTCTTAGTAATATTACCAATTTATTTGGTTAAATGATGCATTTGATGGTTTATTTGGGCTATTTAAAAATAAACAAACTCACGCTCATATCTAAGAAATGATTGCTGTAAAGATAGGTAATAATGGATTGTTTTTCCAATTTGAAATCAGTAAATATGTACACCCTTGTCAGTGTTGGACACTCCTTAAAACGCGTCGGCCGGTTGCCTTGACTACCCCCAATTTTCCGTGAGGGATGTCAAAGCACGGCCTGCCCTCGATCAATGTTTTACATTCGCCCCACTTTGTATTTTAATTTTTTTCATCCCTCCTTTTAAATGTCCATTAAAATTACTTCCCATTATAAGTTGTTTGATTAAAAATCAGTTTTAAAGGAGAACACGGAAATTTTATCTATTTTTTATTTTATTTTGTGAAATATAAAAATTGGTCCAGCCATTATACAGTATGTATATATTTTTGCCCTTTTATAGTACTTTTCGCTTTGAAATTAGTTGTTAACTTGGAAGATCAAAACATACTGTATTTGATAAAACCCGTCGATTGTAAAATATTTGTGCCATCTTACAAACATATACCTCAGTTATATCTTCTGTGGTGCTGACTGACAGCTCACAGCTGACTTCTGACAGTCAACAGTTAGGTATATACCTAAATTTTGACTGTCAGAAGTGACAACTGATAAAGACATGGTTTTTGCAGATCATATGGTTCGGCGTAGGCATACATAATTTGGTCTGGTAGCTTTTCAAGCCGTCAGAAGTCAGCTGTGAGCTGTCAGTCAGCACCACAGAAGCTAAAACTGAGGTATATCGTGTTTCGCTAGCAATATTATTGTATGTTGTTCATTGAGTGCTAGTAAAACTTCTCTATATGTGTGTATACATATATATATATATGTAAAATTGATATGTTAAAATACTTCAATATTATCAAAGTAGGCCTTTACAAATAAGAATCACCATTAGCGTGGAGAGAGGATGAGAAAACCACAACAATAAATCACTTGTTAAAACCACCCTCAGTTCACTCAGCCAAGATTCGGAGCCTCCTCGTCAACAACTAACGAGAGGTATCTGCTAATCACGCGCTCGCTCGCACGCTCGCTAGTCTGGCCGAACCCTAAGTGGGATACAGATAAGATATAGTGTTCTCGCATTTGCGTGGAGAAATTATCTGGTCTTCATTTAAGGAAAGCCACCCTTAGAACATCCGGATGGGACTCTAATCCTGGCCTCTTCGTCACTAGAAAACCAGGTTTGTGAGTTTTACGATTAGACTGCGTGCTCACCGATGCCGGTAGAATGTAGTTAATTATGTTGTTTGCCGTTAGACCTATTATTACTACATCTGATTCACCGGTTGATAGCACATTTCTAAATGTATGGCAAGTAATGGTTTGAACATAATTCTACGTACTTTATTTTTATTATTTTTGTGGTGATGTGTACAACCATTCAGGTTAAACCTAAAAATGAAATATTAATAGTAAAATGTTTAATTCGGTAACTTACACTTTTATGTGTTGGTAGTAGTTTTAAATACGCGCATACATCCTCTTGTGTGTATTGCAAGCTTGACATTTTACTTCTCAATCTTGTTTTGGTTTAAGTACGTTTAACAGCAAGGCTATGAATGTCTTGGTATAAGGAATATAGATGGGAAGAGAAGTCTTAAAGAAAGTTGAATCACACTATCGTTGGGAGAGCAAGTAAAAAAATCACAGTTTTAAACCAAAGTTTTGTATAAAAACACCCTCTCCCCCCCCCCCCCCCGTGCACCCGAATGACCTCCCGTCACTGATAATACAATCTATTGTGAGTTTGATGTCTTAGAATTTATTTACTTGCCCTTAAGTCTGATGGAAGGTATCGCTAGTTGAGGTAGACATTATATGCAGTTTTTATGACAAAAAACCCCTTTCGAGCCAAAATAAATAAAACATTGCCTCAGTAGGCACACTTCACTCAGCGTGAAAGACTGCAAAGCTAACCTTGCACGTTTCCACAACCATGTGGCTTACAAGATAGGGTCATAGCCTAATCCATCTAGGAAAGATTGAACCTCTCAGGGTGAACGGAGTGTGCATTCGTGTAATTTAAATTTCTACATTTAGTAAGTAACCTCAACACTGCTTAAATATTTTGCGTTACTAGCATGACGGATTTTAATCAAGACTTATTTTCATATAAAGAGTTTCTGTTCAAATTCTGTGATGCCCTTGACAGATATTCAAGAAATGTTGAGATTACTATGGGTAGAAAATTTAAATAAATTAATCTACTGAAGTAATATTCTATTTAAACATTTTTTTGATTAAAAAAAAATGTTAAAATACAGACCTTAAATTGTATTCCCCTCCACCCCCTTCCAAACCCTATTAATTTTTTCTCCCGTCTGATTAAACCTATATTCGTACTTAGTTGTGCTTCTATGTCAATGTGTATATTGTGGTCGTATGGTCTTAAGGGTCGTCCATAAACCACGTAAAGGGGTGGGCAAAAAGGTAAGAAAAAAGCGTTGAGTGGTTGTTTATGGACGACCCCTTAGGAAATACATTGTACTACTGATGGGGAGGATATCGGAGGTTTAATCCCGGTTGGATGTACAGAGGTTTGGATTTTTCAAATTTTTTCCCCCTATACCGCCACGAAAATGTGGGTATACTTCCCTTAAATTAAACCATCCTTATCCCTAACTCATTAGCGTAATTAGTACATATAGCCCTGACGGTTAGTAAGAAGGGGTGCTAGAAAAAATGTGTATATATATGTGTGTGTGTGAATGGACTCCCCTGATTCTCGCGAGATAGACTGTAAGTGTTTAAGCCCCTTTCTGTAGAGGTGAAGGGTTTCATTCTGTGGAGAACGATGTAGAACAGAGTGGAGACGTGCTTTGAAGTCTGATGAGAGCTGTGAGATCTGCTCCAAGCGGGTCCGAACGAACATTCGACAATCGGCCTCTCGTCCGAGTTGATTTATTGCACTGCGACACTAAAGTATCGTAACTTTCGGATTGTTGGCCGAGTGCACTCTCAACTTGAATACAAAGGAAACTGGAACTCGTTCCGAAACTTTGGTAGACACTAGTTTTAAAAAAAAAGTGAAATTGATCATAACATATAGGCCTATTATATATATATAAAATATAATATATTTTGTATTTAATCAATAGGGCTTGTTGATCCAGCTTAGTGTTTATCAAAGTATGGTCTGCGGTGGTTTATCTAGTGGTCCAACAGATTCCAGGAAGTTTAGTAATAATTATTAATTAAAGAATCTTGATCACATACAATCCAAATATTTGAAAAGCATGATTTTTTAGCACCGCGTCTCACTACCCGTTTGGGTTGTACGCTTAAGTACTAACTACACTAATGGGATAGGAATTGGTAATGTTGATATAGACGAAGTGAGCCCGCATTTGCGTGGAGGTAGAGTGGAAAACAGTTTAGGAAAAACCATCTCCAATTCACCTGAGCGAGATTTGAGCCTCGATCTCCCCATCCTCGGCAGTATAGCTTAACACGAAACTAGCGCGTTAGCCAACTACACCACGAAGCGGGTTATTAATGATTAAATATCTATAATAGACTCACTTTATTTCCTAGGTAGACACAAGTCTCATAAAAAAGGACGTCCGTACCAACATTGAGTCAACATAACTCAACAATTATTTATCACAATTATGAGGTTCATAATGTTAAAAATAATCAAACCACCACTACTTACTAATTCACTGTAATTATATGGTTTGTTTTTCAACATTTTATATTTTGACACGTATTTATAGTCCTAAAATGGAATTTCCTAAATATGTTTTTCCTACCCAATTTTCAACGTAACCTCCCTCTTTTCCCCTACTTCCAGGGTCCCGGCGGTTCCTCAGTGCGCAAGGCTTCCATTTGGTGTTTCTAGATACTAGCATAGTTCCGTCCAAGGCTTTACTAATTTATAGTTGTGCATTCGTAAAAACTATTCCTTCTTATACTTATATTTTTTTAAATGTGTAATTATGGGCTTCAATCCAACCGGCTACCCTCATCTTTACACTGATGGGGTAGGAATGAGAAAGCTATAGCCTAACTAAAAAGAAAATATACAAGCATTTGCGTGTAAAACCATATGGGGGGGGGGGACGGACCTCAGTAGACCCGAACGGGACTCGAATACCAATCTCACCATAAAAGTCAATCCATTGTACTGTGTAAGTAATGCCTCAAACCGTGCCCTTTTTGATGTGATTAGACATTGTATAAAACAAACTCGTCAAACCCCCATTGAGTTTCTTTCCAAGTGGATGTGAACTAATGTAATTCCAGCGTTGTTTTGAACGTAACAACTTAAAGTTACCGGTATTGTTTTTTTCACACATTATTTTAGTTTCTCCATACTTATAGGGCAGATAGAATCATCAAATTTGGCACGATTATGGCAATTGGATGTGCCAATATGCCTGCCAAATTTTATGATTTTAGCTATCCTATAAGTGTGTCAGAAAATTTAAAAAAAGTGTGGAAAATGTGCAAAATCTACCTAAAATAAAAAAATCTCGCTCTATCTAAGATATAGCCGATGGAGATACGACAAAGAGTAATAGGACCAAACTTGTGGATCTCGCCAAATCCGCAGCTGCTGTTGAAATCTGTTTTTTGATAGGTCTTACCGTTTAGCCACAAGAGACCTCCAAAGAAAGGTCTGCACCGACTTTAAAGTTGCTCCGCCATATTGAATTTTTTCGGGGGTTAAAAATTCAAATGTTTAACTTTTTGGAATTTTCCCGTCTGTTACAGGCTAGAAGCTATAAGTTTGCCAACTTTAAAGTTTCTAGCTCATCTGGAAGTGGGTAAACATTAATGTGAGTGAGTCAGCCGTGTGGCTTTATAGTAGTATAATATAATTTGTGCTGGGACTTGAGTGGAGGGTGAGTTGGGTATGCTTTCATAGATTAAATAGACCTTTTTATTTTCATGAGGTATAAATTGAATTAAACAGAATAGGCTAATTTCTAAACATACTCAAATTCCTATTCGTTAATTTACTGAGGAAATAATTGCAATACTAATTAACGTCAGACTTCAAATATAACATTAAATACCCTATTTATAGTTTTATCTTGTTTCCCTTATTTTTTGGGGGGGAGAAGGGTGTATTAAAAGAAATTTCGCTTGTGATAACTTGAAGTATACACACACTTCCTCCTTCCGTCCTGTGTCACGTGATTGTTTGACATTACAAGTGATGTTTTCGTTGTTTTAACGAGAGGTTGTGAACACCAGACTTTGATCTACCATCTTCGAGTGAAACTTGTTCGAATCCCAATTGAAGCTAAAGTAGGCCGAGAGAAAAATAGTGTTGTATCCGGTCCTTATTTTTTCCCCAATCCCATTTTTCTGGCTCACTACCGGATAATCATAATCATCATATCGACGTTCTGGCAGTGTCAAAACTCCTCATTTAGCTGGTAGTGCGTCTGCTTGCTTAGCTAAGAGTCCTTGGCTAGCAATAAACGATGCATTTGTTATTGGTCAAATTGAGTGCTCTTTCATAGTGATGACTGGGTTTGTATTTGTTCTAGAATATTTTTATTTAATTTTTCCACCGCGTCCTACTGCCCGTTTGGCTTTTACTTATTTTAATCACGCACACGGGGTAAGGAGTATAAAGGCAGAAAAGTTAGAGGAAACGTATCTGCATTTACATACAGGGAGAGTGGGAAACTATATTGGTAAAATCACCCTCGGGTCACCCGGCTTGGATTCGAACACTGACCTTCCCGTCATCAGCGAATTAGACTAGATGAGCTTGTCATTTAGCGAGTGTTTCAACCGATTCGGGTTGCTTTCTAAAAATGGGTTGGGTTAGTTTGCCAGTTGTGTGCTCGTTTAATACCCCATATTAAAATATATATATATATTTATATATATAAAAATATATTTATTTTTAAAAAACTAGTTCTAGTTTGGCTTTGATTTCGTCCCCCTTCCCTCTCGGCGTTTTGAAGGGGCCGTTCCGTTTCAGCTGTTTGAACGCCACGAACGAAAGAAATCCTGCCATGTCCCGCGGTCGTCCCTAATGGTTACCACAAAGTTTCGTATTCTCTGGCCCGCGTGTTTTTCTTTTGTTTCATTTCCATACAATGCTACCAACCTGCTGTTCTTGCCTGGGATTTATTCATTGTTTTGGTTAAATCATGTTGACGTTGTTACTTTATTCAGCTTTTTTTTATCGTGATAGGCAGAGAGGAATATAGCCATTAGATTGGAAACCAACGTCTCGAATGATACTTAACTTAATGATAGTGTGCGGTTACGTGTGGTTGGTTCCACTAGCAGGAACAAAACTCCAGTCTGGGTTTATTTACTATGTTCTTATTGGATGCTTCATTATTATTATTATTATTATTTATTATTATTATTATTATTATTATTATTATTATTATTATTATTATACTACTACTACTACTACTATAGCACCGCGTCTTACTACCCGTTCGGGTTGTACGCACTTACGCAAATGTGTAACGATTGGGTGATTGTGAGATGAAATGGAGGACTTACAGTTTAACGTGGGGATCCGAACCACGGTGGAGGCCTGGGATTCCTCACATTCACAAATTGTTATTAATACACTGGATGCTATAAGCTTTCTTTTTGAGAAGCAGTAAAATCTGGCGTAACTTGTTTCTTACTAATTCAACAGACATAAATAATGCAAATTAAATATTAGATTTTTAAGGATAATGACAAAGCTATTTACTTTTCACATGGGGATAGTCCTACTACCCAATTGGTAAATATGTAGGTTCTACGTCTATCTACACAATGAATTTTGTAGGAACGGCTCTCTGAAAGGCCTTTTTTACTAACGTAATCCTGGTAGGAAAATAAAAGGCCTTTCACTTGTCCATTCTTACACAAATCGGTGTGTATTTGTTCAACATTAGGCATAATGTCTCATTGATTTTGTGTTTAAGTTGTGCTTCGAAATAATCTTTGTATTATGGTGTGTACGTTAGCAACTAATATTATTAATATATTTTAGATTGTATGTCGAGCTGCATTACAAATAGTTTGGATTAATTGGTTGTTCATTGTCAGTCTCTTATAATTATTATATTAATTCTTTCATAAACAAAAACATATCTCAGGCCGTTAATTTTTCACATCGGGTAAGAAAGCAAACTATCTAAAATTTCCTACTATGACGTGATTCGAATCGAAATAATAGATCGGATAATATAGAAACTATATGTTCATTTTGTGACATCAACAGCTACTTACTACTCGCATCGGTGGGCACGTGGGTTAGATATCAGGGTCATATAGTTTGGTCATCCAGTGACGGGGACGTCAAGGTCTGAGTCCCAGTAGATTGTATTCAAAGTGTTTTTTTCATGAATGGTTTTTCCACTCTTAACACTTTGCAAGTGTTGGTACATTTCCTCCAAATTTTACTTTATTCCTTCTTCATTTCTAATATATTAACGTAACTAAAATGTGTAAAGCTTGATGGGTGTCAGATGGTAGATTTTTTTTGGTATAGGTGCACTATGTTCACCCTGAAAAGTCTTTCCTTAACGTATTACACTATGGCCCTATCTTATAAGCTTCCCCATAGTGGAAACGTTCAAGGTAAGTTTTCTACCTTTCACTTTAAACGGAGTCTACTTATTAATAGTGTTTCCACGACTCTGTCATTAACTTGTAAAACATAGCGTGGCAGCATTGTTTGGGGTTTGGGTGCGTTCCGTGAATGCTCTTGGCACCCACGGCTGGCTGGGCTGAGGAGTTACTGACGAACAAAAAATTATCTTCATAATTTACAAGGGAGCCGACAGGAAACTGAAGTTAGCATTTCCCAGGCTAGTATTGGGCAGTTCTTCGGTCGGCACGTTGCCACACAATGCAGTGAGAGGAATGGGAAGGGATCGGGTTATGGAGATTGGTTAGTGCGTCAGACAAGGGTTTGTTTTTGTGCTCTTTTTACATGGCTAAGAGCACATATGCAACCGGCGTTGCACCCATTAACTTTTAACTGTTGTTTGGCAAATATCGTCCCTAAATGGTAATGTCGTGTTATTATGCATACACTAGTACTAGTATAAAAAAACGTTTAGGAAAAACAAACCTATTTTCATGCGGTCAACGTGGATATACTGTTAGTATTATTTCACAGGGCTTTGGTTTATTTTAAAAGCAAGAACTTATGACTTAACGTATACATATATGAAAATGGTTCTAGTAACTTTAATAACTGTAAAAAAATTAATATCGTCCTAAATCGGCCGTCTACAGTTAGTTTCCTACGAAAAGTAAAAAGACCCGCTTCATTGACCGAATGGTCTAGTTTAAGGCGTTACTCTCTTATTAGATTAGGCGTGTTTTCGGTTGACCTGGTATCGATGTTAACGAAGTGTTTATGACCAAGAAGATATCAGAGCTTGGTTTGTAACGCTTCTTGACCAGACTTAACAGTATGGTTAAGACCATTGAGCTGAGAATTTGTGTGCCAATTTCAAAACAGCTTCACTTCTTATATTAGATTTGAACGGGTATAATTTCATAATCAGCTGATTTTAAGTTACACATTATGTAAATTAGAATGGACAGTAATTAACATTTAGAAATAAATGACAGTACGTAGGTACCTACTTAAAAACAGTTTAGTTATGGATAAAAGAAAGTAAGTATTATTATATGACCTAGCCCTATTTTCTCTAACATACGTACTTTTTATTTACTGTAGGCTATTTTTGGGGAGATATGTTTGAATTGATATGTTGTGTAAATATTAGTACTAGTCAAAATAAGCACCAATATAACTAAGATTAAAATTAAATAGTTCATTCTGCGTTGATTTGCGGTACATGTTAGGTTTACATAAATTAGCCTATCAGCTGTTGAATCTACTCTACCCAAACCGCCATTTTTGTTTACGAAAAACAACTCAAAGTCGTTTTCGCGCTCCACCTTGGTCAGAACCACTTGGTCGAAAACACTTGTTACCAAGACGTAACCAAGTCAATCGTGAAAACTCGCTTATTGGCCTGCTGATGACGGGGAGATCGGGGCTCGAGTCTGGGTTGGGTCTACTGGTTTTTTTTTTTCTTAAATGAAGAGAGGAGGTCATCGTGACGAGACTCCGCGTCGGGCATACATTTCTAACCCACGGATTTTTATTTAAAAGGGGATCCACCTCCAGTGTGTGAATTTTGCGATGCTCCCCTTAGTGTGTACCACATTTTGGTGGAGTGTCGTAAATATGTCCCTATCCGCCTGGCTCTTGATTTTAAAGGTGACCTACGTTTTTTACTACGCGATAGCGCCAAAGGAGTTATTTGTTTACTCCGTTTTATACGCCAGGCGGATCTTTTCAATGCCATCTGAGTCAATTTTATAAAGTGGCTCATTTGGATTTTTTTCTCATATTGAGAGTATTTTTAACATTTTTAGTGTACTTTAATATGTTGTTTTGTCTTTTTAACACGTCTTTTAGTATGCTTTAACATGTCTGTTTTATTTGTTTTTATCATTTTATATTTTAATATGTTTGTTTTGTCTTTTTACAAACTTATTATATTTTAAAATGTTTGTTCTGTATTTTTAATTTAGTGCATACACCTGTGGTTTTTTTTAGCAGGTGTATCACTAAAATTTGGGTGTATATCCATATTTTATTTCCCCCCATGGGGATATTACTGTATTTTTAAATGTCACGGCCCTAATGACCTCATTGTGTCGATGGGCCTATAAACAAATATAATAATAATAATAATAATTTTTCTTAAATGGTTTCCTACTCTCCCTCCACGCAAATGTGTAAGCTCTTACCGCAGATTTCATAGTACATATTTTTGAAATTTGCATAGGTTTTTGTTAGCCTACGTGGAATTTGATTTTATTATCATGTATTCAATCCGTTCAGAAATATTCAAAGGATAAAATTATAATTTTGATAGCGGCCCGATTGCACGTGTCATAAACATTTGAACTGGGGGGACAAGGAATCGGGATTCTATACGTTTTAACATGATTATAATAATATTTAGCACCGCGTCTTACTACCCGTTCGGGTTATACGCTTAAGTACTAACTACGCTAATGGATTAGGAATTGGGAGGGTTGAATTTTAGAGGAAGTGAACCCGCATTTGCGTGGAAGGAGAGTGGAAAACCATTTGGGAAAAACCACCCCCAGTTCACCCGACCGAGATTCGAACCTCGATCTCCCCGTCCACGGCGGTCGAGCTCAACACGACTAGCGTTAGCCAACTACGCCACCGAGGCGGGTAACATGATTATCAAACTAACCTAAAGTAAAGGGAGGAAAAGTATCTTAAGAGAAAATGAATTCTTACTAGCGAGAGGATGGAAAAATCACACTTGGAAAACTGTTCCCACTGCAACCGACTAGAATTTAAAGCCCAACTTTCCCTGTCAATTATAACTTAAAAATGAGGCTTCGGTGGCTTAAAAGTAAATGAGTTTAGATTTTATTTCTATCTTGTGAGCCAAATATAAAAATATGAAATTGAATAAATATAATTTGCTTTTATTATATATATAATAAATACAATAATATATATTAAAGAGGGGGGTTGCTGATATAAATATCAAGGTGCTCCTTACAAAATACTATAAATTGTAAAAGAAAGTTGTTCATTATAGTTTGCACGGATAATTTCTTAGTACAAACTTTTTCATATTATTATTTTCGATACATTTCTCTCTGTTTTCTTGTGCAAACAAAACCTAGTTCGAGAATACCGCGCGGGCGTCTTTATGTTTATGTCCAGTGACCAAGCAAAATGTAAGTTTAATTACTGTTCTTTATCATAATCATTCTGTGGAGGAAATGGCAATCATTAAGTTGTAACTTAAAAGAGAGAGAGAGCGAGAGTAATAAATACGTCACGTTTCGTCGACAAGGAACTAGAAGGGTTTTTATCATAAATTATCTTAGCACGCTCATAAATTGATACACTTTAGTTAGAAGAACGTTCCGTGGCAATGACATGATAAAATCTTATCCTCCGTTTGTGTGTGTGTGTGTGTTTCGGAATATAAAACTCCCCCACTCCCGCCCCTCTTGCCCGTGTCAAATTAATTCATAAACCTGGCGATGTTTATCATTTTATGGTTTATGGCTCTTTGAGTATGTTGGAATGTCTTATTAAAATATAATTGTTGTTGTTTGGAGTGGGTAGGGGGTGACAGGGTAGGTGAGTGGGTGGAAAGGGAGAGTTTTACCTCGTCCTCTTTTATGTGAATAACTGAGTAGGTGTGGGGGCGGAGCCGGTCTAAGGCGTGTGCTACGTGCAACGTGGCCCCACCAATCTTTCAGCCATATATTGGGTTTGCTGGGTTAGATTAGTTTGGTTTAGCATGTTGTTGTGTCTTACTTTCCATCACTTGCTTTTTTCCGCTCGGCCTGAGAAAACATTTACAACTAACCCAAATGGAGCGGGGCTGAGTTAGTACACCGGTAAAGCTTGTTTACAATTCCAAAGAAGGTACTAATGGCCCAACTGTAGTGTGGGATTAACGATAAACGCAGGTTCACACCAGTATACGTGGTCCAACTGTGAAAAGCCCCTAAAGAATCAGTCTCGGACTGTGAAGTATATTTTGATATTGATTCAGATGCAGATATCGACGGCTATATAGAATCAAACTGATTTTGATACAGAAGGAAGTGATGAATAACATAACTACTGATTAATAAGGTATTTAATTGATAGTAAATTGAATTCTGTAATAAAAATATTTCTTAGATATAGGGTATTTGAGCGTTTTATTTTTATTAATTCTTTTTAGAACCAACACTTTTTTTGACTGTTGGTGGCACTAAAAATTGAGATGCGTCCTACAAATTACAATCTCTGTCTCTTAGAACCGAAGAAATATATATTAATATATATTTGAGGAACCTTATTTTTCATGTATTTCGATCAGGAGCGAGAAATTCTTATCTCTATGGAAAGTATTGAAAGCGTTTGACATTAATCCGACATTGCTCCCTCAACTTTTGTTTTATTTATTTTAGCTATATTATTCATATTATGGAACCTGAGTGCTGCGTGTACGTGGTAGGTGCTCCGTCAGTAGCAATTCTCCGGGAAGTTATCAGCCTTCCTATCTACTTGTTGGATTTCTCATATCGCGCACTTATTATGGGTCGCACTGAAAATATAGCTGCATTCTCTGGCGTATGTATTGATCCTATTCAATTGTGTATTCTTCAAACAAGCCACTTGTTAAAATATTAAAAAGTAGTTTCCAGAGAAAGATAATTAATTCGTGTACAAATGGCATAACCCTGTCAATTTTAATTTAATTTTTGTTTTTATTAATATAAAGCATGAACGTATCTCATTTTTTTATAACGGAACTGCGTTGGTGATACACAATACAATTCTACCATAGAATAAATTGCAGTTTGGAACATTTGACCGATTTCCATAATTTCCTCGTATCGATCCAGGTGAGTATACAGTCAGAGCCGGCTTGCTATATGGGTGGGCCCGGGTGCAGTTATTGATTTTGGGGCCCTTAAAAGATATCTAAATGACCAAATTAAATTTACATATTAATTGCAGCTAAAATTTGAAAAGCCCTATAACATCCGATTTTTAAAATTGAGGTCGCCTTGTTTTCTGTGAAGCCCACTTCTTAATCACATCTTGGAAATCACATCTACGAGCGTCTTCATATTCAATTGACAACACTGCTAGTGAATTTAGTCTTTCCTGTGAAATTGTTGAACGAAGTTAATTTTCACCTTACTAAAAGATCTTTCAGCTGATGACAACGCTGCTGGAATTGTTAGGAACAAGCGAAGGTCTACAATTGTATTGAGGAAAATATCAGTTTCCCTTTTTTATGAGAAAGTTTAATAACTGTAATGAATGTTGATTCTCAATATTACATTCCTTTAAAACTTTTTCAAGTAAAAATACTTCATTTTCTAGTTCTGAGGAAATGTCTTCCTATTTACAGGAGAGAAAGAATAATAAATATTTTGTCTTTACATTATTTTTTTCGTTTGATTAAATCTTATACCTTTCGCAGGCTAAAACGGTGGTGGGTTGCACCCCCCCCCCCCCCCCCCCATGAAGCCGGCTCTGTATACAGTAGTTTAGTCCACAATTATCTTCGCCCGTATTTCACAAATATAGAAACTCTTTTAAGATGTACATCTTTGTGATATAAAACAGGCAAATAGTAGTATATACTCGAACAAATTGTTTTGTAAGTATTATATTTCACGCAATTTAATATTTTAAATAAATAGTTTTCATATCATCAAATATAAAACCATAATTTTATACAACTAGAATGGTATGGTTACCTTATTACACTTTTATTAAATTTAATATTACATTTAAAAACTTTTAAAAAATATGTAGCAGAAATAATCCATTCAAAAGGTGTATCCCTTATCTTTGTTATAATTTTATCCTAATAGCGTGTTTGAAATATTTTGTTAGTGAGCGTTGAATGGTAAAGGTTTGAGTAGCCTTTGCTTATTTTAATGCGAGTCTAACCCCTTTTACCGCTCAGCCACCGATGTGGGTCGATGATAGTTGATTTTGTTTTTTAATATAGTAAAATCTGCCCAAAACGGGTCCTGTACATAACTGAAACCTGTTAAAACAGACAAAATATTTCGGTCCCATAACATCTACTATGTAAAACACACTGTATAAAACGGACACCTCTCTGACGCGGAAACGGGCGGGCAGCTTATAAACGGAATCTTACAACGAGGGAAATGTCTACACACTAAGAAGATAACTGTTAGGTATGCTGTCTGTTGGGTTTCTCGATTCGCAAGACAGATTCATCCCGGTACTGTTAGGAAATGCTTTGCAAAAGCAGGCTTTCAAGATATTGAGGAGGCTGACGATGATGAGGACAGCCAACCCCTACACGAGCTTGCTGCCCTGTTGAGAAGAGGACACCTAAACATCGATGCTGAAGCTGTTGTTTCTTTCGACGAGCATCACCGCATGGAAGAAGGGGTTGGAAAAGCAGTGGATATGGTACAGAGTGACCCAGATGACCAAGAAGATGATTGCATAAACATCGATGAAGAGAGTAGCAGCGGACAAACTGTGGAGGACTTAAAAATCAAGACCTATTCCGAGGCTCTGTGTGCAGTGAGTGACCTTGAGAAATTTGCTGCTTTCAAAAACTGTCCGAAGCTGATGCAGGAAGCTACGGAGGAGAGTCAGAAGGCTGCTATCCAGAAGACAACAAAAACAGCCTACTTTGATGAACATTTGGTATAACTAGGCCGGAACAAAAGGACTACTGTATATGATAATGTAGAAATGTACTAATGACTATTCTCTATTGTTAATAATCCTTACTGTATTTATACTGTACATAACATTAATTGTCTACCCTAGTCAATTCTAATTCTATACTACCGTAGCATTTTTACTTTCTCACTATCTTACAGGAAGAGAAAGTATTGTGATCGTCAAAAAAATCGAACTCGAGATTTTGATGAATCTTGACGTTTCATGACTCCCTGAATCTGAAAAATGGATTTTTGAATTTCCGTCTGTCTGTCTGTAACTCCAACTAGAGCCTAAACTATTTTACCGATTGGGCTAAAACT
The DNA here is from genome assembly GCA_033556935.1 of Timema podura. Lineage (NCBI taxonomy): Eukaryota > Metazoa > Arthropoda > Insecta > Phasmatodea > Timematidae > Timema > Timema podura. Next base: position 60,163,190 of record JAVRXN010000008.1, read on the forward strand.
TGGTATCAAGGGTTTTCATAGGGTTGCCCCAACGGTTTTTTGGAATTGGATATCCACCCCTAAAATTAAGGGTAGCTTACTGAAGGGCAAAAAGAGAAAAAGTCGGATTGTCTCAAAATCTGCTCTAAGGATTTTGATTAAATTTAATTTCTAAACATTTATAAATATTCCAAACAAGATGGCTACTCTCAATATTTCGGCAAAATGACTTTAAGGGCTCCGGTCTAATGCGTAAATTCTCACTTTTTATCAGATTTCCGATACTATTTGAGATATAAAATTACTGATCATTACAAATATGTAGATCTATGTATAATACAGATATTTTATTTGAAACATATTTTTATAAAATAAATAAATTTCAAGCTATACGCAAATATATATATATTTTTAACTTTTCGAACACTAAAGGCTAAGTATTGCGACCATAAAAAAAATGGTACGGAGCTCCGCACGGACTTTCTCGCTCTATTGCTAAAAATGGAGATATTTACTCAAAACTCTTATCTCATGACCCCCAAACCCTTAGAAATGGTCTTTGCAATGCCGTCTGTCTGTGTGTTTATTAAAACTTAAAATTAAGAGTAGTTTTATAAAGGGCGAAAAGAGAAAAAATCAATGTTCTCAAAATAGGCTCTAACGATTTTGATTAAAATTCGTATCTAGGCGTTGATTAAGATTATAAATAAACTGGCTATTTTCATTTTCACATGAAAATGACTTTTAGGGTACTTTAGAGACGCGGAAATTTCCGTATCTCCGCAACTATTTGAGATACTAAATAACTTATCATTGCAAAATTGTAGTACTATTAAAATAAAAAACTTTTATACGAAATACATTTTTATAAAACCAACAGTTTCTGAGATATTGGCAAATATTATTAATACAATAATTTTGTAAGCTTTAGTTGTAAAGATATACTAAAGTTTTAACGCAATAATTCTCCAATGCCATAGAGTAATTAAATATAAGTCTCTCAAAAAGTTTGTTATTTTTCCTTAAACCTCTTAGGATAAATGTTTATACAGCAATGTTCTATCTCCATTTTAGACTCAATAGTCAATATTTTGATTTTTATTGGTCAAAATTTATAAATGAGGAATTTAATATTAATGCGCTGACTTGAAGATTATATAAAATGTCGATTGGAAGTCGAAATTTTAATACGAATTGTTGACCCTTGTGGATCCAATATTAATCTTTTTTATTGGTCCAAACATACAAATGAGGACATTAATTCTTTAAAAATAAAAATATAAAATTTAAAACCGGGACTCAAAAAAGTTTTACATAATTATAGTGCAATTTATGCTTGGGTTTGTTAATGTATACTATTTAGTTTCACATATATTACAAGCTACGAGTAAATATCCACATTTTTAAACAGTAGATCGAGGAAGTCCGTGCGGGGTACCGTATCATTTATTTTAGTTTATTTTTAATCTTATTTTTAATACACTTGTATAAAACGGAAACCTGCCGAAACGGATTTTTTTTTTTTGGGTCCCATTGAGTTCCATTTTAGACAGGTTTTACTGTACTAATAATATATGCTAAATGAATTGAATTCTTAAAACTACAAATAACGCATATTTAACTTTGGCAAAAATGTCAATACTTTGCTTTGGCTTTGTTTCACTGAAGGTTCTGGACATATTTTCTTCTTCATATGCACCTTCGTCCTGTTCCCTTGATAAATAACGTCTCTTAAAGCCCAACTAATATCAAGAGAGCTTAATCTGTGGGCATGCAGGCTAGGACATCAACCTCGTTTGGTGCTGGTGACGTAGAGGTCATCCATAAAACACGTACGCTTTTTTCTTACATTTGACTCCTCCCTCCATCTAACACCAAGTAGCCATTTAACCTGACCCCACCTCCTTCTAACCTATGTTACGTAACTTTTCAAATCAAGAGGAAATGTATCTATAAGTATTTTACTAACGATAAAAACCATGAACAATAATATTAATTCGTCAATACAACTTAATTATATAATTAGAATTAAAGTGTAAGAAATATGTTACGTAACACTGTGATGTTCCCACCATGTAACCCCAAGTAGAAAGTAGAGCTCCCTCCTCCCCCGTCTCAACAGCGTTAGGTGACTTATGTACGACCCCTTAAAATTCTGGTTGGGTGTACGAAGGGTAATTTTCCACTTTACTTGCACGCAAACGTGTGTATATTTTATATAAAATTTAACTTCCTTATCCAAACCTCCAAGTGTACATGCGCGGGTAGCTTGGATGGGTAATAAGATGTGGTCAAAAAACAAAAAGGAGCTTTTATACCAAGAAATCAAGGCTTAGGGCTTACAAAAAATTCATGTGGTTTTCTTCTACCCCGTTTTACGGCTCGTCCGGGCTATTTGCATATAACTAGTCTAGCGGTGTAGGGATGAAAATGTAGAATTGAGAGGAAATATACCCGCATTTGGGAATGGGAGGGGAGGGTAAATATTTATGAATAAACACTCTCAGTATACCAGCCATTGATCCGAACTTCTACCATCTTATCACTTGCAATCTAGATGAGCTTGACGTTAGGTACGTGTGCCCACAGTTGTGGGTAAATTCGTCACATAGTGTTCAAACTATAGTGTGCGTCAGTTAAAGGGAGGTCAAAAAATCGATGCTTTTTTAAATAAACGTTTACAACTTTATATGAACTTAATCTCACTTCGTAAGACGGCTTTGTGCTTGAAACGGACAACGTGAGTAGTTTGGACTGTCTGAGCAGTCTGCGTGTCCTTGAAGGATAGGAGACATATCTTCGTGGTCATGCACGCGTGAAGGCAGGAGGAATGTACTCTTTTTCCAGCGTTGTTGGGCCATTAGTACGGGCTTGTTCCCACGGGTCCTGAATGATGAGACCTTCAGGTGTTATATCTGTCACCTGTCCTACACACTCGTTATATGGCGACATGACATGGCTTTGGCTGCAGGGCTTCCGTTTGTTATATCCTCCGTTCTTTCACTTCACAGCTAATAATGTCAACGGTTTGTTTGGCTTCGAGATTAGCTAGAACCTGAAAGCGCTGGTTACTCACTTTCTCGAGTATATCTGGTTTGATTTCAGGTTAAGAAAAAAAAGGGAGGGAGCAGTAATTTACTATTGGCACAGTACAGATACTCTAAAAGTATTCCTAAACTAAACAAAGTGTGGAAATCGAATTGCGTCCAGAAAATTGTTTTTGGGATCATTGGGAGTATAAAATAGGTACCAAGTTGCGTCCTACCGCATCTCACCTATCTAACTCTATTACTAGAACAATGTCAGTCAGTTGAATCTCACCTATCTAACTCTATTACTAGAACAATGTCAGTCAGTTGAATCTCACCTATCTAACTCTACTACTAGAACAATGTCAGTCAGTTGAATCTCACCTATCTAACTCTATTACTAGAACAATGCCAGTCAGTTGAATCTCACCTATCTAACTCTACTACTAGAACAATGTCAGTCAGTTGAATCTCACCTATCTAACTCTATTACTAGAACAATGTCAGTCAGTTGAATCTCACCTATCTAACTCTACTACTAGAACAATGTCAGTCAGTTGAATCTCACCTATCTAACTCTACTACTAGAACAATGTCAGTTGAATCTCACCTATCTAACTCTATTACTAGAACAATGTCAGTAAGTTGAATCTCACCTATCTAACTCTATTACTAGAACAATGTCAGTCAGTTGAATCTCACCTATCTAACTCTATACTAGAACAGTAAGGTCAGTCAGTTGAATCTCATCTATCTAACTCTATTACTAGAACAATGTCAGTCAGTTGAATCTCACCTATCTAACTCTCTTACTAGAACAATGTCAGTCAGTTGAATCTCACCTATCTAACTCTCTTACTAGAACAATGTCAGTCAGTTGAATCTCACCTATCTAAATCTATTACTAGGATAATAAGTTTAGTCCCTATCTAACTCTATTACTAGAAAACTAAGTTTATTCATTTGTTTGCTCGCTGCCAGCATGGACACCAGTTTAATTAGAAAGATAAAGTAATGAAAATAGTGAATGGTTTAAAATTTACTGAATATAAAGTTTTAGCTAATGGAGTTGTAAGGTGGAGATTCACAAGCTATGCGGAATGTATTAACTGCAAACTGAAAGATTATATCGAAAGTAAAATAACAATATTTCTTTATATCCAAATTATTGCTGAAATGTACAAACCCACTCAAAAATAAAATATTAAATAATAATTATGTTTCATATATCATTTGACTGAATAATATTATACTTTTATGTATCATTCTTAACAAACTTTTGTCTATCCTTCCAATATCATTTCTATTACTGACTTCACACTTTCGGATTTAACTCAGTTGGCAGCAAAATTGATCTTTTAGACCCTTCTAACGCAACTCTGATGTTAGTATAATAATGGTATCTGACGGGATGCAACTCGGTCAAGTGGTGTGACTGGGGACGCTACTAGATAAAGTCCAAATAAAGTTGGCACATACAATCAGCAAGTGTGGCTATTTAAATGGCTCTAATGAAAGCGATTGTGTGAAAAGTGAATGTGCTTATTATTCACCTAGTATACTGTTGTTTTTTCTGAGCTCCTATGATCCTAGACGTAATATAGCTCTTGAATATAAAAAAGGCCATTCTTTTAGCACAACATTTTACTACCCGTTTGGGATATTGGGTGTTTTTTTGAAAATGTTACTTTCCATATTATCATTGTTAAGCTGCCCACTAACATGTAAAAGTGGGGTCGTCTCTGCGCAAACATAAGAACGTTTCTTTCAGCCTGTCGCTCTTGGGATGCCACCCGCCTAACAGGCCCGCCTCAACATTTGCATACCGTGTCTGCAAAGGCCATAATCATCAGGGCGAATATACACACTTGACTTGGTTCTTCACGTCACTTTGGTTCAAGTTTTGGCAGTCTCCAGAGTAATAATTTATTCCCGGTTTCGCTTGATTATTCGGAAACTCAAAATCTTGTCGTTAATGTTGGTATTACTGTCCTAGGCTCTAACTTTGTAAGTAGTGTGAGGATACAGCCTTGCACTTTTTATACCATAAAAATAATTATTTTTAAAAAAATCTAAAAATATTTTTAAAAAATCACTTTTATTTTAATAAATGAAATTAAATTACTATTTTTCGTGAGATAAATTCCAAATTATGACTTAATAATAGTAAAATGATTGTGATTAGGCTAAGGTTTGTTGGGTGCAATTAACTTTGTGACATTAAATTTGTTGGATATACAATGCATTTTATCCACACACCGAATACGTTTTATAGCGTTGGTGTATGAAAGGGTTAGAAATGTTTATTTTGCTATATAGTCCTACACTCAATTTGCATTAAAAGGTAATCATCTTACCTTGCTTGATTTACTATGGTCTAGCTTATAAGACGATATGATAGCGTATCAGTCAAGGTAAGACTTTCGGGGCTTTGGGTTATTATTGAGTTTCAATACAAGCTTACATTATTCGTTTCATAAATGAAGAAATTTTATCTCCAACAAGCAAATTATTCAGAAAAAAGACATCAAACATAAGACATTAATTAACGGTTTGATCAGAATCAGCTTATATATAAGTAAACTTTGATCAAATATTAATATGTTTTTCAAATATTTTATTCCTGTTTTGAGTCTTATTTTGTAGATAGGGTTCATATTGGGAGTATGTCTCCAATATATAAGGATATCAAATGCTTAGATGGGTGGTATTTTAAATGCCATCATAAAAAAAAAGAATATCTCATCCAGAGAACTAATCTATACTCTTGACACATGAAAACTTAATCTGGCTACTTGTTAAAACTTTTCCTTTTTTACTTTATCATATAAAGAGAAAGTATTATAATCGTTAACACTATTGACCATCGAGACGTTCCGAACACAAAAAAGTGGATTTTACAACTCTCCCCGTCCTCATGGCTCTGTCTATCTCTTCCTGGGACTAGATCTGAAACGATTTGATGTATTTTTTTTTTCAAACTTGATATTTAAATGTCATGGCTATACCTTGAGGTTTTTTTTTATTTTTACCTTAGCCCTTCAAATTAAGGGTAGCTTACTAATGAGAAATTTTATTTTAGTGCCAAATTTTTCTAAAATGGCCCTAACAATTTTGGTTTATCGGGTGAAAATTCGTTTAAAGGAAGTTTACTGATAACTTTTTTTTAAAGTGGGCTTTAAGATTTAGTTCATACTGGGTATCTGGGAATTGTTTCTCGTGATAAATAAACGTATGTTTTTATTTTTACAAACATTACTAGTGTGAGGCTAGTTTACAATTTAATAACATTTTTTAAATTTGAAATAAAAAAAATGTTTGAACAATTTGTTTGGAGATTTTTAAGTGAAGGGTATTTATTACCCAAGAGTTTACTCAAACCCTATTTTTGAATTTTGTTCTAAGCTATAATACACTATGTGAGAAAGTTTGAAGATTGTGTCGTACCATTTATTTCTGGACATTCTTAATTTTATGGTCTTTAGTTAATAAAACACATGCTTTAAACACCTGAGACTCTACTTTATTTTAATCAAGGTATAGCGGGCCAAGGCTGTACTTTTTATTAATATGTAAATTTCACATTTTTTATTTAATGTCTAATTGAGGGAAAAAATCATACTTTTGATTCTTAAATATTTATAAGCCATATATGTAAAATCTAACTTCTACCGACGGAATAGTCCAATTTTATTAAATTTTAGTCTGTTTAAAACTGTTTTATTAACTTTTTTAGCATCACGTTTTACTACTTATTCAGGTTATATGTATATATACTAACTACACTAATGAACTAGAAATGAGAAAGGATGACTTTAAAGGAATTGTACCCACATCTGCGTGGAGGGAGAAGGAAAACAAAACTTTCAGTACACCCGACTGGGATTTGAACCCCGATCTCTTTGTAATTGGAAGTGTAGTTTATTGCAAGAGTGACGACATAGACCATGTGGCCATCGTAGCAGCTTTTTTACTAACTCAAATTGTTATAATAAGTCTAGATCAATGACAAACGGTGAAATTTTAACAAATAGAGTAATTTGGCAATCATAAAAATGAATAAAATACTTTACTGGAGATATGTCATGATGTCTTTGGCGAGGTTTGGGTTCGTGATTGACGTTAGACTTGGCTTTTTAAAGGTTTATTAATACCACTATGACTACTACAAATGTGATGTTAAAGGTAAAGTTAAAATTAAGAACTTGGTGAATATAGAGAAGCGAGTGACTGAACGAGGTGTTATAAGGTTTACCTAAGGCCTGTCTGACTGCTTGGTGGTCCCTGCGCGGTCATCGAACCTGGTTCCCTGGACTCTAGTGGCAGCCCCATCTGGTACTTGGTGAACCCAACGACCTATACTGCGTGGCCCCGTGATAAGCAGCGTGACTTCCAATCTTACGATCTCCCGTAGTCAGCCCCGAGGGCTCAAGACTATTCTCTTTTAACCGGGCCGCCGGCCTGGTTCCTAGCTCAGGACTACTGAAATCCCCTTTTTGACTCATCGTTTTTAGTTTATTTGTTTATTGACTCATCATAACTATCTTCGCAACACCTGTTATGTCATCAGCTACTCACAACATAAATGTTTATACAAACATGCCTTCCAATAGAAGCCGTTGGTGACATTTAAAAAAATTGGAATTTTAAGAAGAATGAAATTATAAATCTGAGATATCCTGGCGCAAAATTCGATAGAAATCCTGTCATTGGTTCAAAAGATATCAAGGATACATACATACATGATAATCCAACTAATATTTTTCTCTTGAATAAAAAACAAAGCTACAAGAAATATATGATGTATACATGTAGTAATTTAGCCTATATTGTGTGCTAGCTCCCAATGCACGCAAATATTTGTCCGCGCTCATATCCTGTCTTTCTCCCTATAATATCCTTTCATTTCCAGAGCTATCCCGGGCGACGGTAGGGGAAAAAAAGTAAACTGTTTCCAATGATTAATCTCTCAACGGGTGCATGGGGAGTTCCACTTCCGGTTTCCGGTTAGAGCGCAAAGAGAGAGAGAGAAGGGAGTGGGGAAATATATCACGAGATGCTCTCGTTACATTTTGTGCACTACTAGACTGGTTTCCTGCAAGTCCTCGTCTTGTTTAGCTTGCGGAAGGATATTTAGCGGTTTGGGTAATGTTGCGCCTAGAGAGGAAGGGAAGAGTCTTGAGTATGCGCTAGTGTTTCAGGGCAATCGCATACAGGAAACTGAAACGGAACTGCATTTCTGGGAGGAACCTGTTGGTGTTTGGGGTTCGCTTGAAAAAAAATCACATTGATGCTGCACTTACCACGGTTGAATTATTTTGAACATTTTAATTTTTTTTGTGGGAAAAATACTTATCTTCCTGAAATTGGCAAGTTCGTAGTTCTAAAAAGAAAATTGTCATGGACCTTAGACAGTATTTGCATCGTTACATTAAAAAGGCTTTACGCATTTATTTAAGTTTGGGGGATTTAGTAGTAAAACTTCAATACAAAAGCTAAAGGAGTTGATATAACCTTGAAAATATCTTGGAATATTATCAACAATCTTTATTCTATAACTATGAATGTTGAGTTCAAGAAAGCATATTAATTTTGCAACAAAACAAATGTCAATGGGTAACGTTAAGAGGTGCATCTTTAATTATAACATTACTCATCTCTTTAAGCTATAGGGTGGTAGGTAAGTAAGAACGACTTTAGGCTATAGGGTGGTAGATAAGTAAGAACGAGGATAAGTCATTTTTTGAGTGTTAGTGGAGTTTTACCGCTCAGCCCTAGCTCGCCATCAAAGCTACAATCGTGGTAGAATGACCGCACACTTCTCTTATTAATAAACAAACTTCGCCATTTAGAGTCTTTTCACACTGGGACACCGGTGTACGACGACACTTCATTACCTACAAACTGTGTAGCATTTTAGTATTTTTTTTATTATTTAAAATTGACTCAAGCTACGACTTATGAGGAACTATTGTTACTTGTACTTCTAAACAGGAGGAGAATCAGAATGAGGAAAAAACGCTTACACCCACATCCTCTGCTACGTGATCGGCTGGAGAGAGACTTGTTCTACACAGTTTGATCTGAGGCATCACAGATGACAGAACGACTTTCTACATCGCCTATACATCCGAACGGGTAGTAAGACGCGGTGCTAATAATAATAATAATAATAATAATAATAATAATAATAATAATAATAATAATAATAATAATACATTGCCTATAAAGTCTTTGGTGCTAGTCAAATATAAACTTATGGTTAGCATAAAAAAACAGCAATGTGTTTGACATTGAATCAACAACTGACTTCTTGCTGCTAGTTTAGAACTTCAGACAGTGTTCTTCGCCAGTATCCCTGTGGGAGCGCTCCTATCGAGACTAATGCATTTTAATGCCTTTTAAATGCATCTCAAGAGGTGACTTGCTCGGACACACTGACCTTATCCGTAGAATGTGATGGAGCATAGAGTCACCACTATGACAGGGCCAGAAAAAATGTGTATCTTGAGACCAGTCACTAGTGACGGTCACTGATGTTCCAGTGTGAAACGATGTGATTCAAACAACTGTATCTTGAAACCAGCCACTAGTGTTCCCGTGTGAAAAGACCCTAAAACCTCCATAACATTCAAACACTCAACTTCTTTCTTACACACCACCCTCATTCTCCGCAAAAATTGACCCTTTTTTTGTCAAACAAGTTTCAGCCGCACTTGTTTTTATTCTTCCATTGCGTGTTACTACCCGTTCTGGCTATTTGAATTTAATAATAATAATAATAATAATTTAACCTGCCGGGATTCAAACATTGACCTCCCCATCACCGGTAAAGCGGGTTATAAGATTTGTTGTTTCGTCCGCGTGCCTACTGATGCTGGGGTCTCCAAGTAAAAGCGCATCACATCAATTATTCACAACGTTGACTTGAAGCAGACTCCAACCCACACATATTCCTAATCAATTTGACGAAGTTTGGAAAAGAGGGAAGGGGGAGGAAAGAGGTGGGGAGTGGAAGGTGGTGAAGACTTTTACCAAACAAGATTACAAATTTAAGGTGGTGGAAAGGGGGGAAGCAACCTGTTCCGTCTGACCTGGCCGGGATGGGTCTTGCCTCCCTGGCGCTGCCGTCATATTTATAGCCTTAATAACCGCCTCTATTTATGGCACTGGGGAGACATGAGTGTGTGCGCGCGCGCTCGCCTTCCTCCTGGTCGCGACGGAAACTTCAAATGGGCCATACTCTAGTAATATCGGCAATTCTGAGCCGAGGGCTCAGATAAGGTTTATTTCCTCATTCAGGTTTCCCCATATTCTCTCCTAAGCGAATGCTTGGACATTTTCTTAAATCTTCGGGCTAATTTTGTTTCCTTAGTAAGATAGTAAAGCATAACATACATATTTCATGTTAGCCTTACCAAGATGTATGAGTTACAGTGAAGGACATACTGAAGCATCGCTTTTGAAAAAAAAAAAACAGTATTGTCATTATTGTAAGATCGAAATAATATTATAGAATGATTTCTTTCGAAACATACACCAGAAAATATGGCTCCTCTATTCATTCGGTCAGCAACCTTGATGTCGGAACGGTCCGCGATAGGCCATTATCCAATTTTCAAATTCGACTTCCAACCTTACGGTGGAATAGTCCTCGATAAGTTAGTCTCTAATTTTCATTCGATCTTACAATAAAACGGTTCGCGACGGCGCCAAGCCATCTAGTTCAAGCTACCGCATTTATTATTCGAACATAATAATTCTCGATCAATTACTTTTATATTTAAATAAAAATAGATTTCTAATAAAGTAACCACATTTATATAAAAGTAACAACACACCAACAACCTTCACCCCCCTCCTCTGCAAAGAACAGCTTGGCTTAATCAACGGAGAACATCCAACAAAACACTCTCCAGTAGATCTCACACCACAAGATAACAAGCTAGCGGCAGGGGCTTCCAACAAATATTTTGAGATTTTATGTGATTTTTTTCTTTAAAATATGTACGAGTGCACGTATTGAAAATTTGCATGTTGCATTTCACTGTACATTATGTTTTAGCTTTTCCCTATTATTGGCTGCGACGCCCCAAGACGTCACGACGCTCCGTTTGGGAACTTTTGAGGTAGCCCAAGTTAACAAAACCTAGCCTTTAATTCAGTTACAAATTGAAAGTTCGGTTTTGTTTGGTTGGGTAATATTGACTGGCTTAAAAACTAGTATTAAATATAACAATGTAGCTATTATAATCTATAAACAGTGTCGTGTGGACTTAAATAAGTACTACTAGCACTGATCGTAGTACGGTTTAAGGCGTCTGACTCGCAATACATTGGTTTGCCGATGAGAGGGAGGTTGGGGTTCTAGTTTCGACCGGGTGCACAGGGGTTGTTTTTCCCCTAATTACCCTTCTCATCTGGATTAAGCTGTTAACGTCACTTAATAATAACCCCTGTGTTAGTATGAAGGAAAGAAAAATAAATGGTACGGGGCACCGCACAGACTTTCTCTCTCTTTCTATAAACTCGTAAGATTTCTGAACGGAATTATGTACATTGTATCATCACCACTCCACATAAGAACACGCATAAAGTAATATACAATGATATAGAATCAATGAGAAAAGAGGCGCATCTTTGTCCACCTAAGAGCATTTCAAACAGTTTAATGTCTTCCACAAGGGTCAACACTTCGTATTAAAATTTCGATTTCTGGTTAAAATTTTAACATTTTATAAGGTGTTGCAGATCTTCAAGTCATCGCATTGATATTTAATTATTCATTTATACATTTTGACCAATAAAAAATGCAAATATTGACTATTGAGTCTAAAATGGAGATAGATCATTGCTGTGCAAACATTTCTCCTAAGAGCTTTAAGGAAAAATAACATACTTTTTTTTTAGATACTTACTTATATTTAATTACTCTATGGCATTGGAGTATTATTGCGTAAAGACTTAAGTAGTATATCTTTACAACTAAAGCTCACAAAATTATATTAATATATTTGCAAATATCTCAGAAACTGTTGCTTTTATAAAAATATATGTCAAATAAAAGTTTTTTATTTCTAATAGTCCTACAATTTTGCAACGATAATTTGTTTAGTTTCTGAAATAGTTGTGGAGATACGGAAATGAACGCTTCTGTAAGGTATCCTAAAAATCATTTTCATAGGAAAATGAAAATAGCCAGTTTATTTATAATCTTAATCAACGCCTGGATACGAATTTTAATCAAAATACTTTGAGCAGATTTAGAGAAAACCAATTTTTTCTCTTTTCGCCCTTCAGTAAACTACCCTTAATTTTAAGTTTTTATAGACACACAGACAGACGGCATTGCAAAGACTATTTTTTAGGGTTGTGGGGGTCATGAGACGTCGACATCCATCAACATTTCAGGTTAGTTTGTTTTTACGGTCGCAATACTTAAACTTTAATGTCCAAAAAGTTAAAAAAATTCATATAATTGTGTATAGATTGAAAGTTATTGATTTTATAAAAATATGTTTCGGATAAAATAACTGTATTATAAATTTATATACATATTTGTAATGCTAAGTAATTTCATATCTCAAATAGTTTCGGAGCTATTATAAAAAATGTTAATTTACGCATCAGACCGGAGCCCTTAAAGCCATTTTGCCGAAATATTGAGGGTAGCCATTTTGTTTGGAATATTTATTAATGTTTATAAATGAAATTTAATCGAAATCGTTAAAGCCGATTTTGAGAAAATCGACTTTTTCTCTTTTTGCCCTTCAGTAAACTACCCTTAATTTTAAGTTTTAATATACACACAGACAGACGGCATTGCAAAGACTATTTTTTAGGGTTCGGGGGGTCATGAGACGTCGACATCCATCAACATTTCAGGATAGTTTTTTTTTACGGTCGCAATACTTAAGCTTTAATGTCCAAAAATTTAAAAATATATATAATTGCGTATAGATGGAAAATTATTGATTTTCTAAAAATATGTTTCGAATAAAATATTTGTATTATAAATATATATACATATTTGTAATGCTAAGTAATTTCATATCTCAAATAGTTTCGGAGCTATTATAAAAAATGTTAATTTACGCATCAGACCGGAGCCCTTAAAGCCATTTTGCCGAAATATTGAGAGTAGCCATTTTGTTTGTAATATTTATTAATGTTCATAAATGAAATTTAATCAAAATCGTTAGAGCCGATTTTGAGAAAATCGACTTTTTCTGTTTTTTCCTTTCAGTAAACTATCCTTAATTTTAGGGGTAGATATCCAATTCCAAAAACCCCTCGGGGCAACCCTATGAAAACCCTACATATCAAGTTTCAGCTCAATCGGTAAAATAGTTTAGGCTCTAGTTGGAGGTACAGACAGACAGACAGACAGACGGAAATTCAAAAACCACTTTTTCGGATTCAGAGAGTCATGAAACGTCAAGATTCATCAAAATCTCGAGTTCGAATTTTTTGACGATCACCATACTTTCTCTACCTGTAAGATAGAGAGAAAGTAAAAGTCAGGAGGTACTATTTATTACAAACATAGTTAATATATTGTTTGAAAAATGTATTTGAGATTAGGTTTTTTTAGCATCGTGTCTTGCTACCTTTTCAGGATATACCCTCCCATATGTACTAATTAAGCTAGTGATGTATGGATGAGTAAGTAAGGTTAAATTTAGAGGAACTGTACCTGCATTTTCTTTAAATGAGAGTGGAAATCTATTTCCTAAAAACCACCCCTCAGTAAATCTGACCAGGATTTGAACTCCGTTCTCCCTGTTATTGACATTCTAGTCCAACATGAGTGCCGCCTTAGACAATGTGGCCACCGAATCAGGGGACTAGGTATTTAACGGAACCTTTTTGTAACTAGTGTGCAAATGTTCTACCAACTGAGCTAACCAAGACCATTATAAATGCCCCATCACACATTTCTCTATTTATACACCTTTATAATCATTATCTTACATATAATCATGTCTACAACTCGTTTTCGACAGGAAGGAACTTTTTCCTCGGTTTTAAAAGTTACGAAAACAGGTAACTCTTGACTACATAAGTTTGTATTTTTATTTCTTATTAAAATTATTCTATAAAAGATCATACAGATGCCATTTTAGCGGCTTTATTATTAATGTCGTTTATAAGGTTTAGCCTATCTTGTTGAAAATCCACTAGATTGTTTAATAATTTTTAAATCCCTACTACAAAAATCAAATGGCTTTTTAATGTTTATTTTCATGTCACTTCACGTAATTTGGTGGAAGTGAGGTTGGATTTTGGCATTCAACTATTAATTTAAGAATACACATATTGTTACAACCAGCGAGCGGCTTTAAAACTAAACAAACAAAGTAATAGTTATTGTACTAATTGTCTCGATGCCATGATCACTTGATAACCGACCCATTTAACTGTTAATTTACCATTCGCGTGTTTCCTTAAAATTATGCGATTAATTAACTTGATAGGAGTCTTCTGGGAGTTTGTAATATTGTTCATTAGCTAGATACCATTTTGTCGATGTATTGATAATCTTATTTCATCTACTGATAGCGTGTTTTTTGTTGTTGTTGTTGTTTTTATTTTGCTTCTACGCGTTGTACTACTAGCCTAGACTAAAATTACTTATTTATATAACTTAATTTGCTTCTGGAAATACTCTTTAATTGCTCTAAGAATCCAGTATTATATGTTTTCCAGTAAAACATTAAACAAAAAGCTTGATTCGTGCGGTACATATGCTCTATCGTTTATATTAATTTTTTTACCTTTCAACAAATTGAAAATAAGAGCCTACAAAATTTGTTCTATTTTCATCTAGCTATACTAGGACTCCCGAATGATTGTTGTCTGAATAAATTGTAATTTATATGTTACTAACCGTGCAATGAATTACGTGGTCACCCCTAGCAACGCTTTTCTTTGCTTCAAACAGACAAAAAAAAACTCTTCACTTTATTTCTTCCAATACAGCTTTTAATAAATTTAAAAAATCTAGTAATAAATTTAAAATTCTAGCTTCGAGGTGCATAGGACTACTGATTTTAAAATTTTAGCCCTCTGCTTGCAAAAGATATCGCGCAATGCGCATGACAAAAAAAATCTTCATTTTGTTCGTATATATTATAATATAGTGTATTTGTGAGCTTGTAGGCTCTTTTTTTTGTTTGTATAATAACATATTCTGTCTCAAAGTGCTCTCCGTCCCATCCAGGAGTCGTCCCGCAGCGTATTCTGCAGGCATTACACACAGCCTTTCGCTCTTTTGTTCCATTAATAATAAAGGACGAATTGGTCGATATCTCATCATTCTTCCTGCAGTTAGCTCATTCGCTGAGTTCGCTGCTCTGGTAAAATGTCAGACCTCACATTCTACCTACATGCTCACATCTCACGTGTCTGTCTGTCTGTCTGTCTTTGTACTTGTCTCCATATCTATTCAGCTGTCTCTTTGTACCCATATTATTTTATTAATCTCTGTTTCTACATCCGTATGTATGTCTATACATCTGTCCTATCCGTTTCTCTCTATATACATCCGTCCAATGAATACCCATCAATCTACTAATGCCATTTAATCTACCTTCTTTTACTTTTAATTTTTTGGGTGCTCTATGGGATTATCTTACCTAAAGATTTGAAAAGAGGATGAATTATATAACATTATCCGCCATTCCTCCGGAAAGAGAAGGGTAAATTCCCTTACGATAAAACCATGTCCATTGTCCATTTGTGGGTCAGATTTGAACGTCGGGACCAGCTGATCGATCGGAAGTTTTCTAGTTTAGTGCCCCTTACAGAAGATATAGTATAATACTGGTAAGAAGGAACGTATCTAACATTTATGAAAGAAAATACTAAATCTACTTTCATATATTCATACGTAAGTAATAAGATATTTAGCTTTATAATAATATCGTAAAATATTATGAATGAGACAACAAAACAATGTGTTTCTCTTTTCTAAACGGTCCTGTCTTTTCACAAGAGTTCCATCGCGTTTGGTGAAATGATATCACAATCTTACGACTGAATATCTGGGGAGTTAGATACACGATTACCTTGGATTCACACGGTCGCCGAAAAACAAGAACAGAACAGAAACGTGGTCATGTGACGCGCTCTAAGCCAATCACAAGATTGCCGCTTTTATCGGCGCGAGCTGTTCAGCTAAAGTTCAACTCATCTCTACTTCGTCCGCTCTGCATGAGAAGTTCGGCACAGGAGAACCAATCAAATATCAGAACCAACCATCTCAAATCATTGCGCATGTGCATTTGAAAACAACGCGATCTACAGTTAGAAGAAAGAAGACAGCTTCGTGGGCCTTTGTGAGGAGATTTAAAAAAAAACCGTTAATGTAAAGCGTGTGTATCGGGGTATTGGATTATGCCACGACACAGCGTTATAATTTGAAAACATCCATCGGGAGAATGATCTAAAATAGATGTTTAGCCTCTAGAATATAAAATATGTTGATGGTAAGTTGTTTCTAGTTAGCGTTGCAATGCATGATGGGTCAACATACAGCGTATGATTTGCTGCGCCACTGAGGCAGATTCTACTTTCTGTTTTCGGCGTACCTGTGAATCAAGCTTTATGCCTACTTTACTTGACAACAGTTAAATCGGGATCAGTTTGACAGGTTTAAAAAAAAAAATTAAAATATATATTTTTCAATTGTGTTTTTTTTTTCTCTCGCGTCTCCAAGAAAAGAGACGGCATTGGGATCTTCAGTCTTTCCTTTTGTTTATCTCTTTTCATCTTTTTTAAATAGTCTTTTCCTAAATGGATAAATTCATCCGGCTCTATTTTAGGTTAAAGGAGCGAGAAAGTCTATGCGGTGCTGCTTACCATTAATTTAAATATGATGGAATGTTTTAGTTGATATAAATTCAACTATTTTTAAAATTAGACTACAGAAAGGCCCACCATGATGCATCGTCTGGTTCAAGTTTTATTACTTCTCAAGTTGGATCTTAAAGGCAAGCGTCCACTGGTCCACATCGCACGAATCGCATTTATTTAGTATTGTGACTGCGTCCACTGCATTTGGACCATAAGGATTTCAGAACAATAGTCATCACTATCCTAATATCTATAGTGACATCACTGGCACGGGTAGTCGTTAAGATGAAGCTAAAATATTTTAAAACTATCATTAATCTAACATCTGGTGCTGTTGTAACTAATCTAATTTGACTTTAAGGTATTATTTTTCATGTCAAGAAATGTTCCTTATTTTATTTAAATATTTTATTCATTGATTTTAAACTCATCAAAGCTATTTTGAAAAAAAAATTATTCTAGATTTGATTCGTGAGTACTATGTAACTAGTGAGGTGAGGGGGAAATAATAACTTGACTCACACGTGGTAGTTTTCGAACTGGGGGAAGACTAAACTGAAATATGTAGGTCGGTCGTGAAAGATGAAGTTCACGAAAGACTGACCCACAAGAAGTAGTTTACGAACGACTGAACCACAAGAAGTAGTTCACAAACGACTGACCCACAAGAAGTAGTTTACGAACGATTGAACCACAAGAAGTAGTTCGCGAACGACTGAACCACAAGAAGTAGTTCGCGAACGACTGACCCACAAGAAGTAGTTCACAAACGGCTGAACCACAAGTAGTAGTTCGCGAACGACTGAACCACAAGAAGTAGTTCGCGAACGACTGAATCATAAGAATTAGTTCGTGAACTATTGAACTATATACATAAACTGCTCATTTAATAGAACTAACTTTGAACTGTTCCCAACAGTTAACTGTGTTGCCCATCTCTAAACTAAAGAGAGAGAGGATAAAACTGGGAGTTCTGAATGCGAATGGTACGAATGGCGGGGAATTGGTCCACTGGTTAGCATCGCACGCATCACATTTTAATCTGCTTCACGGAATACCACTGTCCGATGCGTACGATGCGGACCAGTGGACGCAATCTCATTAAAAATAATGTAAATAATTCAAAAATCCGATTCGTGTGATGTGGGCTTGTGGACGCTTACCTTAAGAGACCATTATGAGGGGGTGAATGAATTTCAAAATATTTCTTAATATTAGACCATTGTCTCACAGCTCTTTATCAGCCTATAGTTTAATTTTTTTGATATTTTATTTTCATAACGAGTAAAAAAAAAGTCAATTGTCTAAACAAATCTGCATCATCCAGGTTTCTAGAAAAAACGTTAACAAAACCAAAACAATTCTCCAGTAGCAATATTTTATAAACATGAAAACTACATTTTAATATGTTATGGTCGCAACACGAATTCGGAAGATAACTTACTATTATTAGAACATTATTTTTATTCAATTTCATGGGGCAAAGTTTGTTATAGTCAACTGTCCCGACTAAGTAAAAACTCGTTTATTCTCGGCAAATTTTGGCTTTCAACTCCTAGCTATAGTCCCCTTTTACTCGCACACTGAAACGTGTTTCCGCTGCTTCGTGTTTTTTTCTTCTTTTTACTTTCTCTCTATCTTACAGGTAGAGAAAGTATTGTGATCGTCAAAAAAATCGAACTCGAGATTTTGATGAATTTTGACGTTTCATGACTTCCTGAATCCGAAAAAGTGGTTTTTGAATTTCCGTCTGTCTGTCTGTCTGTCTGTCTGTACCTCCAACTAGAGCCTAAACTATTTTACCGATTGAGCTGAAACTTGATATCTAAGGTTTTCATAGGGTTGCCCCGAGGGGTTTTTGGAATTGGATATATACCCCTAAAATTAAGGGTAGTTTACTGAAGGGCAAAAAGAGAAAAAGTCGATTTTCTCAAAATCGGCTCTAACGATTTTGATTAAATTTCATTTATGAACATAAATAAATATTCCAAACAAAATGGCTACTCTCAATATTTCGGCAAAATCGTTTTAAGGGCTCCGGTCTGATGCGTAAATTAACATTTTTTATAATAGCTCCGAAACTATTTGAGATATGAAATTACTTAGCATTACAAAAATGTATATATTTTATAATACAAATATTTTATTCGAAACATATTTTTATAAAATCAATAACTTTCAATATATACGCAATTATATATATATTTTTAACTTTTTGGGCATTAAAGCTTAAGTATTGCGACCGTAAGAAAAACTAACCTGAAATGTTGATGGATGTCGACGTCTCATGACCCCCCGAACCCTTAAAAATAGTCTTTGCAATGCCGTCTGTCTGTGTGTCTATTAAAACTTAAAATTAAGGGTAGTTTACTGAAGGGCAAAAAGAGAAAAAGTCGATTTTCTCAAAATCGGCTCCAACGATTTTGATTAAATTTCATTTATAAACATTAATAAATATTCCAAACAAAATGGCTACCCTCAATATTTCGGCAAAATGGCTTTAAGGGCTCCGGTCTGATGCGTAAATTAACATTTTTTTTAAATAGCTCCGAAACTATTTGAGATATGAAATTACTTAGCATTATAAATATGTATATATATTTATAATACAGATATTTTATTCGAAACATATTTTTATAAAATCAATAACTTTCAATATATACGCAATTATATGAATTTTTTTAACTTTTTGGACATTAAAGTTCAAGTATTGCGACCGTAAAAAAAAACTAACCTGAAATGTTGATGGATGTCGACGTCTCATGACCCCCCGAACCCTAAAAAATAGTATTTGCAATGCCGTCTGTCTGTGTGTCTATAAAAACTTAAAATTAAGGGTAGTTTACTGAAGGACGAAAAGAGAAAAATTTGGTTTTCTCAAAATCTGCTTAAACGATTTTGATTAAAATTCGTATCTAGGCGTTGATTAAGATTATAAATAAACTGGCTATTTTCATTTTCCTATGAAAATGATTTTTAGGGTACATTACAGAAGCGTTAATTTCCGTATCTCCACAACTATTGGAGAAACTAAACAACTTATCATTGCAAAATTGTAGGACTATTAGAAATAAAAAACTTTTATATGACATATATATTTTTATAAAAACAGCAGTTTCTGAGATATTTGCAAATATATTAATACAATTTTGTGAACTTTAGTTGTAAACATATACTACTTAAGTCTTAACGCAATAATACTCCAATGCCATAGAGTAATTAAATATAAGTAAGTATCTAAAAAAAGTATGTTATTTTTCCTTAAATCTCTTAGGAGAAATGTTTGCATAGCAATGATCTATCTCCATTTTAGACTCAATAGTCAATATTTACATTTTTTATTAGTCAAAATGTATAAATGAATAATTAAATATCAATGCGATGACTTGAAGATCTGCAACACCTTTTAAAATGTTAAAATTTTAACCAGAAATCGAAATTTTAATACGAAGTGTTGACCCTTGTGGAAGACATTAAACTGTTTGAAATGTTCTTAGGTGGACAAAGATGCGCCTCTTTTCTCATTGATTCTATATCATTGTATATTATTTTATGCGTGTTCTTATGTGGAGTGGTGATGATACAATGTACATTATTCCGTTCAGAAATCTTACGAGTTTATAGAAAGAGAGAGAAAGTCTGTGCGGTGCCCCGTACCATTTATTTCTGAAACGCAGAGAATGATACAGTGACGGTCTAGATTTAAGTCTACTAATTTTTTTTTACTTTCGCATATCAAGATAAAGTATTGTGGTTGTGAAAAAATTAATCTCGAGATTATGAATAAACTTTACGGGATTTTTTTTGTGAACACGAACCCAAAAATGTGGAGTCTACACTTAGGTTGTCTCCATGTCTGTCTGTTTGTACCTGGCCGTGGACCCAAAACTGTTTGATAGATTTTATTCATACTTGATAGCTAGATTTTATAGGCTTATATTACAATTTTTTTTTACTCTACCCAAATTAAGGGTAGTTTACTGATTAGTAATTTTTTTTAATTACAAATTTTTCGAAAATGGTTAAAACTCTTTGGTTTAAGATCCATATCTGGGATTCGTTTGGAATGATAAATAGCAATGTATAGTTGGTTTTTGGTTAAATATTCGTTGAAGGTTAGCTTACTGACGGGAAATTTTTGAAAATTCTAAATATATTGAAAATAGCTCTAACAAAAATTTTGTTCTAAATGAATATCTTGATATTGTGTAGTATGAAAAATAATAATGTTTAATTGTTTTTGGGGTAAAAACTCATTAATGGGTAGTTTACTGATGACTGATTTTTCAAACAATCGAAATATTTTTAAAAATGCTTGAAATAGTTTTAAGAAATTGCCCCAAAGGTTTGGTTCCAAATGGGTATCTGGGGAGTGTTTGACATGAACACGACAAATAAAGCTGTATACTTGTTTTTGGAGAGAAAACTCGGCCTTGTGTAATTTATACTCATAACTTTTTTTTTTAATTTGAATATTTAAAAAAATGTATTTGCCTATTTCTTCAAAACGGATATCTTTTAAGTCGCTTGTATTATGACTGAGTTTTGTAAAATGTGATTTTCTTTAAAGATAGTACTAAAAATTTGGTTCAAAATTGGTATTGGGGTTATTTTACACTATCAATAATATTGTATCTTTATTTATCTAAAATAATTTAATTTAAGGATAGCTTATTAATGACAAATGATAGAAAATTAGAATTTTTTGTAAATTGACCTTGATTGAATTCAAAATGGTAATCTGGGAATAGTTGTTCATGAAAAATAATAACGCGTTTTTATTTTTACAAATAAATAGTTCTATGGTGTAGTACAAATAATTTATTTTTGAAAATTTGAATTTTGTTAAATATATTTGAACAATTTCTTTTAAAATTTATATGTAAACAATAATTATGTGTTTTTCTATTAAGAAAATATACTTAAGTGTAGTTTACTCGAAACATATTTTTGAAAATTATCTTCTAAGCCATATTAAACAATATGAGAAAGTTTATGCGATTGTGTCATACCACTTTTTATTCTTCTAAGTACCTCTGTGTTCATGTTATACGAACATGTACGAATTACGCTAATGAGTTCGGGTTGAGGAACGTTGAATTCAGAGAAAGTGTACCTGCATTAGCGTGACGGGAGAGGGGAAACAATTTTATAAAAATCACCCTCTGTACACCCGACCGGGACTTGAACCCCGATCTCCCTGTCATCGACAGTCTAGTCCAACATGATAGTGACGCCTTACACGATGCCGTTACCGAAGCAGGTGCCTATTAAGTAATGTGGAGGTTAACTTTGGTTTCGGCGTTAATGATTTATTCTTTTCACCGCATCTCATTATCCGTTCTAGCTATACACACATGTTCTATTTAAACTAATGTATTAGGGATGACAAAGGTTGAATTTAAATTAATTGTGCTTGCATTTCGCCTTTTAGACCATTCGAACATCGAATGAGATATTATTTCAACTTAACATGTTGTGTGACTGACTTCAGGTTTCGAACTCAAACGCTTCAAACTAGATATTTGCGAGCTAACTCGCAAGTTTCGAAACTATGGGCACATTTTCTTGTACCATCGCTTGATATTGTAAGTTGGCAACCCCTAAGGAAATCAAGGATGCATTTTGTTGTTATGGCACTGTGAGGAGATAGGGGATGCTGTTGACATCTCCTGCATCAGTCATATTCCTTGTCTGTGCCTTATGTCGTTTGCCTTCATATTTAGGATACGTGTTTTCCAAGTTGAACAAGGGATGCGGGGAAGAGGATGGGGGAGTGTTTACAATATTAATTAGGGGGCTAATTTGTCCTTCCTCTACTAATAAATACTTTCTAACTGCGAAACACAGGCGATGTTTTATTGAAGCGTCTTGAAACTAAACACACTTAAGGGTTTCGATTCGACTCTAGGCCAGGCAACTCCAATTTGGATTCCACTATAGATGTAGGTCCATTTTAAGTAGAGTGCTTGAGATCCATTGAATGTTAATCTTGCAGCAGTCTATTTTGTTAGATATTAAATGTAAGATCACCTTTTTATTTTACGTTCACTACGTCTTGATACCCGTCTGGACTATGCGCATATTTACACTTATTGAATAAAGGTGGAGGTAAAATCTAGATAGATTGTACCTACATTTCTCTTAAAGTGGGATCAGAAAACCATTTATAAAAAAAGCTTCTCAGTACACCCGCCTTAGATTATGTGCTCACTGCCGGTCTGTTATTTCATCGATGAATATGAGCAGCAAACCACCCCTTTTATTAAAAAAATCAAATTATTTTTCAAGTCCACCGTAAAAACTATTTGCGGTAGGGTTAATCCCATCCGGGTTGACCATAGGGAACTTTTCAGTACGCCAATTAAACAAATCATCCGCCTTTCGCGTAACATTTTTATAGGTAAAATAAAAAAAGAGAGCTTGGAAGTGAAAGACAACTTTCAACCAAGTTCATATTTAATCCTAGCCACTGTCAGCACATTTTTCTAATTGGGATTTAGGGAAAAGGTGAATGTGAGCTGGCTACTGTGTTCGCCCTCCCATAGTAACAGGATTTCAGTTTCCACCCCCTCACCCTCTTCGACCCTTCTCCCCACCTTCTCCTCCCTCAACCTCTTCCTCTCTTCCCCCACCTTCTCCCTCATATGGTTCATCGAGACTACGTTTTTATCCGTAGTCTTCCTGCTTTTATAAAAAAAGCCCCTGGCATTTCTCCAAGAACAATTTTTACGGTATCTTCAATGATTGATTTTTTTTTTCCCCTCCGCCTTCATCTTTCTCTCGTTCTCTAAATAGTGTAAAATCCCTTTCCTGCGCCGCAGGGTGAGGGGAGAAGGGAGGTGGGTTTATTAGACGGTTTTGGCTCACCGACATGTCGCACTTTATTGAACTAATAAACTTGATATCAGTATAGACCCGGCGACGCGTCTGCGCGGAACTCTACGCGTCTTTTAGCCAACCAATCGCTCGGTCGATATAGTGGCTCTACTTAGGCGACGGGTTCGATTCCCTCTACAAGGCAATAATACCTTATTTCATGCATGGATTTAATCTTATTGAACGAGATAAAATCTTATCATAGGAAACAAATTTTAGAATATATATTATAGAGTAGCTAATATTGACAGTAGGTCGCTCTATTTTTATCTAACTGATTCCTACGGTCAAAAGTGACACAAAGAGGGCCCATGGATTGGCGTATGAAAACATGAAATTTGATTTAATAGCTTTCCTCCAAATCTCTTCGTACGGTAGTCGAACCATAGCCTGTTTTTGGTAGGAAGGGGTGTATAAAAGGCCTTTTTCTCTGTCAAAATTCTACTGTATATTAGGATTTTGGTAAAAGATAGAATCTTTCAGACGTTCCTTCCTACAATTAACACTCAAACATTTATTTTGGGGGAGGCTCAACCCAGTTTGATTGTGGTGTTCTTAAAAACATAATATTGTGGTTGTAGGTAGTACGTATTTCGTAAGACTAGAATAATCACTAGTCTAATTACTATACTAATGTACATTATTAATAATACTTTTCTGGTGGGAAATGGGGGAGGGTGGAACCCCTAAACAACCCTCCTCCATCCGTCCCTCCTTCTTTATGGTATAGTCCTGAACCCGCACGTGACCAAACATTATTTGTGAGTGTGTTTATAGGAGTTGATAGGAACACTGCAATAATATTATAAAAGTTTTATAAAGTAAATCCCATCATTCAAAGATATATTGATTAGTTTCATCAATGTAATAAAAAAATTGAGCTCGCGCTATTGGCAAGATCGCTTAGTAATGTGTCCACACATCGCTATGAGAGTTTGTTGGTCCGAATTCAAGTCTATTTAATCGTCGTGGAAGCGTGCGAGGGGCTTACGACCTTTCCAGGCTATCAGTGATTTTCACTATTCCAGGACAAAGAAATAGTAAGAGGAATTTTAGGTGAAACAGAGACCTCTCGTGCAAGAACTGAGAATCTCCAGTTGAGCTAGCGCCACCGATTATTCCAATTTCACTTGTAAGAACAATTCAAAGTGAAAATAATCTTAACTTATGTGAAGTGCCTGAAATAAAACAATTATATTAAAACCGATCTTAGAATTTTAAAAGAATAACACTGGCTACGTGGAATCATTGTTAGGAATCGGAAATATGTAGGGCTACCGACAATATCTTATGCCTGTCCGGGCAGACGCATACTAACATTAATGGGTTAAGAATTAGGAAGGAATAATTTAACTTAGACGTACCCGCATTGGTTTTCAGAAAGAGTGGCAAACAATTTGTGTGTAAGGGGGAGGGGGGAGGGGGAGAGAGATAACTTAGTGTACCTAGATGGTATTCGGACCCCAACCTAACCCGTCACCGGTAAACCAAACAAGACGAGATTGACTCCTTTGTGTTTGTATACAGGTGGGGATATCATTGATATTAATGAGATCGGGAAGATATCAAAAATAGTTTCAAAATCTAATTAAAAAAATCAGTCTAGTAACAATTACAAAACTAGGGAATTACAAAACCATCATTCACCTCATTCTTCCGGTCTCATTGTCTTGTGTTGCCCGTATTTCACCCGTCGTTTGTCTACAAACGAAAACATTTCCGTGGCGTGAACCGGGTACTCCTTCCGTGGGCTCCTCCCACCTTCATCGCGTCGTTATCTAGCGTGACCGAGGTTCAAAAAGGGGTGGGGTGTAATGGGTGCTCGTTCATCTCTCCTTATCTCTGAAAGTGCGAGAGCACTTTCTACTCATCACCGGCGAGACGCCGGTTTAAGGGATGGAGGGGGTATTTACACATTTGGAGACGACCCAAACGCTTCCTTTTACAACCGGCGAGACCTTATTTACCCGCTAAATTAATGCCATGGGTGTTGATCTTTAATAATCCTTCCCTAATGAATGCTATAAAGACTAGATTCGCGCCTTCTCGAGGAAAACAGAGCTCGATAGACCGGAGTATAACTTATCCTCAAAGTTGAACTATGAAACACAATGACTTACTTGTAAGGAATATTGTGAAACAGTAGTTTTATGTTACACGTTCTATACATTCTGAGAAACAACAGCTTATACACGCGCGATAAAATATCGCAAAACATCAGCGAAACAGCGTGTGATTAATCTAATAAAACAGTAGCTTATACACTTGTGATTAATATAATGAAACTGCAGCTTATACACTTGTGATTAATATAATGAAACTGCAGCTTATACACTTGTGATTAATCTTATGAAACAGCAGCTTATACACTTGTGATTAATCTTATGAAACTGCAGCTTATACACGCGTGATTAATCTTATGAAACAGCAGATTATACTCGTGTGATTAATGTCTTGAAAGACTAGCCTATATTCTTGCTATTAATTTATTGAAATAGTAGCTACGGAGAATGTATAACTTAGACTAGAGTCAAAAACTAATATATTGGGATGAATGATTTAGAAGCCACTTTAAAAGCCTATGTGAACACCGTCAGAACTATTTGAATAGTAACTTTGACTATACATATATTTAACTCTCTCATCCTTACCCCGTTAGTGTATAAACCGATAGCCCCGACATACACAACTTGGAACACTATTTCAAAATCTAAGCAGATTGTAAATATCAAACAACCAGCAGTGTTGATACGGTTTGCAGTCCCAACTTTGACATGGAAGGACGGGCTCAAATCCCGGAGTTTTCTCCCGTTAAGACTTATCTCGCGTTTCAAGCGAATGCTGGTGAAAATACATTTCTCTTTACGTAACCTTAAATTAGTTATGTGAGTTGCGGTTAGCCTAGGGTAGCGGTTCCCAAACTTTCTGAGTCGCGGAGCACTTTTCAGGAGAGAAATTCGTCACGGAGCACTATCGCCTCCTCTTCCTTAAGCCAAAGGCACGTTATATGCATTTTTGGCTGTTTACCTAAATGCATTGTTCATGTCGTTAGTAGATATTTTATTGTATAGAAAATGCACGAATTATTTTTCAAATTCTAAATAGCTTAAATTTTGATCCAAACTTAATTTTTCCCATTGGAAGTAATTGAAAACTGGAACTTTAAACATCATTTCCTCAAAACATCAACTTTGCACATACGTATTTTTGGCACTAGGTAGATGATATTTTCACCTAGCACCTAGATATGTACTCAGCCAAATGACAGCAGTATTGGGGATGGAAGGTATTTTCAAGCCTTTGAGCATGTTAAACATCAAGTTTTATTTTATTCAAAAAGTTGTCATTTCTCCACTAATATCAGAGAAATAACTAGGCTTACATAAACGAAAAACAACAACCAAAAACATAAAATAAGGCAACTTATTTGATAACTAGGGCAAGGATTTTTCTGATTTTACATTTTTTTTTGGCAAACCTAAAATGTTGTTAAAGTGTATACACAGTGGTTTAGTAAGAAACTAAGCTTATGCTTGAAGGAAGTTATTCTCACAATAAGGTCATTTTAAGTGTCAAAATTTACTAATCTTATTCCATTATAATAAACTAGTGTTCTAGCTCCTAATGGAAACTATATTTTACTAGGTAATCTTTGTCTTCAGTAGAACAATGTACAGTACATTGATGGTCATCGTATTATGCCACCTCCCTGTTACTACTATACTTGGCATTCTATTGTTAATTAATTTTATGCCCTTAATTAGTGACTACTGACGTACTCTTTCTTAGAATTAGAAAGCCTGTGTGTTCGTTCCTCTATAAAGAAAATGTATTCGTCAGATTCTAGCCTACCATCTCCTGACCACCTAACCTCGTGTATAACCACAATATCTAATCCAAACCTACTTATTTAATCAATCTTTGATTGCAGTACCGCTGACCTATATGAGCTCCTAACATCCCACGTCACAATCCTAATCTCTTTCCTAGCCTTAATGACCCAAGACTCCCACGGAGTAGACCCGCCCGGAGATCCGATTGGGGGACTATTTTATATCCGGAGTATTCTACCCCAAGAACAGCCATGGTATTCTTTTGGGTGTTTCTTGAAGAGATTTTGTTTTTCTACGATGATCGCTCATCACGCCCACGCCCAGCTCCCAAACTCGAGGACCACCCCTATCGGCTGTCCGCGACTGGTTATTCACTATGTTTGCAGCTACCCTTCATATCTGAAGGCCATATGGTTTTATTATATGCAATTTTGTTTTCATGTTTTTCTAACTTGAACGATAAAATTACTTTAGTGTTTGAATTTTCAGTTTATATGGCCAAATTTTAAAAGTAAATGTAACATTATAATAATTATGGTTTTCAAACATGTTTACCATAGTAATAACACAACCATGCTTTTGAATGATAGTATTTAGGGCTCATAATACACATTGAATAATTGGGGGTATTTTATTCCTACAGTACGAGATATTATTAACTTATATTGTGGTTTTTTTAAAAAGTTCTGTTTTAACTACACGGCACAGATAAGAGGTAATGGTATTTCTAATAGACCTTATGGTATTGAAAAGTCAGCTTTGTTACCACTAGAGATTTCTAAGCATGCAAGGTTAACTTATCGATCAGCAGCTGAGAACGAATAAATTGTTCCTTTGATTCGATTACAAAATACAAACTGCTCTTGATTACTATCGAATAGTTATTCGATAGTTTGGAAGCGATAGTTTTCATCATTTGATAGTTAAAATTATTCGATAGTGCCCTTCACTACCGTTTATTGAACCGTTGGTCAACCTACATGGTGCTTTTTCAAGAATTCATTGGGGTAGAAAGCGGCGAACTACGCATGCGCAATGCTTGGTCACGAATTATTCATATCCCCGCACCCGCTCGACATTAATCTCTTTCATTTGAATGTTAATTTTTGTGTTATCGCGTTTGTGGTCTGGTGGCAGAAGAACACAAGTCTCCTCTGACTCGTTCGTGGACTGGGTAGGAGCGCGCATGCGACAACTTTTAAATGCCATGCTATGAGGATACTTAAACATTGTTGCCAATTAAGCTTTTCTTAATTTTAATGTAGCTTTTTTCTATAGGGGGAAACACTTTGGAGTTTGCTTAGAGTGTTTTTATTACAGTTTTCTTGAATTTAAAGTAATCTACATGCGATAATTTAGTTTTGCATTTGTGGGTTCTAATGCTCTTTTTTAGTGGGCTCTAAGAGTATTCTTTGAAGTATGAAGCATTTTTATATCGATTAAAGTATTTATAATACCAATTTGAAATCATATATATATATTTATTTTTTCTGGAATCATCGATTTTGGCTGTCTATCAATATATTTTGAACATGTATTGGCTAAGAAAATTTATTCTTTACGCTAAAATTGTTTTGAACATTTTAATCTGGCTCTTATGTAATTCAAACACAGTGGAAAATTATATCATTTTGATCATTTCTGTTAGAAATTTGGTAATGAGTTGGCAAACGCTGTACAAAATTCATCGGTCCCTTGAGGCTTTGTGAGGACTAAATGAAATACATTACGCTCTAGATTTGATTAGAAGGAATTTATTAAATGTTAATCACATTTCAAATTTAATTCCTATCCGTTAATGAAATCACTCATTAACAAACTGATGCAAAATTTAAATAATACCTTAGAATAGCTGATATCTTAAAAATACAATCAGTAAAATTAAAATATGTAATGAAGAGCTAAAATTAAAGTAATTTGTTTTAAAATGGGAACTTAAACGCTTAGTTAACGTTAAAATTAATACACGTCTTTGTTTAGTTTTTTTACGTACCTTAGCATACAATGAGGGTTGTAAAGATATATATTTTACCGATGCTTTGTACAAAATACCAAAAGGCATACTCTATAAAGTCAATAACATAGGCTTACATAGATCAAGATTTAAAAATAATTTAATTTTAGTCGCGGATTTACTATCCTTGATACGTCAATATAATACAGCTGATGTAAAGAATAAATTAAACATGGACATCAGTTGGGGCTTTCATGGATTCTTTTCACGAGAGTCAAAATGTTCCGTTTATTGGCTAAAAATATCAAGTTTACCATAGTAGAGTACTTTTCTAAGAAACTTTGTGGGCCGTAAAAAAAAAAGGGCAAAGTGGCCAGCGGGCCGCCATTTGGAAAACCTTGCCTTGTATCATTCGACCACAGAAACGGGTTTCTTGATTGTTAACATTACCTATTCACAGGAGTTAGCTTAGGTGCCTGTTTGCATTACCTAGGTATGGTATTCACATGAGTTAGCTTAGGTACAGTATCTGTTTTGTGTACCGCATTTACCCAGGGCTAAAGATAATACAAAAAAAAAATTATTACTAGAAAAATAACTTAAAAGAAATGTATATATTTAATAGATGGTAGCATATGTTGTAAAAAATATGTGATAAATGCAGATGATGAAGGAAACGTCATTCAGTAATGAAAACTGGAAAAAGACAAAGCAAGGAAATTGAAAAATGGTATCTAGAAAAGCATGAAGAAGTTTAAGGAATTCTTTTTATAGAAGTTTATTAGCCCCTGAATTTATTTATTAGTCTGAAATGCTGAAAGTATTGCCACTAGAGCCAGAGGAACCCATCACTGTCAAAGATTGTGTCATTCTTGAATTGTTTGCAGCTTTTGGCACTAGACGGTCAATAAAAACAAACTAGCTTAACTTAACTTAACTTAACCTAGCTTGCTATCATTTTGTGCTCGCTCGCAGAAATAATCGATTCTAAGACTTAAATAACCTCTACGAAATCACTGTGGGACACCGGCACAACCGACTAACCGTAACGGTGATCTCGCATTCTTAGGGCGATAGACTCATATTCACAAGACAGTTGTTGGAAGACAGGTCGGGTTTCATGTCCTGGCCGGGTTCAATGGAGGGATGTAGCACTGGGGTTTTTTTTCGTTCTTTCCTCACGCTTATCTATATTATCTCCATCTCATATCTATCCCTTAGAGTAAGCCGTTAATTTTTCGTATATTAAAAAGTTAATAATTATATAAAACATTAGAGCATGCTCAAATTAAAGTTTTTTTTATATAAACCTATTCTTATAAATGAACTGACTTAGATGATGAGAATATTACACCCAAAGCGATATAGTTTTATTATTAGTTGTTAAATTACAAGAGTAAAACGTACCATATTTTTAAAAATAACCGTGTTATTTAAATTATGACACTTTATCCCAGAAGTGCGACAATCCACGTGTAACGTCGTTGAATAGGAGATAACTCTATTTTTAATTGTAATTATAAAACTTAACGAATTTTGAAACCTTATATTTATATTAATTATCTCTAAACCTCAGACGTGATTGAGAACTTTTGGGCATTGTGATTCAGGCTTTGAGCAAATTAACTCTGAGAGAATATGATGAATCAGATCAGTTGTACCAACCTGTAGTTTCGCGAAAGCAGGTGGATTACAAGTGGTTAGAATCGATCTTTAATTACGGTCCAAGGCGTTAGTAAGTAGTATTAATGTATTTAATTCCCTCCCCCCCCCCCTCACCTCTGGTAGTGTGGGGTCATGACACTGCGGTGGGCTAGCGTTGATATGAGTTGAGTGGCTTTTACACTGATAAGGCCGCGTCTACACAATGGCGTGTTACGGCGCGTTGCCCGGTCGGTTCGCCCACATCACAGCTCGTTTAACACTGCAACCCCCCTCTCTCCTTTCCATGGTCTTGATGTTGACTTTGCGTGTGTAGATTACCCATAATGCACACAGATAGCTCCTCCACATGAGGGTCAAAAGTATATATGACTGTATTTAGATGATTTAAAAATATCTCCTTCACTCTCCAAACCTACAAAGTTGGTTTTGTTTTATTAGTTATTTATTTGAGGTATTTAATATGAACTTTCTAAACCGACTGATTATATCAGGACACGAGAATCTCTATGAGCGAGAGTGAAAGGGTCTACCAATTTTCCAGGGAAAGGTATTTTCCGATCTCTTCCAGGGTTCTTATACATGCCACAATCGATTTAGGATCGACGGATCTAATTCCCCTCCGAAGGAAGTTGTGCTACGGATTTTTATTGCTCAAGAAAAATCACTCGACCTCGGCTGGGTTTGATCCCACGATCATCAGGTCCTGAGGCGTACAAAGTTGATACAGTTGACTCAAAACATAAATACGGTTCTGATGGTATTCTTTCAGGGTTGCCACCAGGGGCGCCAACCTTAAAATAAAAATGGGAAAGGGATGGGAGAGAGGGAGAGGGGGGGGAGTAAATTCTCACTTAACTTCACAGGATCTAATAAGTATAACATTTTCTAACTCCCATTATTCATTAACCTTGGTTAGTTCTAAGACCTGATTTCTTTTGGATGAGCATAGTGTGTTCTCGAACGCTTCTTCTTTTTTTTTTTTACTTATGTTTAGGAATTCCGGAAAACACAATCAGCGATTAACGTTAGTCAAGGTTGATGAATAGCGGCCATAAATGAACAAATTTTGAAGAATACTGAGACTGAAAGCAAAGTTGATAAATAAATATTCAGTAAATAATATAAATGTGTGTATTTATTTTAACTCTTTGCTAAATGTGACGGTACATAGTCATGTACCTCAACATTAAGACAGACTCTCGGTGGCACTCCGATATGATGTTTTTTTGAATTTTGCAATAGATCTTTTTTTCAGTTAAAAAGCCTGAGTCATTAAAAGTAACTTCTGAATTTGATGAAAACGTAATGCATTTTTTGATTGAATGGTGATTTTCAAGTCTTACAGAAAACTAAACGTCTTTCGATTTTTCATATGCCAACCATGGATAAGTTTCCAGACAGTGAGGCTGAAAATGTATTTCGTGCAGGAGTTTCACTCTGTGCCTGGAAAGTAGTTTTCGCACTCACTGATGACACTTCTTCACTTGAGAATTTTTGTTTTTCTACTATAAATTTATCATCCATTTTGGTCATTTTACGTACATTAACTAATGTTTTTGAATCATTTTCACATCAGCAAGTATTGTATCCTTTTTCGAAATAAATCACAATACTAGTACTCGTGTTGGTGTTTTCTTTTACTTCACTTTGGCGGAAGGGTATTTTAAAATATCCCAAAAAACGTAAAAGGGTTAGTCAAGTACACTCGCAATATATACCGCCCCAAACAACACTAACTAAAAATTCTTACTTCACAATAACCCCTCCAAAAAATACAACCAAAAACCTTACAGTTATAAAAAAAATGTATCTACAACTGACATTACGTTACTGATATCAAATTTCTGCGAAATATTTTACAATTACAAAAGAAGTGATAGAAGTAATAATGAAGAAGTGATTCTACATGTAGTTATGTAACACAACAAATCTTAAAATTAATTTTGGCAGGGATATTTTACTCTCTCCCACACCCTCCTCCACGCACCTTCACTAATTGATCCTTCTCATCCCGATCCTATATACTAAGCCGTGTTTAGGGTGTTAAAAGGTTTCGATTAAAATAAAGTGCTTATAAAAACGAGGGGACTGAATTTTATCCACTCTAAATGGTCTCCATTATTACTTTTCTCAATGAAACAACACAAATGAAAATTCTGATTTGTATCAACTAGAATTTTCTGCATTATATCCACTAAATCCTGAATTGTATCCACTCTGAATGGTCTCCATTCAGAGAGTTTTCAAATAAACAACTTTAATAAAAATCCTGGATTGTATCCACAAATGGTGGACAATAAGTCTTAAGTTTTAAGCACTTTGGTGGAATATGATGCTATATTTTTCCATCAATTCCTGTAATAATCTCTTATTTCGTCTAACAAATCTTAAGTGTTTTAAGTAAATGTCATAGTTTTTAGATAACGGATTGAAAGCCTATGCAGTGCAACTTTATTTTTATCCCCTTTTTATTTCAAAAAATCATATCTTAGATTGATTAAAAAGTTTGCGTTTTTCAGCTTATCCTAAAAATATAATCAATATCTTAATAAATTTAACTCACCAGCCGCTGATAAGCTTACAATCTCTTTATTTTTTCCTAGTGTATGTGTGTGTATGTGTTATTTTCCACGCCTTCCAGAAGCTCCTAGATTACCTAGAAAGCTGAAACTTTGCACTGTAATAGTATATACTATGAGGCAGTATTTAAAGGACCCGGATTTACGATTTAAAAAAATAAAGACATGCTAATTCACTTCCACTATTTACACTCTTGTGTAATAACTGATTAAAATATACTTTTTTTTACAAACAAATCCCAAACTTCTATGCGCCTATCAATTGAAGGTTAGGTGCTGTTAGGTTGATTAATACCATAATCAGCCTGTCGTAAACAGGCCTAAAATATAATAATAATCAACACAGTAACACACAATTATTGACATCAGACTCCAAATTTACTGTCATAACGTGTGTAAACTTTATATAACTTGCTAAATTTATAATATAAAAACTATCAATGTGTCTCATGCGGTAAATGCGTGCTTCTTAAGACCTACACTGCAATTTAAGAGTGGAATGGTATGTAGTCATTTCTAAACACTAACATTTTCATTAACACGCTGGCGCTATAAGAACAACGAGATTTCAAAGCCAGGATTAGTCCTGTATGTCCCTATCAGACGACAAGATTGAAGTCATTGAATTGTTGCACTTCCGGGTTCAAAGTAATTGATTAGAAACATATATCTAGACTTCATCAAAATAATAGTTAGTGGGGTGTGCTACCCTTGTGATCGCATAGGGCACAAAGTCAATTTTACAAGTGATGGGAAAATGACTTCATTTACCCACGTGACAGCTCATATTTATGAGATGTATGACTATTTTAAGTAACTTTTCAGCTGTTATATATAACGCATAATACAATGAGTCAGCTCTATCAGCATCATTTTGCTATCATTGGAAAGTGGTAGCCTCGACGAGAACGTAGAATAAACTGTCTATATTTTTCGCTACGTCTCACTACCTATCCGGGCTACACATAAATTAATAATACACATAATTTAATAAAGCTAATGTGGTGGGGATAAGGAAGGTATGATTTTAAATCAAATGTACCCACATTTGCTTTAAGGAAGAGTGGGAAACCATTTAATAAAATTAAACACCCTCAGAACAACCATCTGGAATTTTAACCCCGACCTCTGTCGCCAGCGGACCAGAATAAATTTACTTTAAATTAATCCTTGGGACCACCGGTGAGAGTTAGTGCCTTATTGCCGCTAAATGTTACAATACCTTATCACAGTTTGGTTGAGAGTTATGCCAAGGATTTATTTAAAAAGGGTTAAAGATGAATTAACTGAAATCGTGGAGAATGACTTACTCTGTATACAATTGATTTTAAAAAGTAATATATAAGCTATAATATTACTAACTGGTGCAAATCTAGTGAATACAGACAGGTCCAATGTTATTAATTACTTAACCTCGTGATGAGATTATCTCTAAGGAAATGTACCATGGTAAAGGATGATAAAATCACGTCGAAAACTGTATTTAAGAAACTAACCCAAGGACATTCGGAAATTATTCAAATTACGACTTTACCCGTCATCTCTTTCTTAATGTTTGAGAATTCGCGGGCACTGTAGATGCTCTTTTATTTTAAATATTTTTTAATTATTATTATTATTATTATTATTATTATTAGCACTGCGTCTTACTACCCGTTCGGGTTATACGCACTTACGCTAATGTGCAATGGTAGGGTGATTGTGAGATGAAATAGAGGACCTACAGTTTAACGTGGAATCCGAACCACGGTGGAGGTCTGGCATTCCTCACATTCACAAGTTGTGATTAATACACATCTTGTCAGAGGTGAAGTAAGGGTTTGGCAATCAGATAAATCTGTGCCGGGACCGAGGATTGAACCCCGGACCCCCAGCACAGAGGTCTGACACCTTACCCCTAGACCACCAGGTCACCTTTTTTAATTATTCGTGGATAAAACAGCTTGCCAAAGATGCAATATAATGTTTTAAATAATTCAAATTTTCAGGGAAATTTGGTCTTGTTTTAAGGAGTCGAAAGGATTAGAAAGTAAAGTTAAAGGAATCAAGTGAGAACTCGTTTGGAGGGGGGATAGAAGACCATCCGAAAAAAAAAATTATGTACCAGGGGAGCCCGTGGGTCCCTGCCCTTACCCGGGCCAGAGTCCGGCACACACGGGCCAAACCCTTCCGGTATTTCTCAAAGTTGTAAACACTGGAGGGTGAATCTTGGGGCCATGTTTTCAGAGTATGCGTGACAACAAAGCGCGTTGCGCCGCTCCCACCGGTTTATTAATTTCTACTTTGTTCTCCTGCAGCGTTTGTTGTCTTTGATCGATGATTAAACGAACGCCACTCTATGCCCGTACTTAATCATGCCGTCGAAAACCCGCAGTTTGCTAACAATCTCTTGTGAGCGCGCGGCGAGCAAGATTTGACGTTGCAATTAAGACGCGAGGAGGGGTTAATTGAACCCCGAACTCCCCTCACACACCGACCTATATGGCACCTCGATGTTGACAAACTTGCCACCAACTTTGAGTAGGTTTCCTACGATATTACAGTTTGCATCTTTAGCTGAGGTTCTTTTGCCGTAATCGTTGGAAACGAATCACTTTCACGTGATAAATAACGTCGAATAGATCAATCAAAAATAACTACTCATACTTTCATAGCCATACTCTACTTATAATAACTTTTTACTTAGATTTGCTGAATTAGTTTAGAAGTTACTCCAAATTTGGCAACGTTGCAGCTTATCTACTACTTCTATAACTCAAGTAGCGAAATGCACAATAACTTAAGAATAAGAGGTACCCAATATGTTAAACAACTTTCTCTTCTTCCTTTCTCTTGGCACTTTTTTCCCTTTTTACACTCACTTCCAGCTTTCATCCACCCCTTTTTCTCTATTCCTTTTTTCCCTTTATTCCTTTCTTTCTCTTTAGCCATTTCTTTCGCTTTGCTTTTTTATTTATCTCTTTCCTTTCCCATGTCTACTTTCTCTCACTACACCATAATGCATCTTTATTTTATATTATCTTCACTTTCTCTTGTTTCTCTCTCTTTTCCCCTTTGCCTTTTTTCTCGCTTCCCTTATTTCGCTTTCTCTTCCCCTCCCAGTTTTCTTATTAACTTATTTCTCACATGACTAGTAAATATTATAAATTTGGATTACTAAATTAATCCGTAATTAGTTAATTTCATTTTATACTATTCTTAAAACGTTCTATTTTCCTTGGGATTGGTTTGGGATTTTGGCTTGGGATTTTAGCTGGGGTTTGTTTTTTTCTTAACACATGTGGGTTTGATACTAAAACACTCTACTCTCTACTGCATCTACGGTATTGTTCGCTCGTGGAATAATTTCTTTCTAAATGAGACACATTTTATTTACTTGATTACAAACAAATCTGTATTGTATCGTGTGTAATCCTTCTCTGTTGTTCCCTTGACATTTTAGGTGTGACCCAAATATAAGAATTGATCTACCTAAGCAGCTGCGCGCACAGAAATTTACTCTTTTATAGTGGGTGAGGGGGCATATAATGCGTCGTATTTGGGAGTCTTATCATATTTTTCCAAATGGGCGTCTTAGGGGCGCTTTTATTATGTGTAGTGGTAATCTTTTAATTATTATATTCTGTAAGCCTGGTCATGAAAATATTCAACACATCTTTATTGCGCTCTATTATATTCGTGCTTAATGAGATATTTATTTTGAGTTCTTTGCTGTCTGAGGGATGAGTGGTGGGGTGGACCCGTTTGTCCCTTTCTGAGCACTCCACTTTATCCATGGCAAAGGCGGGACCTTTTTTTTTTTATTAAGCCCCAGGCTCGTTAGGCAACAATAAGTGCCAATGAACTGCCACGTCGACTCAGCACTTTACTCGCTTTCAGAAGTTTTCCACGATCCAGATCCTTTTCACTCCTTCCGTAAAGGTATTTTCCAAACCTTCCTCGCCGCCCCAAGTTCCTGAAACTGTTGTGGGGGTGTGAAGGGATATTCTTGTGGCACAAACTCAGCACTAAATATTGGCATCGATCTCATAATTTGTGTCGTCATGGGTGCTGCCAACTTCACGGACATATATTGAAGTCGGACGGGCCAGACAGGGCAATAACCATAATTCTTTTTTTTTTTTTTTTTTAGGTTTCATATGTTTTTACTTTCTATAATAGCTATGGAATAAATTGACCGCAAACATGTAATTCTAGTTAGATTTCTAAAAAGTATTAATTTATACAATACCTTATAGAAAATTATCTCTTTATTGACCTTTCACTAGTAATAGGATGAATCCACTACTTCATTTGATCCCATGGGTGGCTGAAACATAATGTGTGTGACTAGCCAAAAAGGGGTTTTTGAGAGGCCTGGCTAGATGCCCTTAAAGGTATTTGGAGTGTTTCTTTTCCGGCAAATGTTTGAAAATGGGGTACCTATAGAAGATATTTGAAGTATTCCTTCTTTGGTAAATTTTTGAAAATTAGATGCCTCTTGAAGCTATTTGGAGTTATATGGAATATATATCAGTCACCGGTGCGCTCTGGGTGCTATGATCAAACACAATCCATGCTATGCTTGTTAAAAGGCACTCTGGGAAAAAAACTGTCCTAATTGTTTCAGTGAATTACTGTAGAGTTTGTTAAAATAAGCCCCTACTAAACAAAAGCCTCGCCCATTGTTAAAGTTGATTTATTTTCGTCTGTTGTTTAGTTTATGTTGGAATCTCTAGCCCCCCCTCCCCACCCCCCCACTTAAATTATACTCTATAAGCCAGCAGTTCTCAAACTTTTAGTTTTAGATTGTACCACTTGGCCATGACTAAAAGTTTGACGTACCCCCAAGATGAAAAAAATATATATATAAATGACAGGCTTTAAAAAATATGACCACGTGGTAAATTATTGATTTCTTTATTTAATTTATTGGGGAAAAAATATTCGTAATCAAAATATTTCAAATTTGACAAAGCTATTTTTAGAGAATCCTACTGTTATAGCTTTAACATTATCCCTTATTGAGAATCGGTATGACATATATAACTTCATTGTAAAAAGTCTGTAGAAAAGTTTTATACATTTTCTTAACAAATTTGTTCAAAAATAAAAAAAAAAGTAAACCTAAACACAATATTTTCGAATCGGGGTTCTGGCTTCAAATTTAGCCTATTGCAGTACCTATTTTTAGGTACACCATGGATAAATAAAAAACACTCTCACAGATATATATTGATGAGAAAGGCATCATAAACTGCTAATGTAGAAGGTGTCAAGTAGAGGGTTGAAATTACTCAGATATCGGGCTCCAGCCGAGAGCAAATACGGGAAAAAGAGGGGTGGAAATGACCAGATAACGGTAACTGACAAGAATTAGGGATTTCTATAAGTCCCTTGTTATTTTGCCAACTTTCCTTTGAGAGCTGCCCGTGTGTACCCCCTGAAAGATGCCCGAGTACCCCTGGGGGTACGCGTACCGCAGTTTGAGAACCGCTGCTCTGGGCAATTGTCAAATAACCGCACAGTTCTCCGTTCAATCCGCTTGAGAATTCTGTCAAGACTTGAAATTAATATAATGTATTTTTATTTATATTTTCATCCAAGTTTTTTTTTGTAGTAAGTAGGCCTATGTCTCGGAGCGTTGGTTGTATCAGGTTGAGCTTCTAATATCGCAACTACAAAATGCGGCGTGTTTTCGGACTATGAGTTTTTAAATAGCCCCAACTGTATGTTTACACTGTATCAACCTTCCGGTAGACTTTTAAAGCACTATTAGTGTGCCCTGGAGTCGCGGAGAAGCACCGCGCCCTTTATGTCTATTTTCATCGCCACGTCCCAAATTGCTGTTTTCATCACCACGTCCCAAATGGCTGTTTTCATCGCCACGTCCCAAATGCCTGTTTTTTATCGCCACGTTTCAAATGCTTGTTTTCATCGCCACGTCCCAAATTGCTGTTTTCATCGCCACGCCCCAAATGGCTGTTTTCATCACCACGTCCCAAATTGCTGTTTTCATCGCCACGTCTCAAATGCCTGTTTTCATAGCCACGTCCCAAATGCCTGTTTTTTATCGCCACGTTTCAAATGCCTGTTTTCATAGCCACGTCCCAAATGCCTGTTTTTATCGCCACGTCCCAAATGCCTTTTTTTTATCGCCACGTCCCAAATGCCTTTTTTTATCGCCACGTCCCAAATGCCTTTTTTATCGTCACGTCCCAAATGCCTTTTTCATCGCCACGTCCCAAATACTTGTTTTTATCGCCACCTCCCAAATGTTTATTTTCATCGTCTTGTTCCAAAATGTCTGTCACTCGCTTTACTCCAAGTATCTATTAACACCACCGCGGTTTATTTCCACTGGGGCTGCTGCCCCTGGATATACTCATGTGGCCTCCCTTTACTATCCACCCCCCTGCCCACAAACACACACACACATAATATATATTTAACTCTTTATCAAAATAGTATGTGCACTTTATAGTTATTTTCTGACATATTTGCCAACAAGCCTGTCTATCGCTGTCTACTAAACGTATTCTAAGTATTGGTTCTGTAGCGCAGGGCTGCCACGTGTTGCCAATGAGAGGGGCTATTATTGGAGCTATTTATAGTAGGATTTTGGTAGGAAGAAACTTTTACTAAATACAAACCTACTTATTGATGTTAACGTTGATAACATTATACTACATGATTAGTGTTATTTTATAGCTATGGGTAATATCTAGCAAAAGTGACGGCTGCAGATAACATGACTTGACGTATGAATGCGTGAAAGTAGATCTAGTGACTTTTCTAGATGTCAAGTAAGGTTATTCTTATACAAATTGAAATATAGAAATATGAAGATATAAAAGCTAAAATATGAATAGTTCTGCATTTTGTATTTTAACGAAGTCTTGTAACAAATCGGGAATTGAACCTTTTTCGTCAAACAAAAGCTGTCTTGAACCATTGATGTGTTTTTTTTTAAATAAATTAATGGGGGACTTATGAGGGTAGTTGAGTTTTTGGTTTGAGGGGGAGCGGGGCACACCTCATCCTACCCCAACCTCCCCAAGCCACAGACTCGAGCGTAATATAGATAGAGCTTGTACTCCAGAATATTTTTAAACATTTGATGTTCAAAAGGGTTTTCACTGATAAAATACGAAAATCAAACTCAAAATGGTATGAAAGGACATGAGCAAAAAGAAAAGGCAGGACCGTTCTTAGGGGTGTGCAAATGATGTGGCTGCGTAGGACCCCGTAATTTTTGGGGGCCCCGCGCTTGCATGGGCGACCGAGGGGAAAAAACAAATTGGGCTGAGAAGTTTTTGCTTGTTCGCTCGCTGTTAGGCAATCTAGCAAATATTGTCCGAATGTAAAAACAAATCAAAATATAATCATGTGGTTTGGTTTATTGAACGAGAGAAGCGGGTTCTCGGTTTTAACTCCAACGATTGGAATTTGTCTATCTGGTGGTTATGTCTCACGATGACTTTTGAACGCATTAACCGATTTAATTCATTTGGTACAGTTCTTTGTACCTTTTTTAAATACCAAGTTTGTTGGGGAAGAAATTTTAACAAAGGGTTGGGGAGAAATCAACCCCCGCCTCTTCTATGTATAAAAACACGGCTTTTAGTAGCTTATTACTACAATATATTTGCCTTTCAGGGTATTTCCCTGATAATTTATATCACTGAGAATTGTTACATAGGTGCTAATTACTGTGATAACATTAAACAAAAAATTAAGTTTTTAATATTTTTTTAGGGGGTGAGGCAGATAACTGGGCGGTAGAGGTGGGCGCAAACGAGGTCCAACCAGGGCCCCACTATGCCAAGGGCGGCCCTGTGTAAAGGAAAACATTGGTCCACAGAATTGCTTGATCTTTGAAAAAAAATAGAATTTTATATATTTTTCATAGAAGATGTAGTAAAACTGAGCCGTCCTTCACTATCACGGATTTTTAAAAAAGAAAGTAATCGAAGCTCCTCAGAGGAGTGGAAGGATAGGTAGGGTATCATTGAGGCAGTTATCCCCAGCCCTCGGCTTCTTGGGGATCCCTCGCCCGCTTAGAAATAATATATATTTCACAGCATGAACTCTTGCTACACCCACAGCGCACGCGCAGAAAAGATTTACTTTGTTCAGTAAAACTCATCAAAATAATACCATTTCAGCGAATTCAATAAACGCAATCAACTTTTTCATAGTTTTTTTTTTTTTACTAAAAGTTTTCTCTGAATTGCTAGGAAAATTAAAAGATAG
This sequence comes from Timema podura, assembly GCA_033556935.1. NCBI lineage: Eukaryota > Metazoa > Arthropoda > Insecta > Phasmatodea > Timematidae > Timema > Timema podura. The sequence goes on from JAVRXN010000008.1 coordinate 60,205,200, forward strand.
ACTTAGAAAATAGCAACAGCATTTTTTTAAATTCACTCTCAATTCGCACATCGATTCTCATTAATTTTTTCTCTACATGTGATTTTTTTTCTCCGTATCCGTCCGTAATAACAGTCCAGAAAGTTGAAGTTGATCTAAAGTCTCTGGTGTGCTACGGACTATCTGATTTCAGTGGACAGTGTAATCTGTTCCTGTGGAGTCAATAATCTGTTCCTGTGGAGTCTTATCTCTTCTTACCTCAAGAGCAAAAAGGAGACTCAGCAATTTGCTCTCTGTTTCAGAACCTTGAAGACAAAGAGCGGAAACACGCGATCCACAAGGAGAACCTGAACCGCGAGCACCGCTACCTGAGGCGACGGCTCGACCAGCTGAGCATGACGCACGCGCACACTGCTCTGTCCAAGCGACGCTCCGTGTCTGAGTGCTCAAACTCCACCAGCTCAAGTACAAACAGCAGTGGCAGCTCGTCGGCAGAGTCGGGCACGTGGCCCCTGTACGCTGCCTCCGAGCCGCTACGCTCCCGGCCAGCCTCCAAATCCCCCGCCTCCGTCTCCTCCATCTCCGAGTCAGGTGAGTGTCGCCTCCCCCTTCGGTCTTGTGCTATGTGACGCCATAGGCTTGGACCGAGCTTGTGCTACATGACAAACATGGGCTTGGACCGAGCTTGTGCTACATGACAAACATGGCTTGGACCGAGCTTGTGCTATATGACAAACATGGGCTTGGACCGAGCTTGTGCTATGTGACAAACATGGGCTTGGACCGAGCTTGTGCTACATGACAAACATGGGCTTGGACCGAGCTTGTGCTATATGACAAACATGGGCTTGGACCGAGCTTGTGCTATATGACAAACATGGGCTTGGACCGAGCTTGTGCTATATGACAAACATGGGCTTGGACCGAGCTTGTGCTATATGACAAACATGGCTTGGACCGAGCTTGTGCTATATGACAAACATGGCTTGGACCGAGCTTGTGCTATATGACAAACATGGCTTGGACCGAGCTTGTGCTATATGACAAACATGGGCTTGGACCGAGCTTGTGCTATATGAGAAACATGGCTTGGACCGAGCTTGTGCTATATGACAAACATGGGCTTGGACCGAGCTTGTGCTATATGACAAACATGGCTTGGACCGAGCTTGTGCTATATGACAAACATGGGCTTGTACCGAGCTTGTGCTATATGACAAACATGGGCTTGGACCGAGCTTGTGCTATATGACAAACATGGCTTGGACCGAGCTTGTGCTATATGACAAACATGGCTTGGACCGAGCTTGTGCTATATGACAAACATGGGCTTGTACCGAGCTTGTGCTATGTGACGTCCTGGGCTTGGACCGAGCTTGTGCTATTTGACAAACATGGCTTGGACTGAGCTTGTGCTATATGACAAACATGGCTTGGACTGAGCTTGTGCTATATGACAAACATGGGCTTGGACTAGGCTTGTACTCTGTGACGTCCTGGGCTTGGACCAGGCTTGTACTATGTGCCGTCTTGGGATTGGACCAAGCTTGTGTTATGTGATGATCTTGGCTAGGACTATGTGACATCCAAGCCTTGTTAAAATGTACCGAGTCATGTGTGGTGTAATCATTGTTGCAAAGTGATGTAATTGTGAACACAACTGTAACTCATATAATGTGTTGGGTCAACTGATTATTTCATATCCTCAGCTTTAGTCGATGAATTAATTATGAGGGCTTGGACATTGTTGGCTCACAAAGAAACACCCACTCAGCTTCTGACATGTTATCTGGTTTATATCAGAGTAGGAAAGACTGGTATTAATTAATATGTATTAAAAATAAAACACTTTAATTCGACTTCTGGTTCATTTGGTAGATTTAACCATAGAAATGTAATCACAAGTTTGTAGTTAAACTACTTCTATCCACACGCAGCTATTGATCTTGTGGGCATTAGCTTAAGATAATACCTACACATTTTTTAGATTCTATATTTTGAGTCTCAACAGGGTTGAAAACTTTCCACATGTCTAAAGGTTAGTGATTTTCAAGTGATTTGTTCATTATAATTGCAGTTTCAGACTTTAATAGCTTGATTGTATAAAGTGCTTGTAAAAAAACCTACTACAATCTAGTGAAGGCATTGATTTTGTGCCATAAGACATTCAACATTAATTATTAGTGAATATTGAAAACTTGCAATTAATAACAAAGATGTATTTCATCTCTTGAATTTGAATTAATTAAAATATTCATTGGTGACCTGGTGGTCTAGGGGTAAGGTGTCAAACTTCTGTGCTGAAAGTCCGGAGTTCAATCCTCGGTCCCGGCACAGATTTATCTGATTGCCAAACCCTTCCTTCCCTCTGACAAGATGTGTATTAATCACAACTTGTGAATGTGAGGAATGCCAGGCCTCCACCGTGGTTCGGATTCCACGTTAAACTGTAGGTCCTCCATTTCATCTCACAATCACCCTACCATTGCACATTAGCGTAAGTGCGTATAACTCGAACGGGTAGTAAGACGCAGTGCTAATAATAATAATAATATATTATTATTCATTCATTGCAGCATATAGAGCTGGTCATTCATAGTCTTAAAGCATAGTCTTATCGCACTCCCTCCCTACACCTGTGCCTCCATTGGTGTATCCTGGGTCCAATACCTGAGCTATCGCATCACACCCCTCAATTTCCACCACAAATCACTCTCCCCCAAGCACTTATTTAAAAAAAAATGTAGATAACAAAGTTTTTGAGTTGTTTAGGAATATAAATAATGTTTAAAAAAAGTCATCTTTCTACCCTCAAATATTATTTGTATATGAAAAATAGAGGGTGAACCAATTTTGAAAAACACCTCACCACACCTGGTTCTTGTAATGGGTCAGACTTCTGAGATGAAACTGAGGCTTTTACCAGCGTGTCCACCAATGCAAACTACACTCTGGCTCTCTTGAAATTAATCATTAGGTGAATGCACGGTGTCATACACGGATGAACTGATGTAGCAAGCCTTGAGAAATGTGTTATGTCAGTTTAGTATTCTATCCTTTGTGACTGAAATTGTAGATACGAGAACACACTTTCATGGGGAATGATTCATGAATATGATCAAACAAGCCTATAAAGCACTGTGAGGAAAGTCATGCATACACCTTTAAACGTAGTTAAGTGTTGTACAACATATGTAACTATTTCCACACATGGCTGGGATCCATTCATCTTGGTATTCAACAATGTATGGTTAACCAAGGGCTTTGGGTTACATCCAACCTGAATTACCTGTTATTTCATATAATGGAAGATTAGTTTTGGCATGAGGAGGATATAGTTTAAACATAATTCAAAAGTTACTTACATTCAGAACATTACAGCCATTAGATGTACAAAATATCTAAAAGTCAAACAAATATAAATGATATTTTCTGTAGATCACAAAATTTCAATTAAGTGAAAATTTGCATTTTCATTATAAGAGTGCTTTAAGGTAAAAGTTGGTACTTGTTGTGCCTAAAACTTTTTTATTGTGTAGCATCGGCTTTAAAATGCTGAACTCGGCAAAGAAAACAGGTTAAAATAAGTGCTAGTGCATAGTGTGTGTGTGAAAGGGGAATTAATTACTTGTTGCTGTGCCCTGCCTGGTCAAGGGTCCAACATTGTAGCCCATCTTGTGTTTTCAAGTCCGGCATATCTTAAACTGTGAGATGCAGTGGGACCAACTAATATCTAGTTCCAATTTCAGACTACACCTTTCCTCAAAGGTTTAAATCATGGATAAAAGTGCCAAAGAAGCGAGGCAGGGAGTGGAGGAGGGATAATTTAGGGGTTTAGAATCTGACGTTTTTAGACGTGTGAGTGTCAGCTAAATAAAAGCGAATCAGAGGAAAAGATGTTTCAGTTGCCATTTAATTTTCATATTCACGTTTGCAATGTTTATATTGTATTTAATTAGTCTAAGAACGAAAGTTAATTTTTATCTAATGCTCTTTTCAAAGAAATATGTTTGGTTGAAGGCAGGCTCATCCAGTTAGGGTATGAGAGGGAAGGGGCCCGTGGGAGGCAAATAAACATAAAACACAAATAAATGAGTAGGGGGGGGGGAAAGAAACGGTGAGAAGGAGAGCCCTCATGGCAAACTCTCGTTATAATAATATAACTGGTTAATGCCATTTTGTTAGGATAGTGTACCTATATGGTATTTGCTCTGAATTTAATTAATCCTTTCATTAAGGCAAAAATCTAAATAATATTAATTTAAAGGAAGAAGCATATAAAATGCATTCATAAAAATAATTGTAAAAGATTTAAAACTTTAAGAACTGATTTTAACTGAATTGATTCCAATTTTGGTTCTCATGCAAATTATTTTTAGAGTTTTGAGTGCATAACTTAATCATATAACTAGTGAGATGACTGAGCTGTTTCTTTTGCTACAAATTTTCCAAAAATGTTGATTGGGGTTACACCATTTTCTATAAATTTATATTAAAAACAAAGTTGAGATTGGCGGGACTGAAGAAAACAGGTTGTGGGTTGGGCCACACTTGCCTAGCTCTTTCCTGTTAGTGCAAAACTAGGAGTTAACAACACTGCCTGGCGGCTAGAATTGGCGCTCTGGGGGTTTTTCCTCCCCAGCATCTTTCAGAGCTGTAGCAAATAGGCAGGGCGCCGAGATTGCTTCATTTAATGTTATTTTGGTTCCAAATTGCTTCATTTCCACTACTAACTCATGGCTGTGTTTTCAATATTATTTATATTAATATTTAGCACCGTGTCTTACTACCCGTTCGGGTTATACGCTTAAGTACTAATTACTCTAATGGATTAGGAATTGTGAAGGTTGAATTTAGAGGAAGTGAACCCGCATTTGCGTGGAGGGAGATTGGAAAACCATTTAGGAAAAACCACCCCCAGTTCACCCGACCGAGATTCGAACCTCGATCTCCCCGTTCTCAGCGGTCGAGCTCAACACGACTAGCGCGTTAGCCAACTACGCCACCGAGGCGGGTGCTGTGTTTTCAAGTTTTTTTTCATTGTGTTAGGGGATGAGGGGCTACAAATTTGGAGACTACTTTCACTTTTCTTCCATATGTTATGTATGTATTGTTATTTCGATTTTAATAGATTATCTAATTTATTATGTGCTTTAGAATGAATCCATATTTTTCAAAAATAATTCATGTATCTTATTGCTTGTTCAGACTATCCACAACTTGAACAAGATATTCTTAAGTAAACCCATCCTCTCTTTAATTGAATGCTGGTGCATTTACTTAAACATTTTCTTCCTCATATTGTGACCTTCGATTAAATGTAACCCGCTTCGATGGCCACATGGTCTAAGGCATCACTCTCGCAATAGGCTAAGACTGCCGATAAAGAGGAGATCAGCGTTCGAATTCCTGTCAAGTGTACTGAGGGTGGTTTTCCTAAAATTGCTTTTCACTCTCCCTTCATGCAAATGTGGGTACACATCCTTGGAATTCCACCTTACTCATCTCTAACCCACAAGTATAATTAGTACATAGGCATAGGACTATAACCTGAACAGATTGTAAGATGCGGTGATAAAATAAAGTGTAACCCACACTAATGGGCATGCAGACAAAGAAGCCAGACTTGTCTTATTGGTTGGGTTTATATTTTGGCTGGGTTTTTTTTCACTACGGTATGCCATTTTGTCAATTTTGGTGCATTCCCTATAAATTCTACTTTATTTATCTTTACCCCATTAGTGTAGATATGTGAATATCCTAGACTAATAAGACAGGACGCACAAGAAGGTGGAATAGTGTATACTGTGACTATTCTAAACGTGCAGAGTCTTGTAGAGCTAAAAAAATAATGTAAAATACTGTGATAATAATACAACAGTCAGACAGCCCAAAATAGTATGTGTAGCTCTTGTAATATTCTAAAACTTTTTTCTTCAGGTAAAACAAAATTATAAAAGCTATGTTAAAATAAATGGCTAGTTCAAAATGTCCAAGTGGCCAAATAATTGTCACACACGGGTTATTATAATGTGTTTGTGTTGTGTTTTCAGATGAGGTTGATGTGATTGGTTACACAAGTAATCAGAGCGACACAGATGATCACAGTAGCGTACAGTCGACTTCAAGCGACAGTGGCGTGGCCATGTCAACCAGCCGTCTCACTCTCTCAGAGATGGACATGTAGGTGAGTGGCCGACCTCAAAGAACTACACAACTACACTAGAAACTTGTTTATCTTAATTTTATGGACCAAGGTCCAATCCAGATAATCCTTGATGATGGACATTTTTCCCCGTTAGGTATTTAAAAAAGTAGGATTCACGCAAGATGTCGTAGAAATAACACTTTTTTTTATAGTATGAGAAATAAGATGTGAAAAATTGTCTAAAACAAAAACTGAATAAGCCCTACAACTTGCTAAAAACATCAAAACCGCCGATCAGTCTAACTTTTCACAGCAGTTGTAGAATTACTGTATTATGTTTTACAGAGCATGATTGTAATCAAAGGTTTTCGGTTAATATTACTACAGTTTTTATTTTAGTCAAAAGGATTTTCTGGATAAACCATGATTTTAGATAAATGGGCTTCTAGTGTATCAAGTAAGATATCATGTCAAACTGTCTGTTTTCAAGAATATTTGAGCTGGATTGTCTAGTTCAGACTTGAGCAAGCTTTTCAACTGAAGGGCTGCATATAAAACTGAAATTTAAGGGTGGACCATTGCCATGAAAGTGGCGGTAACTGACAACTAGCAGAAGATGTAAAAACGGTTAAAGAAAAAGCTTAATTAAAAACAAATAGTTTTTTGTGAAAGTTTTTAACTGCCAAAAGTGACAACAAACAACATATAATCTTGCAGATCATGTAGTTTGGCATGTTAGATCCCTCTTCCAACCACAACTGAGTCCCGACTCCATTCCAGTTGACAATAGATATGGTAGCTTTTTCTGGCAGTTACCACCTTTCCTACCGTATTAGGGGTGTAGTCTTGTATACATGGCTTATTTCGAATTATAAAGCAGACAATAACAATACAATCCTAATGCCAGGATCACAATCAACTCTATGTTCACCTAACATTCACTTAATATTCACATAACATAACATAAGTTCTACATGTGTATATAAATGAAAGTCATCACGATGCAGTTAACAACTTAACATACATTTAACACTCACTTAACTTAAGAGTTGTTCATGGGAAAACATTCACGTTAGGTGATGTTAAGTGAAGGGTACCACATGTTCTAGCCAGCTAATCATTTTGGCAGCCATGTCAACAGGGCTATTTAGCAGATAATTATTTGTTTTTTGGTATGCAGATGATTTCTTCAATGTAGTTTGTTTGTGTCTTTGCAAACTCCAAAACGTTTTAACCTCTTGTTGCACTTTATTGTATACAAGTATAGTCATTAAAGCCTCTATTGCAAGTACTTGTGGCCTAAATTAGCCCTAAATGCTTGGGTTTCATTTTAGTGAACAATTTGTTTTCAGACAGATCAAATTTATTCTCTTGTGTATCTCCGAGTTGTTAACATAATGTTATGTTATGTGAATCCTGATCACACACTGGTTTCTTTACATAAAGTGAACTTTATGTGAACATAACATGAACGTTATATTACACGAATGTTAAGTTTACCATGATCCCATCATAGCTATGTGTGGTATAAAACATCTAGAGTGCAAAATGAATAATATAATTTTTTTTACTAAAATGTATTATAACAATAAGAAATGTGAAATTGTTTCAATCTTCTAACACTTTTTCCATATGTGGTTGAAATTTTGTGGTTTGAATGCATTTGTCATCAGTAGCAAGCAGGTCATACAAAAAGGGGGAGAGGATCCCAGTTTTGTCCATGCCTGCTCTATTGTAATGATATCCTTTTTGAAATATTCCAAGAATATCATTATTTTTTTTACTAAGTAATGATATCCTCTTTGAAATATCCCAAGTATATCATTATTTTTTTACTAAGTAAAAAAGTCTTGAATCTTAACTAGGTTGAAAAATGTTATTGTGCTGTGCAAATTGTTATTTAGAGGTTAAAATCAATTGAATTATTAATATATTCAAATTTAATTTAAAATAAAATTGTAAACTTTTTTTAAATCATAATTGATTAAAGTAAATAATATATTGCAGTCACTAGCACATGAACTCTAAAATAAAAGTGTGTGACCTAATTTTAATTGTAAGCTCTTCTCATAGAACCTTATTGTCTTGCCTTATTGTCCTCATGTGTGTTCATGTAATATTGGTAATGCCTAGGTTGGCAGAGTGGAGCCAGGAGAGAGGGACACGACAACACCTGCCAGGATCTGCTCCGCTAGGTGTGTCTAGGCCCGTTCGTCTGTCATTATTCAAGAGCCAGTAAAAAAAAACAAAAAACTATGCGTAGCCCACCACACATGCCTCCTCTAGTCATCAAGCAAGAAACTCTACCTTTCTGTATTATAAACAAGTGATTGGGAAAATCTGAGCACATTGCATTCACTCACTTGCATGTGTCAATTATTTATGTAAATTGTACATATTTTTTTTAAAGAGAAAAAAGAAAGATTTTAAAAATACCTTTTATTATTATTATATCTTTAAGATTCGACTCCATCCATTGGCTAGGAGTTATTTTACTTTTATGTCAAATTTTAATAAATTATTATATTTTGAGATTCAATATAATTATATATTTTTTATTTTAAAAGAAGAGTATAAATAAATTTACTGTAGGTTTGTTTTTAAAATAATGATTTAAAGCAGTTTGGAATATATTATGACTTTACAAATACTTGTGTTTGGAAGATGTATCTACTCATTAATACCGCATTGCAGTTGACCATATCCACACAGTTTATATTTCTACTTTCCAACAATATTAAATGTACTTTGAACATCACCCCAACGTTGTACGTTTGATTATCAACTCCTTACTGTATTTCAGATGGAAAAATTTATTTGTAAAGTCATAATGACCAAAATTCTTGAAAACTCTGTATTGTAAAATATTTTGGCGGGCAGGCAGACCTATGCACTTTCAAACATTGCAGGTTTTGTAAACTTACAAACAAAAAGTGTAAAAAAAAAGTACTGTTACTGTGGTAATATTAACAACAAAAAAACTCTTTTTTTTGTTCAATGAATTTTGTTATATCAAATTTTATTATTTTAATTGAAAATGGCACAGTAAATGGAAATAATACAAAAAAAAAAGTATATTTATGAAAATACTTTTGTAAACTAAAGAGAAGAAAAAAAATATATAAAGCTAGTGTATGACACTTGTAATAAGGTCCCAGCCATTATGTTAGGAGTGCGAGGTTGCCAAGTGAATCTACGAGCCGCAAGTGTTTGCAACACGCCGAGTGGAAGCCCTATATGTGATATACTAGCCAGGCCCGTGCCAGACAACGAGATGATCTGTCCCTCCGTACTCCTGAGATTCACGGGCAAACATAGTTAATAAATGGAAAGTTAAAAAAGATAATTATAAAATAAAACATTGTCAAAACATTCAAAAAGTACAAATTCTGTATATGTCCCTGATGATAAATGGGAACATTTTATGTTAGTTATTTTCTGTGGACATACAAGTTTCAGCAGTTAGCACTCCAGGTGTTTGTGAAACACTTCTTTATTCTTGTTGTTTTCACAAATGAATTATATTTTTTCTTGTTTTGCGAGGTGAAGTGTTAAGGATTAATCGTAGCGACCCCCGACGTCGAGTCGACCGATGAAGTGACCCTCCTCGCCGACTGCCGACCAAGCCTGGGTGTGCTGGTGCTGAAACTGACTTGTTCAAGTGGTAGAACTGAGCCTCTGGGAGCAGTGCGTGCATGATTGTAAGTGTGTGTGTGTATGTGTGTGTGTGAGAGAGAGAGAGAGGCCTGCATCCAGTACATGCCACATGATCATTCCTGTTCCTCTGATGGCTTCACATGACCCTCATTAAGAGGTCGGAATCTCTCTCTGAATAGTAGGATGTTTACTTCATGTTTTGTGGGCAAAATAACATATTTTATTAAAAACAAATGAATTTAAAATATAATATTTTTTGTGACCATTTTGTCATTCATGTATATTTTGGACTGCCCATAAAATATTTGATTGTAAATACATAGAACACTAATTAAGGTTAAGAAAATTAAAGTTGTACCATGAAACAAAATGTTGGTTGTGGTGTAGACAATCGTGTTGTGTCATGGTTAGAAAATGTTCTTTTTTAGATGATTGTTTTAACAAGGCTCTTCATACTAACATTTAGAGTAAATTATTGTAATGTAGATTTTTATGTCCAGTGATCTGAGGAGTTATTCTCTGCATTTACTTGGTACGAATAAAGGGCATTGTTTTCACCAAATGGTTTTATGATTTGTAACCTCTGTAAGTGCAGTATATATAGTAAGATAGTGTTTCACTCTTTTTTATGAGTATACACCACCATTTTACACAAAAAGCTAGTTTTGTTTTCACATTCACAATGTACAGATCAGATGCTTCATTCAATTTATTTTAAATATTGGAAATCTACGCATTTTTTAAAAATTCTTGTACTTGAAATAGAACACATTGCCTTGTTAAGTCAAGGAACAGATATATCACTATGTAATTAACTATTTAGGCTTTTTTTTTTTTTTTTTTTACAAATTCGTTTCACTAGCAATTTTGTCTCTATCTTACACTGACTTTCATGTTATCTGACCAACAATAGATTGATTACCTACTACAATAATTATTATATGTTACATGACAAAAAAAGAACATAGATCCATGTTTGAATTTGTAATACATTATCAACCGTGTTGTATGATATCTGTATTTAGTAGATCTTGTAAATAACTTTTTATTTTTCCTGAAAGAAAGATGTCATGTTGTGAAGGCCACATGCTGAGACTTCTGGATGCAGGTAGGGCCAAGCCACGTGGACTAATGTGACTGACTGACTGAGAAAATTAAGTTAGTATTGTAAGTCAGCGAACACTGCGAGGCTGTAGATTATCAGCTCTACAATGTGTCTGCTTCTCTTAGTTGCAACAAAACAAACAAAAAAATATGCTAAAAAAAATAAATAAAAAAAAGTACCTAAATACCTATCTGTGTCAACAACAAAATGAGAGCTTGGGGGAAAAAAATCTTCACAAATAAGTATAAAATGTACAAAGAAAAACCAGATAAAAAAATTAAATAGGATTATATGTCATTCAAAGCACTTACCAACTTGATTGAAAGGTATCTTTAACATGTGATACAACTGGATATATTACTCGTATATCTATTGAATAAATCGTTTTTGTGTAGATTAATTTTTCATGCAATATTTTGTGTAGTAGCAATATGAATCGATACTAGTATTTGTGAAGGAATAAAAAAAAAATATATATTTTTTTTAGTTTTACTCTACATAGGCCCTATTTGTTTTAATTTAGATAGATTTTTTTTTGTTAGCATTCACTATGACTTCTTGTTTAGGCTACTTCCAGGAAATGGAAATCATCTCTTTTTCTTTTGCCAAGTTGGAGTGAAATCACTTTGATCCGACATGTTTAACAATAAATTGTTGTAAATGCACACATGCATCACTTTACAATGAAGTTTATTATTAAAGTACAACCATCTTGTTTGATTGCCTATTGTATACAAGCTTTGTTTTATAGCAATTAAATATTTTATTTTGATGCTTCGATTAAATTTGTTGGTTACCCTTTTTTTTATCAGGTATATTCAAAAATGATTCTTTCCACATAATTTTGGCTTGAAAATATCTCATGTCACAAGAATGTTGTCACTTAATTAGGTAGGTAGGGTATTCAGTTCTGTTAAGTAGACCTTCAACTTATGATGGACTGTCAAGTCCCCAATAAATATAAGCCTACATGAGTTTACACAAAAATCATCTTAAACACACAGTTATTGCTTTTATAGTTTGTTGCATTGATAAAATAACAAACAACTCTATTTGTCTAGATCTTGGTCTGGCACATCATTGACCATAGTCTCCACAACATTTTAGTAAGGGAACCACTTTCATCTTTTCAACACACATGCAAAAACTTTTACTTCTCAAAATGTGCTACAATGACCTACACTTGCACAGCAGCCACAAGGTATGTTCAAAAAGGGTTCACACTTTTCATATAAGGTTTTTTTTTTTCAAGTTTTACTAAAATATAAAAATTTGCAAAAGTTAAATTTACTATGCAAATAACATTATAATTTAGCTAATTAGATGTAACAGGAGACTCCCCCCGGGAAAAGGATAGTGTTGGTCTGAGAATTTAAAATAAAATGGCGACGTTTCTATTCTTAATTATTAACATTGAAAATCCATACTAAACAATATGTTCAGTTTTGAAAATAGCAGAACGAAAGATGTTATCGTTGACATTTTATGTTGGTTGCCTGAGCTTATAATATGTTTTCTTTACCCTAATGCACCTCTTTGTATTACAGCTAATCATTCGTTTACTACCCACACTCTTGATTAAATACAGTAAAACCTCCCATGTCCGGACTTATAATATCCAATACGGCTAACTGCATTTTTTTATGTGTTTTTTTCAGCAACTGAACTGCCAAATAAAGGTTTTACACCTGTTGTAGTAGTGCTGTTTGTATTTTGTTAATAAAGTTTTAGGGATGCGTGTAAGGTCAATAACACCTGCTGTTGTTGCCAGCCGACTAACCCCTTCCCTGCCTATGCGGTGATTCATACGTGAGTCAACAGGCATGTCTACAACTGATGTTATTGTTAGATAAAGATGCGAAAAATAAAGTTAAAAGAAATTCTGACTTTTTATATAAGAAGAAATGATAAATTTAGTTTTGTTGTATATTTATTTAACTTTATTATATTAAATAACCATTTATTTAAAAACTGTATTTACATACATTTACAATAAATAATTTTCTGTAACTATGGATGTAATATAATTTATAATTTGTTTTTACTTTTTTACTTTTCAAAGGGGTATTAATTTAATAACCTAATTTTCTTATTCAAAACGGTGTCAGCATCCTTTGTTTCAGTTACTAGAGGTTTTACTGTATATAAATTTTACTGTGCAAAATATCACTGCTAAAGTTTAGTTTGCATTAACTATAGCGTAATTTATGCTGTCAAATATATAAACTCAAACTTTGAAAATATTTAGAATAATTTAAGGAAATCAGATAGGTATATCAAATTTAAGTCTGTCAAAAATATAGATGAAGCCTGGTGAATGTCCTTTAACTCTATATGAATTGATAATTAACTTTAGTTTTACCAGTGGAATAATTAAGCTAAAATTTGTTTTATGACATTGTTAGTTTATTTCATGACAAATGGATCAATATTTATATTTTAATTTTGTATAATTTATTTCACTGTGGTTATTGTTTTGATAAAGATATTAGACATATTTTGATTAGTGTTAAAGATCAAATATGCTGATAACAATGCCTCATTATTAAATTTTTCAAAATTGTTTTGTTTCAAACATTGAATGCCCATTTCCTGAAAGTAAGACCACTTTAAACCATCTTGCTGCTTATATGTTTTAATTTGTAAAAGTATTACTGTAGCTATATTGCATTGGAACTGATTGTGAAATGCTTTAAAAAAATTAATTGATTTAAACAATACTTTGCCATCTTTGTTAGTAGTTGAATTCTGTGAATGTCTACCTGGCTACTGTGTGTGCGTGTGTGCCTAGCCTTCATCACAAATTGTGCGTCTGTATGAGAAACATATTGTACATATTACTTGTAACTGTTCATATTGCAACATGTTTTGTTCATCATCATTTTTCTTGATTCTACAGAAAATAAAATTTGTGTATTATTATAAATTGATCTCTTTTGAAATTTATCCTTTTCACCATTTATCATACCACCCAAGTTTCCTTTCTTGTTAAAAGAAGTAAAATAACATCTTATGAGACCTACACCTGTAATCACACAGTCCATTCACATCGTCCTTCTCACTTTATACTTGATTGCCAATGACAGGGTGGTTAAGAGTGGTGCACATGGGGTGGTTTTCCCATACTCTGTCCAAGCAAATGATAGTGCACTTCTTTTTAACTAACCTCCTCATCCTTACTCCTTTAATAAAGCAATTAGTAACCAAACATAGCCGCCATCTCTCCCAAATGTTTTGTAAAATGTATGAAAATACAACATACAATTTTACCACCCTTAAGTTTATTATTTTTATGAGCTCTATACTTATTATCATTGGATTTTGAAATGTTAGTGTGTCATAGTAGTACTTGGTGCCAAGCAAGATGTAAATCTGCTACTATTTATTAGTGACATATTCTGAGAAAATAAACAGGTATGCTGTACTCTAAACGCTGCAGGGGGTATATGGGAGCCGAAGACCTTTAACCACTGTTGGCCAAGAAGGTCGAGGGATTCTTCCCAGGGAAATATTTTAACATGGGTGCATCTAGTCTAGAACAATGATACTCAAACATTTATGATTTCCTCATACTTGCATGCTATATTGGGAAATTTTGCGCTCCTTTACAGCCTACTACATACTCATACTTCATAAAAGTACACCTGAACTATGCATTAAACAGACCAAAATGTGAAGCTACCGATGCTTATCATCAACTCTAATGCACACTGTAGATCATCGCAATACCTACATAATCAAATATTTAAGTAAAAATGTCAGGGTTTAGAGTGGTATGAGCACATTCCCGACTAAATTAAAGTGACAAACTCTATTCAATTGGCCGATTGTAATTAAATGTGTCTTAGTCCACACAAGTAGCATTTTCATTTTTCATTTATTTGAGGTATTTAGCATGCACTTTATGAGCCGATTTATTATGTAAGTACATGACTTATAATCTAACTTAATATAGACAGACACAACACCCAGCTCCCCGAGTGTTAATTCATCACTGTGAAAGTGAAAATCCAAATTTTACAGGGGATAATCTGGTGGCCATGCAGGGAATCGAACCTGTGACCCTTAGCTTAGTAGACAGACACGCTACCGACTGTAAGATTTTGGACCCACAGTTAGCAATACGCAAAAATAATTAAAATAGAATGAGTAAAATGTGGTAGCATGTGGATCAAGCATCCATCAGAACTTGGTGGGAGTAATAAGGTGGATTGTCCAACTCACTTTGCAATAATTAGCCACATAAAACTACTTATTAAATCCTAACGCACTTCACACAATGCTGTTTGGAGATAAAGGAGGCTCCCAATAATTTGAGAATTTATGCGCCAGAAGCGATTTAGAACCATAGACTATGATAACTGTAACAAGAAAGATTTTCTCTTTTCACTACTCTGTCGTTATGTTAATGGTTTATTGCCAAGATATTTACACATATATTTTGTTGTAAATAAATTATCTGAAAAGACATTTTATTTTACCCTTTTCTGCTAAATCATCTTTAAATGGTGAAATTACACTCCTAACTTATGGTATTATTTGATGTATAGTTTTTTAAAATCACAATGACTAATAATTAGATAATGTATGCTGCAAAAAAATTATAGACTTAAAAACAACACCTAAAGGAACACTGTTCAAACTCAATAAATACTTCATATTAAAGGAAAAAACCCAGTAGACCTGTGTAGTCTATACTTTAAAAGGGTGGTAAATATGCTTGCCAAATACATGATTATACATGTACCTAGAATGCGTAGACATAATTCAATATGTATTCAATTAGTATCTAATTTAAAGCTTGTTACATAGTCTATTATTTTACAAACATTATATGCATTTATTTTATTTTATTTTACTCAACCCCTTATACTAAACTATATTCTTTAAATTGAAAAAATGACACATATGTTGGCAAGGGGAAGGGGGAGTGTTCTAACCCCTTAAACATTAGACAAGTTCATTAGCACTTCTTTAGCTTGTCCTGCTGTTTACAAGTAGCAGGTCCTGGGCTTCATAAGCTGGTAGATATAACCTTTTGGCAGAAGAATTACTTAATACACGAGTTTATGAACAAATATTAGTTTTCAATTTAATAATTTATTGATATTATTATACATGTATATTTATTATTAATAAAAATATGGTAAAACTGTTTCGCTGGTCTCAATTCCGTTTTCCTAATTTGAATACATAAAACCGTACAACAATGCTAAATCTGATTCTAGCTAAGTCGGGTGTTATGGGCTCTTTACTTGATATATATGTCAAATTTTTAACTATTATATAAAAAGAATAATAAGAGAAGTGTTTTCAGGATTTATAATCATTAAAATTAAATAAATTAAATGTTCTTGCACTTTATAACCACTCTTTGACCCTGCACACAACTTTTTTCTATATGTAATGTTAACTTCATTTAAACTTATTTTATTTCAAAATCACTATTGAACAATGACACATCCAAAAGTTTACTTTTGGACGGGTGGAAGGGGGGATGGTCAAAATTGTAACCAGGATTAAATTTTGTTGGAGTGGTGAGGGGGCAAGTAGGTTGGAGGGGGTAGTTGGCAAAATAAAAGTTTTTTTTAAAAGGGGTTTGTCCTCCAACCCAAACGGGAGTATGAGGACCCTCTCTATTAAAATGTTAAAAATTTGGATGCACTTAAAAGCTGTTTTGAGGGGTCATTCCTTAAGTCCGCTACACACGTAAAGGTATACCTGTTAAGTTATACCAGATATGCTAGTGCATCCACACAATACAGTTTTTTCTTCTTTGGGTCACAGTTTGTTGTTGATTTTCTTTACAACGTTTTTATTGTTGGCAGGGGGATCGATCTCTTTTAATTTTACCACCAATATACAACTTCTTTTTTGTGTAAGTCATGGAAGTATCTTGATTTAAATTCCCACAGACATTGTACACCTTTGTAAATCTTTATCAACCCTTCTATGCATTCTCGATGGCTACCGCGACACTCTGCCATCATTGTGTACAACATTAAGTTTAAGGAAAGTATGAAACTTATCTAATTAGTGAATGATGTGGCGATGGAAGAAGCAACCATTGAACAGAGCCACCTGCGCACTTCGGTACACACGCTCTGGTATGCCTGCGCAGTTTGCTCCGGTCACCTGTGCAGGCCGATATAACTGTACAGTTATACCGACAGTACGTGTGTAGCGGCCTCTAGAAAATATTTGAAATATTAATGCCTCTAGAAGCCGTTTGGAGTAGTCTTCGCTTGGCAAATATTTGAAAATTAGATGCCTCCTTAAGTTATTTGAAATGATCTTGGCTTGACAAATTTTTAAAGATATATATATATGATATTTGGAGTAGTCTTCTATGGCCATAGTTTTAAAAATTAGTTGTATATTAAGGTTTGACACTTTAGCTCAGTCGATAGCCTGTCTACCTAATGAGATAAGGGTCCCAGGTTCAATTCCCGGCATGACCGAAAATTCTTCATCGAAAATATGGGTTTACCCTTTCACATTGATAAATTGACGGCCGGGGAATGGATGTTGTGCAGGTGCTAGTCTTAAGATAGATTATTAGGCATAATAAACTACGACAGGCCTAGCAAGCCGGTAGTGGAAAATATATTACTTTAATAAAAAAATGACCCATGCCACAGGCTGGAAACTCTAATGGATGTTTAAAAAAAATTGTGCATTAAAATGCATTCAACATATCTTCAGTTGTCGATTTTACAGTTAAAATTGATGTATTTTTAAGGTTTTATAAAATTATTTGGATTTCTCACAGGGGGCAGGGGGGGAGAGGGGCAGGTAGGGAAACTTCCCCATTTGCCCTCCTTCCCCTCACCCCCAACACCTCTGCTATCGAACACTTTCTCATGTGAGCCATTTGACTTCAGAGTATAGCTAGTTCAATACAATTTTTAAACATTCCCTGCAAATAAAGCGATTAATAATGTTACTTATCTAATCCAGCAATATGAGTGTATAGCTAATTTTAATGAGTTAAAGATTAAAACATATAATACTTGTTTACCTTCATGCCATAAACTACCCTGGCAAGATTACGAAGGGTTTTATTGCCCATGAACAGTATAACCGGAGGCAGAATAAACCCTGATTTTTATAGGAAGCCCACTTTTGCCCACTAACATTGATTGAAAGTCACTAAAATTTGGTGCTATATAAATATGTCTTATTTGATTTTTTAATTAAAAAGTTATAGAAATCTTTAAATAATACTTCCTTACAGACTAATCTATGATTTATCTTTATATAATAAATAAAACAGGCCATGAATGTAAATACTATTATAAACATTTTATTTCTGCCATATTGTGTCTACAAAGGACAAGACATGACCAATCAAGCCCGTCATAGATTAAATGCTGCCGGAGAGCTTGACCATTCCCAGGTATTTGTGAGATTTCTCAGAAACCTTGTAAAGCTCTAGTTGCACTCACCCATCCCCTTACTTTGTCGGTTATCATTCAGTTTAATTACTTAAAATGTTTAATGGCTGTATTTCAGGCATGTCAAACTAGTGGCCTGATCCATGATTTTGTACAGCCTGTGGATATTATGATAAACCGACATACAATGTGGCTTGATTTTTCTTTTTATACACGCCGTAGAAATACTCCATATGGAATGTGATGAGACAAGGGCTACTCTATGATGTTGGTGAGTGAGAAAGATCAGATGGAAGAGAGGAGAAGCAAGGGAAGTCTATGATGACGCAACCATTCCTATTGACACATTTGGCTGATCTGGAAAATTGAAAAGGCTAATAGGATAGTCGTGTGTTTAAAACAAAGTAGAAGTTGGAATTTGTTGACCATGAAATAAATTATCAGCCTTATATCCTAGTGGTAGTGACACAGGCACCGGTACACTTGGCTGACAAGGCAGTCTACATAGTAGGGATACTGGTTTGTAGGAACATTGTAAGCGAACCCAGGGTAAGACTGGGCAACTGTTGTAATTGTGGTATACTGGCTAAAATGTGCCAACACCAATCAGTACAACATCCTTACCGTAAGCAACGAATACTGTCGTGGGTGTGGGTATGTGGTCTACTCTAGATTATTAAAATAAGATGACCAAAGCTATGATGGGCAGCTGAGGTTAAAACTGAAGGGACCATCTGTTGACAAGCTGGTGATAACATGGACTATTGGAGCGGGGAATGTGACAGAACGCGGTAAAGGGAATTAACTGTCAAGAGGAAATGATTGGAAGAAAAATTAATACTCTGTGTGTATGTGAAACCAAGTGGTAAGGCAAAGATGGTTTGATGACGGGTGATGGTAGCCTGGCATTGGGGTCAGCTGTGGATGAATACGTGAGGAGAAGTCTGGAAATAGGTTTAATATCAAGCCCAACAGCTAAGCTGTTTGTGAGAAGGTATGAGATGGTGTCATCTAGACTTCTATGGGTTCATATGAAAATAGGCATTCGTGGAATTATGTTGGTTGCTGATTATGCTCCAGTGGAGGGTGAAGACGAGAATGTAAGATCAGAGTTTGGGAATGAGCTCAGTGAAGTATTGAATACATATGAACCAGGTGAAAGAATTAACTTGTTAGGAGATATGAATGGATGGGTGGGTACCCCAAAGATAGAATTAAGAGTGAGAGTGATGACAGGGTAAACGAGAATGGTAATGAGTTAGTGAGTATATGTTTAGAAAAAAGTTTATTTTTGTGGAACACATGGTTTAATCACAAAGATATTCACTTGTATACATGACAATGGGGCGATTTCGAGAATGATGATTGATTTGTGTGGTATATGATGATACACTTAGAAGTTTAGTAAAGAATACTAGGGCTGTGCATGGAGCTGAATGTGGTACAGATCACTTCTTAGCAGTATCTGTAGTTGAATTAGGTAGGAATTTTGAGGCAGCAACACAAGAGTGTTAAGCAAGTAAAAATGAAAGTGGAAAAGTTTAGGATAAAAGTGTGAAAGTGCAATATCAAAGATTGAAGGGAGAAAAATTAATTTCACAAGAGCATGAACGGAATGTCGAAATAAATTATAATGACATACAAAGTGCTTGAAACAAAATAAAAGAGGCTGTAGTTGAGTGCACACAAGATGTGTGTGGATTTGCGGTGGTAGTAAACTTAAAATAGATGCATGGTGGAATAAACAATGAACAGCTGAAAGAAGCTGTGATGGAAAATAAAAAAGCATACAAACGGATTATTACTGTGAAGAGTGAAACAGAACGTAAAAATATGTGGGACATATACAAAGATAAAAATAAGTAGTAAGAATGCAGAATGATTTTGAAGGAAATAATCTGCTCTGGAAGTGGGTAAATAAAACGAAACAAGGTGTGCAAGAAATGGCATTCATAGTGAACATGGTGAGATTATCAGGGATGAAAACAGTATAAGAGAGCGATGGAGGGAATATTTTGAGCACTTGTACGGCAAAAACGCAGAGAAAGTAGCAGAAAATATGAAAAATGTTATGATGAACGAAAGAATTAACGAGGCAGAACTATGAAAGTGTTAAAGAATGCCAAAGCTTTGGGTGTAGATGGGATCACAAGTGAAATGCATAAGTGTGGATGCATGGTTAGTAAATGTATTTGTGGTGCTGTATGGTGGGTTAGGGTGGATGGAGCTTTGAATGAATGGTTTGACATTGAACAGGGATTCTTGTGAGGACACAGTTTGTGTACAAATGGATAATGTGAACGTGACTTGCAGTATACATTAAATTGTTTGAATGTGGTGACAGGCAGAATAGATCTTCAAATAAATGTCTCCAAAACTAAGGTGATAGTTTTTTATAAGGAGGGATCAGGACATGATTGTCAACTTAGTATAAATGGAAAACTGTAAGAACAAGTGAATGAGTTTGTGTCTGGGCAGAATGTATCTCAGAGGGTAATTGGATGTATGTGTTATTTCAAAGAATTAAGTAGTATCAAAAGAGGAAAATATGGAAGTATATAGAAGTGTGTTAATGCCAACATGGTTTTATGAATGCGAAGCATGGGTTTGCCAGGAAAAACATAAGAGCAAGTTGAATATAGTTGGAATGTTATATCTAAGAAATGTATGAGGGAAAACTCGTATGGACAGAGTCAGTAATGAATGGATGCTGAAGGAGTGCATTTTGAGAGAATCCAATAAGTCGATATGAAAGAAGCGTCCTATGTTGGTTTGGCCATGTTGATAGGATGAGTGTGGATCAAGTGGCGAAGAAAATATATGCAGGTTGAGTGTGTGGATCAAAAGGAATAACTCAAGTTGGTGACCATAATTAATTTATTTAAATAAGGTTTTCTCAGTATTTTGAATGTTTAATGTGCCTCTTTAGGATTGAATGAATTTGACCCAACTGCTGTATTTCGTTCCAACCGTAGTTTAGTGTAACATCTACTTTCCCAAGTTTTTTTGTATTCAAAATTATAAAAAAAAAAATTAAGTCTGAGTGTACATACTATATGGCAGGTGATGATTGTCAGGAGCAGAATACACAAAAAATTTAAACTTTGTAATGTTTTTAGATTATGAGTGCAGGGGACAAAGAGGGATTAAAGAATGGAAGATTAAAATAGGTTAAGGTGGCCAGTCAATATTTGCACAGAGGGGAAGGCACCTGTAACGTTGTCACTGGTTTTGTGTTCAAACATCGATCAATCCCTTCCAAAAGACTTCGTTGGTTTGATCTTGGTGGTGTAAAGAGTTTCTAAGTATTTTAGAAAGCAAAACAGCAGGTGGGATTCAACTTATTTGTTTCGACATAAGTGCAATCACAAATGAGAGTTACTTTTATCTTGCATTAGAAGATTTATAAATATTTTTTTTCCAATGCCAATTCTATCTAAAGGTAAAAGGATAAAGAGAGTAGCTTATAGAAAGTGCATCTACTTTAGTGTGGAGAAAGGATGATACAACCAATAATAAACCAGCCCCAACACACCCGAAATTCCGATCTCAATCTCCCCATCCATTTAATCGCCTTGGATCAGTAATTTAAAACTTGTGGCCCTTACCTTGGTTTTGTGCGGCCTGCGAATCTTGCATTCAACCAACATATAATGCATCCCTTTTCTTCTTTTTATAAACGTTATTGAAATATAAAATTTGGGAGTTTGATATTTGGAGATTTTGACAATTTATGGAAATATGACATGTAAGGTATGCCTACAAGATATGTTTTCTTTCTTCGATAGGGGTTGTTGATTCCCAAAAGTCGAATTTGTGCACCAGATATGAGCAATGTTTGGCAGTACATATTTATGAAAACAATTGTTTTCTCACATTAAAAGTTACTGAAAGGTTTAGGGTTCACAGACATACACGTCAAAAACTAGGAAAGTGACTTCAGCACAAGATTAAAATATGGTCAATTATCATACCAATGATGAAAATAAAAAGTTCCAAATTTCTGGTAAAAATAAATACATATAAGATGTTTACTATTATTTTATATTTTTCAATGTGGCTCCTATAGTCAAACGAGTTTGATGCACCTGCCCTATATCACGTGAACACTGGTGCAGGAGTGAAAGGATTAATCACCGCTGTGGACAGTGGATGGCTACTAAACAATGAATTAAAAACTATTTCTCTACATCAAATCCGAGCCTCTAAAACATTGATTTTTCATTAAAGAAGCATCAAATAAGTTTTTTGAAACACATTTTGAAATTTAATAAGAAGAGATAATTATACTATATTTGTTAATAAATCAGTGTGTAATAAAAGATATTAAAAATTAGAAAATCACAAAGAGTTGTATTTAGTGGCATAGAGTAATATTTCTTTTTGGTGGGGCCAGTTCAAAGTTTACCAGTAAAAGATTTTATCTCATCACGTATTAAATTAAATTCATTTAAGCTTTCATAATTAAAAAAAAATCATTTAACAACTCTACAAACAAAAATAATAAAATAATTTAGGTCTTGAATTAAATGACATTACTTGTACAAAAGTTGGGCACATCTGTCTCTTAATGATAATTAATGAGTGCCACAGTATTTTAAGCATTTTATTAATCTACCCAATATATGCCTATTTTTTGACATATGTTCATTGTGTTTTTGGCCTGAAATTTTGGTCGCGGAATCTATCTGTGATGCAAATATTTACTGTTCCAATAATTGTTTTAAACTTAAATTCATTTTTCAAATTAATTGCAAGTTCCTCATGTTTTTTAATTTGTTTACGTTGATGTTTAAGATCCTTACAGCCTACCGCTATCCACAACCCCTCACCACCAAATAATAAACAATAAAAACAAAGTAAGCTCTTTTTCTTCACTCACAGTTAGCCACAATTGTTTACCAAACTTAGCATTAGAAAAAGTTTTTTTTTCTTGTCATCCACATGTATAAATATGAAGTCATTAGTCTGATGTGCTCCTAACCATTTAATTTTAAGTTTTTCTTGCAGTTTTAATGAAGAAAACAGTTTTTTTAATAAAGAATCTGCCTTATCTATTTTAATTAATCGTGTTCACTAGTCACTTATTGGGTCTTAACACATACTAAAACATGAACACACAAAAACAAAATGTAGACCCCCTTTATCATATAGTGGGCCAGCTCAGACTGGTCCCATTCGCTAATGTAAACTTGGCAACTGCAGTGGTAGAGGGGATTATTCTTAGGAGATATCTCTCACTGTGTGCTGCTTCTCTCATAGGGCCTGTAAGCCCTGCTCAGCTTCTATATTCAGTCACTAGAGCGGTAGTTCAGTCCACATGTGACATTTGAAGCTTGGAATGATTAATCTTGATCGGAATATTGTATGACTAATCCAATAATTCACTATATGTAGAGTGGTGCTCCACTTTATGATTTTTCTAAATTAGTTTATAGAATAAAAATGAAAGAAAAATATTTATGTTAATAAAAAAAAGTAGGAAAAATGTTGGTGGGGCCTGGCCCCTGTGACCCCTAAGTTGTGATGCTACACGAGCAGCCACCAATTGACAACTAGTTTTGATGTAATTCTACATCATCCTCAGGTCAGAGACCTTAGCTCAGTTGGTAGATAAAACGAATTCCTATTTGTAATGTGAAAAAAAGATGAATTTGTTATTTTAATATCTTTATAGATTTAAAAGTATTATCTCTAATAATAATCAAATACAGAATTGCTGAACTCTATATACATATATTTTCAATGTATACTTCTGGGTCCTTGGAAAAATCTCCAGGCAGTCTCCTATCGTGATGAGCATATAAAGAATAAATAGTATTACAAGTCAAATGCAGTGTTGGCAATAAAATGCCTTCTTGCTATTCATTTAACTTTTAATAAATCATTATTAGATCGAAAAAAATGAGTAAATGAATCAATTTTTAAGGCATAGAAATAGTTATATTAATTTGTTACTATTATCAAGTTGGTAGCTGCTATCAACTGTAACATATATGACTGACCATAAATCACATGCCCCTATTTTTATTTACCATTAACTATGAAACAAAAGAAATTCTAAAGTTATCCAATTAATAATTAGTGAGCAAACAAGTTTTAACACGTTGAGCCCCATTGTGATCGATTCAAGTGAACGTAAACTTTCCACATGGATCAACAAGGACCCTAGGAACGCGATATGTAGCTTGTTTTTTTATCTTTTCTACAGCCCAGTGTATTGCATTCATGTGGGTGTGTCTATTGAGCGGGACCATATTGGGCTCTGAGAACATACCTACATCCTACATCCTACATCCTTGGCCTGGGCTATTCTTTTTTTTTTGTTCCATTGGGGCAACCAATGGGGGGCTGTGGACAACACAAGAATGTCTAGCCTACAAACCAAATTTTAAAAAACTTCGATTTTTAACCAAAACACATTAAAAAAAAATTGTACTATTTTTTCATGAATGTTATGATTTGATTGGGGCCAAAAAGTTCATTTGATCATTGCAGCTGGGGCTCAACTTGTTAAATATTCCCCAGAAATAAAGTCACTGGCCTTACTACCCCTACTGGTAGAAACTTTTTTTTTTTAATGTGTTCATGTATCTGTAGTTAGAAAAGTCTTAAACTAGTGATCTTAATCCTGTTGTGCTCTCTTACTATAAAGCTACAATAAGCTACCAATAAATAACACTTAAGTGTACTAGTGTTTATTTATCTTTTAGCATTGCGTCTTACTACCTGTTCAGGTTATATGCATACTAATGTTTAGTTATATAATTTAAGCATCTATGAAATTCTGCAAAATTCAAAATTTTAATATTCGAGTAACAAAGCATCAAGTTTGTTTACACATTTAGTTAACTTTAAAACTATTTTGTTTTATATTCATAGTTAGTTAAAATACATAAAAATACTCACACATAAATAGTTGTGACTTGTTACCAGTATGCACTGTTCTAGTCAAATTAAATTTTTAACTCCTTTCAATCGGAATTTTATGTTATAAACTTTAAGGAAATGATTGACCAAATTACAATGATTTAAAATAACTAGCAAATATCTATATAATAATATAGGGATGGACTTAGATAAAATAATATTTTTGTCCTGACTGTATTGATTTCTTTTTTCATTGAAGAACTTTTCAAAGAATTAAAAAACCTAAATATCAATGAAAATAATTCAAAGATGAAATATTTTAATCATCTTAACTTTAAAAAGGTGATTACATTATTAAGGTGGTGACACACATTTTACTGTTACCCATTTTATACATACAATTTCAGTTTTTATTTATTGCAACAACTCTTTTATTTAAAATAATTTAACATGCAACTTTATGCATTTCATTCCTGAACACAAATAATTTATTACATTATTCACAGACTTACACAATCATATGTTTTACTATAAATATTTGAATAAAATATATATTTCTCAATATATAAAAAAATCAAGAAAAATAACTTTATTTACCATGTTAAAGGGCATAAACATTGATAAAATATACGGTAACATTGTAAATTAACCAACACAATATAAATAAGTGTTATGACATGATTGCCATTTAAATAAGCAAAGTGTTCATATCAATTTGAAATTTGGTGAAACATAACAAAGTAAAAGTTAAGGCCACATACAAACTAAATATTATGAAATAAAACTAAACATTGAAAAAGTTAGAGGTGGAAACCATCATATTCATGCCAAAATGCACCAATTTTTAGGTTATAAATTCACTAGGGCATTTACTTACCCTTTTAAAAAAATTATTAGATTAAGTAAAAAATATAAATACTAGGCTAACTAAAAAATGGAAATTGCTAGCAGCACACTAATTTGTCTTAAGACTCAAAGTTACGTTTTTCAGTTCTCTAATATTTGTTACGAACATGTAGTTATTTTATGTTGGGAAAATTAAACAAAACATATATACTGGCGCAATTTTTTACTTTATTTGGCCCTAAAAGTATTTTTGTTACAAAAAAGAAATAATTACCTTAACTTATTTTTTGATACGCAAGATAAATGGGACACCAAATATTCAAACAAATACAAAATAACTTAATAATTCCTCTTAGCATTTGTTATCTCACAATTTGACAGAGTAATCAGTAATCTTAATAATTCACTGATCAAACTATTGTTTATATCAAGAAATCTTTTTAAAAAAAATTAGGTAAGCCCATTTTTTTTTGTAATGAAAACAATGTTTTATTGAACATTTCTTAATTCTTTGGTAAATAGTGAGTTCATGTATTACAATCAAGGCTACCTAAAGCATAATTTTGTGTCGAGCGACTTAATTTTTTCACCGCCTCTAAAACATAGACCTAATTTTGAACCAAACATTAATTGTCTTACGACTATGAAAATAATTATTTTTTATTACAAGACAATAATTTCATGGATGTTTGTGCCCGTTGTTTTTCTTGAATATTGCTAATCGAATTGAAATACACGCTAAATAAAATTATTCTTTATACTCTACTGTAGGCCTAGTGAAAATTGAAAAGATTAAGGTATTTGAATGTTTGTGAAAATCCTGAGGAAAAAAATTATAAAATAAAATTGAGTTTTAACTTAAATATTTTTAAGCCAGAATCGGCAGCACTGCACCTAGGGTGGTCACCCACATAACGAGATAGCCCTGATTATAACATTCTCACAAACATTAAGAAGAAAACAATCTTCCCAAAATTTCATTTTTGAATTGCCTTGCAATAAAATAAAATAATTTAATACTCTTACTCCCCCGACTAAGGCATGAATAACTGACCGTGCTGAAAGGTGTGAGATCATTTCTGATAGAAGGAGATGGAGCCATGTTACTATAGTCAAAGAGAGAGAGAGAGAGAGTAAATAGATGCTAATTTACAGCTAAAACAAATAATATTTTTAATAAACTTTTGTGGCATTGCTTTCTGCTTATGTGAAGCTAAGTAACTTATTCTAAACATAACAACGCAGTTGCATGGCACTTTGTTAACTTTGACTAGATCATCATCTTATCTAATGTTATAGTACTATGCATTCCCACTATTAAAAATAGTGACCTTAAACAAAGTGCTCTCTTATGGGCATAATGGTCACTTTATTTGCAATAATCAAATTCTGAAAAAATACACAGACTAGTAAAATGCATGGGCCTTAAAAATGACTGTTTATTTTTGTAAATATAATACAGTTTAAATCTCAATAGTTTGAAATTCCATTTATTTTGAGGTAAGGATATGCCTGGTACACATAACACATCCTCTTAGCTAGCAATAATGAGTAATAATAATCAAGAAGAAATTGATGCAGAAAACTTGACAATCATTTTAAGACAACTTACTGGGTGTGATATGGCAATAACACATCCACAAATTTTTGATTAGCCTCGTACATTCTTTGTTGTAGGTATGTTTTTGACATGAATGTTATTAATAACTTAATTTAATAAAGTATTAATGGGAATTTGATGGAAAATGCAACATTATCCACTTGGAGAGTTTAGTAAAACAACAGTGAAAAGGAAATATATTTTGTTACTATTCAATACTAGTTTCAATTATTGGGTATAAAATTAGATGAAAAAAATTCAAACTCTTCATCAAGACCATATTTTGTCTGCGCTAGTGTATATAAAAATAATTCAAGTAGGTGTATTCAATTTTTAACTATGTTTAGAGTAAAAATAATGTATGAACCAGTTAATGCTTTTTACCATATATATGTTACACCCCAATAGTGAAACTGCCTATTGCATGATTTGTCCATTTTGTGAACTAGCCTCTCTTCCTGACCATTTCACAAAATGGGCAAAATTTGCATTTACTCTTGCCCATTTCATAAACTGGAACTTATTTTATATCTACTATGAGCTTAAATGAAGTTTGTTTAAGATATTAATTATATTAAACTAACCCAACCTATCTTAGCCTAACCTTCCATTCTTAAATGATTTAAAAGCACTGCACAATAAATCATTAAATGGACTATTTTTTGGCCAGTTTGTGAAATGGTCCAGAGGAGAGTCCAGTTCATGGAATGAGCAAATTCACAAATGGGTTGCAAAATATATATAAATTTCCAAGCAAGCAATATAAAACTCATTGGGACCTGTTCTAACAAGAGTGATATCTAAGGAATCATGGAACTTAAACTTAGACCATTAACTTTCTTATCGCTGCTCTATCTAATATTGTCTAATACAACCATGCATCATGAGTAAAGGCTTCAGGTTCGACTCCTGTGTCCAAGTGTCATTTTTCCAACATTGAATAATTTACAGTGGCGGCTCGTGAGGGAGGGCCCCCCGCAAAATAAAGCAAAAGAAGAAACTAAAATAATTTTGAAATTCCTACCAATTTTTTCATATTTTTACATAATAAAAAACATAAAAGAATAACATTTTTTCGCTACATAATTTTTACATTTTATTGAGGAAATAAGTAAAACCATAATCCCATCAACACAAGACAACAAGCGCACCTACTAGTAAAATTACAGTAACATGTACTCGCTGTCACTCTGTGGCAACTGGTTGCACCACCCATGATCTGAATTCATTATAGGGTGGTTGCCATGACAACCTGACGTCACTGCCGTCATCTAATATGTTCTGCAGACTCTGCTAAGGCAAGTTTGTACTACATGCCGTCAACAAACTGAGTGCGCAGACAAGTGACAAAGCCACTCTTATGTGCAGACGCGAGGGAGTAGTGTTGAAATCAAAGAGAAATATAAAAATGCCCATTATGTTTATTGTTATGCCCTCCAATTGAATATAGTGCTCGATCAAGCTGCCTCTAATATAATGAGGTGATCATTTTTTTGCCAATTTAAATGGGATTGTTGCATTTTTATCCCACTCTCCAGGTAGGAGAGCAGCTTTAGAGTATGTATGCAATAAAAAAAGACCTCGACCTTCACAAACTAAGGTGGAATTTTCAACCCAGGTTAAAACAAACAATATGCACTTACAAAAAACAATATTCTGGAATGTTTCAAAAATATATAACTCAGTAACAGTAACATTAGCAGCTGGGTTTGTTAGCTGGCTTGAAAATAGCACTTTCTTGTTTTGGCTAAATTTTTACTCAGTGCCTCATGGTGACGACCGAATGATGGGAATATAAATTTATTGGCAAAATAAATTTTATAATACAGTTGTATTTCAAATAAAAGATTGCTTTATATTCAAAAACCAACTGCGTGGAGTAAATATATTTCAGTTCTAACAGTTCAATAAATGTAAAAAATTATTTTCAAGTGGATAATATTAACCAGTTTTGCAGTGCATTTTCAAATGATTGATAAAAATTCTTTTATGACAGAGTTTGAAGTATTTTACTCAAGGTCAGAAATAGCAGAAGGAAATATGGCTGAATGCTTGAAAACATTACATTTTATAACTTATTTTGGATTGGACATTACATTTAAAGAAATCATAAAAGCATTACAAATTCTTGTGACTATTACTTCGACTACTTTGGAGTGTGAACGGTGTTTTTCAACTATGAAGTTAATCAAATCCTACTTAAAAAACACCATGGGCTAATACAGATTAAATGCTTTGGCCATGTTGTTTATATAACAGTCGCTAATTCATGAGAAACCAGACTTTAACAAGCTATTAATAAAAACATTCCTTTTGGACAAAAACAGAAGACTAGATTTTTCTTTCAAATGATAAACTTACAGATAAACTAATTCTTATCTATAGAGTATGTATTGTGCTGGATATAGTGTTAAGAACCTATTTATATATGTTTTTATTTACTGGTGTGCGTGTTTGTGTGTGTGTATGTGTGTGTGTGCACACGCGCACATGTGCGTGGATTTCACAATGGACATTCATCGATTTTGAATTGAGTTTTTATTCTAGGTTCTGGTCAAGTGAAGAGGTAAAGGCTCATCAATAGGTAGACGGGTGAGATTTGAAAATACAATTTTTTTTTACAAGGAAACACTTTCTATGCTCTCCTGCAGAGTTAATTATTTCGAAATTATAAGTTATTTTTCACAAGAAAACACATATTGGTCAAAACATAATCAATCACATGATGTGCAAAACATATTTTAACAATAGTTTAAAGTAAACAAATAAATACAACTACATTAAATTGAGTGGTTGTCTCAAACAATGCCACACTATAGTCTACATTAATTATTCATAGCTACATTTTAAGATTTCACATAATAGGTGTATATTTTCGTTTATGCATTAAGTGACTTTTGATGCACTAGTTAATAACAAAAAATCGTGAGCAAATTATTTTCAGGAACAAACAATCACAATATTATGAGAGGGACTCCTTAACATAGTGCAATCTTGTCATTTATTGGCTTTGAAACATCTTTAGAGATGTTATGCTTTACACATTTCCCAAATTTGTATTTTGTTAAGACAAGCATTGTGTTATATTTAAGTTTCATTTGAGAAATTAGTCAATAGAAGTCCCAAAATTTTCAAAATAAAACACTTATCAGATGTTACAAACTTGGAATGTAAAACTAACATTAAAACTTATTTCATGGTTACTATACTACTTTTAATCACTAAACACGAATAACACACAATAGTTCACTGTAAATTCCTTCTGAATCTTTTAATAACAAAAGGAAAGCCTCTTTTTGTTTTTGAGGTATTTTGTTACATTTGAAAGAAGGTATCAAAAAGGTGGATAGAAATATATGAAAGGGAACCAACACAATATGCCTTTTACAATGAATATAAGAACACAGTTCACACTTTACACTGCTGCCACTGGACGAAGAGGTAATGGTTGCTCAAATTGATCACTACCACCCTATCCCCTGACCTAGATTTCCTTTTTCAGGAAGTTGTGTTGCGCATTTTCACACTCCCTCCTGATGAGCTCTGATAGAATTAAACCTAGGCCGGAATATTTAGCTGTAACAAACAATTTTATTCAAGAGGCAGCCATTATCTCTTTGTACAGTAGCAGCAATGTAAAGTGTGAAATGTGTTATTCTTTTTATTGTAAAAGTCATATTATGTTTGTTCCCTTTTATATGTTTCTATTCGCCTTTTCCTATACTTTCTTCTGAATATAAAAAACAATGTTCCTAGTGATTTAATTCCTCATGTCATCCTGCAACATGGGGAAATAAAACATGTACTTTTGTAACGTCAAAATGACGCCAACAAAACTATGTTTAGCTATCAACAACACCATGTAACATTGCATTACTCTTTGATAAAGGTTTGATGAATGAATAAGCCTCATGGCTTAATTATTTGTTGACAATATTGTAAAATAACTAGGGTTACCAGATGGCATATATCAAGACACAAAAATCACATGGATGGGTGCTAGTAAGTTTTTAGTCTTTGTTTTGTTTAGATATGAGAACATGAGCTTGCAAGTATTGGAATATCTTCATTAAAAAAAAGACTTTCTCATTTATAAAGTCCTTCCAGTAATTTCAGAAGGTGTTATGTTATGTGTGCACAATATGTGCACACAATACATAGCACTATGATAATGGCCCTCTCCTTTAGTGAAATGCAAATGTAGTACGTAATGTGCAATTGCTGGGAAAACCAATTAACAAATTCATCCCCAGTTAAACTATCTTTATTTTGTTAAATATTATTATAATGGTTTGGAGGTATGTTGATATAATTGTGACCATTCGTGCCATACACATAAGCAACATCACCCACATCTGTGTGCACACAAACTGAATGTAACACCCTTGAAGTTTGATCTAAACTAAGGGTAGTTTTTCCTGAATAGTTTCCCACTATCCCTTAACATATATGTGGGTATAATTCTAAATTCCACCTTCCTTACCTCTTACCCATTAGAGTAATCAAACGGGTTTTGCCCAAACTAGTAGGCCTAGTAAGATGCAGAGCAAAAACAACAAAAAACTACAAAAGCAAAATTTAGTATCAGTATGTGATTTATATTTTAAGATTTATGAAAACTAGATGACAAGGGTGAAGTATTAAGTAAATGCACTAGCATTTACTTGGATAAAAGTTTTGGAAATCATGTCGTGAAGAGAAAATAACACCCTCCACACAACCGGACGATAATCAAACAAAAGTCTCTCAAATAAGAGTAAGAAGTGGTATTCACTTTCCCAACTTTTCCAGTATCACTGTGCTTGATCCACACAAGAATGATAACTTGTAGCAGCTCCAGTTCTGGTTTATGTGCAGTTTTAAATATTTTATTGTTTAAAAGTTTTAACTTTTTTTAGCATCAGTTCTTACTACTTTTCAATACTATCCTTATTCAATTACAATAATGTGGTAGAGCTAAGGAAGCTAGAATTTAGAGAAAATGTATCCAAATTGTCATAGAGAAAGGGTTGGCATCCATTTAGGAAAAATGACTCTTAGCACATTCAGCAAAGGTTCAAACAACTAGCTACCCATTACTTCAAACTGGATTAGGTAAGCTTGATGTTTAGTCTGCGTGCCCAACGATGAGGGTGGCTAATTGCTCATTAATTGAAATATCAGTGTATAAAATTAGTGATTTGGATTATCAGGCGACTAAAACAATTACACCTGTGTTAATTAACTATAAGGTTTTGGAAATATTTTTTTACAATGGAAAACCCATTTGCACACCACATTTGATTAAAAAAAGAGCACTTGTCCTAATTTTTCTAGATGTCTGGTAGCCCTGAACATATAATTAACTTTAATAACAACATACACTTCATATAACGTGCATTATTCTCACACTAATTTGGCAAGCTTTCGATGCATGTACAAATAATTTATTACAAACTAATCTATTTGGCTGGTGCCTGTTTTTTTAAAGAACACTACAAAGTAAAAAAAAACAATATTAAGTGCTAGAGGCAGACCAACATCATCTTCATCATCACTATCATCATGATCATAAAATTATACAAAATCAAAAACACAATGACAAAATATGGGAGTAGATTATATTGGGGATGGGCCTTTTTTTAATCCCTTGAATTTTTAAGATGTCCGAGAATTTGAATAGTTTTTTTTTAAAGCTATTATGGTGCTTACTAGTGGTTTATCCCAACATAACTATTCAACAAACATAACCTCTTGACCCCTAATCATTAATTTACCACTCAGTGGGGACAACATCAGAACCGAAGAAAAAGAAAAAAATCGAACCAATGTGAGAAAGTTACTATTTAAGGCTTATCATGTTTCCTAAGATTCAGACATGAGTGTCAGAGGTACAATGAAGTTTCAAATTTGAGAAAGAAATGGATTAAGCCCCTCAACCCATTTCTAATAATAACCATGATGATTATTATTATTATAATATTTCATGCCTTGGGAATGCTAGCTCGCCTAACTTTGTTAAAAAAAGTTAGCAATAAATTGCTAATTTTAAAAACAGTTTGCCAAAATATGGCCCTAAATAAAGTACTACGAAGCTCATTAGGAAAGATTTGGTCAGATACTGTAATTATTTATTAGTAAAAATAATACTGGTGGTTATGGCATTGTATCAGAATTTACAACCATTAAAATGTATCAGCACACCTCTAGCAAGTACGTTCTGCACTAAATTGTTAAGTATTTTATCCACACTTTTATTCTCTTTTATAGTTTTTGAATAAAAGAAAGGAGTAGTGCCCCTGACCAACCTGTCTAGTAGCACCTTAAGAGAACATTTTGGAGCCGATAAACTTAGAAATTAGATACACGACTAATAGGAGTGTGTGGAGGCGAACTCGAATCGAATATATGAAATATTCGCTAAGCTGAATCAAAGTTTGAATATTTTCTTTTAGTTGTTTTGTGTTGAAAAAATATTATGTTATGGTTATTTTTATATATGTATTCACTAAATTACTTGTAAAATGTTTCATTGCACAATAGTTTGTAATATTTAGTTTTAATTTGATAAATCAAGTTACCATCGCAATTTACAATTCAATTAGTTCAGATTTTATTCATATGAAACTTCATTTGTAACATATATATAACAGCTTATATTGGCAAAAGGTTATCATAAATTGAGTATTTTAGTTGTCAATATTATAATTGGTGAAGCTGATATTTGTTTTGAAGTCAATTCAAAGTTTCGATGCTTAACACACTCCTATTGACTACGCTTGAAATAGAAAACTCATCTAAGTGCTGTTTTCGGCTTTCTTCACTTGGCAAAAGGCAAATGAATATTGAGGTAGTTGCCCAATGTTTTCCTTACTGAGGAGATAAAAAATATTACAATTATATTTATATTCTTAGTCAGTTTGGTCAATAATTTGAAGATTAATTATCAAGTAACCCCTCAAGGAAGTATTGTTGGAACCTTTTGATAACTTTTTAATTATTAATTCAAATAATATCTATTTCTAGAATGCTGAATTTTAGTGAATTTCAATTAATGTTAGTGGTACAAAAGTGGGTTTCTTAAAAAAAAAAATCAGGCTTTAGTGGGGTAAGAGGGACTCTTAAATAAATAAGTAAAGTGTAAAGTTGAAATTACATTAAAAACAAGAATGACAATAATTTTCAAATTTTTTGCCATTTAAGAGAATTTCTCAAATTCTTACAATCCTACTAAACAGATTTAGAATAGAGCATAACAACCCCACTAGTTTGTAAGCACAAAAGTATTAGTTTGTACTCATAACCTGAATCAGTTACTTATGGTAATAAATCTTATTTTAAAATGTATTTTTGAGTTTATTAGCGTTTAATCTCTCAGTATCCCTCCTACTAGGGATGCAACCAGGGCATAGGTTAAAATGAGGGAAGGGGAACACCAGGTATCAACCGCCAGAGAAAAGATAAAAAAAAAAAGTTTTTGAACATTGATTGTTTCTTAAAGTCATTTGGAGAAGGTTTTAATGTCAAGATATGGACACCATACCCTGTGAATCAAACGGTAAGACCACATCATAGCATACAAGCGTAACCTTTTTAAGGTAATAGGGGATAAAGGGGGTATACCACCTGATCTCCTTCACTTATATAGGTACCAATTAAGCATATTTTAATTACATAAAAAATTTACATAAAAAATATTTTTTCAAAATATACCAATTTTATGAAAATCAGTGTTATCAGCACGCTATGTGGCAGGTTAGAACAAAAATTTTGAAACATTTATTATACAAAATATAATTTTTTTAACACTGCGCCCTACTACCTGTTTAAGTTATACATATATGTACTAATTACATTAATGTGTTAGGGATAAGGTTAGGATGAATTTAAAGAAAATGCACCCATATTTGCATGAAAGGAAAGTGGAAACCATTTAAGGAAAATTCACCTTCAGTAGACCTGAACGAGATTAGAGCCCTGATCTCCCTATCATCGGCAGTCTAGTCTAGCACAAGGGTTACAATTTAGTTTAAACCTTGATGATATATTGAAAATAACAAACAATGTGGACCTTTATGCTGAAGGATATCCACCCCCTCCCTGGATACATCTTTTCTTCCTTGTATTTCACATCTAATATTAACCATTAAGGAGAGGATTTACTTTTGAGAAGTAATGGGGATACGAAAAATACCTGATGGGGAGGGTAAATATAATTTCTTAAATACCTACCCAAAAAAATAGATATTTTTGAAAAATATCATATAACAGTGTATCACTAATTTTTAATCTTTTATTTAAAATTTAGTATAAATTTTTTGTTTAAATTACTTATTTTACTACCAAAGAAGAAACTTTTTGGGGATGGTGTGTTTTGGGTTCGTATTGAAAAAATTGTCAACATTCCGAAACAGATAGTTAGTGGATTTACTCAACAAAGTTAATTCTATGTTTTATGAATTTTAAAAACTTAAGGCTACAATTTTTTTAGCACCGCATCTTACTACCCATTCAAGTTATACATTTTTCAGCCTACTTTAAATGAACAACTGGCTGTATAACCTCCGCAAAAAGCTGAAGAACAATTGATGCTAAAGAGATTTACAGAAAGGAAAGAGTTTGGTTTAGGACATATTCATTTAATAGTGGATATTCTGAATCCAGCTTTACAAGGTTGTAAATAGTGTTCTATCCAATTGAGTGATGCAATAAGTTTAATTTGTGATGTGGGAGAACATATGGAACTGAATAACATACAACTAAGAACAGATTTAATAAAATACAGAGACAAAGATCGACTCTGGGCGAGGAAGTTTGTATAAGAAGGAGTTGGTATCATGAGCCCCATACTATGTGGAGAGGTTTAAGAGGGACAAATGAATAAGTGGAAGTCACCATTAGGATCTTAAGTGAATCAATAACATCAGCACCCACTGAACGGTCACTGGGCTGGATCCACTGTAAAAAAGTGAAACCGCCGGACACTATAAAAAGCTGCAAAATTAATCTATTTGGCATACAACTTGAAATTGTTAAATCACAACATATTCCCAAACCTGGTTTAGATGAGCGTGAGGCCAATGAAAGTACAATGTCTACCAAATTAAGCATCTTAGAAAAGAAGAAAATTCAGAAAATTCAGAAGATAAAAAAGAAACAGAAAAATAGAAAAGTAGATTTAGAAACAAAAGAATTTGAAGATGAACCAAGCTAAAATGATTCTGACAATGAAAAGTCAATCACTTTCAAATTGAGATGACTATAACGTTTACGTGATAAATACTGAGGAGCTGTGATATATCTTTAATTTTGTAAATTAATGAGAAAAGAAAACTATTTTGATCTAAATTAAACTGATTTTCCAGAATGGTCTAATTGTATTGTTTACCTTTAACATAAGGAAATCGTATACTGATAAGAAATGTCCATGCCTGATAAAACATAATTATTGTGGTTATTTTATTTGTATTGCACTACTGATATTTAAAAAAATCACTTTGAAAGGGTTTAGATTGAGAAACTATTCTACTAGTCATCTTGAAATACCGACTTAAGATAATGAGCTAAATTCTTACTTGTTCATTTCGATCTCTTTCATACTATTCAGCTTAGTCATCATATGTCATGAATAAACTGTTCAAAGGAACATAAGCAGTTAAACCCGAAAAAAAAGACTTTAAATACCTAATAAAATACCCATTTTGGATAAATACCCAAATACCTTGGGTATTTACCCGCAAAAATAAGTACCTGAGTATTTTACATCACTGCTCTTGACCAAAGTCTAATAATTCTTATCTGTACCAAAATGTGTCCAATATAAAATAAAACAAATTATATATCAATCAATCGGTACCTTAGTGCCCCCCACCACTCTTGGTTGCACCCCTGCATTAATATTCTATTATGGTTTTGTGTACCTAGCAAAAGATGTCACACATGTTGCAGTTAGTACAAAATATATATAAAATATATGCCAACACAGAGTAATATTTGAGGTAAAGTATTTTCAATTTAGTTAAAAAAATTACACTTCTACAGAGAAATTGATCCAAGGATCTTTGGGTGAAACAATTTGCCAAGATTGTATTTAAGGCTTATAATCACATTCTACTCTATTATTAAAAGCAGAGTCTTTATGGCTCGGCTACTTGGGCGCTATCCACAACCACACCACTATGAATCGTGAGGCCTTTTGTTGCAAGCTAAACAGATTGTTAGTTGTAATAATTACAATGAACAGTTTGTTTACCTTGTAGCAAAATTTAACATGTAGGTCCA
Organism: Timema podura; assembly: GCA_033556935.1. Classification (NCBI taxonomy): domain Eukaryota; kingdom Metazoa; phylum Arthropoda; class Insecta; order Phasmatodea; family Timematidae; genus Timema; species Timema podura. Next base: position 60,243,062 of record JAVRXN010000008.1, read on the forward strand.
TAATTATTATGGGTCTATATAGATTAAATTTGAATTATAATCATTTTAGACAAGATTTTGAGCTTTGTGCCAATAATATGTGACTAGAAAAACAACAAACCATTATTCATAAAATAGTTACAACACCAACAACATAAATCACTAAAAAAATATGTGTTTTTGTATTGTGTAGTGTGCTTTTTAGATTTCCAAAACCATGAAATTTCTGCAGCGGTAAGTTGGACCTTATCTTTAAAATTCCCAGTAATAATTTAATTCAGTATAGTATATTTTTTTACTTGATTATTTAATGTTACTATAAAATAGATCAAAACATGGTTTACTTCAAAACCAGGCTTGAAACAAAACTGACATTAATGAGCACAACGCATAATTTTTCCATCTCAATGTAACGGTGCCGTGTTTAGTCAAGGATGACTTAACTTAAGTACAAGATTGCCATTTGAAGGAAATTCCTGTCTTTTTGTTGCTTTTCCTAGCCTTCTTTTCTTTTATACAAAATTATTTAAATCATAAATCTATTACTACCCAACATGTTTATTATTAATAAAAACACAAACAAACATATTGTAATATAGAAATGTTTTTACTTCAACAAATCTTACATTTCATTTCTAAGCAAATTTAATCAAAACAATAAATAGTCTTGAAGACTAGAATGTTTCCATATTGAAGTGCTTTTAGGAATACCTTTAATCTTCTAATTTTTCAGGAATCAACAACTGTAGAGTATATTAAAATTTGCCGAGATTCGCTGTGTTCGTCTTTGATGTCACAACAAACGTGTCAACGAATATTTGTGACATCTCTCCAAGCTCAAAAGGCTATCTGAAAAGGCAAACAATAACATTCATTGATAAATAGCTCCCCACTAAACAAATCTAAGTAATTAACAAAAGAAAAAAATTCCAAAGGCTAACAAATCCTCCTGCACCTTCTCAGGAGTAACCTACTCTGTGTTTAACAAAGTGTAACACAGCAAGCCCAGTAATGGTAAGGCAGCTTTGCATTAAAATGTACACACACACAAACCCTGAGGTAAGGTAGAGTCATATAATATCTAAATATAAATTTTGAACAAAACCATGGCCGTCTTTAGTTACAGGCCGGAATACTGAAGTTTGACAACACTGCGTTGAGGCCGGTCGACAACACAGCCACGTGCAGTATTGCTGATTTGGCACAGTTTGTTTACTGTGCGGTATGTTTGTTTCTTGTGTTATTTACTTGATTTGAAATTTTGAGAGATTCATGCTTCTAATGTTTTGCGTCATATAGCACACACAATAGATGAACATTTTGTGGATGTGATTAGTGACCAACAGCTGACATGATTCCAGAATCCTCAGTTGTGTATATTTGTGTTTATACTTACTACAAATGGCCTTTTCGTTTGGAATGAATATAATCCATTGATTTTTTTTGTTTGGGTATGACACAGCTGCTAACTATTTCAATGATCTTACCAAAGGAGGTACTAGCCAAGCTTAGTCCATCAACACTTGTTTGAGGATTGAAGTTAATTAACATTCTATAATGAAGATTTTAATTAAATAAAAGTTTGAAAATAAGTTTCTTCAGCACAAACATCAGAAGCAATTTTTTCTGTATACTCGCTTTGGTGACCGCATGGTCTAAGGTGCTACTCTTGCAGTAGACTAGACTGCCGATGACGGGTAAATCAAGGTTCGAATCTCAGTCGAGTGTACTGATGAGGGTTTTTCCAAAATGGTTTTCCACTCTCCCTTCGCAAAAATGTGAATTATTTTATTTGGTTTCGTCAAAGCTTGGAAATATTATTCCTATTATCTACATCAAATAAAGGAATTACAAACATCGCAGTGAAAATTCTTGTTCAGAAAAAAAGAAAAGTTAAACACTTTACAATGTTATGTTTCAAAATTCTATTTTCCAAGGCTGTTAAGTATTCAAAGTAATTACTTTAACAACACTGTCTATTTTATTAAAATAAGTGCTAAAGAACTACACCTGGACATGAAAATTGAACCCAGTAACTTTGGATTAGTGCAAAAATGAATTCTCTTTCTAGGCTTTGAGCCAGTGCCCTTTTTTTAATTTTCATCATAATATTCTAACCGTGTTTGTGAACGATACATAATCCTTACCTAGCAAATTTATTTTAAAATTATTATTTACATGATCATATTTGTTGTATTCTTCAACATCTGAAGTATTTTTGTTAAATGATACAAGCAAAACATGTTTAGATTAATTGTTGGTAGCGTTCAAAGTGACTTATCAGTTTTTAAATGAAGAAAACTGTAAATATTCACACAATTCACGTCAATTGACGTCACTACAAGTGGAGCTACCCCATTTAACACTCCAGCCTGTAACTAAAGACGGCCGTGACAAAACCCACTAAATCATTTCAAATCTGTGGCTGGGGACAGACAGAATTATAAAATCAACTTTATTTGGTCTAAGGGTGTTACATGGGGGAGCACTGAAAGCATTGCAGCTGTTTCGAAATTCTGGATTATTTACGAAGTGGTTTGATATTTCTTGAAATGGTTTTCAACCAAATTTAGGCTTAAGTTTTGACCAGTTAAAGAGTTTAAACGTTGAATTTAAAGTTAAAAAAAAAAAGTCTGGTAGCTTATATAAAACCTTTTAAAAAAAAATCCCGCATTTGTTTCAAATTTTCTGTTGTGACCCTTTCAAAAAATGACTGTATTTGATAGAGGGTGGCTAGTTATAGGTCTTTATCGTTTTACTTTAACCTCAGCAGTACAAATATTGGCGTAAAGCATAGCTGAATTAAAAAAGAAATTAAACTTAAAATTTAAACTTTATATTTAGATAGGGACCTGTTTTTTTTTTGTTTTTTTTTAGCAACCGCGTCTTACTACCCGTTCGGGTTATACGCTTAAGTACTAATTACACTAATGGATTAGGAATTGGGAAGGTTGAATTTAGAGGAAGTGAACCCGCATTTGCGTGGAGGGAGAGTGGAAAACCATTTAGGAAAAACCACCCCAGTTCACCCGACCAAGATTCGAACCTCGATCTCCCCGTCCTCGGTGGTCTGGCTCAACACGACTGGCGCGTTAGCCAACTACAGGGACCTGTTGATAGCTTTCAATTACAGTTTGGTGAAAACCATATTTAAAAATATAAAGCCACTTCTTCAAAAAAATACGGGATTTCCAAACGCATAAAACGCCCTCCCCATGTAACATCCTTAAGGACAAATAATATTTGGAATGGGGGGGGGGGGGGGGGGGGTGTGTGAATGAGAAAAAAAATTAAGTGAAATTTGTCTTAGACCTTTATTACTGCTTACTGGTGGTTCAAAATCAATTATAGGATGAACTTAACAACCAGGCCCGACACCAGTAATTTAACACTTAACTGAATGTATGAATGTATTATATTAAAAAAGAATGTTAACATTAATTAGTTACTATTTCTATTTTATATTTTTCTTTTATATTTATATTTCCCCTGAGGTTCATAATTTTTTACAGGATTCGGATTCAGGATTCAAAAGTATATTTGAGATTTGACCCAACACTACAAAAATTAGAATTCACTCTAATCTCAAGGTCAAAAATTTACATGATTACAATACTTTTTCTTTAAATGAGAAAGTAAAAAGAGAATCAATGTAAAGTAAATTGATAATTATCTGTGTGTCCTATCATTCTTTAAAATTTTCCATTTTCTCCCATTTGTGTTTTTTTTCCCCCTCTTTTAGGAAGTTGCGTTGTGCATTTCACACTCCTCCCTGATGAGTTCTGATAGAATGAAACCTGGGTCGGGGATTGGGCAGTGATGATCGCTTTTCTTTAAGAGGCAACCATTACCTCTTTCTCCAATGGCAGCAATGTAAAGTGTGTAATGTGTTCTTCTTTTCATTGTAAAAGCCATATTGTGTTCGTCCCTTTTATATATTTCTATCCACCTTTCCTATACCTTCTTCCAAACATAATATAATTAATTTGTTTGGGATTTTGGTTAAGATTTTAATTTTCTCAAAAATATTTTTCCAAGTTGCTAAGGAAATTGTGGGCTTTTAGTAAATAAACACACATACACACCTATGAAACATTATGTTTACCTATATATATCATCATTGTTTTCCAGGGCAATGATTCAAAAAGTAGTATTAGCGTGAGTAATGTAATTATTATAGATCAGCAGATGGTCCATCTTCCACTTGAGACACCAAATGAACATTGTCATCAGAATTACGGGTGTGGACACGACGGACTTCTGGGTTGAGCAACAGAAAGGGATTAGAACTGCGATCTAAAAAAAAAACAAGGTAAATATAAAAAGGTTAGCCATTTTATGGATTACAAGGTAAGAAAAATGTTCGTAATTATTTAGATGTAGTTTTTTTTAAAGAAAAAAACTGGTTAAAAATAAAATTATGTTTCAGCTATACTTGTTTTCTCTTAAAGCAGTAGTAACTATTTCATAATCATTTTACTGCAGTGTCTTGAATGCCCTTTAAATTTTATTTTCATGACTTTAAAACAATTCTTTTTTAACTATTTTAGCTTTAAATTGGGAATATTTTATTTATTTGGAATTGGTCATGATCATGACCTAGCAATGAAATGATTATTTCCTGTTGTATATGTTTATAGAGCTTAGATTAATTCTATTGTTTAAACAAAGTAAAAAGCTATTTATTTCAGTAGATAATTAAACTCAATCCAAACTTGTTGTTTCAGTGGTTGCATATATCACCTGCTCAAAAACGTCTTGATAAAAAAAAAATTGTTCCCTTTATTTAACCCTCATAGCTTTAGAGGTAGGAATGTAAAAAAGACAAAAGGTAAAATAAATTGTGATAATAATAAATACATTCATACATATATACCTGATCACACCAATGCCTTACCAGGTAGCAAAAAAAACTGCATATTGCTCAAAAAACAACATATTTAATCCATCCTGACTAACTTTCTTCATACTTCTTATTCCTTGCATACTCCTTTTGCTTCAACAACATCCATGCAACAAGTCATACATGCTATTTTATTCTTAAAACTCTTGGTGTTTCTCTTTTTCACACATTGGTCTTCAACATTTAACCACATCTGACATGGCCTATTCCTTCCTTTTAATCCATACAATCTTCCATCAAATATTTGCTTCGTCAGTCATTAATAAATGGGTGCTGAAGGAGTGCGGTTTGAAAGGGAATCTAATAGATAAATGTAAAAGGAGCATCATACGTTGGTCTGGGTATGTTGAGAGGATGAGTGTGGATCGAGTGACTAAGAATAAATATATTAATAAAAGCCCTTTTTTGGCTCGGAAAGTGGTAGCAGTGTAAAATGTTAACTATATTCCTGCTTTATTTGTTCACAATATTGCTTGTGTTATTGGTACTCTTTGAGATCTACAAATTAATACAAGTTTTAAACATATTTATTTACTACAAGAGTCTTCTCTTTTCCACAAAAATATACACCTATCTTTAAACTCGGCAAAGAGCTTACTTGAGTCGTTAACAGATCGAGAATGTGGCCGCGGCGAATTGCCAAGTCTTGGAGACATTATGACTGGAACTGAACTAAGGACTTCTGCCGATAACTCCCGGACACAGTCGGACAAACTAACTCTGGAATGGCGAGGTGAGATCATTTTCAATGGAGATTTCTTGTCGCTGCAGCGTTGTGAGCCATCCTAGAAATAATACATGCACTGTCAAACAACTTTAGATTAATTAAGGATGAAATTTTTCTAATCCTCAAATGCCTCGAATTTGTACTCTATCATTTTCCTAATATTCTATCATTTTATTTATTACAAAATGTTAAATCCTTAAGTGTATTTGATATTCAAGGATCAGAGAGAATATCAAATTAGAAAAAAAAGAAAAACTTATTTCTAAATTTTGTATTGGAATTTGTTTAAGAGTCCTTAAACTGTTTATTAATGGTTTAGCCCAACATAGTAAGATAACTTAACAAACAAGCCCAAGACCATTCATTTACAACTGGAAGTATTATAACAAGAAATGTTAACATTTAGTTATTACTTTTATTATTTATTAAAATTTGCAAAATAGTGGATATAAACCATCAGATAGAGTCCATTCACCATAGAAGGGGTGGTAACTGACGGCTATCACAAGAGAGGGATGGTAACTGACAGCTAGGAGAAGATTTTTACTGTGCAAACACTGGTTAAAAGTTCATAACGTGGAATAGAAAATATAGTACATGATATAATAAATTAAAAAGTAGTATATTCACACTTGTATCTTCTTATAACTCTCCACCAAAACAAATCTTTTTTATTTTGTAAACACATGCATATAAACATAACCACATACAATTTGTATGACATCATCAAACAGCTACATATCATCCTAATTTGTGAAGAGAAGGCATCCTTTTAGAAGCACTTGTGTGTACAGCACTTTTAAGTGAACTACAGATGCCGCTTTCACAAAAAAAATAATCATCCGAATGGTAATTTCCTTAAGTTCTTATTTCAATAAACAAAAAATGCTTAAGATAAAGAAATAATACTTAGCCCTTAAATATCTAATCAGGCTGTTCCCTTACTGGGTAGGCAAGAAACTGTGCATATAGCTCTTGTGTTTCTCCTGACAAACCCACACTTCACATTTATACAAAAATGTTAGCATTAACACACTTTTATATACGGCCATCTTTGTCTCTTTCAATATTTTGTTCTTTGCAATAGTCGTCGTACATCCAACTGCTCTCTAAGTTGCATTCACCAGTCTGTCAATTTCACCATTTTACAATTAGAAATAAAAGTGGGTATACAACATGAAGGTAAATCAATTAAACATAGATTTTAAAAAGGCCTATGATTCAGTCAAAAGAAACCAATCATATAAAATTTTAGTCGGTTTTAGGATACCCAAAATTTTTGTCAAGCTAATTGAGGTATGTTTGACTGATACGTGTGACAGGGTATGGAATGGATGTCATTTAACAAATACTTTTAAAATATATAATGGGTTGAAACCAGGAGTTACACTTTCCCTATTACTTTTTAATCTAGTCTTAGAGTATGCTGTTAGGGTAATGCAAGAGAGTAGAGAAAGGTTGATATTAAACAGTATTTTAAATTTATTAAGATATGCAGATGATTTAGCTTTGTTGGATAATAAGTAAAGAAGCTGTTGCAAGAAACTCTGACATTTTATTAGAGGTTAGTGAGGAAATAGGCGTAGAAGTGAAAATACTAGGTACACGCTCACACAGAGAACGATAGTTTATAGATTACTTCAAGCAACATATCATTTGACATGGTTAAATATTTAGGAACAATTTGAACTCTCAATAACAATATTAAAGTGTTGAAAATTTAGCATTCCCCCTCCATGTCTTAAAAAAACCTAAATGTATCTCGGCAAAAAAAGCTAGATTCTACTCTTTATTCACCCAATAAATCTAGTATTCCCCCTCTACGTATTAAAAAAACCTAAATGTATCTCAGCATAAAAGCTATATTCTACTCTTTATTCACCAAATAAATCTAGCTCGTCCGGAAAAGTCAAGATACATCTAGGCATACTAGAATCTACAACTTTTATTCACATAAAACCTAGATACATATAAAAAAAAAGTCCATGACCTAGCTACATCTAGTTTTTATTCACATTGGTCATTATTGCCAACTGCTTTCGAAAAGCAGGTTTCTGCCACAACGATGGTGAAGAGCAAAATAAGGCTGTTGATGAGATCGTACCTGCTGGGGACAGCTGGGAAGATGTTGGACAAGATGCCAAGTGTTCCTTACAAAGATTTTGTGAACTTGGACGAGAACTTGGTAATTTGCAATGGACTGACAGATTCGACAATTTTAGCAGATGTTATGAACAATAGAAATGACAGTGCATCCTCAGATGAAGAAGAGGAACAGACGGAACTTCCAGAGAAGCTGATCCTAGCATCAACATAGGCCATGGACCACATCAAAAGTTGAGACAGTTTATTGAGGGACAACATAATGTAAGCCCCTCTATTTTATAGGCAGTGAATAAACTAGAATAGTTTACTACAAATCCAAGTATTAACAAAAAAAAATCTATATTTTAAAAAGCCCTGTAAATACAGTATTATGTACAGTACATATTGCTATGGAAGATCAAAGAATAAAATGATATGTATACACTACCTGTACTGTATTTTACCTTACTGAATTAATGTTTAAGTTATTTTTCTAGCCCAAATAAAAACTTACCTAATTCAAATTTTTGGATAGTTCTAATTTTTCTAATGATCCCTTAGCTTCGAATTAGCCAGGACATTGTTAGAATAACAAAGTCTAGTAGATTATGGTAGGCAGAATATGCAGCGCGAATGGGAGAATTTAGAACTGTGTTCAGGGTATTGACTGGTAATGGGAAAACCTAGACAGAGATGGGAGGATAGTGTAAGAATGGGCCTGACTGGGATTCCGGATCTTTTCTTTCGTGCTATCATTTGATGGTATTGCAAGACAACCATCGCTTGTCATAACAAATCCCCTATTCTAGTTCTTTACTTGAAAGAGCGCTATCTTCCCATAATCGATTCTCAAAGGTATCGTTAAGAAACACGATTAAACGAGGCCCTGTGAAGCAAGGCTACATCTAGAGACAATTGAAATTATATAAGCTATTCATTCAAGAGATTTACATAAATACTTTATGTAAGATCCAATTTAAAAATCACTTTATTTTAAGAATTACTATTTTATAGTCCTTCCTTCTTTTAATCATTTAAATTGCATGATGTTTAGTTAATTTTGTAGTTAGAGAATGTTCATATCACTTTCTTGTGATAATCGAAGGCGTAATAAATAAAAATTTATTATATTAGTTAATCTAGGTTTAACTATTATTTAAAGGCAAAGCATTAGACCTACACTGAATTCAACGTTTAAAAGGTCTTGTAAAAATAAATGTCTGCCAGAGACAAGGACCATGTCTGAGTAGTGAAGCCAAGTGCACTTGAAACTTGCAATGGCGTTGACTTAAAGGGTGGAAGTCATTTATGATGGTGACCAAATTCTCTTTCAAGTGTAGAATTACACCCCTTAGAGCGTACTTTGTACATACAACTTGCACTTTACTGTGCACTTTAATTAAAATCATTATTTTATATTGATATAAAGTAATATATTGTGTGGGAATGGGATAAAACTTTTTTTTTTATTTATTTAGCACCACGTCTTACTACCAGTTTGGGTTATACACTTAAGTACTAATCATGCTAATGGGTTTGGAATTGGGAAGGTTGAAGAGAGAAGAAATGAACCTAAATTTTCATGGAGGGAGAGTGGAAAACCATTTAGGAAAAATCACTCCCAGTTCAAAAGACCGAGATTTGAACCTTGATCTTCTCGTCTTTAGAAGTCTAGCTCAACACGAATCTAGCGCGTTAGCTAACTACGCCACCGAGGCAGGTAATAAAACATACATAAACTATTAAATATCATTTCATTTATTTTTATATTCACGTTCAAAAATTGACTTTATAGCTTATGAATTTGTGCCTTTAAAAATAGTTTGAAATATCTACAGTAGAATTATGACACTATCAAAATTCAATATCATTGCCATGGAAACACACGTTTCAGAAGTAGCCACCAGGTCACCCTAGCTTTATTTCACCATCTGAAAAGTCTCATGCACCCTATGTATTTAAGGGTGCCAGAAACGAGTTTTATTAAAGTGTGCAGTAAAGTGCAGAAGTGCATGCGTAATGCGCAGACTATTCAAACACGGCTAAGGTTATGCCATGCCATCTCTGAAAAAGTATGTAGGTCAAATATTTGAAGTGATTTTAGAGGGTGCCACAAATATCCTGTTTCTCCAAATATATACCCGTCAATCCATAAATTAAATAAATCTTTAGTAATCCTTATATTGCAACTGTTTCATGTTTTTTAATATCCAAAGACAAAAAAAAATCTGTAAAAAGTTTTCTTTTCTAAAACTACTATCCCACTTGAAAATAGGCCCTATGTCCTCATTTTGTGAAGAACTAGATAAAATCCTTTGCTGAGTAAATTTCTAGCGTATTTAACTACAAGTTGAAGCATAAGTAGCAATTAGACAAAAATTATGTCAAGAATAATTATGCTCTTTTAAGGATGAAACTGGGGTGGTTCCATGGTAAAAGGTAATAAATATATTGTTTTCAACATGAGATCTCATTAAAATAGGTTGATTGAACCCTAGCATTCTGATGAAGTTATTTTAAATCAATGTCTTTTAAGGATAATTTTCAATACTATAATTTTGCCTGCACAGTACATATTTACTTTGTAGTAAGACTTGTAGAGGGCAATGGAAGGAACCACAGCCATTTCTGTTGAATACAACTTCCCTAGTTGTAGCTTAATATGGCTTATAATTTAACTTAGGCCTAGAATAGGCACAGCATTCAGCCCCCGGCCATTAATTCATCACTGTGAAAAGGTAAACCCATATTTCACCAATAATAAATTTTTCGGCCATGCCAGGAATCGAACCAGGGATCCTTAGCTCAGTAGAGAGACAAGCTACCAACTTAGCTAAGGTGTCAGACTGTGAGTATACCTGATATTACATTTTTACTGAAATGCAATGTATTATATGATAAGGTGCTTACACCTCATTTCTGTAGTAACTCTGTTTTAGTATTTGTAGATTGCTTGTGGGGAACTATAACAAATGGACCAGTAGAAAATATTCTGTATTTTGAAGAAAATTGATCAATTTTCTAATATATACGAGTATCGTACACCTACAAGAAATGTAACAAGGGATCTAGGAGTTTGCTGTAGGAAGTCATCAATCTCGTTACTTAGGTAGGTAAAAGTTTGCACATAATATTTGGAATGTTCAGTGATTGGACCTTAACTTTTAGTACCTTGATATCTGTAATCCATGACATGGTAAAACAGATGTTGGATTATCAGTGTGTTTGTGAGCAGTGAACTGGAAAGTTGTGAAGTTTAAATCTAATAATGTATTGATGTCATGTGCATGTGCATGTGCATGTTTATAGCAGCTATGCTAAAAGAACCAATAAAACTAAACTAATTTAGTAACATTACAATGGCGACGAGGATGGGATTCAAATAACTTAGTTCGGCAATATCAATGTCGGCCATGGCTGGTTATATTGGACATCTTAAGGAATTTAACCCCACTGAGGACGACTGGAATATTTTCAAGAGGAAGTTGGCGAATTTTATTAAGCTAAATGGATTGGAAGCTAAAGAGTGTGAAACACTACTGAGTCATCTAAATCAGGTTGCTTTTAAGTTGTTAATAGATTTATGTGTGCCCGATACTCCTGAAACTAAAAGGTATGTGGATTTGATAGCTTTGCTAAATGCACATTATTCACCTGTGGTTTCGGTTTTCAAGGAAAGATCTGAATTTTATAATGCATGTTGTGGACTTAATGAATCAGTAGCAGACTGGGCTGCTAGAGTTCAGCATCTGGCTTCCAGTTGCATGTTTGGAACACACCTAGAATTTGCTCTGCTTGACAAATTTGTGATGGGTATACAAGACAAGAAAGTCAAAGAACGTTTATTTACCGAGGACCCGATCAAGTTAACCATTAGCAAAGCTAGGGAGATAGCTCAGCAGGTGATTGCTGCAAACACATTTTTCGAAGATATAGATGTTAAAAGGGAACCTGAAATTTTCAAAATGGCCGCTGGTCAACAGGGTAGGAATAATCGTCCTCTCAAACAGAATTTTGATTCCCGTTCCCCTTGTGCTGTTTGCGGCTACAATAATCACTCAACAGCGCAGTGCAGGTTTGGCAATTATATTTGTGCCATTTGTAAATGTAGGGGGCACTTAAAAAGAATGTGTCCTTCAAAATTCAAGCGGGTCACCTCTAACCGTATGGAAACAGAGGAAGGAGAGGGAGGACAGGAAACATTTAGTTTTTTTAACCTCAATCATTCTGATGCTGAGAGGTTACCATTCAGTATTGAGGTTACACTAAATGGTGTTCAAATGATTGGACAGCTAGACACAGGGGCTACCTGCAGTGCTATGTCAGAAAGGTTATACAAGAAACATTTTCAGGCTGAACGAATTATAAAGAAAAATGAGATAGTTAAATTCTACACTGAAGACCTGCAAATAATTCCGTTAGGCAGATGTTCACTTCCAGTTGTTTTCAAAGGGCAGGTGAAACAGATAGATTTCCATGTAATACCTAATGGGGGCCCTCTTATCTTAGGGAGAGACTTCATAAATGTTTTTGGTTTCAAGTTTAGTCAAGTGAACCAATTAATGATGCCAAGTGTGGACCTCAAAAATAAAATGATTCAGATGTACCCAGAGGTGTTTACTGACAAATTGGGCACCTTTAATAGGGCAAAAATGTCCCTTAAGTTGAAGCCAGGGGCAGAACCAAAGTTTTTCAAACCAAGAAACATTCCATTTGCTTTAAAACCTAAAGTAGAGCTAGAACTAAAAAGGCTTCAAGATGCAGGTGTTATATCTCCAATCAAATATAGTAAATGGGGAACACCAATAGTACCTCTAGTTAAGCCTGATGGCTCCGTCAGATTATGTGGTGACTATAAAGTAACACTTAACCCATATTTAGAAGTAGACAGGCATCCCCTACCTCATGTAAATGATATATTTTACTCAATGCAAGGTTCTACTACTTTTACCAAAATTGACCTCAAAAATGCCTTTCAACAGATGGAATTAACTGAGGACTCCAAAGAACTAGTTACTATTAGTACACATAAAGGTCTATTTTGTTATAATAGATGTCCTTTTGGTATTTCTCCAGCCCCTCAAGAGTTTCAACATAACATGGAAACTGCTGTAGCAGGCATTGAAGGAGTAGTGGTTTGGCAAGATGACATTGTGGTAGGGGGCCATACAATAGAGGAACATAATGAAAGGTTGAATATGGTACTGTCCAGGCTCAGGGAATGTGGATTGACTGCTAATATAACCAAGTGTATGTTTCAACAACCAGAAATAAAATTTTTAGGCTACATAGTGGGGAAAGATGGATTGAAACTAGACCAAAATCTGGTTAAACCAGTACTAGAGGCTGAAACACCAAAATCAGTTAGTGAATTAAAGTCATTTCTAGGTATGGTTGAATATTACAGGAGATTCTTGAAGGGGGCCTCTGTCATCTTAAATCCTTTGTATGAACTGCTTAAAAAGGGGGTTCCATGGAAGTGGACCTGGGAATGTAATCATGCGTTTAATCAAATTAAAAGTGCACTCACCTCAGCCCCTGTTTTGGACCACTATAATCCGGATCTAGAACTGATACTGTCTACTGATGCAAGTCCTAGAGGCATCTCAGCAGTACTCAGCCAAAAGACCAAGGAAGGGAGTCTTGACACAAACAGAGAAGAACTACCCCCAGATCCACAAGGAGGCCTTGGCTCTGGTTTATGGAGTACTTAAGTTTTCACAGTATCTTTATATGAGAAAGTTTATTTTGGAGACCGACCATAAACCACTCACTACAATTTTTGGCCCCAAGCGTGGAATTCCAGTCTTGTCAGCAAATCGATTGCAAAACTTTGCAGCAATTTTGTCAAGTTTCAACTATGAGATCAGATATGTTCCTTCAAGGAAAAATTGTGCTGATTATTTATCTCGAAGCATCAGTAAGGATGACCCACCACAAGATCTTATATTGAACTTCGTTAACTATGCAGAAGACAGCGAATGTTTGAATAAAAAATTGGTTGCTTCAGAGAGTGTAAAAGATAAAATCTTGAGTAAAGTAATAAAGTTTATTCAAATAGGGTGGCCTAAATTGGTAGATAGGGAGCTTAAGTCATTTCAGTCAGTATCTAGTGAATTACATATAGATCAAGAATGCCTTTTCCGAGGACACAGAATGGTGATTCCTTTAGCTCTACGAAATAAGGTTTTGGAAGAAATGCATAAGCCACATTTTGGAATAGTTAAAACCAAACTTATGGCCAAAAATTACTTTTGGTGGCCAGGACTTTGCAAAGAAATTGATAATTTGGTTTTAGGCTGTGGTCCATGCCAGAAAGTACAAGGTTCCCCTGACAGGTGTGAGCTTATTCCATGGCCATGGCCAGAAAAGCCTTGGAGCCGTATACACTTAGATTTTTTGGGGCCTATAAATGGGAAAACCTATTTGATGATAATCGACGCTCACTCTAAGTGGCTAGAAATTTGCCAAATGTTGTCAGTAACTACAACAGCCACAATTCGAGCCCTCATGGTCTTATTTGCTCGATTTGGATTACCAGAACTTATGGTATCAGATAATGGCAGTCAACTCGTTCGTTCAAAAGAATATACTAATTTTTGTGACTTACATGGTATAAGATATCGCGCAGGTGCACCACATTTCCCACAAACCAATGGCCAAGCAGAAAATGGTGTTGGCCAGCTTAAACGAGCCATCAAGAGGGCCATTCTTGCTGGAAAAGATGTTCATATGGCCTTAACAGAGTTTCTAATGTATTATAGGAACACCCCTCAGCTAACCACTGGTGTTGCCCCAGCGATGTTAATGATGGGTAGAGCGTTGCGAACACCATTGGATGTCATAAACAATAGAACGGATGGACAAAACAACCCAAGCATGGAGGAAATAAGGGACCATGTATCCTATAAGCAAGGAATACAGCGAAGATACTCTGGAAGAAGGAAAACCATTTTTAATGTAAATGAAAGTGTTTTGGTCAAAGTTTTTAAACAAAACAAAGTTATTTGGGAAAATGCTATAATTCACAAGAGGTTGGGTGAAAGACTATACTTAGTGAAGTTGGGCTCAGGAGCTGTAGTGAAACGTCATTTGAGCCAAATGATTGCGGCATTACCTTGTAGCAGTCAGAATATATCATCACCCAAAGAGTCCCATTGGGCCACGCCATACCCGCCTGATTCTCCTATTCATAGGGGGGAACAGGACATCGGTGCTGAGGATGACTCGTTATTGCTCACACCCAGCCCCCTCATTGGTGATGGGTCGAGTCAAGACATGCAGGGGGACTCTTCATGGACATTAGGAGATGCACAGCAGTCAAATCCAGAAGACAGGGGGAATACAGGAGCAAGACAACAGGAGGCTGCAGAAGATAAACCACGACGGCCCATTCGACCACCCAGGAGGCTCACATACTCACCATTCTAAAGGAAGACAGGAAGGGGGAGATAGTGGAATGTTCAGTGATTGGACCTTAACTTTTAGTACCTTGATATCTGTAATCCATGACATGGTAAAACAGATGTTGGATTATCAGTGTGTTTGTGAGCAGTGAACTGGAAAGTTGTGAAGTTTAAATCTAATAATGTATTGATGTCATGTGCATGTGCATGTGCATGTTTATAGCAGCTATGCTAAAAGAACCAATAAAACTAAACTAATTTAGTAACATTACAATATTATTATTATTATTATTATTATTATTATTAGCACTGCGTCTTACTACCCGTTCGGGTTATATGCACACATAATATTATTAATGTTAAATGTATTTAGATGGTGAGTGTGGGGATTATAATACAACACTTTTATGTATTATGATAATAGCTTTGTTCCATTTATATTAAATCCAAAACAAAGTTGATATTAATATTAAATGAGATAATCTAAGTGATGTTGAGGTTATATGTGCCACATTGGTTTTAGTAGCTACACAATTATTTAATTTTATTTTCCACCTCAAAGTGCATCAAATAACTAGAAAAATAATCTAAACCTAAAATAACAATTAGAAAAATGATCAACCAAACATAATCAAATCATTATTCAAACTAGACATAAGCCAGAAATGTTCAGTTTTAAATTTTTGGGCTATGCTTGGTTTAAATTTTGTATACTTAAATTAAAGGATATTGATTTTAATAGAGGCTTATCTTTTAAGTACATAATTATAATTACATTAAGTACAGCACACCAAATATTTGACATTCTGTGTAATTTAAGAATGAAAAGTGCTTATACTTCACTAAGTTAGAATACATAGGACCTAGGCCTATCATTTTTACAGGAATATATTTTTTTAACTATTACTATTTTATTTGTTGCCTCCAGTATATTTTATTTTACAAGTTATAAGACCTTATGCTAGGTCTAGGCTCTATTACTCAACAACTAGCTAATCTTGCTGCCTGTTAGGTTATATTTTGATGCAGGTCTTAAGTTTTAATACATCGTGTTATTATAAAATACACCCCACATATTCCTTTTCAACAAACTTTTATCAAAATTTATAGGGGGAGAAATGGTGTTTTAGAGTAATAAATGCTACAGTTTTATTCTTCTGTGAATCTAGAGTTATATATGCCTATAAATAATTCTAACCTATTCAGGCTAATTTGACAGCCAATGCATATATTGCCAAAACCTTTGGTACTTGTCTAAATAAAATAATCATAACTTAACCTACGACCAACTTATTTTTTTCTCTAATGACATTTTTAGATTTAGGCTTACCTTATGTGAATGTAAGACATAAAAACTGGCACTGTCATTTCTATTACTTGGTGGAGGTAATAACCTGGTTTGAAAACCTAATAATCATACCTTGCGTAGGCGATTTTTTTCTCCTAAAAACTCAAACATCATAATATGTATACTAACGACATGTTGGTTTAGTATGTTTACATTTGGACTTGGGGTTTCATTAAGTTTTCTAAATATTGTAAAAATAAAATTATTTTAAATTAATTTATTTAGCGTATCATTGGATACACTATTTTCTTGTGAGAATAACTTTACTTTACAACCATTTACGTTTCCAGACTGTGGCCTGGGCAAGTTTTTTTTATCCAAGCCATATATTTTCCACTGGGAAGAGGGTGAGATAAGATTATAATGCAAATGTACTTAATTTAAGTAAAACTTTTTTTTTGTATATCCATGGTAACATTCACGTACCTGACTAGATTCATCGTCACTCTGTTGCATAGGAAAACGAAAAACTTTAAAGTTTGGAGACTTTGGCCAAGTCGTAGGAGGCGGACTACGGATCATGTGCTCATGGATTTCTGGCAAGGTGAGTGGATCCACGTCTAGGTCTGTAGGAAATTCCTGTACACAAACATTTTAAAATTGATTTCTTGTGTTATTTTGTAACACGTGTGTTATTTTAACTTAGTCTGAGTATGGGGTATTTGAAAACCAGCTTGAAGGTAGAGAGATTGATCATGAGTGCCTATCTTTGCTACATACATTATTGCTCATTCAGGCTTCAATTGTAAAAAGTACCCATTTACGCTTATTAAATTCAAACACTGGTTTCCTGGATGAGAGCCGAGCAAGTTATGTTATTTATTTAATTTTTGCTTTTCAACTTACTACTTGCCTGGGCTGGATGTAATTAATCACACTGTGTAGAGATAAGAAAGCCTGTATTTGGAAATTTAGGAAAAAATACTGTCAGTACACTCGGTTCAATAAGTCTGCATGTCCACTGGTGCCAGTTTCTCCTAGTAGTAATTTATTTTTACAACAGGTATAACCTAATTAAAATTATTACTAAATAGGGTTGGGAGGCCTAAGTATGGCTAAGTTCAGTAATTAATTGGTACATGTACAAGTTATTGATATGAATATAAAGTATAAAATTTTACCAATTCCTTCAAAACAATGCTTGTAGAACAATGAGTGTACATTTGTAATAGTCTTTAGGATAGTGAAAGAATGATTAGTAAACAAATTTAGAATCAAAATGAAATGAAGTACTCACCTGTGACATGAGATTAGCATCATCTGATTCAGACTCTTCTAAGCTATCCACCAAACTTTCCCGACTTGCCAAAACCTGTTGTGGAAAAAAACTGTGATTAAAGACCCAGCTTAAAATAAGTTGAACCAAAATAATTATGTGAAAAAGAACCTCAATGTGATTACAGCTAAATGTTTGGTATATCAATGATATAAGTGGTTAAATATTAAAATTAGTTTATTCCAGTTCAAATAAAAGTTACCAAATATCTTATCGGTTCTAGTCAGGGTCAAGTAAATTGTATTATTATGGTAAGAATAAACTACCAAACAATAAGAACATATTTCTTTGCAGTCAACAACAGGGTGTCTACCGAGTTGGACAAACCAAAATTAGTGACTTTTTGGTGACCTTTTTTATGACCAAAAAAATTCTTCGGTAAACGATTGAACATTATATAATACACAGATAGGCATAATGCACTCACACGAAGCATTAAACTTTAACTAGATGGCGAACGTTAACCTTGTCTTTGGTATCACGATAAAAACAATCAGGCGGTTAGCGCACAGCATCATGGGTAGTGGGTAACTTGACATTCGACGAGTTTTCTTTTTTACGATGCGCGGGAAATTCAAACAACAATATTTTCGTGACTTTTGACTAAAATATTGAAAATTCGTGACTTTTCAGGGACTTTCGTGACCTTTTTTGCAATTATTAACTTTTTCGTGACTTTGGTGACTTTAATGACCCAGTAGACACCCTGAACAATCATATTACTTTATTTTTAGAATTATTTTATTATCAATAATAACTATCAAAAGTGACAGATAAAGATAACATAACCTGACACATGAATATGTGAAAGTTAGGGGTCTGCTAGCTCAAGTTTTTTGATTAAGAGTCAATCTCGAGCAAGTTTCTCATGAAGCTCCCGAATATCAATCTGAGTCAAGCATGGGTTGAATAAATGTATAATTTTAAAACTTACATACATAACTAATCACACCATTCCCTTACAGGGTATGCAAGAAACCGTGAATATAGCAAAAAAACAACTTTGAACTTAATCCATCCTCACTAACTTTCTCCACACTTCCCTATACTTACATCCCTTTACTTGAAAAACTTCCACACACAGCGAGTCATACATGCTCTTTTATTCTTAAAACTCTTAATTTTTTTTTTCCACATATTCATTTTGATTCATTATGATGATTATATTATAATTATGATTCATTTTAATATTCCTAAGGAAAGTTAAAAAAAAAAAGTATTAGTGAAAATATGTTTGGATGTAAAGATTTAGTAATATTTTGTTTTAAACAAATAACCCCACTATTCCCTGTCCATCTGGAGTGAATCTGTTCACTTGGTGCTGGCCTCTTACCAGAGAGTAATTAGAGCATTAACTATTTTTAAGATGTAAAATTTGAAAATGGAAATGAGTACTGTGAATATAGCGGGTTTTGTGACGTCTGGCAGAAAGATCAAGGGGTGATAGTAATGAAAAATGAAGTAGAGAAAAGTTTTACTAAAGTGGTGTGTTATAATGAGAGATTAACGTGTGTGAAATATACGCTGAACCAATGGATATTTTGATAGTATAAATGTACATGCCAACAACCAACCAAAATGTATGTCAAGGTAGAAGAAATCTATGATGAAATTGAAGTAATCCTTCAACATGAGGGAAAAGGGAAGGTGAACACTATCATCATGGGTGATTGGAACAGTGTGGACGAAAGACGGGAGCAGAAGATCATAGGGCCACATGGACTAGGGAAGAGAAACGACAGAGGGTAGACGCTCATCAAATTCTAACACCGGAATGACCTTGTGATAACAAACAACTGGTTCAAGAAACAAAGACAAAACTGTACATATGCAAGAGCCCAGGAGACATCAGCAGGTACCCACTAGAGTACATACTCGTCAAACAGCGGTTCAGGAATAGAGTGAAGGCTGTAAGGACATTGCCAGGGGACAACATTGATTCGGACCACAACCTTCTGGTGGCGTATCTTGAAATAAGATTGAAGAGTATCAGGAAGACAAGCAAGAGAAAACCGAGGTACAACTTTGAAAAATTAAGAGGCAATAGTGACATGTAAGAAGTTCAATAGAGCAAAAGTTAAGTGAGCTGAAAGAAGAGAGTCTAAGTGCAGAAGAGAAGTGGGATAGTGTTATAAATATTTTTTGAAGGTTCTGAATGACAATGTTGGAAAAGTGAAGAGGACTGCATGGAAGCCCTGGGTATCAACAGAAATGTTTCAGAAAATGGAAGAAAGAAGGAAATGGAAAAATGTCAACAAAGAAAAGTATATTAGGCTAATCAACGAGTTAAGGAGATGAGATTATTGAACTACAAAGAAAAGGAAGGTATGACCTCATGTACCAGAAAGCAAAGGACATGGGTGGGAATGAAAACAACCTTGTGCAAACAATAGGGATAAAAAACTCCAGAGTCAGATGATGACGGATCATAAAGAGAGTCTTATGATTTGGGTGATATATATAGAAAAACTGTATGATAAGGAAAAATCGACCAGGGAGCCTGTAATTTGAAGCAGAAGACGAAAAATGACCCAGCATTTTAAAGAGTGAAGTAGAAAGTCACATAAAGGACATATAAAGAAGGAAAGCTGCTGGAGATGATATACCAACTGAGCTGCTGAAGTAACTGGGAAACAAAGGATTAATGGCTCTAACAAAACTTATAATATCTACAAAACAAGAAAATTGCTCAAGGACTTGCTAGACGTAACTATGGTGGCCCCTAAAGACAAAGAAACAAGTCAAGAAATGCAGTGACCACAGGATCATCAGCCTTATTTCTCATGTGGGGAAGGTCATGGCAAAAATACTCAATAGGTGACTGGAACAGACCACCTGTTATTAATGAAATAGCTATTTAATTAATTCTTTACTCAGGCTGTACGCTTACTTACCTGTAAGAAAGGGTTGTCTTGTCGTGAAAGCCTAAGAGCTTGCATATCCTGGTCAATATCTCGAGTTCGACCTGGGGTGAGAGTGAGGGTGGATAGAGCAGGGGACGGGGGGCAACAAGATGTTTGCACCACTATGTTCACAGCTGTCACAGACAGAGTGGACGGCACACGAGGAACAGCACCATAGTTCAAGTTCTGCACGTCTGCTCAACAAATAACATTCTTGTCTTAAAAACTGTTTAACAATGGTAAATTTAAATATGTGCTAGCATGCTCAGCACTAATCAGTTACTTAGGTTGATTATTGTCTATGAGTATCTTGATTCAGGTTACCTGGCAAACTCACACACATGTATAAGACACAAGTATTTTATAAGATGTAATTAAAACTCATTATTGATGCACTCTCGTAGGTCTCCAATACAATTCTATAACTAGCAATAGAAATATCAGGGTATCAAGCAAGACCACTCCCAGAAGCGAGCACAGTCCTCTATAGTTTACGATTCATGTTTGTATTTAAGGTAAAATAAGGTTAGGTAATTTTTATAAAATGTAATCAAACACACATGACCAAAGCCAACTTAAACCTAAAATGCATACTTTTTTTTTGGCACAGTATAAATGCACATACACACTTTTTGAGAAGTTTATTGGTATCACAAGTGACCCCAGGCTATGAACCTTATTTTTATAACTTAATTTGATATGTTAGTGTGTTCCTCTCTTATTACAAGGAAGATTATTTGAAAATTTCATAAATATGAACGAAACTATAATAACGAGACTTTAATGTCCTGATTAAAGGGCAAAAATGTTAGGAACTTTTGTATTAGTTTGTTCTTATGTAAAGTAAGTGTATTTGTTTTAAAAAAGTTCTGTATTTTTTTAATAGCACGATCGTCTGTTAGATAACACCATAAAACATTTAATATTGATAATAATAACTGACATAAAAAATAAAATGAGCTAGGGTCACTAATGACCCCAAGTATGAAGGGATTAAAATTTGTGATTGAGGATTAAAATGAGTTTAAACATGTAAATATTTAAGTTGGGTTAAGCTAGTTTTTGCTAATTTAGGTATATATTTTTTTAATGAACCTTTTTTTGACATGTTTAAAAGAAACTTTAAAATTACATAAATTATAGTAGGGTTCAGGTAGGAAGGACCAAAAGCCTACTATATGATTTACAAAGGTTATTAAAATTACCTAACTTAAAAATATAATAAGTCAACTTATGGAATCCAGCATCAGCCACTTTTAATAGATAATATCACTATACATTAAAATATAGTACAATTTTATCAATGCTGACCACAGGAAAATGATTTTTTTTTTCTAACTTAAGGTCCTTCGTACAAGAATCCTTCTATCTCTAAGTTAGGCAGTTTTCAAACTTAATAATAGAATGGAATTTTGCATTTTCAAGTTGTAAAAACAGATTGAGTACTTACTGGAATGTTTAGATTCCTGTTCCATTTCTTCAATATAAATCTCTCGAGTTTTTATATTATCTTTTCCCACATTGTGCTTTTTTCTTCTGAATATATTTGTTAAAAGTTTAATCGGAGACTTTTTCAGATATCCTTTTGTTTATTGTTTTCAGATAATATCTGAATCATTACATTCTGAAAAATAACATGTAAATACACATAATTTACCTTTATAGTTATTGATGCGTGCAACCTGAAGGGGTATTGAGACAAAAAGTTAGTATTTTTTTATCACCACGTTTGGATTATATGCATGTAGGTCTACTAATTATGCTAATGAGATAGGGGTGAGGAGAGTTGAATTTAAAGGAAGCATACCTGAATTTGCATGGAGGGAGAGTGAAAAACCAATCAGAAAAAAAACATCAGTACATTCTACTGGAATTCTAACCTCAATCTTCTCATCAATGGCAGTCCAATCTAGTACAAAGGAACCAACCAGAATGGCACTGTAGACTATTGGTATATACAAGCATACTTCTTGCGATGAAACTTCTAAATGAAAATATATTAGGCTAAATCTGATTGTGACAACAATAAAAAAAAAGCGAAATGTTAAAGAATTTGGAATTTAAAAAAACAATGTTGGGCAAAATTGTTACTTTGATTTCAACTGTTCATGAGGATGGTGCAGTAAAAGAAAATTCATACTAAATGTTAGCCAATGTGTTTCTTTTTTAATGTGTTGAATATGTTGCCAAGCGTATGATTATGTGATTTAACTGATAAAAAAAATTGTAAACCTTTGTCAAGATTTGACTTCATGATGGGATTAACTGACCAACTATTTGTAGGAGCCTACGTGGGTGCATAGGCTAAACGTCTAGACTCAAACTTACCATGACCTATTCGTGTTCCATCGATAAATGCCTAAAAATTGATTCTGTGACAGAACTTCCCAGGAACGTTGCTAGTGGACCATCAATTAAGAAATATTGTAATTTCTGCCTTATTAAAAAAGGATGAGCAAAATGAGTTGTAAAGCATGCAAAAAGATATGTGTGGCGCATGCTGAAAAAATTATCGTTTCATGTATAAGACATTTGTAATGCTACATTTGTGATAAATTAATATTTTGTGTTAGTAAAATTTTGTTTAAATTTGTTTGTTCTATTTTTTACCTAATTGGGACTATTTGTTTGGATTTGATAGCGAATATTTTTCAATATTCTACCACTTGAAAAAAAAAACTTTACCTAAGACCACCCTAACTAATATATTATTTATTATGTCTACGTCTCTCAGACGTACAGGTATGTGGCATGTGCAAATTACATATTTTGGTAGCGATATGTAACAAAGAAAACTTGTCTCTTACATTTACAAAAATCGTACTATCCCCGTAAAAAAAATCCAAAGTCGTTTGTATTAAGTTGTTTTTAACTTTACAAAATTACTTGAAAATAATCACCAAAAACAATGTGTCACATAAAATTTAGAAAAAACGTTAGCAGACGATTTCTATCATCTGTCTTTACTAGTGATCATACTTTACTCACAAATATATGTTACTGCATCAACCAAAGTAATAACATTAAATATTCTATAAATCATTTAAAGGCTGGTAGGAACAAATTAGGCTCTTTCAAAAAATTAATCTAAATGTAAAGTAAATATTTTTGTGGCCATTACAACATATCAAGTTTACAGCAGAAGTAAACGATTATTATCAGTTCTACCAATCTTTAAAAATGACGGCAAGACCAATATAAAAATGAATAGAAGGTTGCACCAGATAATGAATAATTGAAGTTTATTACAGTTTAAGTTTACAATACAATATTTTACCATTTACAAGCTTAATATCAATGTTACAATGTAATTTATAAGTTAACAATCAAAATATATAATCTCCTCTAGCAGGGCTCTAAGTGGAGGTCTTTCAAATGTAATTTAATTATTTTACTTAATGGTGGACGGGGCTAGTACGTTAAAATTGATACATTAGAAGTCTGTTAGGTAGGCTATTGGAGGACATTTTAATGTAAGAGAAGCTAATGAAGAAAAGGCAATGTGCACTTATTATATTTACAACAGTAATCTATTAAATAATGTTATGATGATTAATTTTATAGGAATTGGTTAATGTGAAGCAAATTGCTTTTATTTTTCAAGATTAAGTGTATATATATATATTATATATAAATTTACTCAATACAATATATTAAAAATCATGATTTGAGTTATATACTTTGTTTTCCATATATATATATATATATATATATATATATATAATAAATAATCAGATTACTAATAGTATATTTTCTAGAACTAAATATCGAAATAAATTAATTTACTCAATACAATATAGCAAAATCCTGGTTTGAGCTTATATACTTTGTTTTATTTATATATTAAAACAAGTATATAACTCAAACCAGAATTATATATTTAGTATATATATATAAACAAGGTATATAACTCAAACC
Source organism: Timema podura (assembly GCA_033556935.1). Classification (NCBI taxonomy): domain Eukaryota; kingdom Metazoa; phylum Arthropoda; class Insecta; order Phasmatodea; family Timematidae; genus Timema; species Timema podura. The sequence goes on from JAVRXN010000008.1 coordinate 60,267,607, forward strand.
AAATATATATATTTAGAAAACAAAGTATATAACTAAACCAGGATTTTGATATATTGTATTGAGTAAATTAATTTATTTTAATATTTTGTTCTAGAAAATTCCTATTAGTAACCTGATTCTTAAGGTATTTAAAGTAAGTTTAAGAAATATTAATTGGAGACAAGAGAGTCCTATCTATCTATTGATTTAATTACAATAGATTTAAGTTTCTTTTTAAAAACGTGTTTTTTTGATGTTTTTAGTGGTTTTGGGAGGTGGCTGTACATTTGGTAGCCATGAAATGAGAGCGTGTTTTTTCTGTACTCCGTTCTAATTGGATTTAGGTATAAAGGTAAATTCACACGTACGCTGAAATTTGAAGGTAATACAGTATGTCAGCACCGGTTAGTGGTGCAGCTGTTCACACGTTTCGCGGAAAGCTGGGAATCTCTGTTTACCCATGATGCATCGAAACGTCAAACATAAAAACGAAAATATTACAATCAGTGCAAGTTACGGTATTTAAAATAAAATTAGATGTTTTATACTTACTGTCTGGATTTGATTTTGTCATCGATAAAAATCATGGCTTCCAATAAACTGTCATTTTTCATCATCTTTTTTAGATACGCCATCTTGAGAATATGCTCTTTTTTTTAATAAATAACACATGTTAGAAAGTTTGCGCATGCACTGATCGGATCTTCTTGACTGGTTTTCTGTAGAAGCGCTGAAAAAGTTGAAAATTAATTCTCTCTTCGAGCAGTACGGGCTTCTTGTGATTTGATAAGAGCTTCACGTGAACAAATCTCAGCACTGTTCGCGTTTTACGGCGAACGTGTGAATCCACAGTAAATCACCCGCATGTCTTGTGTGGTGTGCTGAGTTTTGTTTTTGTCTGTAATATTCTTCCTTATAAAGTGCACAAAGAATAATGTATTGAGTTTGTAAAGACCTAAGATTGGTAATATATAATTTTCTGTGTATAGTTTTTGCTAGTGTATTTTGGTAGAGCAAACATGTTCCCTATTGCTTTATTTTGTGGAACTAGGAGTGGATGGAGAATACTGGCACCGCAGTGCCCCATATATGGCTGATGTACTGATAGTGGCTGTTTATTAGCGCATGATAAATAATGAGTTTAATTTTTGGGGTACTACAGATAATCTTCGCAATATACCGGTACTTATGGCAGGCATAGTTTTCTTTAAGACAGACTATATGTGTTTTGCCAGCTTAAGTGTTTGTAGATGTATAAACCTAAGTATTTAACACCTTAGATTCGTCTAAAGATTTACCTGCCACGTTAATGTGTATATTAAGCATTTGGGCGGCAAGTAAAAATAATGTAGTTTGATTTGTCAGATGGAGAAAGACATCTGATTGGCTGATACTGTGACGTCACTCATTACAGTAGCGCTTTCATACACATATGGAAAACAAATTAATTTGTTAAAAATCTGCTCATGTTTTGAAACATTCAATAATAAACAAAACTTTAAAATCCACAACAATGTCAAATTAACGTCATTACTCTACTTTTTTTTAAATATGTTATGTTTGGCTGTTTTGTATTAAAATATACCTGATGTACTGGGTGTCAAGTGATCTATATATATATGGATGGAGATAAACACACTCATCACAATGGACCAAATCATGACGCTAAAGTTTGTCGTCTGCTTGCTAGTGAAGGGACCAATTTAACGGGTTATTTCAATGTTCTTGTGTAAAAACGTGTGTCTGGTGAATAAAAATAAGTTAACAAAATTGAAGTTGTATAACCCACTTGACTGCAAACACATTTATATTAAAGGATATACAATTCAGTTTTAAAGGTAATATTGTGCTAATAAGAATAAAATCTGTAATATATTAGAATATGTGGCTAACACCCATGTTATTTACATTCTACCAAGACTACAAAATATTTAAAATTTGGTTATTAGCTCAAATAATGGTTTCAGAAACAATATTATGTTTAAAGTTCGATAGCTAAAATGAAAAAAAGTTAGATTCAAACTTAATTCCATTCGTTTGAATGACAAAGTTTGTGTAGTACTAGTTTTACATTCAAATTATCATTTAGGTTATAGGCTTGTATGAAGTATTACTATATTACAATATATTTAAATTTGGCTTTTAACTTGTATAGCCTTTCTTATGTAGGCTTGTATAGGCTTTCAAAAGCTATATATTTAAAGTTTGATAACTATGATAAAATAAGGTAGCTTAAAACTTAATTATATGTATTTGAATAACAAACTCTGTGTGGTGGTTTTACATTCAAACTATCATTTAGGTCATAGGGCCTATTATAGGGACTTAAGCTCAGATACAGAGTTAATTATTCAACCAAGACAATTTATAAATTTGTTAAAAATGTTATGTTATCACTAGGGACCGGATTTTGCCTATTTGCCTTTTATTTTCATAGATTGTAAAACATAGGCTGTTGATATTATTTATTTATTTCATGTTATTACGATTACAATATGCTATTTTTATAGTGTCTATAATTATCTATTCTGTTAGTTTTTGCCTATTTTATAAATAAAAGCCTTAAATGCGCCTATTTCGGCTTTGTACTCTCTTTCTCTCTTTTTCCCCCTTCTGAAAGAGAGTTTAGTTTCTTAAAAATGGAAGTTTCGGCATTAATGTGAGGTGGGGACAGGGAGGGGAAGAAGGCATGTGACGTGGCTTTAACTGACATGCTCTGTCCTTGACAGACTATGTTTATACAGGGACATGTTGACGTGGCCTGCACTACTCATTGGTCGTTGCATCACGCGGGAAAAATTCTCATAATTTACCCCATTAAACGAGACATTCTTGTAAATAGGCTTAGTATATATTTGTACATTTTTCCTTGAAAACGGGCCTAAGGATTTTGATGAAAGTTTTTGGGTGCGAAAAAGCGATCTAGCTAGGTCTCGATTTGGGAAAAACTCATTTATTGAGCAGTGGCAGACATCTTAGAGGAAACGGTACCTATTGCAAGATGCAAGATAAAAATTTAACCCTTCAGAAGTGGCAAATTAATTTTTTTTCCCTTGACATCTTGTGAGGTTGAACGAAGCTTTTTTAGCCATAAAATCATTCTATCAGACAATAGAATCCATTTTAAAATTGAAAACCTAGGAAAGTATCTGGTGATTCACAGCATTGTAAATTGCTTGTAAGCTGCAGGTAGCAAAAGTGTAGTAAAATAAATTTTACATTACTTATCGGCCTATTTTTTATTAAGTGCCTATTTTGGTGCCTAAATCCCATATTTGCCTGCCTATTTTAAACATTTTTGGTGCCTAAGAATCCTGTCCCTAGTTATCACCAATCTAACAACAATGCAACGAACAGTACGACAATTTTTCAGTGTAATAAAAAATAAGGAAAATAAAAGGAAACACTAAATAAATAATAAAACAGAAAATTCCTTCTGTTTATTTTATTAAAAATAAAAACAATCAGTTATGAAAACATATAAGCAGTCTATCATAACTATTGCATTGTTATACAAGTAAGTTTAAATCAATGTTTACACACATGTACAATTTATATAAACTTACACTCTACAAATTTATTCATGTTTAATTTTAAGAATAATCAAAAGTAAAATATGACGTAGCTCTAGCTAGTATGGAATTTGCTTATATCAAAATTCATGAAATTGTTTAAGATATAAGTAAATTGGGGTATTGTAATGATACTGTTTTGGACCCCTCTGATCAATTCAAAAAGTCATGGATGAAGTGTATTTTTATTAAATAACTGTATGTAAAGTTTCCTGTTAATACTTCATCCATGGAAAATTACGCGTCTTTAGAAGTAATTTCAATGTATTGCGCTTTAAAACTTTATTCTTTAAAAGACCAACTCCGTTGTATTTGAAAAATCGCGTGACATGCTGGCTCCCTTTACCCAATAGGAAGCTACCCTCCACATCAGGTTGCCAGGAGTTCTATTAGTTAGTTTTAACACTGGTGAACAGGGGTTCAAGATGCAAGGCATAGGTCATTATATAAGCAGCTTGTGCGCATAATATCAGACAGTAACATAAAGCTAAACAGTATACAGTAATCAGAATACAGAACATTGTAATAAGACAGAGAAACCTAGTAATATCACACAGAAAAACATATCACTTTAATATCAAATCTACAGTACCGAAAGTGTAATAATCTAAATAAATGTGTGCAACATTAAAAGTTTTATTAATTTCATAAGAATAATAATTACATATAGTCAGATCACATAGCCGTGTAAAAGTGCGTAGTAGGACATGAAAGCGTCGTGATCATCATACAACACGGTACCGTTATACTTACTGCTCACCGTAAGGCATACACGGATTCACATTATTAACATCCGCATAGTCATAATATAAAATCCGGAGACATAATAATTGATGCCTAATCGCTGGGTAATAAAATCCCATATCGTTATAACATAATGGGTTTGAAACCAGAAGATGCACTTTCCCCACTTCTTATTAATCCAGCCTTAGCTATTAGGATAATGCAAGAAAGTAGGGAAGGGTTGATAATAAACGGTACAATGCACCTATTAATGTGCGTAGATAGTTTAGCTTTGTTGGGCAATAGTAAGAAAACTGTTACAAGAAATTCAGAAATTTACTAGAGACTAGTAAGGAATTACGTTTAGAAGTGAACGTTGAAAATACTAAGTATATTATTACACAGCGAACACAGGTTGGGGTCGATAATTTAGAGATTACTACGAACAAAATATCCTTTGACAGGGTTAATGAGTTAAAATATTTAGGAACAATTTTAACCATCAATAACAATATTATATTGAAAATAGCGAAAATAATACAGTCGAGAAATGCATTCTATTTCTCAGTAGATAAATTGTTGGCATCTCGCATGCTTTCAAGGTATGTAAAACTCAGAATATACAAAACAATAATATTACAACAATTTAAGGGTGCTCTAAAACAAAGTTCTTAGGAAGATGTTTAATCCAAAAAGGGATTATATTACTGGGGACTGGAGGAGGTTATATAATTAAGAGCTACATACACTGTACTCATCACAAAAAATTGTTAGAATAATCAAGTCTCGTAGATTACGGTGTCCAGGATATGCAGTGTGAATGGGAGATTCTAGAACCTTGTTCAGGGTACTGACTGGCAAACCCAATGGGAAGAGACCATTGGGAATACCTAGACGCAGTCAACATTAGAATGGACCTGAAAGAGATAGAGTTTAATGAGGTGGACTGGATAGAATTAACTAAGTGGCATATCTTTGTAGGTGCGTAATGAACTTTTGGTCTCTAACGCTTATGTGGATTCACACGTTCGCTTAAAATCAGAAAAGTCTGATTGGTCACGTAACAGCCTTAATCCAATCACAAGGAGTACGCATGGCCAGCGTAGACCGCACTGCTCGAGTAGAGATAATTTCAAGATTTCCAGAGCTTCTAAAGAAAAACCCGCCAAGAAGACTAGATCAGCGCATGCGTAAACTTTCAAACACGCGTTATTTATAAACAGAGAACATTCTCACGATGGCGTATCTCAAAAGTGAGTATTTAAAAATGATAGTTTATTGGAAGCCATGAGGTTTATCGATGACAAAATCAAACCCAGGCAGTAAGTAAAACATTTCATTTTATTTTAAATATAGTAACTTGCATTGATTGTAATATTTACGTTTTTATGTTTGACGTTTCAATGCATCATGGGTAAACAGATTCCCAAATTTCCACGAGTGTGTGATCAGCTGCACCACTAAGAGGTGCGGACTCACTGTACTGCTTTCAAATTTTAGCGTACGTGTGAATTCAGCTTTAGAGTAAGTAAGAAGCACAACACTTTATAAAATAAGTCAGTTACTGTATAAATAAAAAGACCCATTGAAATATAGTGTAACATATTGGCAAGACACAAACTTTAAATTACTAATCTTACAGCTACAATCAAACAAAAATGTACAAAAGTAAACAGCAGTTACAAGTAAAAATATTTATTTAAAATGTATTTTTCCTTACTTTAAGATTTGTGAATGATTACATAACATCGTCAAATGACAACTGTCTTGTAATATTATTTTCCAATGACTGTCATGATATCAAGACCATTAAGTCTTGACTCAATCATTGTTGATCTAATTTATTTTTAATTAAGGACAATTTTGAAATGAGCGCTCTACTTCACAGTTGGTTAGGTAGGGGCACATGTAATTATCAGTTGTGCAATAGTCGCACAACAGTTTGATCCGCCAATGGGTAAATCGTGCACACATACACAACATCAAACTGTGCAACTAAATTTGCTCAGTTTAAACATGGATTTCAATGAGTTAGCTGTGGTGTGTGCTCTTGAGCTGAGAAGAAGGAAAAAAAATTAGAATAAAGAGGGATGTTGGGTACATCCAGCCCAACGTTTGGTGAAAAGACAGTTTCATAAAATTTATATGGATTTACGAGCTTACGTGGAGAAATGTTTGAGTTATTATTGGTTTATTTATAAAATAAAATAAAAATGAAACTTTGTATTAATAACGTGTTTTAATCAGCTCTAGTTAAATTAAATTTAATTATTGTAGTTTAGTTTAGATCTAATTAATAATATTGATTAACTGACTAATAATATTGATTAACTGATTAATAATATTAATTTACTAATTGATAAAAATAAATAAATTGTTTACCTTGTCGCACTGGAGAGGACATGTTTCCGTGTGACAAGCAACAATACCTCACTGATCCAACTGTTGTGCAAGTGTACTCACTGCTCACATCTGTTCAAACAAGTATGACACAAATCGGTTGCACAAGGTTGCGCAATCGATTAGTTTGTACCAAAACACAAACTGTTTGGTTGGTCAAACTTTTAGTTGGATATCAGTTGCATATGTGCACGCTGTCATATAAACCCATTGTAGTCACCATGCAATCAAACTATTGTCTTAGGCAGGGCCACACATGCAATTATCAGCATATTATATATTATAGGAATTACCAAATACAATTTAAGAGCAGTAAATACATTTGGAAAAACATCAATCAAATTATTATATATATATATAGCAATATCTTAACACCTAGCTACATTAACAGTCCTGAAAAAATCATAAAAAAGTGAAATTTCTACTTTCAAAGATTCATAAAGATCCTTACTGTAAAACCCCCAAGAGTTTTTAAGCAAAATTTCGTCCAGAGTAGGCCCTACTTGAAGCTTTGAAATCAACTAAAAATTAAAACTTAGATTGAAATAGTTTGTAAGAATGTAGATGATCATTGTGGTATAATATTGAAATATATTAGGCAGGTATAAGAGACACCTCATACCCGCTGAAAACATATGAACAACTCAAAACAAAGAATCATAAAATAGGGGCAGGGAGGTTCCCCCAAAACGTTTCCAAAACTAATAGAATAAAATGCCCATCTTTAGTAGAAAATGAACAGATACTTGAAAGCAACATTTAAATTATTAATAAACACTGTATAGACACCAATGAAAAATAACTTTAAGAGATTCATTTTAAAATAAGCCGTAATTTTAGACCAAACCTTTGGAATAGATCCACTACCTACCTGTAGAAAAACAGGCTGATTCTAATTCACTAATAATATTTTTTTCAGACGTTGCAGCACTATTAGGCCTTTTCGAAATAAAAATTGAGATTTTTTGCAGTTTTTTCACTTGTTCTCTACTTTTTGTTCTTTTAACTTCCGTTTTTCCGCACCACTAGGATACGTTTTTACCATGACTGAAATGTAAATGCCCGTGTAATTTATTGATAAACGAGCAACACACACACCTCAACTTAACACCGGCCATGTTTACAACACTTCCCTCATGACTCAAACTATAAAGGGCAAGAGGAAAGAGGTGTGTATGATGGATCTCGGGAAGGTGGGATGGACGTAACACGTGGCCTCAGGGAGGGAGGGACATATACCCTTTGGACTCTTAAGGATGAGGAGTGGATAAGTGTGACTTGGCCTTTTTCCACTGAAAATATGCCGTCATATTTTGGAAATTGAGTTTTCATTAATCCTCTTTTTTACCCAACTTATTTCTTGCATTAGGCCCTAGTTGGCTGCTGTGAGCTGTAAGCGTGTTTGAGCTGAATAAGACTATTCAGGTCGGTTCAACAGCCAAGGCCCCTGATCCAGTGAGGTCCCCTGAGCCACAGCCCCTGTAAGCCCCACAATCCCTTAATCCGGCACTGTCTAAAAGGCATAATCTTAGATAAAAAAAGTAGATGTATTTTTGATTCCATTAAAGAGATTTCACACGCCAAAATATAGATAAATGCAAAGAGAAAAATCACACGTTCTGTTTTAATAAGAAATGTTATTAATTATTTTGCATAAATATAACAACTACCAATTTTATTCATTCATCAATAGAGATGGGTTGTATTGCTTTAACACTAAACAATGTTAACAATTGATTATTTATTATTCCAAAGATGTTTAACATCAAAACTTTTCTTTTCAAAGAAAAAAATGTCATATCTTATTTTAATAATAATGCAAGTCTAATTTGTAAAGTATCTTATGGCACATTTTTAACACTCTTTTAAGTTTAGAATACACCAATAACTTCGATGAAAAACACAAGTAAACTTGTACACAGTGCGGAGACGAGTATATAGAATGCAGTTTGTAGGTGTTCCATACTCAAAGCCATCAATGTGGATGAACTTTGTACACTGTTAGTTGTGTGAGATGTTTGTGCAATGGTGTCTTCTAACCATTTCATCAGCAACCCCACTTCATGAATTCTTGTCGTTAAATTGTTAAATCTAGCTAGGTAGGGTGAATCCTTAGACAGTGTGTAGGTGACAGGAATGGAATAATAAGATTCTTCCATTAAATGAAGCAGTGGTTTTCCATCTTTGTGATACCTATGATGCTTGAGGTAGTAAATACCAACATAGTGCACCGTCAATCTGCAGATATTTCTGTGAATGGCTACCATATCCAATGCTTCCTCGTCATCAAGGATGAATATAATTTTCTTAATCAACCTTGTTGTAAGCTGGTCTTCCATATCAATTTTCGACAGCAAAATATCTGTTGCTTCCGGCCAAAGAAGAAGCGATATCTTAATTCCAGAATCATCAAGCTGTTTAATACTATCGATGTCTTTATAGTATTTCGGCACTGTCAAAATACTCGTTAGTGAGCCTTGGAAAGTATTGATAGTTATAATACAATACAGTATGCAATTTATGGCATATAGTCGATGAGATAAAAGTTTTGGGTTAAGTATAGTGTTACCTACCAAAATCATGCGAAAGGTTTCCAAAAGAGGATTATAGTCTTTATATTTACTATCAGACTTTCTTAGCACATCCATCCACTTAAATAAAGTACAAGTTAACGCCAGAACTAATGATGTGATACAATAAATCATCCAAGTCTCTGAAGAGAAAGGTAAACTATAGCTTTTATACCGTGGTATTCGACTAGCTTTTGGAACCAAAGCAGTGATGCTCTGCCAGTAATGGGGATATGTTGACAGTTCTTCGTTGTCAATTTTCAAAATATCCCAGTTTCCATTAACATCAGGCATACCATGTTTTAGATCATCCTCGCTTTTTCCATTTACTTTGTTTGGAAATGTCATACCGTAAATGTTATCGATGGGGTGAAAGATGTTTGTTGTGGCGTTAAATTTATGTGCTATTGTTGATATCATGTCAACCTCTGGACCTCTAAAATAAATTTCTCCTCTAGAATTATCACTCTCAAATGTTAAAGGAGGATGGGCTGTCATTGAAATCTTTAAAGTGTATCCATTTATATCCAGCAGATTGTTAGGAAAAATAATTAAATTGTTTTGATTATTGTTAATCAATTTACTAATTGATTTCACATTTACAGTTTGAGTGAACGGGTTGTATGTATTTATATAACACTGTGAGTTTGGTACCTTGAGACCATTAAGATTTACATTTTCAGCTTTGGTGATCCAATAGATGAAAGCCAAATGTAGTACTTTTTGTTTTTCCACAAAGTTTTATGAAAAATATTTAGTTCGTGTGCATTTTCCACGAAATCTTTGGTTAATATTATTAAAAAGTATCCTCGAGGATTCCAATTTGAGCTTTCAATCATTGCATTAGTAAATTTTGAAATACATAACCTAACATCTTCACAAGAAAATAACACATAACCCACGTTACTGTCGTGGCTTATAGAAAATGATCTAGTAATATTCTCCAATAATTTATTTGATATGACATCGTTGAACAAATAAACAGGAATGGGTGTCTTTTGATGCAAGTAATTACTCATATCATTGATTACTTTCGAATCACAGCTCGTATAAATAATTAAAAAACTAAACTGATATTTTAAATATATTTATCTATAACAAATTGAAGTGTGTTGATATTAAACTGAGGAGGGTTTTCTTCAACATGCATTAACTCACTTAAAATGGTTGTAAAAGCTATTTCTAGAATAAGTATAAGAAATATTAACTTCATTTTGTTAATCAATTACTCAAATTTTTACTGAAATACTTATTTAAAATTCATTCATTAAAAACCAAATCAATAGTATCATATTACGAATTTTTACAATTTCTACTTAGATTCCAGAAGTTTTTTGAAACTAAAATAATATTACATATAAACGCCATACTGTTTAACAATTATTGAAATTATGAAAGATTGACAATATTTAAAGACATACATACAAACAAACATTAGAAAGAGTTAAAATACCATAAGGCTTATAGAGATCGTATCGTAATTTTCATCTGCAAAGAATTTAGAACAGTAATTATCATAAGCATGTGATTATAAGACTTGAAATTATTTAACTTTACATTCATTTAAACTGACGTTAAACTGCAGGCTTCTTGTTGAAAGAATAACTTAACTGCTACCATTGTTGAGGTGTAAGTATACACTTTAACTCATTGGTATAATTTATTGCTATACATATTTATTTATCTTACATTTGTTTTTAATAAACACTTCACAGATATTTAAAACACATTAAAATATATCTTTTTACTGCAACACACAATACTTGGCCAAAATCAGTTTTCATTTTACATTAATTATTTGTATAAATACTTTAACAGGGATAAACCTGGCCGTACTCAGGAGTGATGAAGTTTAAAGATTCAGACATTGACCAAATACGCCAAATAAAATACTGTTCAAATCTTTCTGTAGACGAACTTTAGAGCCGTAATGATAAATCTCTCTCCAAGCTATCCTATTTATATGAATTATAATAGGGTAGGTGTCTTCAGATGTTACGAAAGCAGTTATTCTTAGCTCACGTCATACAATTGAATGTATGATTAATTTATCTTACATCACTGTGAATTAAAAAAATAAATAAAAAAATAAACTAATTTATATGCTATTCTAAGAAAATGTTTGGGGAGTTATATGTTTCAAAAGTGGGCGTTTTCCAAGAATGGCGAGAATCAATAATAACACATAATTTGTCGTGACAGGTAAAATATTTAATATACCCTTACCAACATATAAAAAAAAAATTTTGGAGTTCAATTTCGTAACCGTAATATAGATCGTGACAATAATATCATATTCATGGAATTAAATTACAGGAATTTATTCATATTGATTTGAACTATTTGTCTTGTTGCATTGGAAAATATATTTGTTTGGGATTATTATCTTACATTATTATGAATATTGTTTTAATATTAAAATGCATGAAAATAAAATAGCTATCATTGTTCTTTTTTATTTATCGTTTTATACGAACGTTTCTGCCAGACTTCTAAAATGACAAATAATTAATCATAATATTAAATGCTAGTAATTTCAAACCTGTCTCTAATTCACAGGTATGATTTATTAGAAATTGTATAAATAATAGCACACTTTTAAAAATATGTATTCCTATGATTATTAGTGTATAAGAAGTTTATTGTTACTGGCTTTAAATAAAAAATTAGAAAGAAAAACAGGTTATTATAAAGTGGTAAAACGAACAAATAATAATAATAGCTTGAAGATGTTGTTTTGACAATGTTTAAAAAATATCGTACTAAACATAATTGTTCTGTTATAGATATAGCATTAGACGAATGCTAAAATCTATAGTTTCGATTATGTTATGTGGCCTTGCTATGTCTTTGAACTAATGTCCTTCGAAGTGGTAGTCCGGTGTGAAATCAAAGCTTTTTTTTTTACTTTAATCGATTTAGTTATGGTAGTTTGTTAGGACCATTACAAACTTTGGTACTGTATCTAATAATAAATAACAGGCAGAGGAGATGAATGTTAAATAAAGACGCTAAAATTAATTTGGAATAAAAATAGAAAAACACATTCAGACAAGTTGGCAGGGATCGAACCCATGCCTCCTTGCTTTAATTATGGATTACTAATAACGTTGCCAACTATTTAAGTATTTTAAGTACATTCTAATTATAATAACTCTCATAGGATTTATTATTATTAATAATAGTAGCTATTATACGCTATTTTTATTAATAAAAAGTGTTTGTGGGGCCTAATACCAGCATGATTATTTGATTGCCACAGTGTGGGGCCTATACCAGCATGATTATTTGATTGCCAGATTGTTTGAGGGGCCTAATACCAGCATGTTTATTTGATTGCCAAAGTGTGGGGCCTAATACCAGCATGATTATTTGATTGCCAGAGTGTTTGTCTGTCAATCTCAGCTTTGACCCAGAAGCTTGGGATTCGGTTCATATCTCGGTGGATAAGTTAGTGTTTGTTTTCACTAATTTATATAAGATACGCCTACATACTATAACTATTAAATGTGGATATTAACTTTATGTTTCAAAAGTTACAGTTTAATGAACGTTATTTTAGTGGACCCGAGGATAGACAAATGTATATGAATCCAAGACAATCGATTTAAGTAAGACTCTAATCACTTTGTTGCATTATAATATAACAAAAGGTTGTATTTCTACTACATCTTGTACACCGTACGCTATGCACTATTCACTATTAAATATGCACTATACATTACATAAAACTAGATTTATCTATGCATTATGCATGAATGCATTCCCAGCATAATACTTTCAACTATCCATTATCCTAGATTTGGCTAAGTATACACAAAATGTAGAATTTGTAACGAATGTATATTTTGATAAAGAAGGGGAGACAAAATAAAGATTATGATAATTTAAAAAGATACATTTTTCCCCATCGAAGGTTCTGGGATAGTTGAAAAGCGTCTTAAGCGGCGCCTACATTGGTATAGTAAATGGGTTAGTAACTTGTACCTTCTTGCAAGGCAGCTACTAACCAGGTGTAAACAGCATAGGAAAGTATTAAGTTGCGTTTACATTGGTATAGTAAATGGGTTATTTACTTGTACAAGTAGCTGGCCTAACTAGTCTTCTTTCCCAGGCTCAGGGCAAGTAGGTGTCTACACACAAAAGTGGTTTTTACCTTGCTAGTTAGTACCAGTTGTGTCGTGTTTCCCGTAATTTAAAAGGCATTTTGTAAAAAAATCGCCTAAAAAGAGTTTTTTGCAACTTTCGGAATATTTGATTGAAGAACTCAATAAATAGTATGATTGAGGAAGAACAATCTCGTCCTAAAAGTGGGTATGTGTGTCTTCGTTTGACACCTGAAAGATTTGAAACCTTGTTTAACTTGATTCCATCTGTAATCCAGTGGTTTGACATAGCTTTTAGAGATAACGTACCAGTTCGGATTGCGCTATAAGCTACCCTTAACTTCCTAACAACTATTTCAGAGCTTTAAACAAGAATAATTTAAAAAATAAGCAGGATAAACAAATATCTCTAACTAAAAATATATTCGTAAAAAATGACTCCGACTAGCTAGACTATACAGACAAGTAGGGCTAGTTCAGAGGGTAGTCTAGGGGACAGTGAGGAATGCAGGTGGTGGGGGAAGGACAGTGCTGGTGGTAAAAGTACTTTTTTATGCGGTTTACATCTGGTTAGTAGCTACCTTGCAAGTTAAAGGTACAAGTAACTAAGGGTATAACTCGAAATTTGCAATTAGTATTGAAATTTATTAAAAACAAATAGTAAGAACATCAACAAATAGTGATTATTAAGAGGAAATAAGTTTAAACATTATAACAGTTATTATATAAATAGTTTTTTTTAGCTAGTCAATCGAAATAATGATGAATATAAAATATTATAATAAAACCACCATGGCGAACTAGTAAAGAAAAACGCGCACTGACCTGCTAACAACATTTGCAGCAAGATACCGCGTGTTTGGCGACAGAATGTCGCGAACTGAATGGGGTTTTACCCCGTAGTGTGGCGCTTGGGGAAGGTAGGAACTCAAAGGCGTGCAACTTAAATTAGGGTTGTTTCATTAATGCCTATTTTCACCGTTTTAATACTTAATGCGCTTTTGTCTTAAGTATTTATAATAATTACCGTTTATTTAATAATATTACCAATATCAATTTAAAAAAATGAAATCTGGTTAGTGAGATAGTATTACGTGACAACGAAACCAGTAGTGACTTTAACTTTTAAAATCGGGGCTTGCATAATTTTGGGATAATTGAATGGAACAAGGCTAATACAGTTAAGAATTAAATAGCCAAAGCTATTATTTATACTTTTAGTGAGGATTACTCCACCTAGATATCATATTCTGGAAATTGAAAAATTACACCTGTAAATGGGACTCGAACCCGGGACCTTTGGCTCTAAGTACCTCAGCCTGAGGTGAAGGGGTTGGTCTCCCTGACAACACACTGGTGAAAGATTGCACCAGCGGCTTTGGTGTTGGAGCTGGAGTCATGGTCACCTTCCATACTGCAACGCTCCCCGAGGGCTTTTGGCCTTCACTTAGACCATCCTTCCTCCCTTATTGACCCTTGGAGCCCCGCACAGTCCCTGCCACCCGCAAGGAATTGTACGTGGGACAGCCCCACCACGCCGAGGAGGGGGTTCCTGAGCAGTGTAGGCATTTCGGGGGAGATCGTCTCTCCTCCAGACACCCACCCCTCCGTGGTCACCACCACAGAACCCACACCTAGGGTTAGCGCGGCAATCCCTCCGCACATGCCCAAACTGGAAACAGTTATTGCACTGAACCGGGCCACCGGGAGACTTGTACTTCTCCAGCTTGACGCGGAGCCCACACAGGACTGATATGGCGTACAGCCTTGCGGAGTGTTTCCCATGAGTCAGAGAGACAACGAAGTTCAGAAACCGCTGGTTTTCTCCGGTCCTCTGATCCTGTTTCCATTGGGAGAGCATCTGGGTGATGGATTTCACGAGGAAACCCATCTCCACCAGCTCTTCCTGGATGTCGCCAGGGCTTGTACGTATCAGGAGTCCCTTCACCACGACCCTGACCAGTCGCTCCCAACCCTGCTCGTAGGACCAATGCTGGATCCCCAAGCTAGGCAAGAACTTCTGGAGGGCACGATAAGCTTCCTCCGACCTGCAATGGAGGTGCACTCGATCCCCGGCTGCCTGACCACCTCCACAGGCTCTCGAACCTTGGATTGGATGGCACTCGCCACCTTGGAGTAGTCCTCTATATCCCACAAAATGATGTGAGGGATCTTCCCCTTGGCTTTGGGAGCCGGCCCAGAACCACTAGTACCAGGCTGGGGTGCACCAGCGTTGGGCAAAGGTGGGAAGCGGAGGAAACCTAAGGGTAACAACGCAAGCCGTGAAGTGGATCTTTGTTAATCTTTGCAGTTAGTACATATGAAAAATGGCATTCATTTAAAAGGTATGCTGTTAACTGCCTCGCAGACAGAATTTTCACTCTCAGTCCATCAACTGTGACTTTAGTAAGGAATTGTTCCTTTATGATTTTCCCATCGTGTACTTTTGTTTCCCATTCATTTAGCCAGTATAATGAGTCTGCTATTACCTTAAAATACAAATGAGTAAATAAAATAGGGCTGAGGTGCCTCTCTTAAAGGAGACTACATGTATGTCAATGTTGAAATATATAGCGCACTGCAATATATGTTTAGTTCTTATAAATCAAATTAGAAATTATTAATCTCATTAACATAAGGTTTGAGTATTAATCACACCTCTTGTTTTTTATTATTGACAATGTGCTTACCTTAAAGTCAGAACTATCTATTCTTAATCCTTCAGCTGCATAGCGCCTGTTAAGAGAATCAAAAAGATTATTGAAAAAAAGGCAAAAGTATTGCGTATCTTGGCAATTTTCAAGTCCTTTGGTTTTATAATGCCGGTAAAATTCTAATCCAGTAGCAACAGAATTACTGAAAACCTGAAATATATTAAAAAAGATAAAATATAGGCTAATCAATATCATATAGGCCTATACAATAAATAACACGGGTGAGACCATCAAATACCTCAAATCCTTAAGGATATTTGAGTATTATCCTGAAAAATACATAGGATGAAAGTCAGACCAACCTGTCAAATTAGTTGTTCATCAGACATATTTTCATGTGGTGGTACTTTAAATAAACGAAGTCTCTTATAGTTGGTCTGAAAAAAGTGCCAAACATCAAAATAAAAAAATTGTAGGAACAAACATATTAGTTTTAGAACAAGTATGATGAAAATTAATAGTGCTTCCTTAGCTATTTATCTATCACACATACAACATTTTACACAATCTAGCATAAATATATCACAATTTATAAATTATCTTAGGATATGACATCTTTGTGGTTAAATTAACTTACTAATTTGCTATTTGTTCCATTATTGGTAAGATCTTCTTCAAAGGCGTTCTTGAATTGTCTTTTAGGTCTTTCAACAACTACATTGTGAAAACCAACATCTGATATGTTCAATGGGACTTCAGTCTGAGACAAGTGCGGCTTTAAGTATGGAACCTAGGCAATGAGACTTGAAATAAGTGTGAACAATAATTCAATATTTTGTTTATTTTTAAAATTATGACTAGCTAAATCAGGGGTTTCCAACTGACCGCCACTAAGCCTCTTCCATGAGGCCCACTTATTTTTTAGGAAAAGTAATCTAATGCAAAAAAAAAATTATGTTTTTTTTTTCAAGAAACGTAGCTTTTGACTTGAATGGAGAATATCTATCAAAGCTTCAACTAGATAAAAGTTCATTCAGAAATAAACTTGTGTCCGATTTTGATGATAGCTTATGTTTTTGCACTGTATGTGGTGTCACGTGTGGGGTCCCTCAAGGTTCGATAATGGGTCCTGTATTTTTTCTTATTTATGTTAACGACATTTTCCAGGTAAGTTTTCAAGGCTAGTTACAACTATATGCAAATGACACAAGTTTATTTTACATTGGACAAAATTTTAAAACTATAGCTGAGAATATTCAAACAGACTTGAAATCGTTATACCATTGGTTAAGAGTCAATAAACTGTTACTGAATCTTGAAAAGTCTAACTACATCATTTTTTACTAAATATTAGATAATTACCAGATAGGCTTTGGGAATAATGTATTGAAAAGAGTAAAGAAAGCAAAATATCTCGGTATTACCATTGACAGCTCACTATTTTGGAGCCCACATACAAACCATGTCACAAAAATAAATTAGGGGTCCAGTTGGGGTGCTAAAAAAACTTTCCTACAAATTAACTCCGAACGTGTTAAAGCCCATCTACTTTGCTCTGGTTAACTCGCATTTGTCTTACTTAAATGTAATCTGGGGTAATACTTTTAAAATCATTTAATACCTTTAATAAGACTACAAAACACAGCACTAAAAATATTTTTAGCTGCCCAGTGGTGAGGACGGCGACATTAATCTTAAAAGGTTGGGTATTTTGAAATTAACAGAAGCTATTTTTTCATGCGGTTGTAGTGGCATATAAACTTGAAAACAACCGAACTATTAGTAACCTAAAAATTGGAGAACACAAAAAGGGTAACTACTTTATTAGAAGTCTGAACAATTATTTCCAGAACATAGTAAACACCACTACTTTTGGACTCTACTCATTAAAGATTAAGGGACTAAAATTTTTCAATATAATACCACAAGAAATAAAGATGAAGAAACTTGATCGTTTTAAAAAGGAAGTTAAGAGGTACATTCTGGAAAATAATTTTTCCCAGGTGATATGTGGGTGAAAAGGTATCTGAAATTTTGTAGCAACTGATGTGATAATTTGAACTGAATCTGTATGTATACTGTACTTATTGTTGTTTTGTTTTTGTAAATGTTTTTTTATGTATATTATGTTGTGTTTTTTTGTAATTTTACTATCATTGGGGTGATTGCATCTAAAATAATGTGGCCGGGTGAGGACAAATAATTTATACCATATTATATATATATGGGGCCGATTTTGGTTCTTTTTATAAACAAATTCTGAATAAATAAATAAAATAAATTGGTCAACCAATGTGGAAATAATTAAGAGAAAAACTAACCTAAATTATAAAAGCAATTGCACACTAACCTTTTGCAAAATTCTTCCATCACTATCTGTTACAATCCACTCTCGTAGAATATCTTTTGGCCACAAATTCTTTTACAAAATATATCAGGAGATTTTATATTAAAGTTCTCTTGACCAGAAATCTTCCTCATAGTATTCTCCCACAATTCACGTCTCTCGAAATTTGAGGGTGTAATAAACATTGACACGTCAGTTTTAAAACAACCCGGAAATTTATCTTTATCTTTATTTTTGACTTGTAAAGCCATTTTGCAGGAATAAAATCTTATAAATCTGAACTGTATATCTCTGTCTGTTTGAACAGCTGTTGTTGTAAAACGTCACAACGATCCGCAACGATCAAAACGCTTTCTCATATAGCGGCAAATCGTGCAACTAAAAAGCTTTAAGTTCGGATCAACTTTTACAATGGGTTTTAAGTAGAGTGTCATAGGCGTTGTTTATAGTAATGTGATTTGTGCTGTAAAATTAGGTATTTTATTTAAGTTTATTTATTATTTTATTAAGTTAAACATCATTCACGCATTTATAAATATTACCACAATTGTTTTATTTTTTAATCATCAAACTGTAAATCACGAATTATATTAGTTTTAAATTGTGGATTGAATGTTAGTGTTTATGATAAATTCTTTGGTTATTTGTTTAATCATGTCTATTAGTCTAAAATATCTGGTTCTACCTTAACTAGTGATGCGTGAACTCTTGTGTGATGTAAAATTTACCCGATTTGTAATTTTACTGGAGCATAGGGCCTAGTCCTTACTAATTTTTATTTTCTAGTACTCCGCGCCAAAACATTTGAAATAATAGGTCATACAACCCATTATTCCTGGGTTCACTTATTTCTTCGATATCAAAGCTATTAGAAAAAATAATGAAAGTTAGATTATCTCAGTTCTTGGACAAAATACATTTTTTCAAACACTCCCCTATATGGATTTAGGAGGAAATCTGATACACTAATTGTGGCTTTTGAATTGATTGATAAAATACACAATACATTGAATGACAACACTAAGATTTCTGGAGCTTTATTTATTGATTTAAAAAAGGCATTTGACACTTTTATCCATGAAATTCTACTATACAAGTTGTCTAAAATAGGAATAAGAGGAGTAGGTAGCTCTTAAGTGGTCTAAGAGCTATATAACTAACAGAAATTAATACACTCACATAAACAATCACGAAAGCACTGTATGTGGTGTCACGTGTGGGTTCCCTTAAGGTTCGGTAATTGGGACTGTACTTTTTCTTATTTATGTTAACATTTCAAGGCCATTTACAACTATATGCAGATGACAAAAGTTTATTTTGCATTGCCAAAATTTTAAAACTATAGCATAGAATATTCAAACAGACCTGAAATTGTTATACCGTTGGTTAAGAGTCAATAAATTGTCGCTGAATCTTGAAAAGTCGTAACTACGTCATTTTTACTAGACCGGGAAACAAAAATAACAAGAATATAGGTAATTACCAGATAAGCTTTGGGAATAATATACTGAAACAAGGAAAACAAAATATCTCGCTCTCACCATGGACAGCTCACTATCTTGGAGCCCACATACAAACCATGTCACAAAAAAAAAAAAATTAGGTGTCCAGTTGGGGTGATAAAAAAACTCTTACAAATTCATTCAGAACGTGTTAACACCCATCTACTTTGCTCTGGTTAATTTGCATTTGTCCTACTTAAATTTAATTTGGGGTAATACTTTTAAAAGTAAGTAAAAGTATTTAATATTCAAGAGATAGCTATTAATAAAGCAACATCACCGATTCAATTTGATAAAATACCACCAATAAGACCACAAAACACAGCACTAAAAATATTTTTCGGCTGTCCAGCAGTGAGGACGGCGACATTAAGCTTAAAAGGTTGGGTATTTTGAAATTAACAGAAGCTATTTTTTTTCATACGGTTATAATGGCATATAAACTTGAAAACAACCTAACTATTAGTAACCTAAAAATTGGGGAACACAAAAAGGAGAATTACTCTACAAGAAGTCTGAATAATTATTTCCAGGACAGAGTAAACACCACTAATTTTGGATTATACTCATCAAAGATTAAGGGACTAAAATTTTTCAAGAAATAAAGATGAAAAAACTTAATCTTTTTAAAAAGGAAGTTAAGAAATACATTCTAGAAAATAATTTTGACCAGGTGATATGTGTGTGAAAAGGTATCTGTAATTTTGTAGCAACTGATGTGATAATTGGAGCAGAATGTGCATGTAAACCGTACTTATTGTTGTCTTGTTTTTTGTATACTATTATGTTTATTTGTAATTTTACTACCATTGGGGTGATTGCATCTAAAATAATGTGCCGGGTGAGGACAAATAATTTATACCATGTAATAGATCTCACTTTCCTAAATGTATTTAACAAGTTAGTTAATGAACCACGCCTACATTAGGATGTTTATATGTATATGAGCCGTTTTTGAACTCTTTTTATAAACAAATTCTAACCAACTAACTAATTAAACCCTATGCATGACTTATTTGGTGCTGACTGACAGTTCACAGCTGACGGCTTTGAAACGTACCAGACCAAATTATTAATCCCTACGTTGAACCATATGATCTACAAAAAACATGTGTTTAACAGCTGTAACTTCTGACAGTCAAAATTTAGGTTTATACCTAAATGTTGACTGTCAGAAGTCAGCACCAAATAAGTCGTGGAGCTACTGTATCTATCTATACTTGACAAAATAACTTACTAATGCTTCGTTCTAATTTTTCCACAAAATAAAATATTGTACGAGGGGATTGCATGAACCGATAGCGGGATTCTTTTTTTTTCCCGTCAAATTATTTGACACTTGTTTCATAGCACTTATACACACAACAACAAAAGAACATTTACTATTATAACAAAATAAATATATTGAAAAAAATTCTAGTTTGTAAAAAAATATTAGAAAACTCATCTTATTCACCCAATAATTTTCCGCTAAGCAACATTCACGCACAAACTCGATAAAATTGAATAACCAAAGCTCTGGATATATTATATAGGTACCGGTAGGCTTAATCTATCTAATTAATCTATCCAACTAGATACTTGGAAAAACTATAACTATAAAATATGATATAATTGGGCTAACTGTACTTATTGGTAAATAGTAGTTTTTGAAAAACTTCCTTGTGTTGATTAAACTTTACTAAAACAGTTCTCACACCATAGATTATACCCATTGGTGAGTTAATGTATTAAAACACATTGTTTACAAGTAGACCTACAGTTTTTCTAAAGTAACAAACCTAATTCATATGAAGAAATTAGAATTTCCAAGCTTAACCTAACCTTTTATGTGTAAATAAATACAAATTTTGATTATCTATAAGACTGCTAAAAAATAGCAATTTGGTTAGTTTTCTAAGAATTGTTTTGACAATTTATAATTTTTTCACATTTGTTTTGTTACAATTGAAAATTTGCTTATGTTGTTGTGTGTATAAGTGATAAAAAACATTAAATTTTTCAAAATGTAAAAGAGAGGGAGAAAGAGAGAGAGAAAGAAAGAAAGAAAAAGAAAAGGAATCCCACCCTTGGCTCACACTGTAGCCTTGTTCAATTTTTTGTCTCAATTGTGTGATGATATTAATAAATATAATAATAAAATTGACATAAGTTACTGTATTACAATAAAACTTTAGTCTTGACAGGTCAATTAATGAGATTTTTTTTTTTTTTTACATTTCATATTTGCTAGGCGAGATATGGGGCAGCCTACATTAAATGGGGCCATCCTCAGAAAATTATGGTATAAAACTATAGTGCATGTACATTTCTTAGCAATTTTTATAACCAAATTATCAACGTTCTATAATACAATTAATAAATTAACAATCATAATATACTACCTATCCATTACAACTGAAGCCAGAACATCTTAAACCATAGAAGTTGTATCTAGATGGCATCATTTTTAAATTAAACAATGATTTTTATTATGTTTTTTCCTTGTGTACCTTACTTAAACTAACCTTCCACACACAAGTGAATTAAAATTGCTTTTAATATTGAGAAAATAAATAATTTAAATATCTCACATAAATATTTTTTGGTGATACTGACTTCTGCAGTAATATTACTTTGGTGATGTCACAAATATTAACATGCACATTAAGACAGGCATTTTTAAGAGCGAGTATTTTTGCAAGTCAGCAGAATCATTTAATAAGGAAAGATGAAAACACACATTTTAAGTATTTTCTTATGTCAGTATAGTACTTAAGTACATTATTAATAATCTTGAATCCCAGATAGCCTGTAGGATCTACATATCACTAATAAACATCTCCACATCTAATTTCTCGATTGTTGGATTCACATTTTTAAGTAATATATCATTCTGCAATGGCTAGCTTAGCATGACAACATGCATGTCTTTTTTTTTCGAAAGAGTTGCACATATTTCTGCCGCCTGTGGAAACACTACCTTTGATTCAAACAATGTATCTGCAACACTTTAGTACCCTACTGATAGCTTCACCTCTTGTAAACCGGCTCACACATGCTCGTCTGAAAGAGGTTTTTGTGGAATATATAAACCCGGACTATTTAGTGAATTCTTAAGTATCACTGCACACTGTTGTGTACATAATAACAGACAATGATAAGGTGAAGATTGAATGCTTTAGCACTCGTCCATAATCTCTCCAACACAATGTACCTAGAAGCAATGTTCCCCCTAGAAAATATCACCAGCCGGATGGCAGTATTAGGTAGCTGGCTGGGAGAAACACAATACTATATTTGATTATTTGTGCAACAGACATTGATTTTAATCGAATGGTCATTAAAATCAGCCAGATAATGCAACCTTTCAAAAGTTCCTACGGAGAACACTGCTAATAAATTTTTTTTGACTCACCTTCAATTCGTTTAGATCCAGGCCTACTTTGAATATTATAAAGTTGACATACTTCACTTTTTAATTAACAGCACAACCACACAGTATTGCAACAATATTATGGTCTATATTTTTGGCCACAAAACTTGATACATTCAATTAGATTTGGAAGATATTCCCATTGAATTATTTGGAAAATGGCCATGGGAAAGTTGCTCCCAAAAGTGTTGAAAAGTGCATACTATAATACTTTTAGTGTTTGTTGGGACTTTTTTTTTAGCATTGAGTCTTACCACCCATTCGGGTTATACACTTATGTACTAATTACGTTAATGGGTTAGGGACTAGGAAGGTTACATTTAGAGGAGGTGTACCCATATTTGCGTGGAGAGAGTAAGAAACTATTAAGGAAAAACACGCATGAACCATGTTCAGCCTGTTATCGGCATTCTAATCTATTGCTAGAGTAGCGCCTTAGAGCATGTGGCCATCGAAGCAAATTTGGGATATTTTCATTCTTTTAAATACATGTAGGGGCCTACAAATATAGGAGGAAAAGTCAATATTCTGCAAGGTCATAATGTTGGTTATTTATAAAAAAAAAGTTTAAATGGACATATGTCCTAGTCCAAATAATTTCTGTGATAGAGCTATTTGAATGTGTATTTTATAATACATTTTCAATAATTCTACCATCAACATCATCACAATTTGCCACTTGTGTGAGAAAATGGCATTTTGCTTTTCTGAGCAGGGAGTCGAATTGAAATTTTTTTCGGTTCTGGTTCCTGTTCTCTAAATAAACATTTGAATGGTTCTGGTTCTGGTCCCGGTTAGAGAATAGTAAAGGTTCCAGTTCTTTTTGGTTCCTGATAATTGTTTCGGTTCTGGTTCTTTAATTATTTTTTTTTCATTTTAGCACAGCATCTTTCTACCAATTCAGGCCATGTTAATGTACTAATTTTGATAATGGTTTTTTAATGAATGAGGAAGGTTACTCTTGTAAGTGAGAATACAGAGAACAATGTGACAGTCATGACATTCCTTCGGAATCTAAATTCATTAGTGTGTATTTCTAAGAGCTCATTAACTCTTTTCTAATCACCTTAGAAAAGAGGTTTCAAACAATGTAGTAAACTAAAATATACCAAGTCCTTTCAAAACTTACTGAGAAAGGGGGAAACACAACATTTCAAAATTAAACCAAGCTTAGGAAAGAAAAGAAAAAAATGTGTGCAACATGTCAAAATTATATACAATTCTGTTAAACTAGGAACCTTTAAGAACCTTTATAAACCTAAAATTATTTAACGGTTCCAATTCTGGTTCTGGTTCTTCAGAATAGTGGCTTTAGGGTTCCGATTCCTTAAAAATAAATGTTAATTTTGGTTATTGGTTTGACTCCCTGTTTCTGAGTGCATGTTGACATTCCTTTATGTGGACAGTAGCATACATTATGTAAGTGAACAGTTTGTTTCTTGTATCTATTTTTTTTTCTGTTCGCTTCACTCTTCATCCACCCCCATAAAGAAAAATCTAACAGGGCTATCTGAAGATCTTGGTGGCCACTTAATGGTAAGTACTGCCACAACCAATCCACCAACTAGGAAAAGTGTCATCGAGATGTTGCATCACAAGTAGAATATAATGAGAAGGGGTTACATCACGCTGAAAGTGCATGGCAATTCCTGTAGTCAAAGGAACATCCTCTAGCTGTTCTCGTTAATTTTTCAGAAATTCTAAGTAATTTTGTTCTATCAAAATATCTTCCAAATTATAGGACCAATCAACATGTCATCAAACGTACCACACCAGACGTTGATATAAAAACATCAGGCACCCTATCTCAGTCGGTAGCGTGTATGTCTACAGAGCTAAGGGTCTCGGGTTTGATTCTCGGCATTGCTGAAAAATGTATCATTGTAGTGATGAATTAACAGTTGCGGTGTGAATGTAGTTTCTGTTCTATATTTAAGTTAATTAATAAGTCTTGTGCTGATATAATCAGTCGGCTCTAAACATGCACATTAAATACCTCAAATAAATGATATTATAGAAACGACGTTGAAAATTTGTTTCCATTATGCCATGTGGCTTTTTGTGAAACCATTGATGAAAATTATCAATTGTGTGGTGTTGATTCTTCCACTGGTGAAAGTAGTTTCATCAATGAACAGTATTAATGGAAGCAATTGACGATTAGTACCTATGTAACAATTGACAACATTTTACACGCATGGCACTTTCCCCTGGGTGAAATTTCTGAACACGCTGTGGGGGAAATGGATCCAAGGCATCTTAATGTAATGTTCACCATGCACATGTTAGTGAAACACTGAGACAATATGTAGAAAGTCTGTTGCTTTCTAGTTGTAGAGCTACCAATTCAAGAAAACATTTCTGCTCCTTCACATTTTGTTGATGTACTTGTTCAGATAAAACTTGAGCACTGGGAAGCATACCATCACACAATGTATTGAAAACCTTTGAAAATACTCTAAGAGCCAGAATTCTGTGCTTAGAAAGCCATTGATGGTATTTGTCAACACCATCAGTGGCACTAACATCACACAATCCGTTATAGAAATAACGTGGGTCTCAAAGCTGAGACTTGCCGTGACAAACTCTCAACAACAGACTGACTTTAAAAACAAAGAACAACTGACTATCAAGGTAGCAGGTTTCTTGTTAAAGGATTGCAATTTCTCTGAAATCTACAGCTAGTAGAGAAAAATAGTAGAAAAGGAAGGGTAGAAATAATTAGTGAATGGTTTTGTGTAGGTCCAACAAATAAAGAGACATTCTCCGCATGCAGCATATCTGCATAGTCAATATTTGTGAAGTTATGCGTCATTTTTAACAACACTTCTACAATGCCACTATCAACAATCACAACAGCCAACGGACACTTCACACTAATACATATGCTTCAGATAATGACACATTATGGCAGGAGGGAGGGATAATATTGTGCGTAAAATTCAAATACTTCTATCTCAGAAACTGTTCTTAGAATGATCATTACTATGATCTCCCAGAATATTGACCTTTCCTCTTAAAACATCCTGTTTATATTAGGCTCCCTAATCTATACATCTTAAGAGTGGAATATACCTTAACCTTATTTTAAATAGGTTAACAGGGTAACTAAACCAATAAAATCGGAAGTAGTCTGTGTTTTTCTCACACAAATCCTTCGTGATTTATTGCCAGGGCAAACAAGGCTTTACAGGACTATATCAGTAAACTACCGGTATCCATTTGACCAACCACAACCCAAATAATGTAATGATTTAATGTATGTTTATTGCCTTTAAAGACTAAGTTTGATACTTAATGGGAGGAAACAATTATGAGTACAGTCCTGTCGAGTCTTGGCAACAACCCATGAGTCTCCCTTAATTCAGGTGCAATGGTAGAAGAGGCAGGAGTATTGTATAGTTAGAAACATTGGTGGGATTACAGGATGCAATATACATATGGAGGATGTTGTTTGTTAGTACAATTTTGGCAATGGGTAAGGAGTGAATCATTGGGGGTATTTTGAGTAGTATTTATAAGGGGAATGTCCTAGCTATGTGCAGGCTTAATTGCAAGAGAACATAAAGCTATTCTTCCCTATGGTACTCAAGCGCTGGGTTTCTATGGCTGTGTGCGCTTTGACTACTTATTCTAAGAACACAAAAAATTGTACTAAATTCACTCTTATGTGTATTCACATCTCAAATTATATGATCTGCAGCTGCCACTTTTTAGAGATAAAAGGCCTACAGTTTTCAATATTGACTTAAAACATGTTTTCTTAACATACCTTTCTATTATGGTTCCACAATAGAGTTAGCTTTCTAGGTGATAATCATAGTGAACACACATACAAAGTCTTGTTGTATATAGCTTGCAACTGATTAGTTCGAGGACAGGTGTGCTGAGGTGGTTTTTATCTCTAATAGTTTACCCTGCTCCCTTCACAAAAATACTGTGAGTATACTTCCTCTTATTTCTACCTTCTTGTGATTGTCTTTACTGCTTGTATGTATTAGTTTGGAATATCAAATAATTCATGTATATATGTCACTAAATATTCCTTTGATTATATAATTTACTGTAAGCTACTGATTTTTTAGTTTGGTAATTTAAGTACAAATTTATTGCGAGGTTTTATAACTACCCGTACATCTAGATTATTCTTGAATTTCCTAACAACGAAGTCTAAGTAAATATGTTTTTAATATAACTAATGTTCATTCTGGTTTCACAGATAAAAATGCCCACAACATTAAAAACATATGGTGGTGCCGTCAAGAAGAAGAAACGAAAACTACTACCTCGAGCCATACGTCTACATGTGGGCCAACAACCCAGCCCATATACTGTATTTGAGGCGCTGAAAGCTGATAATATTAAAAAGTGTAAGAATGAATACAAGAATTCTAAGAAAGAAAATCATAACCACTGTGGAATGGCTCACACTAAAAGAAAGATGTCTCCGGCCAAATTTTTTCCAGTAGGTGATAGTACTGTTCTCGTCAAATCCCCAGAATTGAACTCCACCTTTGATAGACTCTTCAAAGGACCTGTGTAAGTGTGTTGCAATAGTTAACTTTTAAAAAAAAATATTCCTGCTCTATTTAGAACAATCCTCCAAAAACACAATTCACAAGCTAACATAGCCTTTATTTTTGTATTGTTAGTTAAATCTTTAAGGTAGAAGCACCATTCTTTGACATCATTACAATATTTCCTCAAATAATTTAATAGGACTATCTAAAAATTACCATAAATAAATAAGCTCAGCGAAAGATAGCTTAAACATGAAATAAGAGCTCGTTCCCAAAACCAGTTCAGTCCATTTTTTTTTAATTTTCCCAGGAGAGACACAAAACTGTAGCAACTAAACTATTTTGAATTTTTAATCTCTACACATTTCCCGTTACTCTGAAAAATATATGTGTCTGTTTTAAACATTGTTACAAAATATAACCAGTTCACATATGGCGGTATTGAGGATTACATTTTTCAGTCCAGCCCATTACAAGTTAAGTCCGTGGACTGAACTTGTTTTCAAACTTTTCACCTAAATTATTATTAGGATCAAGTATGGAATCATGACTACAAATTTATAATATTCTTATTTAGGATTGAGGAATGTAATCATTACTCACAAATATAATAAAACGATGGTTTTATTTAAATAAATAGCATTTATTTCATAATCTTGTGTCTGTGATAACATATTAAAAAAAAAGCCTTCAAAGATCATTGGAGCTACTCAAAATTCTCATCCCACACTTCAACATTATCTTCATTTATCTCAAAACAATAGATTATTTAAATAAATAGCTCATATATTGTCATTATATTATTACATAATCCTCTGTCTGTGATAACATAAATATTAAGTCAGAAAAGATCATTGGGGCTACTCAAAGTTCTCATCATACACTTGAACATCACCTTCATCTACCTCACTTGTAGCACTTAAAACATTTTTGTAAAATTCTTTTGCAGATTCAGGGAAGTGGATTGATTCCGTTAGTTTCTGCGTGCCTTTTGCCTGTTCAGGGGTTACTTTATTCTCACCAGGCAAAACTGTATTGCAGCTTGTAAACTGCTTTAGAACACTCACTTCCGTTTCACCCCAGTTGTAGTTTGAACTTACAGTGACAGTGACCTTTCCATTTGAACTCTACCTGAACCATATGACACATACCTCTGAAAATGTAAATTACATTTTAATCTTCAGTGAGTTGTTTTCAGCAACTGTGAAATCAAACACTCGCCACTCTATTCCATAACGCTTAACAGGTACACATTTCCTATATAAAGTGTAGTAATCATTAGGATCCACTATTTTTTCTTGCTTACGAAGATCCTTCTCAATTCGACCAAAAAGTCGGTCTTGAGGCATGTAAGAGTGTCCACAAATTGGAAAGTAGTGATGAATCTCATTTATCCAATTAGAAGTTCTAAGGAAAGACGCGAGAAAAAAATACCGTTGTCTTGTTTTTGTTTTGTGATGCTGCACTGCCTGTAAAAAGGCATAAGGTATGGACATTAAGTGGCAAGTAATCTAATAACCCATTTAGATAATGCTGCAGTGCTGATACATCTTCGTTTGATGACCGTCGGTGCCAAGTCTCTAGCCAGCTATACATTTTAGAATGTTCATCTCTTCCTGGAGTCTCACCTTGATGGACATGGTGATGAATAATACCTAAATTGAATAGCCACACTTGTCATGAGTAAAACACTTAAGTTACAGATAATTTAGGTATGGGCTGATTTTGTTGGCAGTCCATACATATTGTTGCAGTTTCTGGTGAATCCATTCACAATTGTTAGTAGAATGCTCGAGCTTTCGCTTTATGGAGTTGTTGTTGAGTTCGAATATCCACAACAATGCTTTGTGTCATTTGCTCATAAATCTGTTTACGCCTTTCTGTCATCCCACCACGATTTTCTGTTAGTGAAGTCAATGTTCCTGCTCCAACATAGAGTAACAAATGAAACTGTTTTGCGTGTTATGCATGCTAAAGACTTGAATGTATTACAACAAATGTGCACTAATTTTCCATTTGCATACAGAACAGTGTATCTCATTTGTAAAGGACGTTTTCTAACACTCAGCATTACGACTGCGTCGTCTAACTGGTTCTTTTCCAGTCATATGTCTCAAGAGAAGTTTGTCTTGATCAACTTCAGAAGGTAGCTTTAAAAAGCAAATTAATCTCTCCTTCACCTAATATGTCAGCAGAGCAACCTCTATTTTGGTTGTGTTTGTGCTTGCAGTCAATCTTTGGTACTTTTCCATACTTTTTGTAGCGCTTAGATTTTGACATACATTCTAATGTCTCATGAAATCTCTTTCTACCTCTGTTTGCTGGATGAACCCGCTGTCGGTATGCATGTTCCACATTTGGAGAATTTGTATTCTGCAACAACATCAAAAATATTAAACAAAAGTATTTTAGTTAAAATTTCTAGTGTGCATTCATGTAGCTGAAATGAAAGATAATATTTCAAGTATTTTGTTTTAAAACAAATCCTACTTTTAGAGTTTAGACTATTGGGTTATAGAAATTAAACTTAGAAAATGTTTCTGAATAATATTTAACAATAGTATCTGGTCATACATTGATTGGATTTTATAAGATAGGCGACTAGTCTATGCCTATGGCCATAGAAGGTGTAGATTCTCTTTGACTCTTTCATGTCACACCACAAAATAATAAAAATAATAAACACACAAAACTAAAACTAAACTTCATGTCGCAAGTCCGTGAGTGAAATAAACCGACCGAGCGACCGCCGCTTTCTTGGTGCATATAGTGCCCACCTTCACAGGTAGAGTTCATTGTGTCAGCCCTGCGATTCTTTTTTCTGCCAATAAACTCCTTTTTCTAGACTGGAGCCACTACTTTAAAATAATAATTTATTGCCAGAAAAATGTCTTGCGTCCCCCTTTAAAAAATTCACGCTCCCATTTTGAGAACCGCTGCTTTAGTTGAATTAAAATGTGTATAATATTCTCAAAATCGGATTAAAATAGCCTGTACATACCTCAGACTCTTTCCTTTGTTGATGTTGTGCATTGGTGTATGAACACTTTCAGCTTCTGAATCACTAATATCAGTTTCTGGGACATAGTCATCACTTTCTGAAACACTAATGTCCTTAGAAGATTCACTTTACTCAGTGAAGCAAGCCCGCTGCACGTTGGGACGTCTGAATCATCCATCTTGTGTGGTTGAACTCTCAAAACTACTATTCCTGACACTTCTTGGTATAATGGGCCTATACGCATGCGCAGAGGACTGAACTTGTTTCGTAGCAGAGAGAAGTGTGGACTGAACTTGTGTTCACCTAAGATCTCCAACAAAGTCCACTTGTTTTAAGAGGACACAGCTTGTTTTCTAAATGTTTTATTTCCTTACTTGAAGGAACAAGATAAAAAATTGTCATTTTTGGACTTAACTCATTTTCAGTAATTTTGGACTGAACTGGTTTTGGGAACGAGCTCTTCACCAACACTAATTAAATATGCTATATATATATATATATATATATTTTAAGTACCTTTTATCTTTATTTGCATTATTGTCAACCATTTTGGTGTACGTCTATCATTGAAACTTGCAGTACCAGTCATTACCACCAAATCTTAACATTGTTTTACTTGGGCAAAACAAACTTAATACAATACTGTATAGTAATTAAATCAAAGTTCCAATAATTGACACCCCTTAAAAGAGTTGGAAACTCACTTATAAATGATTACGTGATGTTACACAGATTGGGTGGAGTGAGTAGACAGTTGGCAGTGCGTGTGGTGATGGGTAAGGTGTCATGGCAATGGCTTAGGTGTGATTTTGATGTGTGCAAAAGATGGTTTTAGTGTATATATGTATTGGACAGCTGTTAAATGAACAAGTATGATGTGTATATCATGTGAGCTATAACAAAGTGAAAACTTGTGTTTTCAGGATTGTATAATCTAATTTTTGAACTACTCTTACTTCATTCACCCCTTTAAAATTCTATATTTCTTCAAATATATTATATTCATAATAACAAATCAATATGATCACTACTAACCTTATTAATTTCTCTAGTAAAAATGGACACAATCACTTTTGTGTGGACACAAGTTTCACATTTTCATCCCTCCTTAACCTTAAATATTTCAAATCGGCTATAGTGAAGAGATGCCGGGATGAATGAGTTAAGCTATAACTTTCCACATAACCTATCATATTGTACCGCCCCACTCTCACTCTATTTAGTTACGGCCACAATAGACTAAAAAAAAGGAGGGCGGAACATTAGGAAATAATTATAAAAAAAATTGAACATTTGCAAAATAAAAAAATAGTAAAACAGTTGGAGGTTAAAAAAACATTTGAATTATTTATTCAAAGTAACAAACAGTGTTAAAACAAGTTGCTGCATGGCCTTACATGTCAAACTGAAGTGTGTTGGAAAACAAATAAATCATAGTATTATATAAACTTGTCTAGAAGAGACCAATGAAATAAACACAATTGTTGCTATTATTTAAAGAAAACTTTCTTCATGATATACAAGCTTCTAATTCACCACAATGAATTAAGACTAAACAAAATTAGTATCAAAATTTTAAATATTACAAAGATTGCAAAGAGCTTAAAGAGCCTCTTTTAAATGGTTTACAACGCATCTGATTCACACTTGTGAATATAGACAATTCAGTTTTAAATTTAAGAATTTTATCTTTAAATTTAAATATCGCACCAGATATTTTCTTAAAGTTTTAACTCTTAAAATTTTACAAGATCATAAAGAGCTTAATGAGCCTCTTTTAAATGGTTCACAACGTGTCTGATTCACACCTGTGAATACAGACAAAATCAGTTTTAAATTTAAGTTTAAATTTAAAGTAAATATCACACCAGATATTTCGTAAAACACGAAGGTTTGACTTCTCGACTAAACTCAAACCTCTGTGGGACCATTTAACCTTGTCACTTTTTAAAGAATTAACTAAGATTCCCACATTTAAATTGCTAAATAGACAAAGTTACGTTAGAAAACTTATAATAATAATAATAATATTTAGCACCGCGTCTTACTACCCGTTCGGGTTATACGCTAGAAAACTTATAAAATTTGCCCAAATGAATCTGCGAATATTAAAGTCAAACTATATTACTCAAAAATAAGTTACTTTAACATTAACTTCAAAGAAAATAAGTCTACAAAACAACAAATAAAAGAAACGTTAATTTAAAGAATTTAAATTATTACTGATAACCACAAAAGCAAAAATTTTTATATTTTATCTAAAAAGAACCAAAAAATGTGGCTACCTATTTAAACCATGAAAATAAAAAGATACTAGCGCCCATGCGGCGACAGGAAACATTAAGTGCTCCATAACAGAATTTACTTTTAGACTTAAAGTTTTTCAGCAAAACATTACCGATGCCTACACTGACAGATTTCCATTACAAACTAAAATCAAAGTATTTAATAAAATCAATACCCATCGCAGCAATATAAAGTTTTAGATTCAAACAAAGATATTATTATCAGCCATCCTGGCCTAGATACAGTCCTAGTCCTGAAGAGGACTTCTTGTGGAAGTGGTTGTTGGAAAATGGTCGTTGATATCTTCTTTGTGCCCTCGTTATATAGGTCTAGTTGCAAGGAAGGAAGGTGGGAGGTGTCCTTTGTTATTACATCATTCACAAGCATCATGTTAGATGGCTGCTTTGTTGAAATCACATACACTAGGTTCTTGTTTGTCTTGAATTCAACCGTCGCATTCGACTCATTTTCATAACATCAACTCCAAGACGCCGGACGCTCAGAGGTAGAACTATGCTTGTAAGGTCACATAGGCAAGCTAGATGTCCAGGAACATGAGTGGTCTTGTCTTAGTACAGCACGGGCCAATCAGAGCATTGCAAGCTCACTCTGTTGCAACATCAGGGTATCAGTCCTGCACAATTTGTAGCGTTTTTGGACTTCTCTCCATTCTAGTATTCATGGTGAACAGGCTGGACTTGCAAGCAGCTCTAATCTGGCAGACATATGCGTGAGTAGAACACCTATAATTGACATAGCAAGATCGTGATGTTTAATAATGCTGGATGTCTATGAGTACAAGATTACTTTGGGGTAGTATTTCTATTGCAGGATGTCTATGGATATTAGCTTCTTTAGGGGTAGGTAGTATTTCTATTGAAGGATGTCTATGAATATTAGCTTGTTTTGGGGTGGGTAGTAACGTCATATTAGCAGTACACACTAATGTTACAATATAGATAAATTAATCTCACTTAATATCCTTGAAAATCATACATATCAATCACTTGTACTCTAAAACACTGGTGTTTCTACTTTACTGATTTATTTGAACTTTATTCTGTATGAATAGTTTTTTATTTACATAATTTACATTTAAATACATAATTTTTTATCTACATATTTCACATATTCAGACGTCAAGTCATGTGATTTGCAACTTTCATTTTTGATCAATATTATCAATACCTATTATAAAATAACACTAATAAAGTAGTAAAATGTTATTTTTTGTCTCAAAAATACATATTTGTATTTTCTTATAAAATTGGACTGCAGATTTATCTTTCAATATATATGTTATATATGTTTTTGACTAGTAAAACAGTTGAACCCAAATTTGCTGTTTAAGAATGTAAACTCTAAGGATACCTGGATTAATCATTTTTAGGAAAAGGAGAGTGGAGTAATATTGGTTCATTTAGGATAGAAATGATCTCAGTCTAAAGAAGAAAAGCAGCATTGCAATATTAATACATCTAGTTAATTGTATATCCCATATAACACTTTTCTTTCAAGTCTGACTTTAGAGATCATATCAACCAAACAAGAGTATCAGCTAAGTTGGTGTTTCTTATTCCCCCCAACACTGTTATTCTTGTACATGTTTGTGTGTTGGTCTTTTATACCAACTAAACTTTGTGATCATCAATCAAACTGCACAAAGCAGGAACTGGTACTCTTACTAACTTATTGGTCGTCATCGTACCCCCCCCCCCCCCCCCAACTGTTATTCTTGTACATGTTTGTGTGTTGGTCTTTTATACCAATTAAACTTTGTGATCATCAATCAAACTGCACAAAAAAGGAACTTACTTATTGAAGGTTTTTCTTATTTTGTTTTTGTATGTGCATGGATTTTTATTTCTAAAACACTTATTTACTTGTGAAAGATATTTTAAAAGCTTTCAGCATTTCTAGGATTTCGCTAACAGATATAAAAACTGACATTTTTGCATGAGTGTAATATTAAAATACTTGAATAATTTAATAAAAGGAAATGCTTATCCATTAGAATTAGGAACACCATTCCTATGAGTTTGGGGTTGGATGTTTCGATATCCCATCTTTGTAACCATAAAGCATTTGGTTGGATACACAATTTCCACAGCCCCTATACCTACTTAAAATTTGTTATGTTGTGCAGGTTGCAGCCATTCAAGCCTAACAGACTGCCCAACACTCATGGTTCTTTGTCGAGTGGTAATAGTAGTGAGAATCATAATTTCAGCAGTAGCTACAGTATGCCTAGCAGTGACAGTCCTAGCTTCTTAGGTTTTCCTGATAAGATTTCTACAGCTAGACCACCACAGCCATTCACACGTGAGTGATCCACTTTGATAAGTGTGAACTTTCCAGCCAGTTATTTTGGTCAGTAAATATAGCTTTGATAAGATAGATCAGTGAGAATTATGATGCTTATTTGGCCTATGTGCAGTATTTTACTTGTTGAAATTCAGCAGCCTACTTTTTTGGCCAATTATAGATTACAATCCTCCTGAATTTTTCTCATTAAACAATAATTATAACTACTTTTACTATTATACTGTATCTGAAATTAAAATATAATTTTTTCACAAAATAACTTAAAATCAACAATAAATTTTTACTAACATTTTGGTTGCCATGGCATTTCATACTATGTAAGATATGAAATATCTTCTATAAGGAAAAATATATAGTGAGGAAATAGGTTTAGAAGTGAAAACTGAAAAGAGTAGGATTTATAAGATCACACAAAGATAACAGATTGGGGACGATAATTTAGAGATTACTTTGAACAATATATTCTTTGACAGGGTTAATGAGTTTAAATATTAAGTAACAATTTTAATGAGCAACAACGATATTAGATTGAAAATTAGGAAAAGAATACAGTATGTAAATGCATGATATTACTCAGTCATTAAGTTGTTGATATCTCGCCTGCTATCTAGGAATGCATAACTCAGAATATACAAAACAATACTTTTATTGGTTGCTCTCTATGGGTGAAATGTGTTATCGCACCTAGCATGACGACATTTTTTTTAAGGTGTTTAGGAAGATACTTGCTCTAAAAAGAGAATAGGTTACTGGGAAGTTGATGAGGTTACATATTGATGAGATACATAACCTGCACTCATCACAAGACATTGTTAGGATAGTAACGTCTCATAGATCATGGGGGGCAGGACATGCAGCGCGAATGGGAGCATCCATAAGTGATGACATCCAAATCTTCATTATTTTCAAGCATACGATGCATTTTTGCAATGTTGGCAGCATTATCTACAACAACAGAATAAACCTTGCACTTAAATTTCTCCTCACATTTATTAATGCTGCTAACAACCACTTTTGCCCAATAATTGACAATTACCGATATATCTTGTCTCGGACACCTATTCATCCTTTGAAAGTGAGGAGTTCCAGACGTTCCTAAGGAAAAATGGAGTCCAGTCGAAGCTTGGAGCCCCATTTTGGCCAAAAACAAACAATGCCACAGAGAATACAGTAAAAGACCATGAAGCGCTGTCTCCAGATGGCCCTAGAGGAAGTTTCTCCATCCCAACTTGACGCGGCCTTACAAAGGTTCCTACTCGATTATATAAATGCTCCCCATGCAACCACTGGGATTTCACCAGCTCAAGCTTTGATGGGAAGGCAGCTGAGGAATCGTCTGGACCTACTTCGCCCCCCTCCAACATCAAGCAGAATGCAGCAAGCTCTAGATAAACAGAGGGAGGCCTATGGGGGACTTAGTCCCAACACTAGTCGTTATTCTGTGGACAACCAAGTCTGGGTGAAGAATTATAGGAGAAACGAATCTAAGTGGGTCAGTGCAAAGGTTGAGAAAATACTCGGACCACGACGTATCTGGGTTTATGTTCTACACCTGGATATGACCTGGATTCAACATGAGGATCAATCAAGAAAGCCACCCAGAAGTACTGATGAAGAGCAAGGGCAAGCACCGCTTACATCTCAATGCCCCAATAATGTTGAACCCGTTCCTGAGGACACACCAAGTGACCTGGATCTGAAGCAAGAACCCTGAACCCTTGCAGCTGTGGACCTAACTAGTAAGGAAACTCTGGTATGAGTCCCCTAGGAAGCGAGCACAACTTGGAAGTGCGTGGTTCAACTCCACCAGCTTCGCGCCCTCGGCAGGAAATAAAACCAATAAAGAGACTTAGCAAAGAGTTGTGATATTAGAGGGGGGAAGATGTGGGATATTACATTGGTGTAGCTGGTAGCATTGTTTTGACAAGTAAAAAGTATCATGATCTGTGAGTCGAGAATGACACAATATGGGAAAGGGACAGTATATTGGTTATTTGCGATTGTATGATTGGACAAGGCAGACAGTGTGAACGGTAAAATGTTGCGAATATCTTACAATGTTAAAATATATGTTTTTAAGATTATATATATTCTCTAGAATGTATACACAAGCAGGCTCAACAAAATCATGAAAATCAAAAATCATGCAGTGACTACCGTTTATTGAGTTAAAATGCCCCAGTTTCATTTTAAATAATGTATACCCCGATTTCCTTACAAATAACCTTATCTAACAATTAGAAAAGTTTTACATGCGGTGGAGCAAGCATATTGTTGAACATCTCTCAGGTTTTGTATGCTATCAGCAGGAAAAAAAAAAACACGACTTTTTAACAAACTTTTGATAAAGGTTTAAATGTTATCGTTGAAATAAAAACTAACCCTTTGTCATTTGTTTGTTTTATCGTGTCATAGCTTTTTTTTAGTTTAAGAAAATAAGGAAAACATAGTGATTCAAAGTAAGTTTACAAAGTCAAAGTGAAACTAAAACCAAAATATACATATGCATCTTAGATACAGTAAATGCTACATTTTATTCATACAATTAAACTATTTTAAAATACAGAGCAACTACATTTACATTTATTAACATGAGCTAGTAAATAAATGTGTTCATGTGTTAATAAAACTATTAA
This sequence comes from Timema podura, assembly GCA_033556935.1. Classification (NCBI taxonomy): domain Eukaryota; kingdom Metazoa; phylum Arthropoda; class Insecta; order Phasmatodea; family Timematidae; genus Timema; species Timema podura. The sequence continues at coordinate 60,305,643 of JAVRXN010000008.1, forward strand.
AATACTATAACTTAAAAAAAAACTAATTGACAATCCACTAGACATCCTACCTGCATCATCTTCACATTCACTTGCACATTTTGATATGTGATGTTTCATTCTGATTACTTGACCCTCTAACTCATAGCCAAATTTTTTAATTTCACCCTCAGCACCTTTTCTTGATTCCTTTTAACTTCAGCAAATGAAAGCCAAACAATATCTCACCTTCTACCAGTCAAAAATGAATTGTTGAGCTTAGAATACTGAATACCCAATGGTCAAAGACTTACACTTCTACACATTGCCACTAAACTTCATAAACTGCTCCTTGCCTCGCTAGAAAAGAAGAGTATTTGACTGGATATTCATATAACTAAAGGGGGTTCCCCCTGAGTACCGGTAATGGGTTTCGCCTCCTTACCCATTAATTTATCTCACTCACTCATTTCATATTTGACCATCTTTAATGTGGACTATCTGGAATAGTAATTCGCCACAAAATGTTAGCAAAATTAATTTTAGGTGGATTCTTTCACAAAGATACAGAAAAATAAGGCACTTTTTAATCACTCTGTATTTTAGTTTTATTCTTTCCCAATAAAAAAATATCCTATTCTATCAAATGAAATACAGGCTGTACACATAGCCTACATCACTTTTACAATTCCTAGCTCAATCGGTATTCAGACTAACTTATTTATTGTAATATTTATTTTGAAAAGGTGTAGTCCTAGATTTATAAAAAATAGAAATTATATTTTACTTAAAAATAATTTATACCTATTGTAAAGAGTAATGAGTTCATACAAAAATATGTATTATATTGCTACAGTGATATTATACAAATGTTTTAGAAAGATTTATTTTTTCCAGGACATCGGGCTCGCCAGTTGAAACTTCACTATACCTCACCAGAAACTGTGGAGAAAATCACACTGCCGGTGGCTGCACTTGAAAGCATGGTCACACCTTCTGTTATTTTACATCGAAATGACAAAAATGGGACATCTTACAATGAAGTTTCGATGGGCTATATTCAAAGTAAACACTCTCCTTTGAATAGTCTAAACTATAATGTACCTACTCCAGTTTCATCCAAGATGGGTCTTAGGAGGGAAGCTCTGAAGCAAAATGCAGACAATTATTTAGATTTAAAATATATATTAAGTGGAATTTCAGAAAAGACTTCCAAAGCTATCTTGGAAGGTAAGAATGATAACTTTATTGCTGACATTTCTCCTTTCTTGTTACAACCAAATAAAAATGTCACAAGCACTCCGAAAGATTTCTTGGCTCCCACACAGATGAGTTCTGCCATACCCATTTCAGCGGGAAGTTCATCGATCAAGTTGGTCAAATGCTCTAGCGATCCCGAAGCTACTAGTAAGACATATCTTCAGACAGGAAATAACGATGAGCCTGTTGATATGTTGATATGTGACAGAAGCATGGAAGTATCAACAAGCAGACAAAATTGTGATACCTTAGCAAAGCTACAATCTACTCATAGCTCTGCCAGGGTCTCTTCTGTTTGCGGTCAAATAGATTCAAATCGTTGCATAAACACACATTCTTCCAATGACAAAAATGACCCTGATAATTTATGTTTAGAAGAAAGTTCTTCAAAAAGGGTATCTCTTATTAACTGTAGTGACGATATGTTTGGATCATATGAAGCTGAACAATTTCAACTTCCTGAGGAGACCCACAAAGAAAACCTGCCCTCCGAAGACTTACCTATTTATGTTACTAGAAGAAAAGTAACTTCTTGTATTATGGATTAGATGATAGTAATGTGGTTTGCCTAGGTACAAACAGTGAAAATCCAATTATTAGCAAAGATTTACCAACTCAAAATTTGTGTGATATAACACAGACAAGTATGTTATCACTTCCATTCTCTCCAGAGTCTGAAGTCTTGCATTTGAGAACGCGAGATGTCACTAGGACAAAGTATAACAATTTGAAAAACAGTGCTAAAAGTACAAAAATCTCAGACTTTAAGAAAAAATCTTCCACAACTAGATACTCTAAAGAGGTAAACAATTTTAAAACACCCACGCCCAATAATAGCAATAGAGAATTACAAAACAGATATGGTACTTGTGGATTTCTTGAAGATAAGGTTAGTTTAGTGTCCATACTTCAAATAGGGGATCTAAAGAACTATTTACTTGTGCACCAAAAATAAAAACAGCAGAAAAATCTTTGGCAGACATAAATAGTTCATATGAACCCCTTTCAAAAATTAAAGAAGCCCTAAAGAGTGCTTCACACACACAAATCAAATCATTATCAGATGAATCTTTGAATGATGTAAGTAATTATAGTTCATGTACTTCTAACATAAATATGTCTATTTTGGGTACTCTTGCACATAGTGATACTTTGAATCTGAGTAACCCGATTATGGAGACACAATCCTTTGTTGACAAATCTTTGAGATACAAGAACAATATGAAAGATGCCCTTGAAGAATCTGTGGCTAGAAATATTTTACATGAAACAGATGTGCAAGATGTCCTTGAAGAGTCTGTGACCAGAAGTGGTGTACATATAACAGATGTTCAAGATGTCCTTGAAGATGTCCTTGAAGAATCTGTGGCCAGAAGTAGTGTAAATATAACAGATGTGCAAGATGTCCTTGAAGATGTCCTTGAAGAATCTGTGGCCAGAAGTAGTGTAAATATAACAGATGTGCAAGATGTCCTTGAAGATGTCCTTGAAGAATCTGTGGCCAGAAGTGTACATATAACAGATGTGCAAGATGTCCTTGAAGAATCTGTGGCCAGAAGTAGTGTACATATAACAGATGTGCAAGATGTCCTTGAAGAATCTGTGGCCAGAAGTAGTATACATGGAACAGATAACTGCCATATCTATACAAAGAAACTACAGTCCACAGAGAGAAAAATCAGTAAGCTAATTATTTTAATACTTGATTTCTCTTGGTACTAGGAAACTTGATCTGTATGATACTGATGTATAGTATGATTTTGGTAGGAAGAACAGTAAAAGTTAGTTACTAAAGTTACTAAAACAATTTTAATATATTCATACATCAAGTCATGCTATATGCAGCTGTCACTTTTGATAGATATTATCAATACCTATAAAATAACACAAATAATATAGTAAAATGTTATCAATGTTGGCCGCAAAGAAATAAGTTTGAATTTTCTCTACTGTTCTTCCAACCAAAATCAGGGTATAGCTTTATGTGACTTGTCGAATAAGCATCATCAATTATCTTATTGATTAATTGTTAGGAAAAGATAAGAAATTGAACTACCTTCACACTTTACACAATTAACTATTATTTGTCTTAAATTGTACTCAAAACCTAAACTCTGTTCTCCCACCTCGCCATACACCTCTCCTACTGCTCCTCTATTTTAGTGATGTATGAAGTATCAATAATAACAAGGCCTGGACTGATGCCGATCATTGACCAACAATGGGCCGGTCGGTAAAGCCATTGATTGGCATTTGAGTCATTGATTGCTTAGGCTGGTTTTGTGAAATGTGAATGTGCCAGCAGGTATTGGTGAATCATCCCTGTTAAACTATGTGGCAGGCAACCTTATCCTATATTCACTTGCTGGAACTGGGGTGGTCGGTGGGAGGGGGAGGGGTATGTCCCTCTTAGAGGGTTGGACGGTCAAATTCAAGGATAAGAGATTCTAAAACTAGGAAAGAACAATCAAGGGTTTTAAAACTAGTCCATAGACAAAATACTTTATCATTCTTATATTTAAATGTTATTAGACAGCCAATACTTTTTTAATCATCTTAAAACTAACTTTGTCATTTATTAAAATTTTATTTTTAGGTTCCTAATTTAAAATATAGACTAGCCCTAGGAAATTTTCAGCAATAGGCATACTTCATGTAAAAGATGATAAAACATTAGGACTTTATGCCTGTGCGTACATCATTTAGAATATATTTTCCCTGATAATTTAAAATATTTATTACACGAGTTTCAATGTATCACACACTTGACTATTATAAAAATAATCAGTTTAATTGAAACCAGTTATCTTTAAAATTGTGGTTGTGCCAGTGATAAAGTGAATTGTATTTTAACTAGCTGGAAAGTTTTCATTTAAACTTGTACAAGCAAGCCTACTGCTTGAACAAAATGAAAATTATGCTAGTCAACATATTTTGTTGAGTGTTATTACTGCATTTTAACTTTGCAGTATTGAAAATAAAATATACTAAATGATTGACAAAAATAGTTGATTGGCCTATTCCTAATAATAATAAGGAATAATTTGTTAGTTTCATTAATGATTATTTAACTTAGATATAGTAATAATATCATAACTTAAAGAAAAGTTGTTTACAATCAACTTTAGAGTCATTGTTGGCAGAAGGAAAGGGGAGGGCAATTATCAAAGCAAGTAATTTTGAGGAGCTTGATCTCCCAATCCAAAGACACTTCCAAGGGCTACAACAAAATTTAATTTTTATCATGTCTAGTATTTCATGAGTATCATTGATATATTTGGAAAATTATTCATATAATGATGTTTGTTTATTGTTTTATATTTGGTTTTAATCATAACATCATTGAAGCATACCCGATCAATTTCCTGAAAATAAATCACCATCAAATATTAGTTGTTTTTTTTACCATCATTTTACAGAACATCATAAATAAAAGTGTGCTTTGGTTCTAAACAGAATATATTTATCAGTTTTAAATATTGACTGAAATTTATTTAATTTATTTTATTCAATTTCACTTATATATTCTAATATCAGCATGTTAAAGGACAACCATGTAGACTCCACTTATCACCAATTTTTTCTTAGATCCATGTTTTACTACGAGTTTAGGTAATATGCTTATGTAATACTTACGCTAATGGTTTTAAGGATTAGAAAGTTTACCCTCATTTGTGGGGAGGGCGACTCGAAAACTATTTTGTAAGAACTACCCTCAGTACACCCGACCGAGATTTGAACCTCGATCTTCCCTTCATCTGCAGTCTAGTCTTCTGTGAAACTAGCGCTTTAGACCATTTGGGCACAGAAGCGAATCATATCATTAATTGATATGAATCCTGACATGTGGTAAATAATATAATGTTTTCTACTAAAAATGGTGATGTAATAAAAAAATATGACCACATTTTTTATTCTTGAGTTTGGAGGAAAGCACAGAGAAGGTGAATAGAAATATATAAAAGTAACGAACACAATATGGTTTTACAATAAAAAGAAGAACACAGTTCACACTCTACTTTGTTTTTTGATTTCCTCTTATAAGAAGTTGTGTTGTGCATTTTACGCTCTTATGATGTGTTCCGATAGAATGGAACCTGGGTCGAGTGATTGGGTGGCGACGATCAATTTTCTTCAAGAGGCAGCCATTACCTCTTTGTATAATGGCAGCAATGTAAAGTGTGAACTGTATTCTTCTTTTCAATATAAAAAGTCAAATCGCGTTAGTTTCTTTTATATGTTTCTATCCACCTTTCCAGTATCTTCTTCCAAATATAATACATTTTCCTCATAAAGTGAAACGATGTTTCCCATATAGAGTTATGATATTATTAAGAGCTAAACATTTGTCTTTTGTCACAATTACTTATATAGCCAGATCAAACCGGTTATGCTTCTTTATCAATGGCCTTTGGTTGAGGGAATTATATTTTTAGAATGTAAATTTTTATTGAATATATAACTATTAAGAAGAGCATTCATTGTAAGAATACAGTTGGTACTATTTTTTTCTGGCAACATCAGGGGAAAAAAGAAAAAAAAATGCTGATGTCTACTACTAAATAAACATTTGTTTAGTTTCGGTATTGTTAATTTACATTATAGTCAACATAATTGGCTATTATTCTTAAAAATATTCAATTAAATATTATTTAGCCCATATATAATGAATTCAAAAATTCTAGAATGAAGTTTAAAAAAAAATTGGTTATTTATTTTAATGGAATAAGTAAAAGTTTATAAAAAATACATCACACAAAATGATATTTCATTGAATACTAATTGAACTGAATTTTACCTAACCCAATTACATTTAACCTGTAGCTCAGTAAGCAGATACACCTTATTGACTAGAGAAATAGTATCAAACTGTTTAAATAAACAATTTACAGATTTTTTACTATATCTAGTGCAACTTACACTATGGTGTATTATTATTTTTACAATTTTTTTTTAATCATTTAGGTTTGGAACATACCCCCAAGAAAACATACCAACCTCAATCTCCCAAGAGTATGAAACGAAGAGATGCACCCGTTTTGTCATTGCCAGGAGAGATTCATCACAAAGGTGTCCCGTCAAAGCATTTTTAAAGATGTATGCTGTTCTTTCAATGGTACCTTCACAAGAAGTGGTATTGATGAAGAGGGGACAAGTAAGTGTTAATTAAATGCCACAAAAGTTTCACAGCAAATATTGACTAATGGATTAAATAGCCAAGTGTCACAACCTTCCCCCCCTATGGTCTGGATCTGTCAGGATAGCTTGCGGGAAGGGTTAGGTTGTGGGCAAAGTAATTGTGTGGGTTCAAAATAATACATAGGGTTAGGGAATATTTGGAAGAACTGGCTTACTCGTGAAAACTTAGACCGATGGAATTGACTGACACAGCTCGCGACATCCTACAGAACTCGGCACCCTGAGCATGACAGATGCCCTCTAAGTACATGTACTACTGATGACCCGAATATGTCATCTGATAGGTCCAGTGTCGGGCAGCATAACTGCCTGCCAAATTGATAAAAATGTGACAGCCCCCATGTCAACAATAAGTCTTTTATAGCCCGCTTTGGCCCCTTTCCTATCCAACTAGATCAAACATTGTTATGAGTAGTCAGATTCCCCTTTGAATGTTTATAATTCATTACAACATATTACTAAGCCACCAGCATTTTTAATCATGTTGGCCAAAAAAGTTATGTAAATCAAAACAAACATCCCAAACATTGCTCAGGGCTATGACACCACCCTGGTTTTTAATCAAGATATTGGAACATATTTTCCAATATCTAAACTCAACAACAACAAAATATTTTCATTCTTACACCTCACATATTTGCTCAATTACTCTGGAATTTCATGAAACACCTCTTGCTATATCTTCTGCTAGCTCATTTGTGTTATTACGTTTACATTAGGTAAGGCAGGGGATTCGATATTTATTTATCACAAGGTTTGTTTAATTTTAACAAATAGAATACGGTAACAATACTACAACACATTGGGAATTCCTTAACTCTAAGCAACTATTTTACTAAAATTTCTTCTTTCTTCATTTCTTGTCTTCGCTTGGCTAATTTATTATCTGAGTTCACTGTTGAGTCACTGGAAATTATATACTTTTTCTGTTCCTTTTGCAAGTGTGTTGAATCTAAATGAGACAAATTAAAAATCTTTCCAAATTACATGTTTTATATCAGGGAACTGCAAAGTGTTACACTGACTCTTAATTGTCAATGTGCCCTGGCGAATTGTAAGAAATTAAATTGTGTCTAAGAATTCCTACCTTGTAGTTCTTCACTGCTCTCCTCTGCAACTGGTGGTGCACTGCTGCTGGTTTGAAACTTTCCTATGGATCTTGGATGTTGTGTCCACACTTCAAAAATCTCATCAAAGTCGTTGCAAATCCTGTCGCGGTTGCTCGTCAAAGTCGTCTCTTTCTATTTTGTGTTAAACTCTAAAGTTCCGCTTCTGATATTATTTGCCAAAACCCTAAAATTTCACTTCTGTCATCAATTGTCGCGAACCTCCCCTCCTTATGGCTGGATCTGTCAGGATAGCTTGCGGAGGGGTTAGGTTGTAGGCAAGGTAATTTTGTGGGTTCGAAATAATACGTAGGGTTACAAATTTTGGTTTAATAGACGTTACTAAAATTTAACACACAATGTGTGATGTTTAAATGGAATATAAAAAAGAAATGTAGAGATTTGATGCTCGCACTCGTGGAAGAATTAGCATACTTGTGAAAATTTAGACCAATGTAATTGACTGACATGGCTTGCGACCCCTACAGAACTCTATCTCGGGACCCTAGGCTCGACGGATACTTTCAAGTACAAATACTAATGATGACCGAAGATGTCGTCTGATATGGTCCGGCGTCGGGCATCGTAACTGCCTGCCAAATTGATGAAAATGTGACAGCCCCGATGTCAACAAATAAAAGTCTTTTATAGCCCGCTTTGGCCCCTTTTCTCTCCAACTAGATCAAACATTGTTATGAGTAGTCGGCATTCCCCTTTAATGTTTATAATTCGTTACAACATATTCACTAAGCCACCAGCATTTTTAAGCATGTCGTTCAAGAAAGTTATGTAAATCAAAACAAACATCCCAACATTGCTCACGGTTATGACACAGGCTATTGTATTTGATAATTAATATTATAGCTACATCTAAATATCACATACTTTAAATGACACCTGGACACAGAAATTGAACCCAGGACCTGTGACCTAATACGCCAATGCTCTAATCACTGAGCTATCAATAATCATTTTTTTAGAGTTGGCCTTTAGTCTTTAAAAAGGTGTATTATCTGGTATTCTAGACTAGATTGGGTAAGAATCTAACAAATAAATATGATATCCAATCAACAATAGTTTTTCTGGAACAAAAAGTAGGTTCAACTATTGGTTGGCAGATCCACACCCTATCTCATCTTCAAGGCACAGCAAGCTGCTTCTTCATCACAAAGACTACACCACTAGGACACTGTAATTGAAATCTTCAAATTGTCATCAGGGCTTCCCTTCATTTGGTTTTGATATTTTTTATAGGGTTCATTTAAGTTTTGCTAAACAATTTCAACCATTAGACTAGTTTCACCATCTTTTCCTCCTAAATAATTGAAATACATAACTACTATATTTATATTCCAATTTGATGTAATCTTATCTAAACCCTAATTGGGAAACATATTTTTTACCATCAGTACAGGAAAGTTTCAATAGTTTGAGGTTCCATATAATTCAAGGTAGGGATACACTCTATGCTCTTTGTTTGACATAAGATGAATTATATGCATGGCTATGTGGTAAAACAATGATCTTAACTATATAAAAAAACACTTTAAAGTTTTTGTCAAATTCCAATAATATCTTTATTATTTATGAAATTATCTTTCTGGTATCTAATATAAAAATTAATGTCAAGTACTTTTTTACATTTAAAAACACATACTGTTATTTTAAGTATTGTTTTCAGCCCTGTTCTGTTCAACTTGAACTACCAAGACCACTGTATTTGTTACAATTTGAGTATTTTTTTTCTCTTCCTAATAGTACTCAAGTTGGAACCTACATTGTCAAATGCCAGTGTAAATTTGCCAGATTTGCCCATACAAAGTGAAGAAGTGCTCCCCAGCGCTTGTGATGTTGTCCTTTCCAAGTGCCATCTAAAACGAATCCTGCTCTTCTCTGATGCGTTTTCCTTCAGGTGAGTGGTGTGCTGACTTTTTGTCTTGGTAAACAGTCTACTGTGAGTACTAAAGAACTATCTTAGAACCTGTCTTAACCTGTTTTAACTTGCTCAATAGAACCAGTAAATATTCTGAAGACTTAATCCAAATCATCACTAGGAATCAGATTTTTAGTAGCTAAAAATCTAATTTTTTTTAACCATAAATTTAGTTAGTTTAATTGTATGAAATATCTAGTACAACATTGATATTTGTACAAAAAAAGTATTTCATAATTTACATTTTACCATTCGATTTGTAAAAAGAGGACTTGCAAAGAAGAAGAAAGAAGAAATAGATACATTTTTCCAATATATATATATTTAAAATGGGTTATCATCCTGAACAGTTAACAGTCAATGGCCGGGTCTGTTTGGAACATAAGCCTCTCCAATGTCTCCTCTATCCCTACCACCTCTCCTCATCCACCATGACTCAGTTCTCTCCTTTTCCTCCACACTCCAATCCCTGTCTCTTGGCCTCCTGCCCTCTACTTCAATATCCAACATCTTCTTTGGAATCCTCTCCTCCTCCATTCTCTTCACATGGCCACACCACCTTAGGCATGCATTCTCTATCCTGTACTGCACTGGTTCTTCCATAACTATCCCTCTCAACCTTTTATTTCTCATCTTGTCCATTTATTGTCACTCTAAAATGAGTTATTTCTGCCGATAGAGGAGACGTTAGAAAGACTTATGCTCCAAACAGACCTCGGCTATTTGTAAACAGAGAATGCACATTATACTGTGCACAACGCTAAGGATGCAAATCACATCCCTTCAACCTTTGATAGACTCCAAAGAAAGTCAATAGACGACTCCTTATTCCTGAGGGCCTTCAATACTACAGTACCAGCATCATCGTTTAACCAAGGCTTCTCTGAAGTATTTCACTCAGTTGAGAAATGTACTGCACTGTAGGTCAGACCACTTTGCATGTCCATGTTAAAAGTATTTTGTCATGCCTGATGTCACTGTGCAAGCTGTCCTCTCCCTTGCAAGTTTTGCCAAATGCATAGTCCAAGGTCGTGCATAATGACATGGATCTCGGCAAGGATATATGATCTCTATAATCTTGTTAATTAAATCTTATCACTGAACTGAAATATCAATATGCACTTGCTAGTGATGTACAATTGATAACATTCAAAATAGTTATTTTTAGCTGCTAGCCCCTTCAAATAGTTTTTTTTCTTTTAATTTCACTTTCAATATAATGTGGCTACTCAAAACAAAACTCCATTGGAATTTCTCAAATTGAACTTAAATAAACAAGATAGTTAAAAAAAACTGTCAATTAAATCCCAAACTATCACATTAACTTTTTATTTAATTTAGACAAAGGCCTATCATGCCATAATCAACTATTTTGGGTGGGACTATTTCAAAATTTTAATTTCATAAGTTTATATTCTCATCAATCTTTTCAAGTAAAGGAAAGATTTTGAAATTGGATTTATCAAATTTTACTAAACTATAGCAGACTTTGTTTATAGGTGATTACAGGCAATTATTACATAGCCATAAATAATGAAAGTGCGCTTTTAAATAAATTTACTCTGGGATTGGCTTTGTTAGCAAGTTTTGTCTAAATGAAAGGTATGAGATGACTAAATCAAATTAAAAATTATATTGTTTTGGTGTTTTGACATTTTGATAGCAATTTTCAATGATCATTATAAATTAAATTTGAAACTTTGCTGTTGCATGAAGAAAGAATTCATTATTTTGGTTAAATTTTTATCCAAATGTTGTCAAATCAATACCCTTTCTCGAAATGGCCTAGATTACCTCATATAGGACTTGACTCTAGTGTCAGGAACAGGAAACTTTTTTACTCAGGGAATCTTGAATTTCACAATTCCCGCATACCCCTGCCCTGTTTACTTATGTAGTATTGTAATTCTTGGCACTATTTTATGTGTTTAAAATTAAAGGGTGGCTATTGCCAAATCCATTGATTTATTGAGCTTTTAATAGATTTTAGCCTAAATTTTGGATGGTCAAAATGTTGTCTTTGTTGTGAAAGTAGGCAAAGCGTGATTCAGAGCTAACTATAAGTGGCACTGATCAACCTGCTTGTGTTTAATATCAGTCAAACTATTAGTTGGTCCAAGGTTATGTTAGTTTGTAAGTAATGTGTTGTTAAAACTATGAGTAAGTTTCGCACTAAAAATGGTGCTGTGCTGTTGTGTGGGCTATATCTATTTCTCTTGTCTTTGATCTCGGTGCCAAGCTACACCTGTTTTACTTTACAGCTTTTTGGACAAGTGCTCCAAGATTGGGGAAGGTGTGTATGGAGAAGTGTTTTCATGTGAAGAGAGCTGCTCTGTTATCAAGATCATCCCTATTGAAGGGAATCAGTTAGTAAATGGAGAACCGCAGAAAACTTTCAAGGAAATTTTATCAGAGATTGTGATTGCCATGTGAGTAATAATTGATTAATTAAATTATGAAAATCTTTAGAAACTAAAATAAACATTTTTATTTGAACAAATACAAAAAGCAAAGTATAAAATAAGCTTTTCTTAAAGAGATATTATATATTTACATCCACTGTCCATCTCCTGTGTTTGTTCTTTATGTTCCTATCTAAGTGTCTTATAATTATCTGCCATTTTCCTTTTTCTCCCTATTGTGTTTTTTGGTATCCTCCTTTAAGAAGTTGCACGTTTCACACTCCTGCTGATAAGTTCCAATAGACTGTAATCTAGATCAAGGGATTGGGTGGTAGCAATACATTTTTTTCAATCATCGGCTACTACCTCTCTATCCAGCGGCATTAATGTGAAGTGTCATCTGTGTTCTTTTCATTTATTTATGGGTTTCAAAAACATACCTCAAAAAGTGAAAAAATATATTTCTTAAAGAGAAAAACCACCTTGTGTGTCTAAAAATCGATCAACTTGTATTTTTTATATAAAATAAGTAGACAAAATATAACTCAGATGTTAGAAATATATGATCACTATTGGCAAACAAATTGGTGATTATATTTTTGAAATGCTGGTCTTTACTTTGATAACTATTCCACTATTCTGAGCTTATTTAACAAAGCAATCAAAAGAGTTACTTCACTTACTCTACCAGACTTCTTGACAAACGATTTTGGAGGCTAGCTAATTATCAAGGGTGGCCCATACAAACGTCGTTTAGCCCTGCAGTGCATAATTCATCAACAATCATTGGGAATGGCATGTATTTTCTTCTCATCCCAAGTAGTGATGGGTCGAACCAGCTTGTTGATGCGAGCTAGCTCACATAAGCTCGCTCACTCAAAAGAGTCGTTCATAGGTGTCATACTGTTCACCGCATGGCTCGCTCGCTCCCAATACCTTCACCTCCCTAACTTGATGAGTGCGCGCCAACTAGTTATCACAATTCTCATTCCGAGCGTGCAAATCTGTCCCTTCCCTTTCAACTTATGAACGAATTAAGATTTATGTGTAATTTATCCTAAGCCTATTACGTTTGATGCTTTAATTTGATTACTTACACATATTACTTATAATAATTAACCTTAGCATAACGCCTTTAGTGTCTAATTCATAGAATTATGTCTATTGATGTTAAAAAAAAGTTAGTTTAATATTGTAGGCAGTGCTGCTTTCTAGTAACGGTAGTTAGCATTTATATTAGATTTTTTGTAGTAACAAACAAAGAACGACAGAAGAGTGTGAATGACAAACACTCCTGACTCTTTCTAATGTAGTGTGTAATGGCGGCATGAACGACTCGCTCGCGAAGTGAGAGTCGTTCGTTCACAGCTCTCGTTCAAGAGTCGTTCAATTTGAATGACTCGCTCACGAGCGACCCATCACTAATCCCAACACGATTCCACACAATCACGTGACAGTTTGGTTGTTAAATTATGTCTTGGTTATGGTGTTGTAAAATTTTAATTCTATCAAGGTATACTTTTATTTACCTTTAATTATCCTTAAGTGGTTATTTATCTTAAATTTACTATTTCCAACGGTCATTGCATTGCGTCGAAGGAAACCAAGAATAATAATGCCTGTACAGTTATTTTACCAAGAAATTATTATTATTAAACTGGAGTTTTATCCGTTTTATCATCCTCTATGAGATTTGAAATGGCCGCCCTATACAAGGAGTATTGAAAATGACTCCAACAGGGGGAAGGGGAGAGAGCAAAGAGGAAGCGGGGCTTGGCGAGAAGAATCAAAAAAGGACGCTGACTTGTAAAGAATTCAATGGAATAAAGCAGTGTGTTAATTACCAGTTTTATTAGTGCCAATTACACAAAAAGTGTTCCAAACGACAGGAAAAGATGGTACAACTACTTGGGACAGCTTTAACCCTCGAGCGGGCGCGCTGTATTATTTAACACAAGCGGGCGCGTGGGGTACTTTATACCCCACTTTATTTTCATGGTGTTATTGATATATGTATGAACGAAATAATTTGTTTTCTGGTATGTTTTATTTTAATTAGAGCCTTTTAAACCTATTACACAAATAATGTATTAATAGCCAAACATATATATATATATATATATATATATATATATATATATATATATATATATATATATATTACATATATAATAGAAAATAGAAAAAGGCTTGATATTCATCAAAATATTTTTATGAAAGTTACATACTTAGACTTTACTGTTTTTGTTAAGTACTGGTTAATATTTTGCTAATTAATATTCTTACAGATACAATGTTTTTAAAAGTACAATACAAATATAACAATAATGATAATCTAAAATAATTACCAAATTAAAAAATATGGCATTTTAAAAAACCAAACTTTTTAAAAATCAGCCTCATTTATCTTGTTACACTCATCACATGTGTACATTATATGAACATGATTCTTACATGTAAATTGTTTGCATGTTCCACATTTTATTGTGGTGCCAACATCTTTTGATCGACCATATAACACACACCTTCCTCGTTTCTTTCTGCCTAACTTTTCGCCATCATCTTCACGCTTCATAGTACTTACATACTTTCTGAGAAAGGCTGATAATTCAATTGGGAGCGACTTGATTTTAGCTCTTTCTTCAAGCTGAGGCTTCATCATAGTCAAAGCTAGCTTTTTCAAAAATATTCTTCTGGCTGTAAAATGTTGAGATGTTGAAGAGTATAAAATTTGTGCATTGATGCCAGCTATATTTATCAATGAATAAAATACTCTCATAGGCCATCGTCGTGTAATACGCGCAACATCATATACACTTCACATTTGATCCACTGTATCTATTCCTCCCTTTGACTTGTTGTAATCCATTATTATATCTGGTTTTTTAGTGTCATCATTGATAGTTGGTGAATCATGCATTGTAGATAATAAAATGACAGCCTTGTTTTTCTTGGGCACAAAGGATGTGATCGTCATGTTTTTCTGAAATCCAAATATGGACGAACCCACTTCTCGATTTTTATTTGCCTGAAATTCGTAGGGAATCTCTCTTTTGTCTTTTCTGAGAGTACCAACACAAGTTATTTTCTTTTCTAAAAGAGATTTTGCCAAGGGATAGCTAGTATACCAGTTATCCACTGTAAGATTTCGATTTGATCCTTCAATATCTGAAACCAATCTATTCACAATGTCAATTGGCTTATTTGACACTAGATACGGGCCTTCTTCTTGCTTACCACAATACACTTCTAAATTATGAACAAAAAATGTATTTGAGTCACAAATTGCAAAAATTTTGATCCCATATTTTGCAGGTTTATTCGGAATATATTGAACAAAACTGCAGCGCCCCCGAAATGCTTCCAGCTTCTCATCAATTGTGACATGAGTACCCATATTATACGTGTTCTTACAATTCAGTACAAATGCATCTAAAAATGATCTCACAGCAGCTAGCTTATCTATTTTTCTTCGGTCATTTCTTGTATCCTTATTGTCAAATCGTAGAGAACGAAGCAAGAATAAAAATCGCTTGTAGCTCTTACAAGCTCTTAGAATCAGAATTCCAGTCCCATCTGAAGCCCATAGTTCTTTGACATTAGTGTGATGTCCCTTTTTGATACCAATAAGGTAAAGACACCCTAATAACGCCATAATCTCAGCTCTTGACGTATCTTTTCCGTCCCTGTCCCTAGAATACGGTGCCGTCAATTGTCTTTTTGCAATATGCATATTTGTAAATTTTACAATGTCATCAATCATAATCATATCAATAATTTTATGATATGCTGATATTTCATCTTTTATATCCCTTGCAATAAGTTTGGGACCAGGAGATACTTTGACTATGTTTTTCCTGTGAATTTTTCCTTTCTTTGAAAAGTCAGTTTTTCTCCAAATACATTCTCTATCTTTTCCGATAAAATAATCTTCATCAGTTGTAGTTTTACTATCTTCATCTGAAGAAACACAATCTTGTTCAGACTCACTATTATGGTCACTTTGAATTAAAATTTCCTCATCTTCATCAGAATCAGCGCTATCAATATATTCTTCGTCATCTGACAGCTCCTGCAATATTTTGCCGATATCTTCGGGAGACATCATTCTAAATAAACAGGAATTTATTTGAATTCTTGTCTTTAATAGATTTGGCAATTTTTAAACCCAATTGGTTATAACAGAGTAGCAAATAATAATTGAATTATTTTTAGGACAAAACAAGATGTAAATTCAATAACTATATATTATATAACCTTGAAAGGAATCAAACACAAGCTTCTTAGCTCATTCTTACTCATTTATGAAAAATCAATGATATATATATATATACACTTACGTGACTTGAGCGGGCGCGTGGGGTATGATATACCCAGTAATACACTCTTTTAAATAAATTCAATTTTCATACGCACTAATTAATTTCACTGAACACCAACCATACCGAACGATAGTCAAGGTCACACTGAAGGAATAGATAGAACAACACGTCCGCCAGGCGCCTGACAGTGCTACCACACACTAAAAGATAAAATTGGGGTACTTTATACCCCAGCGCGCCCGCTCGAGGGTTAATTACCTCCAGACCACGGCTATGACTTACAAGTGAGTTGGTATGAACCACTAACATTTTCAACACAGAAGACTCTACAAGACTCCATCAACATGAGGTGATATCAACCTAAATTTTATTCGTGATTCATACTTTCTTCTTTTTTTTGCTACAATTTCGACTGGACTTCATCAAATCTTTTTTTTTACTTTCTCTCTATCTTACAGGTAGAGAAAGTATGGTGATCGTCAAAAAAATCGAACTCGAGATTTTGATGAATTTTGACATTTCATGACTTCCTGAATCCGAAAAAGTGGTTTTTGAATTTCCGTCTGTCTGTCTGTCTGTCTGTACCTCCAACTAGAGCCTAAACTATTTTACCGATTGAGCTGAAACTTGATATCTAGGGTTTTCATAGGGTTGCCCCGAGGGGTTTTTGGAATTGGATATCTACCCCTAAAATTAAGGGTAGTTTACTGAAGGGAAAAAAAGAGAAAAATTCGATTTTCTCAAAATCGGCTCTAACGATTTTGATTAAAATTCATTTATAAACATTAATAAATATTCCAAACAAAATGGCTACTCTCAATATTTCGGCAAAATGGCTTTAAGAGCTCCGGTCTGATGCGTAAATTAACATTTTTTATAATAGCTCCGAAACTATTTGAGATATGAAATTACTTAGCATTACAAATATGTATATATATTTTAATACAAAATATTTTATTTCAAACATATTTTTATAAAATCAATAATTTTCAATCTATACGCAATTATATATATATTTTTAACTTTTTGGACATTAAAGCTTAAGTATTGCGATCGTAAAAAAAACTAACCTGAAATGTTGATGGATTTCGACGTCTCATGACCCCCCGAACCCTAAAAAATAGTCTTTGCAGTGCCATCTATCTGTGTGTCTATTAAAACTTAAAATTAAGGGTAGTTTACTGAAGGGCAAAAAGAGAAAAAAGTCGATTTTCTCAAAATCGGCTCTAACGATTTTGATTAAATTTCATTTATAAACATTAATAAATATTCCAAACAAAATGGCTACCCTCAATATTTCGGCAAAATGGCTTTAAGGGCTCCGGTCTGATGCGTCAATTAACATTTTTTATAATACCTCCGAAACTATTTGAGATATGAAATTACTTAGCATTACAAATATGTATATATATTTATAATACAGATATTTTTATTCGAAACATATTTTTATAAAATCAATAACTTTCAATCTATACGCAATTATATGATTTTTTTAAACTTTTTGGACATTAAAGCTTAAGTATTGCGACCGTAAAAAAAAACTAACCGGAAATGTTGATGGATGTCGACGTCTCATGACCCCCACAATCTACAAAATAGTCTTTTCAATACCGTCTGTCTGTGTGTCTATAAAAACTTAAAATTAAGGGTAGTTTACTGAAGGGCGAAAAGAGCAAAATTTGGTTTTCTCAAAATCTGCTCAAACGATTTTGATTAAAATTCGTATCTAGGCGTTGATTAAGATTATAAATAAACTGGCTATTTTCATTTTCCTATGAAAATGATTTTTAGGGTACTTTACAGAAGCGTTAATTTCCGTATCTCCACAACTATTGGAGAAACTAAACAACTTATCATTGCAAAATTGTAGGACTATTAGAAATAAAAAACTTTTATTTGACATATATTTTTTATAAAAGCAGCAGTTTCTGAGATATTTGCAAATATATTAATACAATTTTGTGAGCTTTAGTTGTAAACATATACTACTTAAGTCTTAACGCAATAATTCTCCAATGCCATAGAGTAATTAAATATAAGTATCTAAAAAAGTATGTTATTTTTCCTTAAATCTCTTAGAAGAAATGTTTGCATAGCAATGATCTACCTCCATTTTAGACTCAATAGTCAATATTTGCATTTTTTATTGGTCAAAATGTATAAATGAATAATTAAATATCAATGCGATGACTTGAAGATCTGCAACACCTTATAAAATGTTAAAATTTTAACCAGAAATCGAAATTTTAATACGAAGTGTTGACCTTGTGGAAGACATTAAACTGTTTGAAATGCTCTTAGGTGGACAAAGATGCGCCTCTTTTCTCATTGATTATATATCATTGTATATTATTTTATGCGTGTTCTTATGTGGAGTGGTGATGATACAATGTACATTATTCCGTTCAGAAATCTTACGAGTTTATAGAAAGAGAGAGAAAGTCTGTGCGGTGTGCCGTACCATTTATTTTAAACTTTATTACTCCAAAATCAAAGAATAATATTAATTTCAACTCAACACACTAACAGTAGAATTTTCCCCTAAACGTAATATTCTGTTTCCACAATTGACTCTATAAATGAAACCTTTTATTATCGACTTCGACAAAATGCAATAACCTTATTTAGTATTCATTGGTTTTTTTTGTATCCACCGAACAACCTCATTGAGGAAATTGATCATAATGAATGTGTATAGTATTTATATATTCAAAGAGTTAAAAACTGTTTTTTTATCAAATATCTGATTGTTTAGTAAGTCTGCTTGGATAGTAAAGGTTACATTTTTTTTTCCAACATGACCCAGAGGTCCTGTGAGAGTCCTGTGAGAGTCCCGTGCTCAAATTTGGTCTTTTGTAGTATTATAGTTTGTTTTTACTTTCCCCGAGTTAATTGTAGTGGGAAGTGGAAGTTATCCGTGAACCCAATTGTTGCAATCACATTTTTTTTAGATGTGAAGTGGAGTCGTTGTATCAATTGTTAAGATCTTAATTGAATGACTCTAGAGCGAAACAATGCAAACGTTCAACAATCATACAGTTGGTTGTTAAAATAGTCTTGTAGTGTAGCCCTGGGTAAAAAGTGTGGGGTTCTCGAGGAATACCCTGAAAAATCCACAGATTTATAGGGAAATAAACTAAAACACAAGAAGAGAATACCAATGAAAATCTTCAGATGGGTAATTAAAAGTAAACCTTTTAGTCCAAAACTTGCCCCTCAAATAGCTTTAGAGCTAGTGGTTCCCAACTGTGGGGTGCACCCTATCCAAGGGCTGCTTGTTGTCCTCATGGGGGCTACCAAAAATTATATTTAGTTATAGTATGATCACTAGATCTCAAATGAGAAGTGTACTGAATTCACAGCTTTCTAAAAGATTTGTTTATCTTGACTGGGGAAAGAAAACAAACACCTTTGTGGTTGAGTGGTTAATGTTATGTTCTCCAATAAATAAACCATATACATTATAATAGCTTACACACATAATATGTTTACAGTAATATTAATTTTATGGATTTTGGCTATGTTTGAGTGTTAGCACATTTTGAGCAAATTTTGATACACAAAAAAGGAAACCAATAACTTTCTGGTTTATATTTGATGGTTATCGCCCGGCTAGAAGTGTGCAAAACTATAAAAGAACGAACAATTTAAGGCAAGTAGGAACAAAATTATTTTGGCATAGTAATAATATAATAATAATAATAATATAATAATAATAATATAATCGATTACCGTCCTACTTTTTTAATTTTAATATAAGGGGGTAGGGAGTGTAAAATCAACACAATATAACTAAGGGGAAGGAGGGCGGGACAAAGTGGGAGAAATGGGGAAAAACTATTCTATTCTAGAGTAATCTTATTCTAACATAATTGTTCACCTTCGATGGTTGGGGACTTGACCACCCAAATCTCCTTTCATTATTTAAGCAGACCTACTTCAGAAACCTTTATATATTTTATTGTTGCCAACTTTTTAGACCAAATTATATAAAAAAAATATACTTCTATTATGCAGTTAACCTTAAAATTATAGCTAAACAAATATTTTGGTAAAGATAAGTTGATCTTCCCTCGCCACAAGCCACCTCCACTTTCCCTTTTGCGGGTTGGCTTGAAGAGAAATCTTGGAGGATTGGGCTTTAGAATATATTGAAATATTTCTAAGTTGTTAAGTACTTAATTTGTATTTTTTATTTTACGAATCTTAATTTTATTTCTAAATCCTGAATCTTGAAAAAAATTATAAACTTCAATTGGTAATAGAAATATTATAGAACATTAGCAAATAGAAATGGTAACTAAATGTTAAAATTCTTTCCTATAATCCATTCTCTATAATACTCATACATTAAGTTAAATTACTAATACTGGACTTTGTTGTTGAGTTTTGTGTTGGTTCTGAACGCTATAGGCAGTAATATTATAGCTTTAAAACAAATTTAAATTGAATAGTTAAAAACCTTTTTCTAAGGATTTGAGTGTCAAATCCAATATTTCCTCGAATCCTAAACTCTAAACTAAGGATTCGAAGTGTTTAAGATTTGAAAATTCAAGGGTCACATCCCTAATTATTAGCTCGGCCTGTCTCTAAAGAACCCCAAAATTACTTAGTAATTTCCAAATACTTATTCACCATCTGCTAAAATTAAACTAACAATGAAGTTTAGCCATTTTACCGTTCTAAAGTAATGGTTGACAACAGTTGATTATGTTTTTGCTTGTTATAGAGAACTGAGCAATCTGAGGTGCAGCCAATACAATAAAACTAGTGCATTCACAGAAGTTTTGCGATGTTTGTGCGTGCAGGGCCGTTACCCTCATCGTTTGATTGAGCTTTGGAATATCTATGCGGAAAAGAAAGGTTGGTTTAGATTGCTTAAGAATCAAGATGATGTGTCATTTGTTGACTAAATTTGTCCGACGAGAATGTGTAACTTGTTGACCAAATATAGTCCTTATAACTAGGGCTGGGCCGATCAACCCTTGTGTCGACCCGGGCCATCATTTTGCTTATCTTGCCAATCACAGATGCAGATCACTTGGCTTATTTTCCTTACAATAATACAAAGCTAGCATAAAAAAAACAACAAACCTATATTTTTTTGAATATATACAGTTTTTATTCATTAAATTCTTAGCAAAATATTAATAAACAGAATAAAAAACTTAAATATGCTGTAGCAACTATTTGAGAAAGTGGGAGGGGACAAATTAAAAAAAAAAAAAAGTACAAATAGTAATACCTTTATGGTTATAACAAATTATAAGTAAATTCTTTTAATCATCCGTGAGCATACTTATAATTATTATATATTATAATTATTATTATTAATTTATTAATTATTATTTTCAATAATAATATATTATAATTTCATTCAAACTCATTGAAATTATTGTTTTTAGTTTGATATTAATTTATTTTATATTATATTATATATTATCATATCTACAATTATATATTATTGTATTATATTATTATTTAATTTATTTAATTATTAATTTTAAATATAATTTTTACTCAACTATTAAAATTTATATTATTTATATTAAAGTAATTAATATTTATAATAATTAAATTATTAGTTACAGTTATTTTGAATTAATATATAGTATTGATAATATAATAATAATAAGGTGAAGAATTATCTGAGCAGTCCAGTAGTCATGAACCAACGTTTAATATTTTTTTATTGCTTCTTCTTAAATTTACCCCTAATTCCTTTACACTTTCTCTCTCTATCTCTAGTCTGTTGCTTCAAAGTTTTGACCTTGAAATCCACCCTTTAGAAGTAATATCTCCTTCTCACTCTCTCTTTACTTGCAAACCATCAAGTATTAGTCACCACTGTCTTCAAAACATGACTAGTAAAAACCCCTACTTTCCTGCTTTTCCTTTTCCCACCGGCAAGCAATCCTTACAAGTCAGTACAAAGGACCACTTAAAACTGATGAGTCACCACTACCTGACTTATAGCTTACACAGTTAAAAATGCTGATCATCTTTAACAATTGTGCCATCATCAGCTGATGATCAACTCTCTTACTTGTTGAACAAATATAACCTTACAACTGCGTGACTTGTTGAACAAATATAATCCTTTACAACTGCGTGACTTTGTTGAACAAATATAATCCATTACAACTGCGTGACTTGTTGAACAAATTAATCCTTACAACTGCGTGACTTGTTGAACAAATATAATCTTTACAACTGTGTGACTTGTTGAACAAATATAATCTTTACAACTGCGTGACTTGTTGAACAAATATAATCTTTACAACTGCGTGACTTGTTGAACAAATATAATCTTTACAACTGTGTGACTTGTTGAACAAATGTAATCCTTACAACTGTGTGACTTGTTGAACAAATGTAATCCTTACAACTGCGTGACTTGTTGAGCAAATATAACCCTTACAACTGTGTGACTTGTTGAACAAATATAATCTTTACAACTGTGTGACTTGTTGAACAAATATAATCCTTACAACTGCGTGATTTGTTGAACAAATATAACCCTTACAACTGCGTGACTTGTTGAACAAATATAATCTTTACAACTGCGTGACTTGTTGAACAAATGTAATCCTTACAACTGCGTGACTTGTTGAACAAATATAAATCTTTACAACTGTGTGACTTGTTGAACAAATATAATCTTTACAACTGCGTGACTTGTTGAACAAATGTAATCCTTACAACTGCGTGACTTGTTGAACAAATGTAATCCTTACAACTGCGTGACTTGTTGAACAAATGTAATCCTTACAACTGCGTGACTTGTTGAACAAATGTAATCCTTACAACTGTGTGACTTGTTGAACAAATATAATCTTTACAACTGCGTGACTTGTTGAACAAATATAAGCCTTATAACTGTGTAACTTGTTGACCAAACATAACCCTACTAGAATTTGTGACTTTTGATCATATATAATCCTACTAGACCCTTAAAATAGTTGACCAAATATAGTCCTACTAGAATGTGACTTGTTAACCAAATTTAGTTTTTTTTAAAATCAGCACGTCTTAATACCCACTTGGGCTGACACCTATGTACTAAATACACTAATGGGTTAGGGATTAGGAAGGTTTAATTCATAGGAAATGCACCCGCATTTGCTTGGAGGGAAAGTGGAAAACCACCCCCGGTGCACCCGACCGGGATCGAACCACGTGGCCACCGAAGCAGGTATAATCCTACTTGAATGAATGACTCGTTGACCAAATATGATCCTACTAATTTTGTAAGGCAAGAAATGAAGTTAGATAAAGGTAATCAAATTGTAGCTTTGCAATGTCTTGCCACATCAAGTTGTCAATAGGTATGCTTAGAGTAAAATACAAAATTATAATGAGCTATAACAAATGAACAAAAAAAACATGCATTTTTATAAATATATATAGATGGGAAGATGAAAATTAATGAGACTTTAAAATTGAATAGCACTAATAACATTAAAACATTAGTGTGAATAGTTTGGAATTGCAATTAAATTGAAAACTGTAAGGTATGTACGTTATTAATAAATATATACCTAAGAATTAAGAATTAAACTAGTTATACTCATTTTCCTACATAAAATTTCAATAAAATTGGTAAAATTAAAACAGTAAATTTGATCATGTACAATAAAAATTGATATTATATCATTTGATAGTAATCTACAGTATGTGTAGTTGAGTGGACAAATTAATACTTAAGGACTGTGCATATATATTTTTTGAGATTGTTGGTCATGTTATGCACTTATTGCACTTATGTTATAGAATGATATGATAAATCATTCAATGAAATATTTTCTATAATCTTTCTTATTTGTTATTTTAAGCCCTGTCCTAAAGTACATTTATTCTACCAAGCTCATAATTTACCATAATATAAATATAATGTAAGGGTTGCTACATCAGCTACATAAAGTGAAAAGAGGTGTGACTGCCAAAATAATTTGTATTCATACAATGGGGATTGAGTAGAAAAGTCTAGAACAAATATTCAAAATGATTGATAAAAAATAAAATAAAAATTAAATTATGAGACGCTAAAAGCTGGTGCTAGTGTCGCGAATTAGGTGAATAATTTAATAATATAGAAATATGTTTTATAGTAAAGGAAATTGATAGAACTAAAGAAAAAGGAAAAATAAACTAAGTCTATACCATTAGTGCAATAAGTGCATAACATGACCAACAATCTCAAAAAATATATATACACACTCCTTAAGCATTAATTTGTCCACTTACTACACATACTGTAGATTACTATAAAATTATATAAAATTCTGGCCTCGAAGCTTCGCCAGTAAAAATATTGACAGCTAAAATACTCAATTTATGTTCATTTATAGCTATTCTGAGCTGTTCTGTACATTACAAATTAATATTTATATTTAAAAAATTTGAAGCTATTGAATTGCATTTTGTGATAATAGGTTAATTTGTCATGGCAATATGAAATATAACAAACAATTGTGCAATAAAATATTTTCTAAGTAATTTTAGTGCATAAAGTAGTATGAATAACCACAGTATAATGTTTTTTCAAGTATAAAACAACTAGAATAAAATATTCGAACTTCGATTCGGCTTTGAGAATATTTCATATATTCGATTCGAGTTTGCTTCGAATTGAAAAAGTGGACTTCGCACACCTCTATCATTGTGTCTTTGTTTGTAATCTTTGTGTTAGTTTTTTACTAGTCGACTTTGGATAAATTAATTGAGCTGGACTACCAACCTTTCAGTTTAACAAAATCATTATACTAAATTAATACTCTTGGTGTTTAGGCACAGAAAATGACTCACCTGAAATATTTGCTGAAGATCAGCTATTCATCATTCTAGAACTTACCCACGGTGGAACCGACTTAGAAGCATATCATTTCCAGTCTGCTGAGCAAGCATTTTCAGTATATCAACAGGTATTTCTCTAGTTAATTTACAAGTAATTTTCTTAAGAAGGTATTCTAACATTTATACATTTTTATCTATCTATCTTGGTATCTATTTATCTAGTTATCTATATAAGGCTTTCTTTAAGGAAAATCTCTTCGTTTCTTGAGGTAGTTTGTGATATATATATATATATATATATATATATCTGGAAGAAGTTACAGGAAAGGTGGATAGAAAACATATAAAAGGGTACAAACACAATATGGCTGTTACAATGTAAATAAGAACACAGTTCACACTTTACATTACTGCCATTGGACAAAGAGGTAATGGTTGCCTCTTAATGAAAATCGATCGTCACCGCCCAATCCCCCGACCTAGGTTTCATTCTATCGGAACTCGTCAGGAAGGAGTAATTCTCTGCCTATTAAAACAAAATACAAATCCCACCTCAATGCAGAGCCAGATATTCGGTTGCAGCTGTCCCAAATTCAAGCAGATATAGCCACATTGTGTCCTATCCCTCTCTTTAGAATCTAAGTCTGTGGTTTATACTTTATTGTGATTTTTATTTTTTTATTTTGCAGCTATGAAAATGGTTTTAGATACCATATCTAAGTCCAATTTTTATATGAAGAACAGTAGAATTCACTAACATTGTTGGAAGTTACTAAAATTTTACATTATAGAAATATGTTTTATTTGATTGATTTATTATATATAATTCATCTAAAAAGTTATAAAAAAACTTCTACTAGTACTTCCTTATGGATTACTTAATAATTTGTCTTCACACGATTAATTAAACAAGCTTATAATGTAATACAATTGAAATATTTTCGTTTTTGCCATTGTGGCAACATGAGCTACAATAGTGCAAAGAGCTATAAATTAAATTTATTATATTTCCATGATTATCTTATTAAAACCAATCACTATAAACTTTAAAACAAATTATTATTTTGTAAACCTTAGCAAAAAAAAAGGTTAAACAAAAGATTTGTTTCAAATAAAACTTATTTATTTGAAACAAAAGATTTGTTTCAAATAAAACTTATTTATTTGTTTCACTCCAGCGAATGAACACTATTGGCGTTGGGTATTAGTGTGATCAGCTGAACACTGACTCTTTGCCAAGTTTTTTTTTAAAGGTCAAAGAAATATTTAAATCATAAAAAAAATATCAAACTGTTATTTTACTAACAAAATAATAATAATATTTAGCACCGCATCTTTCTACCCGTTCGGGTTATACGCTTAAGTACTAATTACGCTAATGGATTAGGAATTGGGAGGGTTGAATTTAGAGGAAGTGAACCCACATTTGCGTGGAGGGAGAGTGGAAAACCATTTAGGAAAAACCACCCCCAGTTCACCCGACCGAGATTCGAACCTCGATCTCCCCGTCCTCAGCGGTCGAGCTTAACACGACTAGCGCGTTAGCGAACTACGCCACCGAGGTGGCTTACTAACAAAAGATTAATTTGATTTTCTTTAGATACTATCTTCATTTTATAAGTTAAAAGAATAAAATATACCGTATGTTAGCCAACGAGATTAAAAGCTTGTTTGTTTTCGTGTTTATTATTTCAAAGATTAAACCGAACAAAATTAAGTACATGTTATAAATAAAATTATAGAATTGTAGGAAAATAGTAGAGCACAAATATATTTTCATACACTTAAATATTTCAATGCTATTATAGCATTTTCCTCAAGAAGTAGTGGTAGTTAGTAGTAGGAAGATGCTATGATAGCATCAAAATATTGAAGTGTGTGTAAATATGTGTTAGGATTTTTACTTTTATTTGTGCTCTACCATTTTCATAATATTCTATCATTTTATTTATTACAAATTGTATTTGCTCAATGCACTTTATTTAATACACTTTACATAATATAAAGTGATTCTTTTTTTGGTACCAGTAACTTGGTGAATAAAAATTAGTTAGTATACTTTGAAATGTGTGATCTCTGAAATCCTAATTGCAATTACAATATTTATTTGGCAATAGCTACTTTACATAAATCTTTTTTGAACTTATGTATTTGTGTGTACGATTAGTTATAAAGTGTTTGTGGATTGCATTTGTATCAAGAAAAACAGTAGGGCCTAGGCCTAACCTATTTGAATCCTAAGATTGTTGTGTTAACCAATTGGCTTGGCTCGAAGTGGATGGTATATCATAATAGTACTGCTATTAGTGGATGGATGTTCATCTAGTGCATGTGTTATAAATATCATGACTAGATCGCACACTCATCCATTGCTAGCTGGTTAAAACATCAAGGGAACCTCGGGTGGCATAAACTCGCTCAACATCTCAAACAAAGTACTGTGGGCGTGCAGACTACTGCCAACATTCAAAAAATGGCATTTTGTTTTTAGCTTATGATTGATTGAGATTTTTTATTGAATTATATATATTATGTCTGTAATGGAGTTTCTTAAATTTTTAGCCCTATGATAGAACCACAATAACACAATGTCTGTCCTTGAAAAAAAAATCTAGGAAATAATTGCACCAAATTTCATAAAAGGAATCTGTGAAGTAAACTTTTTAAATTCATTGCGGGGTAAATTTAATATATATGAAATATTTCTTAATATAGATTCAAAGAGCAAATACATTTCTATTATTTTATGTTAATTAAAATTATGATATATTTTGTTTATTTGATACTACAACAAATGTGATTAATAAACTCTAATGTTGGTTAAATTTTAAAATTATCTTCCCACTTCTGGTAAATCTTGCAATTTTTACTTTCTCTCTATCTTACAGGTAGAGAAAGTATGGTGATCGTCAAAAAAATCGAACTCGAGATTTTGATGAATCTTGACGTTTCATGACTCCCTGAATCCAAAAAAGTGGTTTTTGAATTTCCGTCTGTCTGTCTATCTGTACCTCCAACTAGAGCCTAAACTATTTTACCGATTGAGCTAAAACTTGATATCTAGGGTTTTCATAGGGTTGCCCCGAGGGGTTTTTGGAATTGGATATCTACCCCTAAAATTAAGGGTAGTTTACTGAAGGGCAAAAAGAGAAAAAGTCGATTTTCTCAAAATCTGCTCTAACGATTTTGATTAAATTTCATTTATGAACACTAATAAATATTCCAAACAAAATGGCTACTCTCAATATTTCGGCAAAATGGCTTTAAGGGCTCCGGTCTGATGCGTAAATTAACATTTTTTATAATAGCTCCGAAACTATTTGAGATATGAAATTACTTAGCATTACAAATATGTATATATATTTATAATACAAATATTTTATTCGAAACATATTTTTATAAAATCAATAACTTTCAATCTATATGCAATTATATATATATATTTTAACTTTTTGGACATTAAAGTTACAGTATTGCAACCGTAAATAAAACTAACCTGAAATGTTGATGGATGTCGATGTCTCATGACCCCCCTAACCCTAAAAATTAGTCTTTGCAATGCCGTCTGTCTGTGTGTCTATTAAAACTTAAAATTAAGAGTAGTTTTATAAAGGGCGAAAAAGAAAAAATAGGTTTTCTCAAAATCTGCTCAAACAATTTTGATTAAAATTCGTATCTAGGCGTTGATTATGATTATAAATAAACTGGCTATTTTCATTTTCCTATGAAAATGATTTTTAGGGTACTTTGCAGAAGCGTTAATTTCCGTATCTCCACAACTATTTGAGAAACTAAACAACTTATCATTGCAAAATTGTAGGACTATTAGAAATAAAAAACCTTTATTGAACATATATTTTATATAAAAGCAACAGTTTCTGAGATATTTGCAAATATATTAATACAATTTTGTGAGCTTTAGTTGTAAAGATACTACTTAAGTCTTAACGCAATAATTCTCCAATGCCATAGAGTAATTAAATATAAGTATGTATCTAAAAAAAGTATGTTATTTTTCCTTAAAACTCTTAGGAGAAATGTTTGCACAGCAATGATCTATCTCCATTTTAGACTCAATAGTCAATGTTTACATTTTTTATTGGTCAAAATGTATAAATGAATAATTAAATATCAACACGATGACTTGAAGATGTGCAACACCTTATAAAATGTTAAAATTTTAACCAGAAATCGAAATTTTAATACGAAGTGTTGACCCTTGTGGATCCAATATTAATCTTTTTTATTACTTTTAGGATTCCTTAGATTTCTTCCTACTTCCCTCCATTCATCTCTAGTAATATAATTTTCATAAATTGGAACATGTAAAGCAGATTCGAGTTTCTAAGCTGTCAGCAAATGGTTCAAATATCATTTTATTAAGGTCTTTAAAACATTAAACTGTTTAAATGCTCTTAGGTGGACAAAGATGCACCTCTTTTCTCATTGATTCTATATTATTGTATATTATTTTATGCGTGTTCTTATGTGGAGTGGTGATGATACAATGTATATTATTCCGTTCAGAAATCTTACGAGTTTATATATATAGAGAGAAAGTCTGTGCGGTACGCCGTACCATTTATTTTTATTAGATTTTGGAGGGAATTTGAAAATAAATTCACCAGCATTTGTCAGGAAAGAGGTTGGGTAAACCATAATGTAAAATCTTCCACAGTGCACTTGACTGCAATTTCAAACCTTGACCTGGATCATTGTCAGAGGTACAACTACTACACCAACACTTCCATTGTATTGCTCTCAATATTTCAAGGTTTGAATATTGACTTGGTGTACTGTCGTCTATACACTCACACTAGATAAAATCCGCTTTTTTTATAGAAACCTCAAATTCAAATATTAGAAAACACAATAAAGAGAATAAGAAATATAATGAAAGGAAGGTGGAGAGAGTAACAGCACAGATTTAGGGAACAGAGATCTACAATAGACTTGATCTTGGCCATACGACAGCTGATGGAAAGACATTATTAATATGGGAAAGACTTGGTAATGGTATTTATGGACAAGGAGAAAGTATATGATAGTGTGGATAGAAATAAAGTTTGAAAAGCGATGGAGGAGGTCGAACTGGAGAGAGTAGTTGTAATGACAGTGAAAAGCATGTATGAGGATAACAGGAGTTGTGTTAGGACGGAGAGTGGGAGGACGGAGTGGTTCCAAATAGAAAATAGAGTGAAGCAGAGGAGTGCCCTCTCACCATTACTATTTGTAAGGATAGTGGAAATGGCCATGAACAAAGAGGCAGGAAAGCTCTGGGGGGAGAAGGAAGAGGAAGTACAGGAACAGTTACAGGAATAAAATGAGGATGTGAAAGAGTATGGAATGAAATTTAGCATTGCAAAGTGTGAAGTGATGGTGATGACAAGGAAAAGGCAGGATAAGGCCTAGTAAAGTTATAAAGTTGGATGGAGTAGAGCTGAGAAAAGTACAGAATGTAAAATATCTTGGAAGCAGGATTGAGGCGAAAGGTGGAATTCGAAAGGATTTAATGATACATCAGGGAGAGTTGTTCTATAGGTGTGTGAGAGGAGAAGTGCCCTTGAAGTGTAAGGAAGTGTTGAACAGGTCGTACTTTGTACCCGTTGTCACATGTGCAGCAGAAACATAGACAGTGAATGTAAGAGAGACTAGGAAAGTGGGAATGAAGTTTTTGAGGAGCATGTTAGCTGTCACGAGGAGAAACTAGATTAGGACTTAAGTAGATAACTTGATATATAGAATCTTTTGTAAATTCTTCTACTGCATTAGCTGAAACCCCAGGAGTTGGTTTTCTGATTCTCTTCTTTCCAGGAGTTTCAACTTCATCAATGTTCCTTTCACAGTAACTTAAATCAATACTCAGCCAAGAGCTTAAATAAAATTAACCATTGAAATAATTTCTCTAGCAAAAGTGTGATAAGGTGGTAACGCCTAATTTTCTAATCCCTCATACGAGTAAAAAAAACCCAAAGAGAATCATAAATGGCTATTTAAAATTTTAATAAAATCAGTTATTTTTTATACATTTTAACAACTGGCTAACATTTTAGGCCTATTTACAAAATGTGTTTCTGCCTTAAAATTTTAATATACTATGACATAATTTTTTCCTAGCAGCATTATTTTGTTTAATTGATTATTAGCCTACTAATTAAAGGTAAGGTTAAGTTATTGTATTGTTATTTATTGTATTATTATATGCAAAAGTTATCTTTTTGTATTATTTTAAAGTATTAAAAACTAACACAAGCTAATCTTTCAAGCATCAACAACACGGAACTTAGTTAGGCCTAGTTTTGATTCTATTGTTAGCTATAAATTATTTTTAATAATGATTTTAGTGTCATTAGGTTTTTCGTATTCTTGTGACCGGGATGACAGTATTAGATAATTTATTATTTACTATTTTATACATAAAAATGTGACCTATATGTAGATATGTTTGCACACCAACCCCCATTAACATATATTTTTAAGGATCGAGCTTAGTATATACCTCAGTTTTAGCTTTTGTGTGCTGACTGACAGCTCACAGCTGACTTCTGACGGCTTTGAAAAGCTACCAGACCAAATTATGTATCCATACGCCGAACCATATGATTTGCAAAAAACATGTTGTTACCCCCTCTTTTACCTCGTAGTTTAAGGCCACCGTAAACAACATAACGAGTATAGAGGGCATAAGCTATGTGAAACATAAAATAAATAAATAAGGAAATAAGCAGAGATTTTAAAGTAAATAGTCATTTAATAAGCAAGTATTTTCAACAACATCAACATTGTGGCCTCGACAATCCTAGCAGCGAAAGTATTTGCGAACATAGATTATAGGAAAACATTCTTTGGTAATACACCCTAAACATTATTATTATTTATTAATAATGGTTTAGTAAAAGAAAACCTAAGTTTTACTATGGAAAATTTTCTTGTTACAACAATAAGAACTGGATTAATACCAATGATAAATGATAACTGCATTTCAAGCTATCTCACAAGATATATGCAAACGTAAATCTGACTATTCATGAAACCAAGTAAATACATAATATGATCCTACACAGTATAAAGTTCATTACGTAAAGTCTCTCAACAATAATATTTAAATAGTCCAATAAACAACGTCAACTCCTTTAGTTGACACATCCAATATTTTAGTTTCATAAATATATAATAACATAAGACATGTTCTCATTACCGAGTCAATTGTTGCTATTTCTCCTCGATAGAGATGAGTCCGCATTTTCACGCGATGCTGGTGAAAATCCACGTGGACGACGACAGGAGCAGTGGTTGTTGGCAGCGATAGAGATAGAGCACAAGCGTTCAGTTAGGCGAGACATTATACGTCTTCTTATTCACGACGCAGTATAGTGTTGCACTTCTATATAGATATAGTCTATCCATTGCCTTCGGTAGTCGCACTTCGGACCGTATGACCACCAGTGCCGGTCATCAGTGAACATAACAGTTTAAATGCACATTCAGATCTAATTACGTGAATACGGAATAATTCTCGTACTGAATCAATCCCGTCGACTCTGGACTCTTCACGTACATAATTATATAGCGAACCGAACATTTAAAGAACATATAACTGCTAATTCTTCTTTACTCTTACTCGTACAGCACAATGACCACACGGGTCACATGCAGAACTCCGAATAAACTTTCACAATAATGGACATAGGTTATATACAGTGCTAGTTGCGTATCACTAAAAGGGGGGTGGTAACCTTCCAGTTGGCCGGTGACATTGTTGGGCAGGTGGAAGTCTCGCCATCTCTTGGGAATTCAGCATGCAGGTCTATGATTGGATGAACCGCTCGGTCCAACGGATTTGGTGTCTTGATTTTCAAATCCTCCCGGACGATTGGCTTGCTACGTATAGTGGTCTGTAGTTAGCCCCGGCGAGGTCAGGTGACGTCATCTTGTCTTGATTGAATTATTATCATGAATTTGCGCCCGCTAGTATCCAACCAGACGGTCAGATGTAAGCATCAATTGTGGGTACTCTCGGTACCTTTGCCCCACTCGCCGAATTAGGACGTTTATTTAACTTGCGAGCAATCTTTATGTCTCGGACAGCAGATCCAGGTGGTAAGTAATAGAATGGAATTATTATTTGAAATTGAATTGTGGTTGTTGAAGGAGTATAGGGCAGAAAGAGACGTATTAATTAAAGAACTGTATTAGGACTGGATTTACAATAGTGAAGATTACTATTGTTTTGTGGCTATTCTTCGTAGTTTCTTGGAGTGGGTAGTAAGATTGATCAGGTGGAAATAGCTGAGGCGGGTAAATGTAACATAACAATGTTACAATGTCTTTAGCAGTTGTACTTCTGACAGTTAAAATTTAGGTATATACCTAAATGTTGACTGTCAGAAGTCAGCTGTGAACTGTCAATCAGCACCAAAGAAGCCATGGGGCTACTGTACAAACAGATGCTGACAGAAAATAGTCTTATTACCACAAACACACTATCGAACAGTTTTGTGTGATTAATGAGCCTAGATCTGTTTGATGGTGTTTTGAGTTATAATCACAGTTTATCTTAAGTATTTGTTTACGTATTACTCCTGTAGGCTTTTATAATTTCTGTAACAACTTGACAAACTATGTAAATAGGAAGAAAACCATTTCACCCTGTTCTGAACTATAAATGGTGGGAACTACTAGTCATATACACTCCTTGCAAGGATAGAATTATATAAAAAAACTTTAAAAAAAAGGCCTACTCACCATCTCACACTATTCTCGTTGAATTGGATCAATTCAGTTGATATCTAGGAACATCACACTTGAGTGGTAGGAATCCAGCCGCTAAATTGGGTCCACTAGGCACGTCTAGTCTTCGATCTTGTTGGCTGGGTTTGGATACTCATTTTCAGAGGGGTGAATTGGGGGTGGGAGAGGGGCGGGGGCAATTGAGATTAATAAAACTAAACAAGCACCTCTGTAACAAAGATTATTTTTAAAAATGCATAGTTTCTTAACTAAAGCCATTCTATTTAAAAATGTTTTAATATAAAGTTAAACCACTAAAATAAGTTATATTAATATAAAAATATCTAAACTAATAAATCTCTCTTAACACCCACTTATCTTATTATGTTTTATATTAGTACTATATTAACATCATCACAACTTGTGAATGTGAGGAATGCCAGGCCTCCACTGTGGTTCGGATTCCACGTTAAACTGTAGGTCCTCCATTTGATCTCACAATCACCTTACCATTACATATTAGCGTAAGTGCATACATCATGAACGGGTAGTAAGACGCGGTGCTAATAATAATCATA
This sequence comes from Timema podura, assembly GCA_033556935.1. Lineage (NCBI taxonomy): Eukaryota > Metazoa > Arthropoda > Insecta > Phasmatodea > Timematidae > Timema > Timema podura. Next base: position 60,339,927 of record JAVRXN010000008.1, read on the forward strand.
TATTAACATCAATTTTTCCAAACTTAGGCCTACACAAGAGGTTAATACAACTATCTTAGGGTTTAAATAGGTTAGGGGCCCACTTCTTTTTTTGATACACACACAATATGAAATTTAGAAAATATATTAACATAAAATTGGAAATTAAATATATCATAAATATACATCACTGCTACAAACACTTTGTAATTAATCCAACACAAGAATAAAGAAGTTCAAAAAAGATTTATTCAAAGTAGTCACTGCCAAATAAACTTTACAATTATCTCAACATATCATACGTTCCAAAGAAAAGTAACTTTTACTAAATAAATTACTGGTATTAAAAGAAAATATTATATTGTCTAGTTCATTTTCGTCTGATCTTTTTACTAAACACTAATCATACAAACACGAAACAAACATACGCTTTTAATCTAGTTAGCTACCATGTGATATATTCTACTCTTTCAACTTATGTAAAATGAAGCTTGTATTTAAAGTATTTTAAAAATAGATATTGATTGTAAAAATAACAGTTTTATATTAATTTTTTTTTGCGATTTAAATATATCTTTATTTAAATTAAAGAACCAAAGTGGAGCTTTTTCAAAGGTTGCCTTAGTTAAGAATTCAAGATGGCTACTTGGTAGAGTGTCTTTGTTTATTTTGATAACACCAATACCCAACACTAATAGTGTTCATACACTGGAGTATAAAAAACTAAATAACTTTTATTTGAAACAAAAATTTGTTCGCCTTTTTTGTACAAGGTTTACAAACAAATAATCTGTTTATGGTTTATAATTATCAGTTCTAATAAGATAACCATGGAAATTTAATACATTTAATTTACAAGTCTTTGCACTATTGTAGCTTATGTTGCCACAATAGTGCAAATAAAAATATTATATTTGTTTTACATTATAAGTCCGTATAGTTAATAATATAAAGACAAATTACTAAGCAATGTATAATAAGTCAATCAAATAAAACATATTTCTATAATGTCAAATGTTAGTAATTTCCAATTAATGTTGGTGAATTTTACTGTTATTCCAAAAAAAATTGGACTTTATATAAATTTCAGCCGTGGTATAGTGTTATTGCGAGTATTACCACGTTGAAAATTATATTGCATGATATGGTATTTGCCGAATTACAAATAAATTGTGTTTATTTAGGAAAAAATAACTAAATTTGTGTTATTTGTGTGAAAACAGTAAAGTTCACGTAAAAATTTGCGTTATCGCAAATGCGAATTTTGCATATCCCTTGTTGAGGGCTGTATGTTTGGTTTCAGGTTGCACACGCTCTCGCGGTCGCTGAATGTTCTCTCGAGTTTGAACACAGAGACTTGCACTGGGGCAACATCCTTATTTCGCCAACACGCGACAAAATCTCTCGGTTCTGTATAAAAGGAAAGCAGATTGATATTGCCACTAAGGGAGTAAAGGCAAGTTTTGTCTCATTAGTGCAAAGAGAGGATGGAGGTCTTTTCTATCCTGTGACTCATTTTTGTCTATTTGTTAAGTTGTTCATTTGGGATCTGAATGTGGTTTGTGTTAGAATCAACTTAGGATGACTCATGTAAACGAGCACACTATTAATGGATTCATCTTAAGCTGAGACCTGATATAAACAAAGGCACGTGGAAGTCTATGCTATGGTTTGCTACTAAACAAACCTCAATGGTATCCTTTTACTAAATAGTACCCCTCCTATGTTTTGTATTAAACTTGTTTTAAAATAACATTAGAAAATTATTATAACTAAAATGACCCCTTCATTTGATTTATAAATCATACTTTAATAAGCTTTGCAAGCACTCTTTGAATACCAACAAACTCCTGACTCAGCATTGAGGGACTCCATGGTACAGTCCCTGTCACGTTTTAACGTCAAGTCAGCAACGATCAGTCGACAGTTCATCTTGTCAGCCTTAAGCCTCATCTACAGACTCTGTATCCTTAAGGTGTGTAGTATTCCGTAAGAGGTCAACTCCACACTAACACATTGCCATGTTTAATGGTTTAAAAGAAATCTTTATATATCTAAAATATAGTTATAACATATTGTTGGGCTACTTTTGAAGTAGCTTGACTAATTTGATTAAAATATTTTGTTGGAGTTCAATTATTACCATCCTACAGTCTTCATTTTTGTTTACATTTGTAGTTCACTGTAACACCGACAGATGTCTTACGAATTCAGTTTTAAAAGGGTTTTTCAAATAATAAACCGTCAGTCATGTTCCAGCCAAACGCTGTACCAGTCGTGCCAAGATAGTGTTAACAGTAGTTTATTGTGTATTCCGATCACAACTCTGCCCAACAGGTTATGGGCCCAGGTTACGAGAGTTACGCGATCGGAAACGAAACAATAATTTGATTAAACGAAAAGTTTTAAATCAAAAAGGTGCAGAAGTCGAACGATTCGTTAGCCTAACAACATGGCGCACGCGAACGCGACGCATTCAACACGACTCGAAATGTTGTCACGCGACAACTATGATACGTGGAAAATACAAGCCGAAGCCTTGCTAATAAAAAATGATACATGGGGATATGTGTCGGGAGAAATACCACAACCCGAAGTGGTCGGCGAAAACGCGGTGCTTGTTGCCGCGCAAGCCGCACACAAAGCTTGGCTAGTGGCCGATCGGAAGGCAAAAGCTGATTTGATCCTGTCTATAAACCCATCTGAATTAAAACAGATTCGGGGATGCGCTACTTCACGCGATGTATGGGTCAAACTAGAATCAATCTACGCATCAAAGGGGCCCGCTCGCAAGGCAACATTGCTCAAACTTCTCACACAACACAAAATGCAAGATGGCGACGATGTGACTGAACATCTCGCTGGATTTTTTGACGCTGTGGATAAGTTGCAAGCAATGGAAGTGGACATAAACGGTGACCTGTTGACTATCATGCTGTTATATAGTCTCCCCAGCAGTTACGACAACTTTCGATGTGCAATCGAATCCCGTGATAATTTACCGGACGCTGAATCATTGAAAGTGAAAATCTTGGAAGAACATAACGCGCGTGCTCAGGAAAACGGATGTGCCGCCATGTTTGTCAAGTCAGGAAAACAGTTCGTAAACAGGCCGAAAGGTGGCACGAGCAGTAGTGCTGGATCAGAACAGAAACGTAAACAAAAACCACAATTAAACTACAAATGCGGTTTTTGCAAAAAGAAAGGACACAGGGAGGCCGATTGTTTCTTTAAAAAGAAGTTGAGCAAACAAACGGCAAATAAAGCTGACGAGGCTCACTGTTGTTTTTTCGTCGACAAGGAAATTACAAAATCAAGCAACATAAACAACCTATGGTGCATTGATAGTGGTTGCACATCTCACTTGTGCAACAATGAACATGCATTCACGAGCGTGAAGAAAATGCATGGAAATCTTAAACTTGCCGATGACAGTGCCACACAAGTAAAAGCAAAAGGTGACGTGCAAATCACCACCGCGAACAGTGTGACAGACTCTATCACATTGAAGGATACCTTATACGTACCTGACCTCCGAACGAACCTCATCTCGGTGGCAAAAATTGTTGATTACAACAACAAGGTGACATTTGAGAAAGATCGCGCGACCATAAAAGACATAAACGGTGACATTAAAGTTGTTGCGAATAGAATTGGTGACCTATTCTACTTATGTGAAAGCGATCAGCAAGCGTGCATGGTCACAGGATCAAAAGTTCCAAAAAAATGAATTAGAAGTTTGGCACGCTCGACTTGGTCATTTGAACTTGAAGGACATGGTCAATATGCTCAAGAACCAATGTGTTCTTGGTTTGAAATTCAATGACTCAACTGAATTAAAGAACTGTCACACCTGTCTAGAAGGAAAAATAACATCAACTCCCTTCACCAAGCGAGAGGTAACCTCAAAAGAGCTTTTGGAGTTAATCCATTCCGACGTCTGCGGGCCAATGAGGGAAGCATCTCAAGGTGGAGCACGTTATTTTGTAACCTTCATAGACGATTACAGTCGATGGTGTCAAGTCTACTTCCTACGTCACAAGGGGGAAGTCACTGAGAAGTTCGTCGAGTTCAAGAATCTAGCTGAAAATCAGACAGGGCATAAGATCAAAGCTCTTCAATCGGATAACGGCAGGAAATATTGCAACGATAAAATGGATTCCATCCTCAAACGTGCAGGCATCCAACGACGTCTAACAACTCCGCACACCCCACAACAGAACGGTGTTGCAGAAAGGAAGAATCGCACTCTGGTTGAGGCGGCTCGGTGCATGCTACTAGAGTCTGGAATGCCACTGTCTTTTTGGGCCGAAGCCATAGCAACAGCCAATCACATCCGAAATCGATGCACAACAAAAGGGTTGTCTGAAGGAACTCCATACGAAAGATGGTTGGGAAGACAGCCGAATATCTCCCATCTACGTATATTCAGGGAGAAAGCCATCATCCTCGACAAGTCTCCCAATAAAGGGAAGTTCGAGCCCAAAGGCAAGAAAGGGATCTTCGTCGGTTACTCTGACTGTTCCAAGGCCTATCGGGTATGGCTACCAAGTGAACGAAAGATTCGTGTCTTTAGGGACGTAAGATTTTACGCCGAGCCTGGGCCCGGACGCACATCTGCAGACTTTCTTCAAGAAGAAGATACATCCTTTCAACATGAAGGAAGGGGGTTCAATGAAGAAGAGTCTTCACACAAGGACGCCAAGATTAGTCCGAACGCTCTGGAAGATGATGAACCATTTCTTGGATTCGAAGTGAATGAGAACCCCATGCTTGACATTGGAGAGCGACAAGATCAAGGTACCGCAAGCACCGAATCTGACATGCTGACGCAGCGAGGACCTGGTAGGCCAAAGTTAATGCGTACCGGAAGAAGGGGTCGCCCCACTAAAATATACCAGCCTGCAGCCAACCGGGCCAATCAGAACCTTGCTCTCAACAAACTATGGAGCACATCAACGTTCAAAGTAACGGGGAAGATGGATCACTTCGTAATGCCCCAGTTGCAATGAATGCCTCCGAGATCCACATTGACAGTGCCATGAAGGGGCCAGATCGTGAGGAATGGTTCGATGCAATCTATTCCGAAATCAGATGCTTGGTTGCCAACGACACTTGGGAAATCGTTGATAGACCGACCAACGATAGAGTGATCGACTGTAGGGCAGTTCTCCGAAACAAGTACAATCCTGATGGGACGTTACTTCGAAGGAAGGCCAGGGTGGTCGCAAGAGGTTTTGCCCAAAGACCAGGAATCGACTTTGTGGACACTTTTGCTCCGGTTGCCAGGATAGAATCATTTCGGCTGCTCATGGCATTGTCAGCCAAACTCAACTTGCAAGTCTCTCAGCTCGACATTACAACGGCCTATCTGAATGGTGACATCGACACACTAACATTCATGGAACAGCCGGACTTGCTTGTTGAAGCACTTCAAAAGATGATTAGGACTGAAAAGGATGACAGCATTGTTGAGAAAGCCAAAGACATGCTTCAGAAACTAGAATCCGGCGACAAAGTCTGCAAACTTCGAAAGGCCATTTACGGACTACGTCAAGCTGGTCGACAGTGGCACGCTAAACTAAGTGCAACCTTAGAATCCATCGGGTTGCAGCCCACAAACGCTGACCCATGTGTGTACGTCGATAGTCGAAGTAAACACCCAGTCTATGTGCTTATCTATGTTGATGACATCGTGATCGCTTCAAGAGACCCAGAGCGGACCAAACAGATTAAAGGTGAATTGTCAAATAAATTTGATGTAAAGGACCTTGGAGTTATAAGTCATTGTTTAGGAATTGAAGTGAACCAATCCAAAGACAAAGTCACGTTGTGTCAGAGTGGCTACATCAGGGATGTTTTACATAAGTTTGGGATGGATGACTGCAAACCAGTGAAGACACCGATATCAACCGGGGTCAAGTTTGATTCTTCCTCCACTAACACAGAAGAAACAAAGCAATATCCATTCAGAGAGTTGATTGGAGCCCTCATGTACATCGCCATCGGTACCCGTCCCGACATCGCTTACGCAGTCAACATGTTGAGTCAATATAACAATTGTCACACCTCAACTCACTGGCAAGCTGCCAAGCGTGTCCTAAGATACCTACAAGGAACCATCAACAAGAGGTTGGTCTACACCAGGGATGATGAAGGCATTTCCGGTTTCGCGGACGCCGACTGGGGAAACTGTGACACTGACAGAAAGTCCTATACAGGCTACACTTTCACCTTGTCTGGAGCAGCGGTATCATGGTGCTCACGAAAGCAGAGAACCGTCGCCTTATCTTCAACTGAGGCAGAGTATATGAGTCTTACCGAAGCTGCGAAGGAAGCAATCTTCCTGATGACCTTCGTGCGAGAACTTGGTTTAAAGGAGTTATCGAACATAATCATTTTCAATGACAATCAATCAGCTGGAAAATTGGCACATAACCCCGTCTTCCACTCAAGATCGAAACATATAGACATAAAATTTCATTTTATTCGTCAAGCTATCCAAGATCACCCACTAAGGCTTGAATATCTCTCCACTGAGAATATGGTAGCTGACATCTTAACAAAACCTCTTCCTGGAGCCAAACACGAGAAATGTGTCAACGAATTGGGTTTACGTGCTTGATTGTTACCTATAGACCTTTTGGACTCAAAATTGAGGGGGGTGTTGGAGTTCAATTATTACCGTCCTACAGTCTTCATTTTTGTTTACATTTGTAGTTCACTGTAACGCCGACAGATGTCTTACGAATTCAGTTTTAAAAGGGTTTTTCAAATAATAAACCGTCAGTCATGTTCCAGCCAAACGCTGTACCAGTCGTGCCAAGATAGTGTTAACAGTAGTTTATTGTGTATTCCGATCACAACTCTGCCCAACATATTTAAATACATTTCTGTAATTTCATCATTGTATTTGTTCTTGTTCTAGGTGTCTATCATAGATTTCACACTATCAAGAATGACTTATGAAGGCTGCCACATTTTTAATGACCTTTCTGTAGATGAAAGTTTGTTCACGGCACAAGGGGACTATCAATTTGAGATGTATCGCCTAATGCGCTCAGCTGTCAAGTAAGCTATTATTTATTTATTATTTTTATTGTTATGGTTATTATTGTTCCCATTATTATTATGACTTATTATCATCACCACAATCATCATTATCATCAAACAAATTAGTTCTAATTATTAGTGCCACTTTCTGATTACAAACGTGTAGTGAGTTCCATTTTAAAAGTAAAGTCTTTATAAACTTTCATCATGTATTATAAATAGACTGCTTACAATGGGAGCATCTTCTTTAAGCCTCAACAATACCTTCTGGGGTGGTTCATTTTCCTGACACAACAAACTTTTAGCTTGGCAGTCAGATCGTCCATCAACAGTCAGCAATTTTGTATTGTTAGTTATTTTTTTGTACATTATCAGTTATTTTAATCTTGCACAGATCATAAATGTGGGGTTTAGTTATTTCTTACTATTATTATATGCTGGTTCTCCCCTTAATATCTTTATTAAAAGAATTTAGATTCAATCGTAATATGACAATTTTTGATACCTTGCCTCTTAGTTCTCAGATTTCAGTAAATGAGAGCATTTAAACAAAACCTGTTATCCAGAATATAGTAATTTTTCACTGTGGCAATTACCTGTATTTGTTATTTTGCCATTTCACTTTACTACCGGCAAATTTTAATTGTACTTAACATGACCTTTGTGCTCAAGTCGTCATCATCATCACCATCATCATCACATTGATGTGTTCAAGTGATCTCACTCAAATCAAGCATGGCTGTTTTGTTTAAGATTTTTTTTTACTACAGTAGAATTAGTATATAATAAGGAATATACAACTACCTTCTTACATTACGATAGATCATTTACTCATCCAGACCTAAAACTACTATCATCTGGCATTAGTACTGATGCTTCAAGAGAATTTTAAAGTCACCCAGGATGCAGGCACAGAATAGTAATCGTTAGGTTACTGTTAATATGACGACACACTACTCAAAACAAGAAACTGTTGCCCTTTTTATTTATTTCTGCACAGATGATTGTATTTAAAATTATAAAATTGTTTGAAAAAAATATTTAATACAAATTTAACCTGTGCAAATAAATATATCCTATGAAGTAAGATACAAAATTACAAACGGTTTAGGATATAATGTAATCAAAATTATAGTGAAACCTTAATCACTGCAGCTAATTAAAGTAGCATGTTCACAATCAAGCCATGAAACAAATTATAGGAGCAGTCCGGACTACCTCCATCAATGTGTTACAAGCATACATAAAAAAATCCTTTGCTTCAATTTGATGGAGAAAAAAGAAATCTCAGTCAATATGAAAAATTAAGGAGTCTCCCTCTTAAACAATAACTTTTGGCAAACATATAAACAATCCCCAAGAACACTAATAGCGTAGAATTTATTTATACAAACAGTTAAACAGCTGCAACAAGATTTTACAATCAATATATAGAAAAAAAAAAAAATGGTAAAACTATACCCTATTAACAAAATAGAAATTGAACATAAAATTCAGTTGAAAGAACAAATTACAAAGCATGAAACATACTAAAATACACTAAAACAAACTGCATTAGAAACAATACACAGTAAATACCCATAGAAAGAATGGATACACATACATACTGACTGCTCTCTTATATCAAATAGATCTAATAATGCAACTTTTCTACCATATAATATTCATTGACACATACATGTAGTTCTATAGCCTATCTTTGTGTGTTTACAATGTGTCTCTTCTAATGACAAAGGAACATTCCTGAAAATTCAACAATGTGTGAAGTGTAATATTATAGTGCAATAGTTTGAGAAGAGAGAATTGTGTTTTTCTATCTAGACCTAACCTAACTATCCTTTCAGGTTCTCTTCCTTCACTATCAATTACTTCACATTATTGTACAGTGTTTCTACACTGTCTTATTATACATTTCCAAGCCATTAGGTACTAATTCATTTTAATAGAATACTCAGTAATATTCGGTGACATAAGTCGCCAATACAAGCTGTGGTGACCATTGTTGTTATAAGTAAAATAATATTTGATGGCTATCACAATGTGGGTAACAGGGTGACAAGAAAGCAGTCTTCCTTAATGGGGGGAGCACACCAATTCTACAGACCAGCCTCAAAGAAATATCATTCCCCATTGCAAAATGTATAATTTAAGGAAGACGAACAAGCTAGAGAAAAATGAAAAAAAAAAAAAAAAAAAGTAAATAACAGTACAAATAAGAAGTGGAGCATTATCATCGACAAGACACTCATCCCAGAAAACCCAAGGATATCTGCTATTGCTCTTTTCTGGCACTATACATGCCATGATCGTATGTCTTCCCAGCTCTACAAACCTACTACGTATGATCTCTACATTGTATACTTGTAAAAAAAACTGATTCTTCAATGAATAATGATCATTTAGTCCACTGTAGCACTCTAATAGGGCTCCTACAAGATCAATCAGACTGTTGGTCCTAAGACTGACAGTATGCATCAGTATTTCCAACAAGATCTTACATGGCCAGTCTTTGCGTCATTATTTTTTATCAGTCTCAGCTCCTGCATGCACCGTGCAACAACATGGATGGTAAGAAAAAGGCGTGTGTAGTCTATGTTTGCTACTGAGACTGAAGGAAATACTGACGAGTGCATGCACACGGTCAGTTTCTCCCACCACTTGCAAGACTGATGGACTGGTATTGATGTGATCAGAAAATTCGGATCACATTCACTATTTTGGTAAGTCTGGCATAGTGTTATCATATTTATAGTGGAAAAAAAAAGAAGAAAAATACGGTAATTTGAGTCTCAAATATCTTATGGATTCGAGGGTTTAGGTATACGAGGCTCCCATCCCCGCTCAGAATATTTTAATGTATATTTAAAAGGTTAGAGTTGCACATTCATTGAAAGTGTTATCTAATTAATCCAAATAGGTGTTCATTGTGTTACAAATGGTCTTTTTGCATACTGAAAAATAAGTTATTTTGGAATGTAACACTTTAGTACTGAGGTATTGAAACACTGTTTAGTCTTTTACTTCCTACGGAAGATGCCGTGAATACATCGACATATTGAAGTATTTGTAAATATGATTGTTTTTACTTTTTCAGTATGTCCAGCAATATGAAAAACAGGGAACTTGCTTGGCCAGGTAAAAGTCGTTGAAAATTTGGGCAATTTGATCACATATATGGATTTTATACATATTCATTAAAAAAAATGCCGCTTTTATTTACAAAAGTAAAATAAAAATGTTCTTCCAGTTAGTACACACCACTGATCGTCTTTTAAGGCCGCATTACACGTAGCAGGTTGCAGCGCTGCTTTCTGACATCGTTTTGCAGCGCTGCGAGCTGACAACTCTGAGTTACCTATTACACACAATCTGCATTCTGACAAATGATCATCTTACCGCTCAGTGGAGGGGAAGTTATTTTATCATCCGCACTTGGTTTTGCTGGTTCAGTTTGTGCTAAGATGTCTCGTCAACAAGAAGATGAAGAGCTTATTATATTATACGGGTACTACCAAAGTTTGTAATATCGTTGTTTGTAAATCGCAGAAATAAACGTGTGTGGAGTCGAAATTTAGGGTTAAAACTGAACACTGTGTCACATACTGTAATGATTTTACCTGAATTAGGTGCTGATGACTTCCGAAATAACCTACGTATGAATGAAGACACCTACAAGCATCTTTTGTATATAATCTATCAGCAGTTAACCAAGCAAGATACTCTTACGAGAAAATGGCGATTCTCTGGTCTGGTACTACCTTATCTTGACCAGGCGCAGGCATGCGCAGTACAACATTCGACAAGTTGGAAGCACAGAAAGCGATTACACGGCGCAGAAAGCAGTCGTCCGATCAGAAAATATCAAACTTGTTTGATATTTGCGCTGCCAACTTTCTGATACGTGCACCGATCATTTAGGTATATTACATGATCATCTTGCAGCACTGCAAAACGACGTCAGAAAGCATCGCTGCAACCTGCTACATGTAATGCGGCCTTTACACATTTATCCCAATTGAGTCATTCTCAATTCTCAAAGTCAACATGTGATTTTTGTGTCATCTTTCCACCCCCTATACTTCACGTCTTTTGCCAAAGTTGAGTCATGGCTTTGTGCGGTCTTGAGAATTCGATTATGTTATAGAAAAAAGAAACCGAAAAAGAATTTGTCTCACAAAAATTTTAAATTGTACTACTGCAAGGTGATCTTTTAATGGCTTGATATGATCTCACTGAAATCTAACTTAACCTGCACTACACATTACCCAATAGCCCATTGGTTTAGGCTAAAATCCTTTAAATCATTAGTAGATTGACAAGTTCAAAATGTATAGTTGTCTAAAAACATTCATCAACATAATCATTTACCCGCCTCTGTGGTGTAGTTAGCTGACGTGCTAGTCTCATGTTGAGCTAGACTGCCGAGGACGATGAGATTGAGGTTTAAATCTCAGTCGGGTGAACTGGGGCTGATTTTTCCTAAATGGTTTTCCAGTCTCCCTCCACACTAATGCAGATTCACTTCCTCTAAATTTAACCTTCCCAATTCCTAACACATTAGCGTAATTACTGCTTAAGCGTAAAACCGAATGGGTAGTAAGACGCGGTGCTAAAAAAAATCATCATTTGACGTTGCTGCCTCTGCGGGTCATCTGGTACATCCTCTTCCATTCCTGTCGATCTTTCCAAACTTCTTCCTCAGCCATGCATCTTTTATATAGTGGCTGGAAAAGTTCCTTATTCATAGACCGACTGTTGGACCAATATTTGGCGTTCTCCTTTAAGGTGTAACAATGTTAGATGTTGATAGTGTTCATATTCTCATTGTGCAAGCTTATTTTGTTACTGTGTATTGTGTATTTTATAGTTATTTATAACAACATTTATGAAATGAGTGTATGTATTGTAGTGTTTCCACACTGTTTTAATATGTTTCCAAGCCATTAGGCACCTATTCATTCAATAAAGAAATTATATAATTTGACTTTACTGTATAAATGTAGCGTTTATAAAAGCTACAACGTTTAAATAACGCTAGACGCAAGATTAATCCAAGCAATAACCCACCACAACCATAGAAGTGACCGAAGATACTCACCGGTGCCCCATTCTCTATTGTGTACGCCGCGTTCTCTCTCTATCTCTCTCTCTGAGCAACGACCAACTACGCGCACTTGCTAGTTAAACTAATGGCACTAGTGCTGAAGGCACATTGACCGAACTTTTGCAAAGGATGTCGGGAATAGTGATAATGTGTGACGTCAATGGTGCTACAGTGATGCGGGCGCCATAAGCTTCTAGAATGGCCTAGGTGTTCTGCCCACATATGTTCTGTGTTCTGTTACCCCTCCCCTCTTGTTTATTGTCTTTCGATCCCTTATGTGTGTCCCCTACCACCCCCCCTTTTTGAGCTTAGTTAGCAAATAAATACGGCTGGTAGATCTGCGATCAAGCGACTCTTGGCGGGATAATCATCCGAGGCGCATCTAGGTGCCACACATTAAAATGTAAGATTAAAAATTATTATTCGGCCTTTATACTACAAAATTCCTTTTCGACTTTATGGATTGAACTTTAACACTTTAATTTTTATTTATTTTTTTTGTTTATTTAAAGATTCACTCATTTGCTATGGGGAAATATTTAAGAAAAATTTAACAGATTTAAAATATTTAAAGGAGGATCTTTACTTGTTATCATTATGGAGTTGTTGAGATTTAACAAACATTTAGGATAGTTAATATTCTTGATGTCTACAAATTAGTGTAGTTATGAAGTTTGAACAAATAGTTAGAATATTTAAAGGAGAATCTTTACTTGTTATTATGAAGTTTTGGAGACTTATGAATATTTATGTGATTTAACATTTAATGTTTTTGGCATATACAGATTATAGTAATTATGTAGTTGGACGAACATTTAGAATATTTAAAGGAGAATCTTTACTCGTTATTATGAAGTTTTAGAGACTTATGAATATTTATGTGATTTAACATTCAATGTTTTTGGCATATATAGATTATAGTAATTATGAAGTAGGACGAATATTTAAAATATTTAAATGAGAATCTTTACTTGTTGTTATGAAGTTTTTGAGACCTATGAAATAATAATGAGATTTAACATTTAATATTTTTGGCATATACAAATTACTGTAATTATGAAGTTGGACGAATATTTAGAATATTTAAATGAGAATCTATTGTTTTTGGAGACTTATGAAATGTTTAAGAGATTTAAAATTTAATATTTTTGGCACATTCCAAGTATTGTAACTATAATGTTTTGTATGTTGAACAAATTTTCTATCACCTTAATATGATACAAAATAAGGGGTTTATTTTTGTAAGTCTATACGACAAATAAAATATTGTTTTTTAACAAACCCCTTGGAGATGGTCGAGACTGACTTTAGGTTGGGTAAAGAAAGGCCCAAAATATGTTCTACCAAAATCTACATATATATCTACTTGTTATTGATGAATAAATCTATTTTATATTCCATTATCATTTCATATTTTTGTCTACTATATTAAGGTTCTACCCAAAGTTCATCTCTCCTGGAGAGTACCTTATTTTCAGTTAAGCTTTGGCTGAGTGGGTTGGAGATATCAAGATTGCATATATTATCTCGTAATATATGTTTTTTGGGACGTACTTTCGGCTCCTCTGCAAATATCTTATTATTTTATGTATGTCTATTGTATGCTTGCTTTAGTCCTGAAGGAGGAAAAGAGGTTACAGAAATATTCTCCATTTCAAGTATGTGCAAAGTTAAGAATTTAAAATTGTATTTTCCTTATCTTGTCTGAATGTTAACATTTCCCACACCTCCTGCAAATAATATTTTTAAATTTATTTGATCATACATCAGTCACTTCCTAACTATATCTTCCATTCTTTATTCATGTGTGATTATTTTTTGTTTCAGAGATGACTGGTCTTCCTTTGTTCCCAAAACAAACGTATTTTGGCTTCACTACTTGCTCGACAAAATGTGTACCTTGGTGCACTACAAGAAGAAAACCACGAAGGTCCATAAAGCTTACATTAAGCGGGCTCAGGATCTCTTTAAGTCTATTTTAAGGTTTGATAGTGTGACACAGAGTGTGAATAGTGTTGAATGTTGAGATAAATGTTGTTTTTATACTGAATATCTCCTCTGAGGGAACTGCTGATCTTAGGGAGAAAAGCTTTATCTTCGCTCCATCTCGATTAGGGACGTGCAAATAGCACTTTTTTTTATTTGAATAGTAAAATTTTGAATTAATACAGAATAATGCAAATTGAAAAGTGATTTTTCGCCCCTATAGGGTGAAATTGATTACTTACTTACTTACTCTATGGCATTAGGAACTCGAAAGTTCATTGCCACACTTAAAAAAGTACGCCACTTATTCCTATCTTGAACTAGTTCTTTCCAGTCCACCTTATTGCACACTATTTTTTTTCAGCTCCATTCTTATGTTATTCACCCATCTCGATCTTCCCAATGATCTCTTTCCTATTGGGTTTGCCAGTCAGTACCCTAAACAAGGTTATAGATTTTCCCATTCGCGCTGCACTAATCTACAAGACTTGATTATCCTAACAATGTCTTGTGATGAAATCGATTAATTAACTAAAATAATTTAAAAAAAATAATGTTTAAAATGTTATTGTAATAGTGCATAAAATACTATACAAACAAATGGTATTAAAAAATAATAAATTATTAAACAAAATTTCAGGATATTCCTTCAAAATTGACAATACTTTTCTTAGAACCATTTTTAATAGTTGATAAATATTTCTAAACAAATTATAATTTATAAAAACTACAAATTTATAAGGTTGATTATTTGAACTAAAAATACACCCATTCATTCTAAAAACCGTTTATAACAAAAATCCAAGTGATACTCATTGAGTATATACAGAGTTTAAATAATCTTTTGGGAAGTAGTAGAAGATATTGAGATTAATTATGAATAGTTCTGGTAGTTTAGTGAAGTAAGCTTATCTCTCAACCCACCACTTTACTTCTGTCGCTCTCTCACTCTAATACTCTCCCTCCACCCCTTCTCTCATCCAAACCCTCCCCCCCCCTGTCTCCATAACACTCCCTTCCCTTTATTCTCCTTCCCTGTTTTGTGCATATTTCTGTGTGCTTCTCTCATGACCACCTTTCTTTTTTGAATGAGTAGTTGAGCACTTTTTGACCTTGCTTATTTTCATCCTTCTCTCACTCTTTCAACTTCTCGATTATCTTCGCTGGCCTTCTCATTCTTTGATCCTCCCCCATTCTTCCATTCAGTTAATGGAGTTTTATTTCCAGTTTGTTATGGTTCACTTACTGCTGACATGGGTATTCTCCCTCTCCTTCTATATATTAGTACAAAGGAAGCTCTATTTTCCCCACCACAAACAATGTTCACCAGAATACCTGGCTTGCTCTCACTTTAAAAGTCGATAATTAGTAGAGTTTTTGTAAATATATAAAGGATAAAACAACTATCAGAGCTTGGTATTCGCTGGGTTGAATCAAATATCTGGCCATTCACTCTTCAGAATTTTTCAAAATTTGGAATATTTACGCACCCCTTTTCTTGTTTAAGTGTTGCCAAATTTCCTTATTTTCAGTTGTGTCGAAACGGTGTTGGTACTTGGAATTATTCCATCACTAAACAATATGACATGGAGGTAACGAATATTCTTTCCATTAATCTCAGTGTACAGAATTTTCTAGAAACATTGACTTTTGCCACCATCATAAAATTTATTTTCAGGATGAGTACTTTATCAACTTTTCCTTATTTCATTCCAATCATTTCAACTTTTAGATATAAAACTTTGTTAACTCTTTTTTGGTAAAAATTAAGCCCTAGTATTAAAGGTTGGCTGTTGTTTAAACACTACTTATAAAAATAATGAACAAAATGTTATAGTTTCATAGCTATTGATGTATCAACAAAAATAAATACTTACAAAATATTAACTCAATCGATAATATAGCTTTCTTTTTAACATGGTTTACACAAAATATCTAAAAAACAAAAGCATTCTATTAATATTTTTATAATAGCTGATAGAAACACGTAAACCAAATAGTTAGTAAATAAAATGATAGAATATTAGGAAAATGGTAGAGCACAAATAAAAGTAAAACACTAACACATATATACACACACTTCGATATTTCGATGCTATTATAGCATCTTTCTCAGGAAGTAATAGTAATTAGACTCAGTCTAATTACTACTATTTCCTGAGACTGAGTCTGATTACTACTACTTCCTAAGGAAGATGCTATAATAGCATTGAAATATCGAAGTGTGTGTAATTATGTGTTATGTTTTTTACTTTTATTTGTGCTCTACCATTTTGCTAATATTCTATCATTTTATTTATTATTAAATATTTTTGCTCAATGCACTTTTTTCATACATATTATGAAAATCAAATACTGTAATTTTATTACTGTGCCGGGGTAAGAAGGAGCTTATGTCAACATCAACAACACTGTGTTGCTAAATGTGTTGTATATTTGAGTAAAGATTTACCACACAAAATCAAGAGAATGACAACGCTGTTTCTCAACTGTATTCATACAATTCCCCCAGAGATGATATTCAGTGTAGAAACTTTTGTGAAATAGTCGATAGCAACAAGATAGATAAACATATCACACACCAGAGGGTGTTCTGTTGCTTCCACTATTATAAAATCCTGATGAAAATTTAATGTACATACAAATAACTATATTTTATTTTAAATGTTTTAATTTTATACAAATTTTCTACTGATTTTAACCTCTTTGTTCCTGAGGTAAAAAAAATAAAAAGTGCTAATTAATGTTGTTTGGAAACTAAATAAATGAACCTTGCTTGAAAAAAAATAATAGTTTGTATACAGTAGTTTATACATTAGTCATTTAGTACATAGTAATAGATAAATGATGTATGAAAACTTATGTTTATTCAAAACTTCATATTAATCATTCAGATTTTTATTATTACACATCTTATGATCTCTAGAATCTATGAATGAATATGATTTAAATATTTATTAGGAATGGACGGGAATTACTTTTTTACTTCGGGATGGGAAATAATTCAAAATATCAGGATTCGAGATGGGAACAGGAAATTTTAAAATTATGCTTTAGAATAATTTTGTATTAAAAATATATTGATTTCTAAACTGATATGGTAAAACTTGTAAAAGTTATAATTTTACTAAAACCTGCTCATGTGTTAGCATGATCTAAGGCACTACTATCGCATCAGACTAGACCGTCAATGACAGGGATATTCTAGTTCGATCTTGGTCAAGTGTACTAGGGGTGGTTTTATCTAAACGGTTTCCCACTATCCTCGCAAATGTGGGTACACCTTCTCTAAATTCAATGTTCCTCATTTCTAACATACTAGAGTCATTAGTACATAGGTGTATAACTGGAATAGGTACTTAGTACACAGGTACAGGTAGGTACACAGTACTTAAAAATAAATGGTACGGCACACCGCACAGACTTTCTCTCTCTTTCTATAAACTCATAAGATTTCTGAACGGAATAATGTACATTGTATTATCACCACTACACATAAGAACACGCATAAAATAATATACAATGATTTAGAATCAATGAGAAAAGAGGCGCATCTTTGTCCACTTTAGAACATTTCAAACAGTTTAATGTCTTCCACAATGGTCAACACTTCGTATTAAAATTTCGATTTCTGGTTAAAGTTTTAACATTTTATAAGGTGTTGCAGATCTTCAAATCATCGCATTAATATTTAATTATTCATTTATACATTTTGACCAATAAAAAATGTAAATATTGACTATTGAGTCTAAAATGTAGATAGATCATTGCTATGCAAACATTTCTCCTAAGAGATTTAAAGAAAAATAACATACTTTTTTAGATACTTATATTTAAATACTCCATGGCATTGGAGAATTATTGCGTTAAGACTTAAGTAGTATATGTTTACAACTAAAGCTCACAAAATTGTATTAATATATTTGCAAATATCTCAGAAACTGCTGCTTTTATAAAAAATAAAAATATATGTCAAATAAAAGTTTTTTTATTTCTAATAGTCCTACAATTTTGCAATGATAAGTTGTTTAGTTTCTCCAATAGTTGTGGAGATACGGAAATTAACGCTTCTGTAATGTACCCTAAAAATCATTTTCATAGGAAAATGAAAATAGCCAGTTTATTTATAATCTTAATCAACGCCTAGATACGAATTTTAATCAAAATCGTTTGAGCAGATTTTGAGAAAACCAAATTTTTCTCTTTTCGCCCTTCAGTAAACTACCCTTAATTTTAAGTTTTTATAGACACACAGACAGACGGCATTGCAAAGACTATTTTTTTAAGGTTGTGGGGGTCATGAGACGTCGACATCCATCAACATTTCAGGTTAGTTTTTTTTTACGGTCGCAATACTTAAACTTTAATGTCCAAAAAGTTAAAAAAATTCATATAATTGCGTATAGATTGAAAGTTATTGATTTTATAAGAATATGTTTCGGATAAAATATTTGTATTATAAATATATATACATATTTGTAATGCTAAGTAATTTCATATCTCAAATAGTTTCGGAGCTATTATAAAAAATGTTAATTTACGCATCAGACCGGAGCCCTTAAATCCATTTTGCCGAAATATTGAGGGTAGCCATTTTGTTTGTAATGTTTATTAATGTTTATAAATGAAATTTAATCAAAATCGTTAGAGCCGATTTTGAGAAAATCGACTTTTTCTCTTTTTGCCCTTCAGTAAACTACCCTTAATTTTAAGTTTTAATAGACACACAGACAGACGGCATTGCAAAGACTATTTTTTAGGGTTTGGGGGTATTGAGACGTCGAAATCCATCAACATTTCAGGTTAGTTTTTTTTACGATCGCAATACTTATGCTTTAATGTCCAAAAAGCTAAAAATATATATATAATTGTGTATAGATTGAAAATTATTGACTTTATAAAGATATGTTTCAAATAAAATATTTGTATTATAAATATATATACATATTTGTAATGCTAAGTAATTTCATATCTCAAATAGTTTCGGAGATATTATAAAAAATGTTAATTTACGCATCATACCGGAGCCCTTAAAGCCATTTTCCCGAAATATTGAGAGTAGCCATTTTGTTTGTAATATTTATTAATGTTTATAAATGAAATTTAATCAAATCGTTAGAGCCGATTATGAGAAAATCGACTTTTTCTCTTTTTTCCCTTCAGTAAACTACCCTTAATTTTAGGGGTAGATATCCAATTCCAAAAACCCCTCGGGGCAACCCTATGAAAACCCTAGATATCAAGTTTCAGCTCAATCGGTAAAATAGTTTAGGCTCTAGTTGGAGGTACAGACAGACAGACAGACGGAAATTCAAAAACCACTTTTTCGGATTCAGGAAGTCATGAAACGTCAAAATTCATCAAAATCTTGAGTTCGATTTTTTTGACGATCACCATACTTTCTCTACCTATAAGATAGAGAGAAAGTAAAAATCGCTTAAGGAAATTAAAATAATAATAAATGGTACGGCGCACCGCACAGACTTTCTCTCTCTTTCTATAAACTCGTAAGATTTCTGAACGGAATAATGTACATTGTATCATCACCACTCCACATAAGAACACGCATAAAATAATATACAATGATATATAATCAATGAGAAAAGAGGCGCATCTTTGTCCACCTAAGAGCATTTCAAACAGTTTAATGTCTTTCACAAGGGTCAACACTTCGTATTAAAATTTCGATTTCTGGTTAAAATTTTAACATTTTATATGGTGTTGCAGATCTTCAAGTCATCGCATTGATATTTAATTATTCATTTATACATTTTGACCAATA
Organism: Timema podura; assembly: GCA_033556935.1. Lineage (NCBI taxonomy): Eukaryota > Metazoa > Arthropoda > Insecta > Phasmatodea > Timematidae > Timema > Timema podura. The sequence continues at coordinate 60,359,831 of JAVRXN010000008.1, forward strand.
AAAAATGTAAATATTGACTATTGAGTCTAAAATGGAGATAGATCATTGCTATGCAAACATTTCTCCTAAGAGATTTAAAGAAAAATAACATACTATTTTAGATACTTATATTTAATTACTCTATGGCATTGGAGAATTATTACGTTAAGACTAAGTAGTATATGTTTACAACTAAAGCTCACAAAATTGTATTAATATATTTGCAAATATCTCAGAAACTATTGCTTTTATAAAAATATATGTCAAATAAAAGTTTTTTATTTCTAATAGGCCTACAATTTTGCAATGATAAGTTGTTTAGTTTCTCCAATAGTTGTGGAGATACGGAAATTAACGCTTCTGTAATGTACCCTAAAAATCATTTTCATAGGAAAATGAAAATAGCCAGTTTATTTATAATCTTAATCAACGCCTAGATACGAATTTTAATCAAAATCGTTTGAGCAGATTTTGAGAAAACCAAATTTTTCTCTTTTCGCCCTTCAGTAAACTACCCTTAATTTTAAGTTTTTATAGACACACAGACAGACGGCATTGCAAAGACTATTTTTTAGGGTTCGGGGGGTCATGAGACGTCGACATCCATCAACATTTCAGGTTAGTTTTTTTTTACGGTCGCAATACTTAAACTTTAATGTCCAAAAAGTTAAAAAATTCATATAATTGCGTATATATTGAAAGTTATTGATTTTATAAAAATATGTTTTGGATAAAATATCTGTATTATAAATATATATACATATTTGTAATGCTAAGTAATTTCAAATCTCAAATAGTTTCGGAGCTATTATAAAAAATGTTAATTTACCCATCAGACCGGAGCCCTTAAATCGATTTTGCCGAAATATTGAGAGTAGCCATTTTGTTTGTAATATTTATTAATGTTTATAAATGAAATTTAATCAAAATCGTTAGAGCCGATTTTGAGAAAATCGACTTTTTATCTTTTTGCCCTTCGGTAAACTACCCTTAATTTTAAGTTTTAATAGACACACAGAGAGACGGCATTGCAAAGACTGTTTTTTAGGGTTCGGGGGGTCATGAGACGTCGACATCCATCAAAATTTCAGGTTAGTTTTTTTTACGATCGCAATACTTAAGCTTTAATGTCCAAAAAGTTAAAAATATATATATAATTGCGTATAGATTGAAAATTATTGATTTTATAAAAATATGTTTTGTATAAAATATTTGTTTTTATAAATATATATACATATTTGTAATGCTAAGTTAATTCATATCTCAAATAGTTTCGGAGCTATTATAAAAAATGTTAATTTACGCATGAGACCGGAGCCCTTAAATCGATTTTGCCGAAATATTGAGAGTAGCCATTTTGTTTGGAATATTTATTAATGTTCATAAATAAAATTTAATCAAAATCGTTAGAGCCGATTTTGAGAAAATCGACTTTTTCTCTTTTTTCCCTTCAGTAAACTACCCTTAATTTTAGGGGTAGATATCCAATTCCAAAAACCCCTCGGGGCAACCCTATGAAAACCCTAGATATCAAGTTTCAGCTCAATCGGTAAAATAGTTTAGGCTCTAGTTGGAGGTACAGACAGACAGACAGACAGACGGAAATTCAAAAACCACTTTTTCGGATTCAGGAAGTCATGAAACGTCAAAATTCATCAAAATCTCGAGTTCGAATTTTTTGACGATCACCATACTTTCTCTACCTGTAAGATAGAGAGAAAGTAAAAAGTAACATAATAAAAAAGAGAGAGGTGTGTGAAAAGCATTTTTTAATTAAATCAAATAACAAAATTTTGAAATACTATCAAATAGTTAATTCTATTACATTTTTGATAGAAATTATTTTTATTAGTTAATTTCTTTTGAAATTGGTGTTTTATATTTAATTATTTGCAAAGGGCAAAAAAACACTATAAAACATACTATATGGCACCTCTTCAATATGCTATAGGTATGAAACTGTAAAATATTATCTAGGTTTGAAAACTATTAAAAGTTACTTAGGTTTAATAAAACTCCTTAATTGTTACTTTGGTTTAACAGCCCTTAAATATTCTCTCTAGGTTTAACACCCCTACCCCATACAATCTACTCCCTGGCTGGCTCCAACAACAGACACACTGAACCCTCATAAATGGTTGACCTTGGGAAGCTGCTTCCTTCCCCCCCCCCCCCCCCCTTTCCTTTCCACAATATTGGCTAAGGTTTCACTATGCCCTGTATAATCCCCATTTACGAGGTTTATTAGAGGGTTATATGTCTTCCTTTGAATGGTAAAATTCGGTAGGCTACTCACAGCATCTGTTCTTAAGGTATTTATTTCATTGAACTTTGTCTGAAGGGCATCAATTAGCTGACACACTTTGAAAAGATGGTTGTAGTGTAGGTATGTTGAAGGTAAAGCTTTAATGTTGGCATTGAAGTGTATCATATCTTTCAATTCTTCCCAGCAATCTCTTGACATTACATCAGCAACTTGGCAACACAATACTTGTACGAGGTAGCCTATGTATAGACATGTAAACACACATGCCTATAAATTGTTCACTTTCATTTACATATTATGTATTTAGTGTTTTTTTATGTTTTTCTGCACCACATATAAATTTGATTACTTGACAATGTTTTAACACAAGTTTTTTCAAAAGAATTATGAAAATAGTTTTTGCAATCTCTACTCCACTTGGGTCTAGCAAATTGTCTTGCCATATAGGAAGCTTTTTTCATTATCTGTTTCATTGATATTGCTCCAAATAGTTTGTGAGATTTTACCTTTTTTGATGACTCTTCACAGAGAAAGTCTTATTCCTATTCACTTGCCTCAATATCTTCATCACTTTTGATTCCTGTGAAAAACCTGAAACAAAAAATATTATTAAAATTCAGTATTCAATAGGTGTTTGCATGTTTAAAATTGTATAATTATGTAAATATATGAAGACAATTTTTTTACATTCAACTATTTAGTGACATATTAAGCTATACTTATTCCTACAGTGTCGTTTATAAGTAAACTTGTTATGTGTCATCTGTGGGTGACCAACCAAGCTTACTCGTACCAAGTGAGCCACCGCGGGCAATTCATTAACCCAACCCAAGATAGCGCCACTGGAGCTTAGGTTAAATATAGATTATTTTGGTAAATAATAATTAGATTAAGATCCCCACGTTATTCAAACTATTACCATATGTATTATACCTTGTATTTTCATCTCATGTTAAGTGTCTAGTTTAGAGTGTAAGAATTTATACTTAGCTGCTATTTTTTATATTTTCTTTATTAACTTTCAAGGATAGTGAAACTTGATCCTTGAATAAATGGATTTTTTGACTGATGTACTATTATAATTATGAAGATGAAGTCCACCCCGCATCCCAAACCACGTTCTCCTGACTATGTCAGGAGACCCTTCCACGGTCTGGCGGAACGATTTTTCAGTCGGGCGCAGGGCAGCTCCAATCATATCGGTCGGGGCATAGGCGATTACGACGCCCCTGCCCACCCCTACCGCCGAATAAGGGACGGCGTAGTGAATCCCTTTGTCGACTACGGCAGGTGACCGAGGAGTCAAAGCGGGGGATTCGTGACCGCCCCTTCTAGTCGTGTGACTGGGGGGAGTGGTCAGATAGCAGGCGATGCCGGCCAGTAGGCCAAGATAGGTGAAAGTGGGTGTGTTGCCATGGGGGGGGTATAGTGAGTGAAGTGCAACCGCCAAACAACGGCCGGCCAGGCCATAAGTGCTTAGTGGGAGGACTTCCCCCCACATAAAAAAAAGGAGCCCAAATCTGGGATGAACTAAAAAAGAAAAACTTTATTTTTTTACAGAAATGTTTTGGCTTACGAGAACCCCAAGAGGTTGGTGCAAGTCTTTTTATTTATTTATTATGTCACATTTTTTTTGTATTATCAATTTATGTTTATTTAAAAGAAACAATAAAACTGATAAACCAATCTTGACTAACCAATCCCTAAAGCCGCAAGATATTCTGTTCATGTGTCGGCGAGGAATGGGCCCCCTGCAGCCACTTCGAGTGGAGGCGAAGAGTCATATCGTTCATTGTTTGGTTTGCTCCCTGAAAGAGCGCGTATGCTGCTGAGCTCTTTTTCTCAGAGCTACCGGTGGAGCTGGGAGTGCGAGTGACTCATCAATCTTCCCTCCTACTACTGATTACCTGCTCAGCTCTTTTTCTCAATCTTCTCCTCCTACTGATTACGACTCCTAAATCTTCCCCTCCTACTACTGATTACACATTCTTTGTGTTAGTATATCCCCAACCAATTTGCTTTTGATTGCTTTCTCGCGCGTGCTTCATACTACCGGAATATTATCGTCATTTTATTTGTATTTTAGATATCTCTTAATTTTATACTTTATTTTTTAACTGTTTCGGTATAATTTACATGTTTATTGATGTTATTGCTAAATTTTAGATAATTAATCAAACTATTATGTGTATTTGTGTTGGTAAAATTTTGAAAGCATTTATATTTTTAAGTAGACTATGAATGTGTTTCGATCATAATGGCCACACAATCAAGACCTCGCAGAACCAGTAGAATTTGGACTTATTTTACGGAACAAGACGAACGTTTAGCGAAATGTAATTTTTGTTCTAAATGCATTTCTTTTAAAGGAGGAAATACTTTTAATCCATCCCGTCATTTACGCTCGGTACATCCCACAGCCGTATTGTCTATAGAACGATCTACACCAGCCTCCAACTCCCTAGCTAGTGAAACTCATGACACTAATTTTGACGATCCTTCAAAAATTAATTTGATCAATTCAAGTAACAATAAGAAACAATCACAACAAACAGCACCTATTATACCATCTTCAACCTCCCTTTTAAACTTACCTGGAATAAGTGGGTCTACTCAAAGTACGATTAGTACCTATTTTCATAAACCTCTGCCTGGGAATTTTTTTTAATGAAATCGACTTTACACTCGTAGAAACATTAGTTAAAAATTATCTTCTTTTTCAAATTGTAGAAAGCCTTCTTTTTCAAAAATTTGTGTACAAGCTAAATAATTTGTACCAAATTCCAAGCCACAAAACTGTTTCAAATGTCCTAGTGCCTCAATTATATAATATGACAAGGGAGAATGTAAAAAAAATACCTGAGTACTACAAGTGATATCACAATCACGATGGACAGCTGGACATCACTTAGTAATGAGAGCTACATTTCAATTACGGCTCATTACATATGTATTATTAATGACATGCACTGTTTTAAATATGATAACAAACACATGACCCTGAACCTGTCTAATGATCTGAAACTAGTCACTCGTGAATGGGGTATTGAAGAAAAGGTTATTGCTGTGGTTAGTGATAATGCGGCCAACATTGTTGCAGCAATACGACTGACTGACCGAGTGGAAACACGTCCCATGCTTTGCACACAATCTTAATCTTATTGTGCAGTATGGTCTACAAGAGATAAAGGTTCTTCAAACCAAAATAAAAACAGTGGTCGAGTTTTTCAAAAGAAGTCCCCAAGCAAGCGGCCGACTGAAAGCAATGCAACAATGATTGGGATAGTCCACATTAAAACTTAAGCAAGACGTTGCCACACATTGATGTCAACTATAGCCATCAACTATCCTGAACTAGACAACATTACAAATGAGGACGTTGCTATCATAAGGCAGGTGTGCAAGCTATTAAAAGTGTTCAAAGACTGCACTGAAGAAATGAGCAGTGAAAAGCAAGTTACTGCTTCCAAAATAATCTTGCTTAGCCATGCCCTGAAAAAGTGGTGCAATAAATTTATCAACCGACCTGATGTAGGCAATTACGTGAAGGAAATGGCCATCAAACTGTTGGAAGCTCTAAACAAACGTTTTAAGGCCATTGAAGAGAACAAAGTGTTTCCTGAAGCTACAGTTTTGGATCCTCGGTTCAAGCGCCATGGATTTTCTGACCCCCATAATTTTGAAAGGGTAAAAAATGCCATAATTAAATGTGTGTGTGAGCTATAATTGAAGGGACAACGCCTGTAGCTCCACTCCCTGTCATTCCAAGTGTTTGGGATGAATTTGATAAGAACGTCTCCAATTTGGTAAGAAACCCTGACCCAAGAGCTGCAGGAATAATAGAGGTTAACAAATACATTGAAGAGTCTCTGCTACCGAGAACAGGGAACCCACTTAGTTGGTGGTTTGAAAGACGTTATGTTTACCTTATGCTTTTTAAGCTAGCAAAAAAAATAATTATGTATTGTTGGAACCTCTGTCCCCTCTGAGAGAGTATTTTCAAAGGCAGGACAAATAATAACGGAAAGACGCAATCGACTCAGTGGACAGAAAGTGTCTGAGATTTTATTCTTAAATGGAAATTTGTAAAAGTTCCAGATAAGTTTAAAAGCTTAAAACAAAACGAGTTTTTTTACATTGTACCTATTATAATACTTTTTTTTAATATCATCGTTATTTTTTATATAGCGGCTTACTGTGAAATAATTATTGATATTTTTTCGATTTGGTTACTATTTGTATTTTAGATAAATATACCTATTGCCTATATACTTCTAGTGACTTTTCTGGCTGTCAGATCTACCATCTTATGAATGTCACACTATAGCTTGAGATACAATAGAGTTTGTGTTAGTTATCGCTGACATTCTTTTATTAGAAACAATGCCGCTTTTTGTCTCTGAAAGTGAGAGTCAAACTGAAGAGAAGACATTTTCCTTTGTCAGCTGAGCTGGTGTCTGCAGAAGCTCTTCGTTCGTTCTCTTTCAAGCCCTGGTTCAAGGAGGGATGAGTACAAACTTTATTGGTCAGTGGCAAAGAATCGTGATGCCAGTGTGTGTTATGGCGGTGTGAATGATCCGCGAGTCGTTCACTCCATCCCTTCTATATTCCGCTCCCATATTCTCCTATTTACCCAGATACAGATACAATCATTTCCATGCTGTATACCACCAGTTCCTTCTCTTGATCCTCGGGGCCCTGCCCCGCATCTCAAACCGCGTTCTCTTGACCATGTCAGGCCTCCCATCCCTGGACAGCCGTATCTGCGGTCTGGCGGAGAGATTTTTTAGTCGGGCGCTAGCCAGCTCCAACCAGATCGTCCGGGGCATTGGCGATTACAATGCTCCTGCCCATCCCTACCACCGTATCAGGGACGGCGTCGTGAACCCTTTGTCGACACTGGAAGATGACCGAGGAATCGAACCGGGGGATTCGTGACCGCCTCTTCTAGTTGTGTGAGACTGGGGGGAGTGGCCAGATAGCAGGCGACGCTGGCCCACAGGCCTGGCCGTTTGTAGCGGTGTAAGGGCACCCGTCGAATAAGTAACGACCGACCGAGGTTTCCCCGTTAAAAATGGATTATTGTGCCTAATTTGGGATGGACAAAAATGAAAAAACTTTTTATTTATCATAAACATTTGTAACTTTCGAGAACCCCAAGGATTAGCTCGAATTTTTATGCATAGACAGTTTAACATTCAAACTGAACAAGTCATGAACGAGTTTGCTATGAAGACATAAATTTGGATTTTGTTTTATAAAATATGCTATGTTTTTGTTTTTGGAAGCGCCTCCCCCCCCTCCCGACTACATCTCTGCAATAATGTAAAGAAGTGATAGTGAAGGAAGCCAACCTGAAAGGATAATTAGGTTAGACCGAGATAGAAAAACACACTTCTCTCTTTATTTCTTCTTACACTTTTTTCATTAATGTGTCCCTTCATATGAAGAATTAATATTTCTGAAAACTAAGAATAATGTAAACTTTGGAAGTTTGAAGAGTGGGAAGTGTAAAAGTGTAAGAAGGAATGAAGAGAGAAGTGCATAAATGTTTCTAACTATATCTAACCTAACTATCCATTCAGGTTGGCTTCATTCACTGTCACTTACTTTACATTATTTTAGTGTTTTTCTACACTGTCTTATTAAAAAGTTAATAAAATTGATGTTTAATGAGCTAATATTTCCCAAAATATGATTTTGTAACATAATTTACCCTACAATAAAACTTATAAACAGTTAGAAATTTGAAGTGGTTTATATTATTCCTTAGTATAATTGTGCATGATCACGTCTTCTGTTCCAATTGCATCCCTCTATGCAGAGTTGCACACACACCTTGTATGGGCTCACTAGAAATTATCTTGTTGAGAAATTTATTTCAATTCAATTTATAATACTTAGACAATATTGTATAAGTTTAACAGTTTAAAGTAGTTTTAAAACTCTTTATGTTTTTAGTGTGAAAATTGATTTTATTTTAACAATATGTTAGGTAACCGAATGCCGATATTATCTAAATTAAATAGCCTATGCTTATCCTAGCATTTCAAAAATTGATTATTTCTGTACATCAAATGGAAGCTCAAAAATGACGAGCCTATAAAACTTTCGATCTCGATATTAAATGATGAGCTTGGCTCGAAATCCTAGTATTCACAGAGCCCTAACGATGTCCAACCACTTCTAAATGATTTAGGTTTGAATCCTAGTAAGGTATAAGATTTAGTCTTCATCTGATATTAAAGCATGCAGAGACCGAGGGATTCTGTATTCATATCACGTTTCAGAAGCTAACAGCAAAATAAAAATAATCATAAGCATCTTAAAAGACGTACGAGAAGAGAAATTATTAAAACATATAAATTACATTAATTACTAAATCATAAAAATCATTAACATAAACTATGTGTAATAGAAGTAAATAAAAACAAAACTAACCATAATATATCAATTTTATTGATCCACAGTTTGTAAAAAATATATAATACACAAAGATTATTCAACTATATAACAAATATATAAATAAATGAAAACTACATACAAGAAACCCACAACAGATCTTAAATCAAGGGAATTTATAAATAATTTTATGAAATAATTTAAATAAAAGTTGGGGTGTGAAGGTCCACTTTTTCAATTCAAATCAAAGCCTAATCAGAGTTTGATTATTTTTATTATTGGTTTATGCAAAGAAAAGATATTTTGTCTTATTTGTTTCATAAATGTGGGGCTTCAACATTTAATTCAATTTCTATAAATTTTTGACTTTAGGATAGTAAAATGCCCTTTGTTAACCCAAAAATATTGCAAAATTACCTTTTATGGTTCCATTATGGTGTAGCTTAAAAAAGAGAGCCATAGTTAAATAATATAAGGTAAGACTTCTAACTTTCAGGGTAAATAGGGTATAGCACTAAATGAATTTTTTTTTTGTAAAGCCACACTAGTTACAAAAAGGGAGTAGTTGCTTTAAATAAACTTTTGAATGAATCTGTATCTCCACCCAAAATTATTGAACTTTGAGACATTCTACAAATTTATTTGTATTTCTTTTTTAAAGAATATAAAATGAATTATTGCTTAATGACTCAGAAATCTATAACAAGGCAGTGTAGAAACACTTTTCAGTAAAGTGAGAGTGAAGGAAGTCAACCTGAAAGGATAGTTAAGCTAAGCCGGATAGGAACAAACACATTTCTTCACACTTACACATTATTTTAATTTTAGGAAATATTCCTTTTTGGTATAAAGAGATGCATATAAAACACAAAGAAATATATTTTATGAAAATACATGCTCGAAGAATTTGAAAAATAACAACTTGCAGTGTTGCCAAATTGAGGCAGCAGAATGGCGGCTCTAAGAGATATGTTTCGCTGAAAAATTAATAACTAAAAATATCCATGAGACTAATAAAGACTATAATTATTGAAGTACTAAATAAGTAAATAATAAAAGATTTTTTTATCTCAGATTTAAACTAGGGGGTAGTCTGGAGTTGGTTAACCAATGATGTGCCTCCCTCCTTCAGCTTCCTTCACTATCACTTGCTATACATTTAAAAGAATATAACCACTTTTAAATCATGAAAAATATATATATATATATATAAACTATTCTAAATTGCCGTTTTCTGGCAAGTAATTGTTCAATACCATCAAGTATATAGCAAGTACATTTTTCCAATCAACATTTTTATATATAAAATATATATAATAATCTAGAGCTGTCAAAAACCGAACAGCTTCCTGTAAAATACTTAAAAGTAGATACATTAAATACCTGTTATAAATTAAAAAAAAAGATTAGTTAAAAATAGGGGGTCAAACACTATATAGCCTGCAAAATAAAAACTGTGACGCAGCTCACATGGCTGCCACTGGACTGAGGCTACTGTAGTTTAATAAACATCAATAACTAGTTACTGCATAGGGGTGTATGAATCTAGATCCTGTATAGTCATCATTTTTCTACATATATTTGTAAACTATTTTGACAATTCTATATCTGCATTTAAAAAGGCCTATAATTCAGTTAAAATAAACAAATTTTATGAAATGTTATATAAGTTTGGGATATCCAAAAAAAACTGTCAATCTAATTGAGGTATGTTTGACTGATACGTATGGTAGGGTACAGGTAGGATGTCACTTATCAGACACTTTTGGAATACATAATGGGTTGAGATGGGGAGATCCACTTTCCTTATTATTATTATTATTATTATTATTATTAGCACCGCGTCTTACTACCTGTTCGGGTTATACGCACTTACGCTAATGTGCAATGGTAGGGTGATTGTGAGATGAAATGGAGGACCTACAGTTTAACGTGGAATCCGAACCACGGTAGAGGCCTGGCATTCCTCACATTCACAAGTTGTGATTAATACACATTTTGTCAGAGGTGAAGGAAGGGTTTGGGAATCAGATAAATCTGTGCTGGGACCGAGGATTGAACCCCGGACCCTCAGCACAGAAGTCTGAGACCTTACCCCTAGACCACCAGGTCACCCCACTTTCCTTATTACTTTTTAATCTAGCATCTGAGTATGCTATTAGGGTAATGCAATAGGGTAGGAAAGGGTTGATATTAAAGGGTTCAACGCAGCCATTAGGATATGCAGATGATTTAGCTTTGTTGTGCAACAGTAAGGAAGGTTTTGCAAGAAATGCAGAAATTTTACTGAGGTTAGTAAGGAAATTGGTTTAGAAGTAAATGCTGAAAAGACTTAGGTATATGATTACACAGATAACACATATTAGGGACAATAATTTAGAGATTACTGCAAACATTATATAATTTGACATAGTTCATGTGTTTAAATAACGAGGATAAATTTTAACTAGCAATAACAATATTAAAGTTGAAATTAATAAAAAAACACACTTGGGAAAATGCATGCAATTACTTGGTTAGTAACATAACATCTTGTCTACTATCAAGGCATGTAAAGCCCAGAATACACAAAACAATATTTTTTTCAGTTCTATTTGGGTGTTAAACGTGTTCTCTTACCTTACATGATGAAGAAAAAAAAAATCTAGGATGTTCGAAAACAAGGTGCTTAAGAAGATATTTGGCTAAAAGAGGGATGAGGCTACTGGAGAGTGGAGGAGTTTCACAAGGTTGTGTTTTTATTCTAGAACTATGATAAGTCTTATCACAATTCTTGTTTAACTGTTTCACGTTTGATAGTGTTGACTATTGCTGTGAACAGAGTTGAGCAAACCAGGACTTAGACATCTCACATCGTGTGTTAGTACAGTGGGGACACCTGGTGAGGAACTTGGGACTAATGCGTGGACCGCTCTTCAAGTGGTTCAACACAATGTCGGTCAAACCATCAATGAATATAGGGTGGTCATTGGGAGCAGCAGCTCTGCGAATATTTTCAACCCCCAACTGAAAACAACACATTAATTTTGTTTTATATCCAGACATCTATAAATAACTTCCAAGCAACACAATTTTTTTTTTAAATATCAAGTTAACATTGCACAGTAAAGTCAAGCAAACTTAGTTAAAAAATTGAGTATGTAAATAATACAACCCATTACTTATGAATTGAATGTTAACATTTAGCCACTACTACTATTTTATATTATATTTACTTTTATGTTGTAATTTTTTCCAAAATTTGGATTCAGATTTTGAAGGTAAATTGGAGATTTGGATTCAAAAAATAGTTTTAAAGTTAAGTCGAAATCTGAATCTGAATTTTGGAAAAAATTATGAACATAAGAGGAAATATAATAGAATAATAGAAAATACTAATAGTAGATATAATATTTTCTTGAATCCTTGAATCTTGAATATCCTTGGGGATTCAAGGGCCATCCATATATATACTTTTCTGTGGGCCACCCTGTGTATGTATATACACACACACACACACACAGGGTGGCACGGAAAAGTAGCCTGCCTCCTATATCCAGCAGGCGCCTCACTCTGAATTGTAGGGAGTCAATCCCCTTCCACCCGTCTTGTGCTTTAGACAAGAAGTTCACTTGCTCTTTCTTCATGTCACAATATGGGTGGAAGGGGATTGACCTCCAATTCAGAGTGAGGCGCCTGCTGGATATAGGAGGCGGGCTACTTTTCCGTGCCACCCTGTGTGTGTGTGTTTGTGTGTGTTTGTTTGTGTGTGTATATATATATATTTATGTTTGCACTGTGTAGATGGCAGTACTTAGACTAAATATTTAACAAAACTAAGCAGCTGTTTAATATATTACTATATACAGTGAAATTTCCCTTAATGGATACATTTGAATAGCGGAGACTTTAAATTTGCCTCACAAAATAAAATGGGCTCTAGCAGTGAAACAATTTTCTAATAATGAACTTACTCAATAACAAAGACACCCTGCTATAAACTCTCTATGTATGTATAACAAATATCTATGATATACTGGACAAAAATTGATAACACAAGTCCATATTCAGTATTTTATTATTCTACTGTAGGTATGTTAGGAATTCTATTGTCTCACATACAGTGTAAGTAGTTCTGCCTTCCCCAGCTAGGGAAAGTTTCTAAAATAGTCTACTTGGTGTTGACTACGATATTTCAAGACCATACCTCCCACCTCTAGTCTGCTTGTGCACATATATAGAGTACAAAAAGTCTTCTGTTCACATTTCATTTTATTTATGTATTACTCTTTGTATTATCCCATCTGTACAGGAGGATGCACACAATACTGCACAGTAAAGTAATTAGAACGTTGTTAATATCCATATGACACCTTAGCTCAGTCAGTAGCGTGTCTGCTTACTGAACTAAGGGTCCCGGGTTCGATTCTTGGCATGGTTGAAACATTTAGCAGTGGTGAAATATAGGTTTACCCTTTAACGTTGATAAATTAATGGCTGTTAACTGGATGTTGTGCTTATTCTGGTCTTAAGTTGGATTATAAGGCATATGAAGCTACGGCAGGCCTAGTAAGCCAGTAGTGGAAAATATAGGACTTAAATGAAGAAGTGACCCAGCCACAGGCTGGAAACAGTAATGGATGTGAGGTAAAGTTAATATCAATAATAAGTTTTTAGTTCCATATGGATTAAACTGTATTCAAACAGATTTTTTTAATGAATTAAATTATATCTCCAAATGACGACACTTCTTAATAAAGATTTTTTTTTATCCCAAGGTGTCCGCTATCAAGAAATTTTATTGTATCATTATTGTGACATCCAAATGGTTATAAGTAAGTGTGCTGGAATGAAGGATAGGAGTTTATCAAAGGTTGAGGCCTATCTTATTCAGGGATATATTAATGTATTAGTTCCAATATCCTTAGCCGTGGAGGGTTGCAGATTTATTTATAGAGGGATTTAAGCAGTATTTCAGTATTATTAAATCCTCTTCCAACTGGAATGCGACCAGTGCAAAAGAAAAGAAAGTAAAAGAATTAATGGTCATCAATATGACGCAAAGATCAAAAATGTATAATAAGACAGTGTAGACACCTGTACACCTATGTAAAGTTAAGTGATAGTTAAGGAATACAAAGGGAAAGGATAGTTAGGTTGGGCCTAGATAGGAACAAACACACTTCTCTCTTAATTCCTTGTACACATTGTTTCAATTTTTGGAATTATTTCTTTTTGTGTAAAGAGACAAACACAAAAAAACAAAGATATTATATGGAACTACATGCTTGAAAAATTTGAAAAGTAACTAAAAACTTGCAGTGTTGAGTAACAGAATGGAGGCTTGGATAGTACTGCTGAAAAATTATTAAACCAGATAAATCTGTGCCGGGACTGAGAATTGAACCCCAGACCCCCACCCTAGAAGTCTGACACCTTACTCCTGGACCACCAGGTCACCTTGAAAATAATAATATATAATATCATATAACACAACTGCTTAGATTTTTTACATATTTAGTCAAGTGTTGTATCTTTATAGTGAAAAAACCTAAATGGAAAACAAAATTTGTTGATGGCAGTCAGCCTTGCAGTCCAATAAGTTCTCTCTCTGAATCTGAAGAAGCTGTTTGTGGTAGAGATAGCAAATCTATAAAAATGTGTTTTTTTATGTATTTTATCCAAACAATTTCTGCTCCAGTATCACTCAGGTAGGTGTTCTACTAATTTAAACTATGTTTAGCCTAGTTATCTAATAAAAAATCAACTTTTAGCTACTTTTGTAACTCTCACAAAGACCTTTCTTTCCATCAGAATCCTATTATACTTTCTAAATGTTACACCACCCAAATTAACATACTTCTTTTCCTAAGTCGTGGCAGTACTCAATATCCAGTTCATGTAGTGTTTCAATATGCTCATTCACAAAAGCAACAGGAACAAGAATAAAGTTTTTCTTGCCCTGCTTTACATATCCTGAAACAAAAAAAAAATTGTGTTAAACATTAGTAAATATAAAAATATTTTAATAAACGGGAGACCAATGGCTGCACTTTCCTATTCATGTTTTAATTTAATATTAAATAATAAGTATGATTTTTAATGTAGGTAATTTAAAAGTAATAGGAAATAATGTCACCTTTTAATGACTCGTCGGTGAAAGGTCCCAGCCAGGGCAAAGGTCCAACTTTGGATTGCCACACAAGGCTGTAGGGGTTACAATAACCCAATTCTTTCATCACTAGCTGAACTGTCGCGCCTACTTCTGAAGGATAAGCGTCGCCACGGTTCACAACCTGGTTTGAGAAACAATGTGAAAATAAGCCCTTAGTAGTTAAAAAAAAAAAGTGAGATGTGAGGTGAACTATCTACTTTTAAATTTTAAAGTACAAGCAACTATTTTAATAAAGACTTGGTCCTGAAAATGTCACTACCTTCAGTGGTATGGAATGTGCGGTAAACATGATGATGACATCCTTCTTAATACTCTCAGGGAACTCCTTCAATTCTGTCCTGATTCTTTCAGCTATAGTCTTGGCCAAAAGGGGGTGTGTGGACCACCGATCAATTATGCTCCACTTGATTCCCGGCGGTACTTTCCTATCACATAGTATTAGAATGTTAATTTGTGTTATCCTAAGAATAAAGGAATCAGAAAAATTATAAACCTACAAATTAATGTAAGAAACTATAATATTAAATAAATAAATATGAGAGAATTGTGAAAAATGAGTAGGCCTGCTAATAAAAGAAAATCACAACAATATTTTAATGCCACATGGCATTTCTCTAAGGAGGGAGTCTATTGCAGTGTTATGTGTGCATCATTTTCTACAATTCTATCATATTTATTTATTGGTGAAATATAAAAATGTATGTGTTTATATTACTCTATGTGGATTAAATTTTAAATAATTATCTTTGTATTTAATTATTTGTAAGATTTATTATAGGCACACAATTAATCCTTGTTATTAGTGAGCTACATTTTTTACTATGTTGAAAAATTCACTGTTCAAATAATTTAAATTCTTTTGTAATAATAATAATAATAATAATAATAATAATAATAATAATATTTAGCACCGCGTCTTACTACCCATTCGGGTTATACGCTTAAGTACTAATTACGCTAATGGATTAGGAATTGGGAGGGTTGAATTTAGAGGAAGTGAACCCACATTTGCGTGGAGGGAGAGTGGAAAACCATTTAGGAAAAACCACTTCCAGTTCACCCGACCGAGATTCGAACCTCAATCTCCCCGTACTCGGTGGTTGAGCTCAACACGACTAGCGCGTTAGCCAACTACGCCACCGAGGCGGGTAAATTCTTTTGTTAATTATAATAAGTACTTTTTTGGTGCACAGCATTTTACTACTTAGTAGAGTGTTTGAAATCAGTTTTTTTTTTCAATTCGAATTGAATATATGAAATATTCTTAAAGCCGAATCAAAGTTTAAATATATGTTAGTTGTTTTATGCTTTTAAAAATATTCCATTGTAATTGTTTATACAACTTTATGCATTAAAACTACTTGGAAAATATATTATGGCACAAATTTTGATATTTTTTACTATGATAAATCAAATTATTATCACAACTTGCAATTAAATTACCTCTTTTTTACCATATGAATATTAATTTGCTAAAATAGCAGCTAAGAATGGCAATAATTGAGTCTAACTTAAGTATTTTAGCTATCAATATTTTTAGTGGTGAAGCTTCATAAATGTCAAAGCTAGAATTTTTTTAAGTGAAGTTGAAGCTAATATTTGTTTTGAAGTGAAGTTGAAGCTAATATTTGTTTCAAAGCCAAGTTGAAGCTAATATTTGTTTCAAGCCAAGTTGAAGCTAATATTGTTCAAAGCCAAGTCGAAGCTTCACACACCCTTACTACCCAGATGAACATAGAATTTAGAGGAAGAGTAGGCCCTACCCACATTTGTGTGGAGAAAGAGTGGAAAACCATTTAGGAAAAACAGCACTCAAAACACATCATTATCATCACCATCAACTGTTTCCAGCCTGTGGTCGGGTCAGTTTAATAAAATGCCTCCATCTTCCTCTATCCCCGTGCCAGAGAGACTGATGTTTGTAACAGTTACCTACAGGTGCTTGGGATGGCCCTGCGTACTGGTATGCTTCCGTTTGACTACTTTCGTTATAAGTAGTACACAGGGCTGGGCCGAAAGACCACGTCACGGGTTCCGCTCGTGGCGCTGGCCCAGAAATGGGTTTGACTCTGTGGGGCAGTGCAGTTTAAACGCCAACGAGTGATGGCGTTGGTAGAGCGTGGGGTCCGGGCTCCTGGCATTCTGGGCCTCTCCCTTCATGTGGTGAGCCATTTTAGAGCTTCGGTGCTAACCTGGACAGTTAGTAGTGCATGTGCTAGAACATGGGCGCCTTCCCTCATACGCACTAGTGGGGAATTACTTTCCCGCAGGCAATGAGCGGAAGTAAACAGCTCTGGGTACCACCCTCCATAGGTGATAGTCATGAGTCCCCGGTACCGGTCATACCAGTGTATACTGTTAGGGGGGGGAGGAGTTAATTATCACCTCCTCAGGTTTCCGGCCTGATACGGTTCATCCCACCCTTCGAGGTGGGGAGTTGGAGCTTTTTAGGTATCGACCTAGAAACTGCCATGGGCCTCGATGTTCAGGGGTGCTATGCAAGCCCGGCTGGCTGCAAGTGTACTAGCATGTATCGGTAGTAGTATCCTTCCACCATTCTTCCTCCTTCAATTTCTTCTATTCCTATCCTCTCACTTGAACACTTTCTGTTATCTGCTCCTCCCATCTCTCCCTTGTGGTATTTTTCCTACATACTCATTGCAAACATTTTCTTTGGCATCTTCTTTTTTTCCATCCTCATTACATGTCCCTACAATCTCACGTACCTCCACTCTTTGCTAGATAATTTGATTCCTAATCTTGTTTTTCCTTGTGACAGCTAACATGCTCCTTACAAACTGCATTCCCAGGCCTCCACTTTCCTACTCTCTCTTTCATTCAATGTCTATTTTTCTACTGCATATGTGACAATAGGTACAAAGTATGCCCTGTACAGTGTACAACACTTCTTTACAATTCAAGGGCACTTCTCTTCTCCATAGCAGGTCTTTTACACATACCTATAGAACAACTCTACCTGCTGTACTCTCCTCATTACATCCTCTCTACTTCGACCTTTCGCCTCAATCATGCTTCCACGGTATTTTACATTCTACACTTTTCTCAGTTCTACTTCAATCCACTTTATAGCTTTACTAGGGCATATCCCCTTCCTTGTCATTACTAACATTTCACACTTTGCCATGATAAATTTCATTACACATTCTTTCCCTTCTGCATTTCATTCTTGTAGTTGTTCCTGTTCTTCTTCCTTCTTCCCCCATATCATCAAGTCATCAGTAAACATCATGGCTTTCATTCTTTCCTCCCGATTTTCTCGCCACCTTGTTCATGACCATTTCCATTACGATTACAAATAGTAATGGTGATAGGGCACTGCTTTGCTTCACTCAATGTTTTATTTGGAACACTCCGTCCTTACATTCTCCATCTTAACACAACTCCTGTTATCCTCATAATGCTTTTCACTTTCATTACCATTCCTCTTTCCACTTGGGCCTCCTCCATCGCTTTCCAAACTTTATTTCTATTCACACTATCATGTGCCTTCTCCACACCCATAAATACCATTACCAAGTATTTCCCATAGTCATACCTTCTTTCCATCAGCAAATTTTAAGAATATTGTAAATCTCTATTCCCTAAATCCGTGCTGTTCCTCTCTCCACCTTCCTTTCATTTTATTTCTTATTCTCTTTTTCGGTATCTTCTCTTATATTTTTGTACAGTGGCACATCAGCGTTATCCCCTATAATTTGTTCGCCTCTTCCTTTCTTTAAAATAGCTATTACAACTCCCTTTTTCCAGTCTTCTGGTACCTTGTTCTCCTTCCAAATCACTCTCAGCCACCTGGATAACCATTGTATACCTACTTCGCCTGCTGCTCTTATAATTTCTACCGTCAGTTCATCCACAATCGGTGCCTTTCCTTGTTTCATCCTCTTTAATGCATCCTAAACCTCTTTCCTCCTTTCCTTGTTTCATTTTCTTTGATACATCCTCCACCTCTTTCCATGTGGGAACACAATCAAAATTAAAACCTCAATTTACCCATCACTGTAGTCTAGTCTTTTGCAAGAATGACACTTAGACCATTTGATCACTGATCACTGATGCAGGTATTTAATAAGCTCATGAGACATATCCCTTAGCAGTAGTGTCACTGTTCAGTTGTTATTACTAAAATAATTGTATGCTTGACATACATGAGTAAAATAAGAATTATTGGTAGAGGAAATAGTTTTATTTTATATATTCAATTTCTTTAAGTTGCCCTCTATTTATAAAAATAAAATTGAATGGCGATACCAGAATATAAAAGTTTCATGAATGACACTACAGTAGTCTTTTTTTGAAATCCTAGTTTGGACTTTGTTCAGATTGAACAGTGGGAATGGAAGAATATACTTTTCAACCGACATGTAATATTTTTAATAATGTTAGCTATACACACACTTTTAGTTTACTGTTGTGGATGGTTATATGAGAACAAATTATTTATACTCAAAGAATATGAATACCTGTCTTTGTAATATTTGTAGATAGCATTGAAACTTGAGCCAGTGGTTGAACAGCAGTACTGAGGATATTGGGAGAACAGCACCGCACGTTCCAAGCCATCCCTGTGTAACACATTTATTTTAACAGTTTGGTAAACTTGTTGGGCTCTATCTATGATAT
This sequence comes from Timema podura, assembly GCA_033556935.1. Lineage (NCBI taxonomy): Eukaryota > Metazoa > Arthropoda > Insecta > Phasmatodea > Timematidae > Timema > Timema podura. The sequence goes on from JAVRXN010000008.1 coordinate 60,379,273, forward strand.
AGTCAGGAAATAACCCCCATTTCTTAAAGAACAAGGTATTTTATATTCGGTATACTGTTCTTACTTTTCCATCTCCTCCAATGTGACATCTGTCAATGGGTTGGCATAACGAAAAGCAACATAATACTTGTGAGGGGCGGTTTCAGGAGAAAGGACATCTAATTTTTCACAAAGAAGCTCTCCCTGAAACATAACACAATGCAGAGTTTATAAGTAATAATTATAGTGCTAGGTGTTCTGTTTTTCAACAGATCCATTGTCTTGTCCAAAATTGAGTCCTCGAGCATGTGCTAATAGCAGCTTCCTTTTATTAGATCTTGAAACTTAATATTCTTTTTCCTTGCTTTTGGTCATCAATCTGTTGCATTAATGTTAAGTACTACCTTAACATTAGAATTTTAAAGCAATGATACATAAACTGCAATCTCTTTAAGGAAAACCTTTTACCATGTTTGAAGTAAATTATAATTTTTACAGTGAAAAGAGGAACACACTTAAATTACTATACACAACTAACAATGAACAACAACAACAAAAAAGAGCTAATAGTTGTGTCTTAAAAGTCAACCATTAATACCCAATTCCTTGAATTAAGTTTATTTTTATTGTAATTCTTCAAATGGAAGTGCAAAACATTCAAATTCATAAAAGTGAACACACGAAAATAGAGCCAACAGAAAATTGTAGAAATTGATAGAATACTTAGATTGCAACATATATAAATACAAAAATAAATATGCATGAAAAAAGAAGAAAGAATGGAAAGAGAGCTAATACTTAGTTTCAATTTTGGGTTAAAACGCTATGCAATTAAACACCAGTGTCTAGTGTCAGCAGTCTTAGATGTAAGCTTTGTCTGTCCCATAGTGTGGCCCTCTCTATTTGTTAGGTCTATAAATCTTATATGGATATTTCCCCTTATAAAATGATTTAAGAAAAGTTAAATCATACCTGTCGCTTTGTCCATTTCAAAATTGGTGAACCTCCACCAATTTCACTGTATTTCTTTTGAACCTCTGGTGTCCGTCTTCTGGCTATGTAAGGACCGAGTTGACTGTAAAGAGATAAAAATGTCTGTCAAAATTTCAATATACATGTAAAAAAAAAAAAAGGAAGTTATTCATATCTATAATTTTTCTTGATAAATATTATGCTTGAAATTTTAAGTGACAAACAAAAATTTATTGATAGTAAGTCAATATCTTTACAATTGAGATTCCTCTGACAAGACGTGTATTAATCACAACTTGTGAATGTGAGGAATGCCAGGCCTCCACCATGGTTCGGATTCCACGTTAAACTGTAGGTCCTCCATTTCATCTCACAATCACCCTACCATTACACATTAGAGTAAGTGCGTATAACCCGAACGGGTAGTAAGACGCGGTGCTAATAATAATAATAATACAATTGAGATTGCCTTATAAATTAGTCTACAGGGTTCAACTTAGAATATGTCGAGAGGTTGTATGAAAATAAACTTAATACCTTATATCACCCTTATATAAAAATTATTTTCTTTGTTCTGTTACAATATAAAGTCAATCAAGGTAATTGGGGATAACCAATTTCAGTTTTCAATATATTGATGATGGCTATCTTCATAATTGAGATATTAACTCTTAATTTGGAAATAGCCAGTCTAATTACTACTATTTCCTGAGGAAGATGCTACAATAGCATCAAAATATTGAAGTGTGTGTAAATATGTGTCAGTGTTGTTACTTTTATTTGTGCTCTACCATTTTCCTAATATTCTATCATTTTATTTATCACTAAATGTTTTTTCTCAATGCACTTTTTTCATACATAATTAATTTGGAAATAACAATAACTGTAGGCCTAACCTATTTGTGGAAGATTATAATTAATTTATATGTGCAAACAACAGTTTGGTGTATGGATTATTCTTTTAAGAAAACAGGCGCAGTAGCCTCATTCTCCCTGATTGTTGGGGTATTGGGGACAAGCTTTTAAATTACACATTCACAAGTCTTATCTACTGAAAGAGAGGCATTTGGAGACAAACTTACATACTTGTTCAAACAATTGACACTGGTAAATGTACTATAAATAAATATTAAAATACAGCTGGGTGCATAAATTTGATTAAAAGTCTATAAAAATAATCAAAATAGGCTCGACAAAGATTGTCGGATTTAGCGTAAAAAATTGTTTTAAATCTAGCCTTTATAGTGATGTAATAGAGCAAAGGCTTATTACACATGTTCAATATTAGTGAGTCAAATATAACAAAAAAAAAAAAAAAGAATACTAATAAAAATCAAAACTTAAAGTAACATTTCAGTGTTGTAATGGAACAAAACACACATTGTTTGCAGTGTAGGATGTCAATTAATGTCAAACTTTAATTTGGAATGTTATATTTGTGACATCATCTAACGGCCATGACAATTGTTTTGGATCGATATCTGATTTAGTTTTCATTCATTTTTGAGTGAATTTACATTGTGTGTCATTAGTAAATGTTTATGGTTTCTGCAAACAAGATAAAAATATAATTGTCTTATTTACAAAAGTTGGATGTGTTACAAAAAAAAAGGGGGTGAAACGTGGTAATTATTGACAATTAATGTGTCTTTTTAAAAATGTTAATTCTTTAAGATATAATTTTAGGTGTGCCATGTCTCAAAACATGGCTGACATATCACATTTCTTAGGTGAGATAATTTTGCATAGGTACCTTGTTTAAAAAAAATATTTAATTTATTAATTGATTCACCATTACCTGTTATAGTGATATTTTGGTTAGGAAAAATAAAATTGATGATTGTTACCATCCCCAAAAGCAGGTAGTATCAGTTGGCTATACATTTATATGGTCTTTGACACTAATAATCTTACTTGTAATAAAATAATAATAATTTAACTATGAGCAATCTCAGACACACTTAATGATCATAATAATTACTTAAAAGAGTAGCCTAATACCCATTCATCTGCTAAAAAAACATACCTCTGAACTGGGAGTTGTATCATATCTCTGTCAGTCATGATTTTCAACAAGTAGTCATGCACTTCATCGATTGTTCCTGGTCCTCCCATGTTGATCAGCACAATCCCAGTTTTGGGGTCCTTCACATTTTGGACAGATGGTTGAGGCGCTGCGACTGATGAAAGGTGTCTTGTGCATTGCACACCTGACACCTGTGAGATAGACTGCTTGCCTAGAGTTAATCAAATAAATTTGTAGGCTATCCTAGGCCTAGTTATAGTTTTTTTTAAAATGCAATGTCAAGCAGTACATGAAAATGTGACTCAAAGGATTATGTGTTACCAAATAATATAAAAAATTCTACTAAATCAGTAGAACACTTGGATCAATATTTCTACATGGTGGTTGTCTGGGTTACCATAAATCCTCTTTTACTTTTAAGACATAAAATATATTATGTCCAGGTGGATTTTTTAAAAGCGAAATTGTCCGGCTTTTTGACCAGAGATGTTACTTACCAAGAAAAAAAAAATCTACGATTATATTAAATGCATTTTAACCCATAAGTAATGGGTCCTAAAATGAGCACTTTACCCTAAGACCACCTAGGAAGACATGCCTAAATCTTCATGTAATGATTAAGAAAAGGTAAAGTTATTAAATAAAATTGAAAAAATTTAAACTATTTTCAAAAATTAATGTAACCAGTTCAAATTCACTACTACGTATGTAAAAGAAGATTTAGGCCTATTAAAACTGTAATGAATGAACTAATATTAAATAGCTGTCATGTAGTATAACATTATCAAAAATGTCATAAAAGTGAACTGATCGGGAATGAGTTGGCATAACCTCATTCAGTTTTAAGCAGTTTTTTTTTTCTTACCTAAATAGAATAAATTCGTGCGAATATGATTCATTTTAGTGATTTGAATAACAATTTTTTAATTTAGTTAATTTAATATGACATTATTCACTATGCTGATGGAGATTGTAAGATATAGACGACGATATTTTAATAGTTGATCATCAGAACCACAGATCAAGTTAAAAATTAGAACTACAGATCAATTTTACTCACGAAAGATCTATAAAGTGTAAATATGTTGTAACATATTTTCCGCATATGTGCTTCTATCTAAAAAAAAAACCTAGTACTTCCGTAGGTTAATGTTACAGTCTCGGAGGCTTAGTAGGTAATTTTTTGCGTGACTTTTTATTACTACTTTTATTATAATTCTATTTATATATTACTTTTACTTTTTTTTTTACAATAAATGCTCAGCAGTTATTAGATTCTATTTGACTTTAAAAAAAATTCTAAAATAATATTTTTCAAACAAATGTTAAATACATGGAGTTTTAACATAAAGTAAAATTATAGGGGCAATTTTTTTCTAGATTTCCAAAAACATTTTTTGATATTGTATAAGCTCTAGCGCTCATTATAGATGCTTTTCAGAACTATATTCACGCCTAATTAAATTTGATTTTTTCATGTTGCTTAACTTATTGTGAATTGTTATTAATTTGATCCGTGATCAGTCTTTCAACTTGATTTCAAACTTTTTTAGTATAATTATTATTGAAAATCTTAATTATTTAAGAATTCATTATTAAGTTTTATATTAAATATCTTTATATGGCTGCTTTTAAGACATTGATTCAAGTGTGTATTGAAAAGTGCTCTTAAATACTTATGTTAAATTTAATTTTGTACTACAGTTAATTTTATGTTACCATTGGACTGATTGGAGGAATACCTATAATGTCTGACAACAGTGATGATGATCTGCAATCATCGGAACTTGGAACACGAGAGTTGTAAGCTAATTAGGTCTGGTCAATTGTTCTAATGGGTGTAGTGCTTACACAAGGTTGACTCGTTTTGGCTACAAATAATATTGTTTCAATATGACACACAAGACAATCAGAATTCTTGTTAATTTTGGTCATAGATAGTCATAGGGGTTATTTTTCAAATCTGAACATAATATAATCATATCCAACCCATATAGTAGATTCCATATATTTCTGACACTTAACAAATTATTGTTCAATTGGTCTAACATCTGGGTATGGTAGACCTACCCGCCATCTAAAGTCAATAAGATTTTTGAAAAACACTTTTGAAAGTTTAGTAAAGAGACATCTGAATTCTCTACTTATGCGCTGTCACCTTGATATATGTCTATATGCCAGTTGCATGTCACGTGACCCAGTGTAGATCAGCTCGAATTGACCCCAAGGATATGGATGCACCCCTCAAACGCGCTTGAGTCCAAGGACGGAAGCATTACATTGGCGACATGTCCTTGGTGAAGTGTTTGACTGGCAACTGTTTTATTTGCTTTTGGTCTTCTAGGGCTCAGAACTTTATGCTTGCTGCAAGTTTAAATTAGGCTATAAGGGATGCTAAAAAGCAGACTTGTTTTTTGATACTAAGAAGTTGATTATTTAGAAAAGTGGATTAATCAATCTAGGCTTAAAATTTTTTATCACCAAAAGTTTCAAATAGTTTATTGGTGGGCCTATGCTTTAATTTCTTTGAAACAATGAGAAAAGAGTTGAAGCAAAAAATAAAATGGTGCCATTATTTAGCACCGGAACATTTATTTTCATTAAGTCTGATAGATGGAGTCTGACAAGGCTTGTTGCCGTTCAAATTGTCTGATGCAGTCTTCGATAGGAATTGCATGGGGATTATGAATACGTCAAGTCTATAACTCAATGATCCTCTAGACCAGTGATTCTAAAAGTGGGTTATGGAGGTATGCGGAACACATTTTGGGGGTATGCAATGAAGTGGTGGAATTATTGTACAAGTAATATCCAGATTGTATAGTTAGCAACACTTCTAGTAATTGAGTGGTGAAACGTGATGATATTGATAATTTTATTAGATTTAATCAATCAATCATGTCATTTTCTGTGTTTATTAATATATGTCGTCATGTAAAGTAAACTATAAATAGACACAAATAAACATAGCCTAGATGTTTTATTGTATACCCACTATTATACTAAAATATTTTATATCTGTACAAGGGGTACACCAGTTATATAAATATTCCCAGGGGGTACGTGAAGCATTCAAGTTTGAGAACCACTGCTCTAGACTATTCAGATACAGCCAATGTTGTGAGAAATCAATCAAATTAATTTAAAAATAAAAATGGTAAAAAGGTTATATAGGTTTACTGGCTAGCAAACAGTCAAAATCTAGGCCTACATAAAGGGCAATACCGGTACAATAATTTACATAAATTTAAAGTCATAAAAAATATACATTTAGTTTAAAGAGCCCTTGTTATGCTACGGGAATGATGCCTAAACACCATATCATATAATACACTATTTTACTTAATATAACATTATTAAGAATTTAATACAAACATAGGCTACTGATATGCCTACTTTAATTATATTTATTTGAAATTATTTTATTTTTACAGCATTTAGACAAATCAATAAAATCTAAGTCCAAACGCAAACATACTATAACAACATGTCATTTGATCCATGATCCTTTATGATATGACATCATTTTATACCTACAAGAAAAGTTTATTTTGTAAATATTAATTTTGAGAGTCTAATTTTATAAATGCATTTAGCTTAGTTCAAGTCAGCCAAGTAACTAGCCTATTATTGTATTATTATTATTATTAGTCAGTTGGCGCTTGCCGTGAGTGGACGTGTTTTTACGGAGCTCCGCAAGTGACCTCATTCCGTGTGCTGAGTGTTGTGTTTTGTGTGAGTTTGCCTATCCTTAGGCCTGGTGGGTTCAATATGCCGGGCAGTGAGGACAATTGTGCGAAATGCTCCCGTGCATTCTTTGGCCGACAAAGGTTCATTTGGTGCTCTGGCCCTTGCAAAGCAAGGTTTCATCTGGACTGCCTCAAAATTAATGATGCAGAATATGAGATATTTATGAAAAGTGGGGTATCTACTTTTAAGTGTGACCCATGTATTAAAAAGGCTAAGGCTTCATTTGGGGACGCCACCCTTACAAAATCTATATCTGCTCCCGCTCTCCCAGAGTGGCCGATGAAGCCGCCTCAAGTTAAGAAGACTTTTGAGGAGTTAATTAAAGCTCCATCAGCTGATCGGGAAGCAGTTACTATTCAGCTGTTAAATTCCCTGATTAACATGGTCTACGATCTCTCGACTCAGGTAAAAGATCTGAGCAGCGATAACGCTGTGCTTAAATCTCAAATTTCGGAGCTTTTAGCTTTCAGGACCCCGGTTTGCTTGGTTTCAGTTGGAACTCAATGCTCATTATCTTCACAATCTTCTATTCCAAGTGAATCTTCTCCTTCTACATCTCTCCTATCTAAATCTCCGAAATCACCCAAATTAACGTTTAGCCAAGCTTTAAATTCTAATAATAAAAGCTCTGGTGTTGACTCTAAGTCTGTTGTGAAATCACCAGCTGGGTCACAGTCTGCGTCAGCAAGCGCTGATGACGGCTTTACGGTGGTGTCGAGTCGTAAAAACAAGTCATCGAATTCCAACGTGCGTGAGGATCCGCCGGTTCAGCGCTCGCGTGCCAGAAAGTTGCTGACTGGTAATAAGATAGCCACTGACCTACAAACAGTGAACAAAGTTTTAAAAAAAAAATCGCTATTCGTTACTCGCTTTTCTCCTGAAGTATCTTCCCTGGCCATTCAATCCTATTTGACTAAAGAACTCAATCTTGACTACCTTGTCTGCTCAAAATTGAAAACTAAATTTAATTCATATTCCTCCTTCCATATTTCAGTCAAAGAAGATGATTTTCCCATGATAAACATTAGTGATATTTGGCCGTCTGGCTGTCTCATTGCACCTTACTATGGGAAGTTGCTGCCAGAGCAGATAGTCTGTGAGGAGTCTCCCTGTGTGTCTGCCCCTGTAAACGCAGCTGTTGCATCTGACCTTGGCTCACAAGAGGTTTCAACTAGAACCCCACTCGTGACTATCAATGGAGGTCTGGAGGCTACCTCCCAACCCATCTCCCAGTGATTAACAGTGATATTTTACTATATTATCAAAATGTTCGAGGTCTGCGAACCAAAGCAAGGGAATTATTTTCTAATGTTTGTTTGAATGAATTCTCTATTATTTGTTTAGTTGAAACTTGGCTCTCTAGTGAGTTTGTTAATGAAAATTACTTTCCCCCTAATTATAATGTCTATAGAGCCGACAGGTTATATGACGAAGCTACTATCTCAAGGGGTGGTGGTGCTCTCATCTCTGTCATTGATACTATTTCGGGTGTGGTCAGGAGAACTGACCTAGAGAATAATATGGAATGTGTCTGGATTGAGATCCCAACATTTGATCGCCAAAAACTGTTAATTGGGAACATATATCTTGCTCCCCAAATAATAGTCGAAGCATTTAACAATTACTTTATATTTCTTGAAGGTGTGTTGGCTAGCTACCCCTATAGAATAATACTACTCGGAGATTTTAACTGCCCCAAAATTGATTGGAATATCATCATTCTCAGAACATTTCGCATTACTACATTAAATTAAAAGCTACTCAACTTCTCGCTTCGACTAATATAATGGGATTAGAACAACTCAATGAAGCTGATAACGACACTAACCTCCTTGACCTCGTTTTTGCTAATTTTCACCACCCCTCTATTACTATTACTCAAAGCTCTCAACCACTAGTCAATATTGATTTAGCTCATCCACCTTTATTGATTTCACTAGATGTATCTATTGCGACTAAAATTAATGACACCTCTAAAACATATATTGACTATGCACACGGTGACTACCTTAATCTCTACAATGACCTGGCTACTGCAGATTGGACTTGTGTTTATTCTACTACGGATGTTAATTTGGCTGTAGATAATTTTACCAACTTAGTCCAAAGGAAAATAAAAATGAATATTCCTCAAATTAATATTCTTAATTCATCCTAATATCCTAATTGGTTTTCTTCTACACTCAAAAAAACCATTTTTTCAAAAAGTTTAAAATAACAAATAATAGTGTATTCTATTCACATTTTTCTCACTTTCGTAAATTAGTTAAAACTACTTTGATTATAGACAGAGCCAAGTGGATGAACTCAATTGAAAATAGTATTAAATGCAAACCTAAAGATTTTTGGAAATTTGTTAAAAATAATCGTACGAATAAAGTTTTCCCATCCAACCTTGAAATTGATGGCAAATCTATAGCAGATCCTTTATTAATTGCTAATGAGTTTGGGACCTACTTTCATTCCGTTTATAATTCAGCTATTCCTGTTTTACCCTGCCCCGTTATTGAAACTAGCGCGCCCTTGTATCCATGCCACATTACACCCTTGGATGTTGCTAATGCTATTAAAAAATTGAGTTCTTCTAGATGTGCCGGGACAGATGGAATTCCAAGTTTTATTGTTAAAGGCTGTGCCAGCATTTTCAGCCCTTTGTTAGCCTATATCTTTAACATTAGCCTGTCAAATGAAACTTTTCCTCGTACATGGAAACAATCTGTTGTCATACCTATCTATAAAAAGGGGGTAAAAACAAATGTTTGTAATTATAGACCAATTTCTCTCTTAAACACTTTCTCCAAAGTATTCGAGAAAATCATACATGAGCATACTTTTCACCACCTTAAAAATAAATTTTCAGATAATCAACATGGCTTTATAAAAAATAAATCTACTGTAACTAATTTAGTAGAATTTCTTGGGCATGTTGCCCCTCAAGTCTCTGCCCAAGGTCAGGTTGATGCTATTTATTTTGACCAAAGTAAGGCATTTGACTTATGTCAGCATAATATTATTCTCGCTAAACTTGGTAATTTTGGACTTTCTCACTCATATGTAAATTGGTTCAGCAGTTATTTGCATGAAAGATCATTCATTATTAAAATTGATTCACACAGCTCAAATATATTTTTAGCACCCTGTGGCATACCACAGGGGTCTAATTTAGGTCCTCTTCTCTTTAATGTGTTTATTGATGACATTGGTAAATATTTGAACTCTTCTAGTTATTTACTCTTTGCTGATGATGTAAAATTATTTAAAACTATCAATTCAATTGCAGATTGTATAGATTTACAAAATGATGTAAATGGTATTCTACAATGGTCTTTGGAAAATGGAATGTCTATCAATAAATCTAAGACCAAATCTATATCTTTCACTAGGAAAACTAATCCTTTCTTTTTTACTTATACATTGGGCAGTGATAACATAGTTCGCACCCTTTGTATTAATGATCTTGGTGTCCTCCTGGATAACAAACTTTATTTCCACTATCATGTTGACCATGTCATTTCCCAGTCATTGAAACTACTTGGGCTTATTAAATTTATTACTTCATCATTTAAGAAAATTGACTGTTTTTTATGTCTGTATTATGCCCTGGTTAGATCTAAGTTAGAATATGCTACTGTTGCTTGGAATTCCATTACCTTAACTGACTCTCTTAGGTTAGAAAACGTTCAAAGAAAATTTGTTGCTGCATGCTATGATAAATACTTTAGTAACCGGATTTATTATGATTATGATAGAATTCGAAACCTATTAGGGCTCCAAACTCTCTTCTCGCGTAGACTTTATTGTGATGCCCTTTTTGTTTTTAATATTTTCAATAACATAATTTCTTGCAAATTTGCCCTTGATCATGTAGGCGTTCTTATCCCTTCTCGGGCTTCTCGTAATCAAAAATTATTTTTTCTTAACAGCGCTTACAAGGTAAGCCCTATAGGTCGTTGTATCCATAGTGCCAATTCTAGATTTGTCGAGTTCGACTTTTATCATAAAAGGAAAGCTAAACTCAGAGAGTTATTTAAGGATATCCCATATCAATAATTTATCTTGTAGAGGTTCTGCCTATATTATTTAATACTATTTAAGTTTACATTGTTTAAGTTTACAATATTATGATCTATTTTTTGCAAAATGTTACTGCTTTTAACCACTATTTGGTTATTTATTTTTAAGGTTACTTTTTATTCTTATCATTATTTACTACTTTTTTGTCTCGTGGTTGTTTATCGGTATATGGCATTATTTGGCCATTTTTTGTCTATCATGTTTTCTTATGTAAATGTATGTATTGTAGGGTATGTACTTGTGTGCTTTTCAGTGCCCACCTGTTATAGGTCTTACGACTGTTGGTCGGCACTATAATAAAGGAAATTGAAATTGAAATTATTATTATTATTATTATTATTATTATCATCATCATCATCATCAGGCTAATTTTTTTTGGAAAAGAACCCAGGAATAAATAGTTTATTTAAAATACATTATTTAGCCCTAAAATATATATTATTACTATTTTATTTTAATATTTAACTTCCTGTGGGTGTGTTCTTTCTGATTATTACGACATTTTCTGTTCACTTTTAATGTAGCCTTGTGTGAGCTTTTAAGATGTAAAATTGTTAGGGGTTATGCAAGAGTATTTCTGTTTGGATAAGAACATATTATTTACTTAGCCATTTTCAAGAAATTCGTCTTTTGCAAAAAAGAGTAAAATTTAGTTGTTGCTGAAGATTATCGCGCATTGATCAGTACTATATGCTAATAGACGTAAAGCTTCAATTAAGTGCAATTTTACAGATTTTTCAATGATATTTGCTCCTCTGTCACTTAGGTAAGCTTGGTTTTGAATTGTTCACCACAACCAAGTTTAAAAAAAAAAATCTTAATCTAGTAACATTGGATTCCCCGATTTTTTAAAGCTATGGTTTTCAGATTGTGTCCGCTAACTTGTTTGAGGCAAAACTTTGTGATAGTGCTGTCCTGCATGAAAATCTCTTAACAAAGTTGAACCACATGGGAAGTTACGGCAATTTTAAATGCTAGGTCTGGAAATATTTTTTACAGCTAAAAGATGTTGTTTTTAAATAAGTCAACACTTAGCATAAAACTTATTTGAATTAAAAATAATTGACGGCTAGCAATACATATTTTTAATTACCATACATATAAAAGAGAAATAAAAAAATTGCTAGTGAATTGGTATCATATAGTTATTGAAATATTCTTTCCTACAGATTCACCTGTATACTTTGCTAAAACTAAAAAATATATATGAGAAAATGGTAAAATCAAGCTCTACTGGTATTATTATTTACGTCCTTAATACATTTTGTGTAATCAGGCAATAAATTATACTTTTCCTGAAATTTTTAATGTTTGGATTTCCTATTTGTCCCTCAATTTGAGACTGACCCTTACACACATAGTAATATCAAAAGTTCTTGACAATTTTTCATGGGCATATTGGCATTTATTGGTACTTTTTCTATTATTTTTTTGAAAAAGTTTATGTTCAAATGCCAATAAGTCTATGACAAGTATGCACTAACTGTTGAGATAACTATGTGCATACAGTTAAACTAAACATATCTAATATAGAAGTATTTTATTTATTTTGGCCAAAAAGATTTTTTATAGTAAAAAACTTTTAAAATATGGACCTTAATTCACATTTCCCTTCCAGAACCAAGTTGAAAAGTTAGCAAGCATTTTACGCATCACTGCTGAATTCCTGAATGTGTTTTCCAGTTGTTTTTTTCTGTCGACAGCTGGGAGGATACTTATGCTCTGGAAATAGGAAACTTCCAAGACCATGGCGATGTCGGAGAGGTTTGGTTTGGAGAGGACAGTAGTCTGAGAGTAACAAGGTAACTTAGGTCTAATTAATTATTTGGGATTACTAGAACCTTGAGATAAACTACCCATGACCCTTAGTCCTCTAGTTTTTGCACCACTTAAAAATCAAGAGTCCATCTCACGGCTGACTAACCAGGATGTTAGGTAGTTATGACACTATGCTCAAACCAGAAATATTATTGAAGTGGGGTTTTATTTAGCACTCTTCACTTGGTAGTTCAGCAAAATTGGGACTAGTTTGATAGTGTTTTACTTTTAAAATTATTATTTGAAAATTTGGCTGTATTTTTTAAAATAGGGTAAAATACTTTAACTGGTCTTGGTTCCGCTGTTCTCCTAGGTAAAATACAGCTAAACCTTACCACGATGCTGCATCTGGTTCGAATTGTATTACCTAACCTACCTAAGTTAGATGCTATCAGTGGGGGTCAGATGGGCTCTAAAAAATTTCCCCACCAGGATTGACACCACATTTTCTTGACACCCAAAGCTGCGCACAACTTTTGATTGTAACAAAGGCTCGTGAATACATTTGGATTCTGGAATGGAGGTGAGACGAAGGAATTATCAAACATACACATTTATAAATGTGAAGCTAAAGTCCAGATCCAAAGCATTAAGCTCTAAATATATCAGATTGCCAGAAACAGGAAGGTCAAGGTTTGAATCCTGAGCAGGTACATTAGGGTTGTTTTTCCATATGTACTAGGTAATTAAACTTAAAGAAACCAAGAAATAATAATATGCTTAAATATAATACATTTTAACACCGTAATACAATAAAAGATTTAAATAATCATAACCAGTACCATAATAATTAATATTTTTTAACACTGCGTTTTACTACCTGTTAGGGTTACACGCTTATTTATTAATTAGAATAGTGGTTTTAGAGAATAGAAAAGCTATATTTAGAGGAAATGTACCCATATTTGTGTGGAGGGAGAGCAGAAAACCATTTTGGAAAACTCCTCTCAGTACACCCGACTGAGATTCGAACCTTGATCTCCCCTACATTGAGAAACTAGTCTACTGTGAGAGTTGCGCATCAGACCAAGCGGTCACCAAAGTGGGTAATTAATTATAAGACTAAAATAAATAATCCCAATCCACCTTAACACAATCCTAAATAATAACTGTTAATAGCTAAAAATACTATTCTAAACTAAAATTCTAAGCAAAAATATATTATAAGGCCTATATAAAATAAACCTAAAATAATAAATTCTAAACTTAATACCACTATCCCATCCTCTCTTATCTATAATGGGAGTGCATTTCTTCTAAACTGACCCACATCATCCTTATCCACTCACTCTACCTCAAAGGTACGGTTTCTTATCAAAATGTATGACCTAAAACAAATCCAAACACTAAACACATGGATGGATATTAACTAACTTACACACTTCACTTTCAATTTATTGCGACGCAAAATAGCTAGAAGAGGTCTAGGTAATGTTTAAGAATAGATAATACAGACAAAATTAATGGGAGGCATATTTTTGTCCTTCTCCAGCCCTCTGTCCAAGTTAGCCTTCTTGAACTCCATCTAAAAATGTTCTTTGATTGCCATTGATACGATTAAGAGCTTGCCAAGGTATAGTAAATGCATGTAGAATAAAAGTTTTTTCGGAAAAGTTCTAGTAAAGTAATTTTGAAGCTAGGAAATTAGTGATATAGCTTGTTTTTGTAAATGTTCTAGTTGGTAATATTAGGGCTTGGTTAAAATATGCCGAGTTACTAAACAAAAAGGAGGTTCCATCAAGAAACTCCTTGTTTCATGTACAGGTTTTATTTATATGAAACTTGCTTTGGTAGTTAAATGATCTAGGCAGGCATGTCAAATTTAAGTGATTTTGTGTTTTGTGCGGCCTGCGGACTATTTGGTGAATTAACAGCCAAAGCTACCCGATTCATATCGTCATAAACATGCTAGAAATGCACCATTTGAGATTATGACATTTGGAAATTGGTCATTTCTCAGGGTCATTTAGCAAAATGCTTACTCTTTACTCACCAAATATCTATTCCAAACAGTTGCTTAATTTGCAAACCAAATAAGTGCATTGTTTAGCGGTATGCAAGTGTGTGAACAAATGTTTTCTCTTATGATAAGGAATAAACACCCAAGAGGTCACAGCTTATGTAATTAATACATTTGTCATTAATTATGAAAGTGACTTCTGCTTAAGATCTTAAACCTAACACTCTAGCCATTGATTTGAAAGAAAGTTTCATATTTCTGTAAAATAAATAGAGAGGGAAGTCTTAAAATTTGATGTAAGTTATTCTTAATTTTCTTTTTGTAAAGATGATTTTAAAAATGAGTATATTTTTACTTAATAAGGTGACACTATTGATTCTTATAGAATGCAGCCCCCTCATAGCTTTCAATTTTCGATGTTGCCCTTATGATCAAATAAGTTTGACATGCCTGGTCTAAGACATTTTATCAATAGACTAGACTGCTGATGAGATCAGAGTTCAAATCTCAGTTGGGTATATTGAGGGTTTTTCCTGAATAGTTTCCCATTATACCTCCACACAAATGTGGATACATTTACTCTAAATTATACCTTCATCATTTTACTTAATTAGGGTAAATATCCTATATCCTTTGCATATAACCCAAACAAAGTGATAAAATAAAACACATTTAGGTTTTCTCAAATAACGACATAATAATTATTCATTTACAAACTTAAGTACAATTTCCTAGGAAGGGCTTTTTAGAATATACATATTTTTTGTAGTCAACATTAATAACAATTTACTATTTTATTAACTTACTAGTGCTAAATTATAGGTATTGATAACAGAAATGAGCATAGTGAGGTCCTGTTTTAACTTGACTGTTTGTCATTTTATCTTTGTCTGAATCTATGTTCTGCGATAACTCTCATGTGGGGACCAAAGTTAACAAACTCTCTATGTAGCGCCGAAACATGTCGGACTTGAATAATTTCACTTCCAGAAATACAAGGAACAAGGGAACTCATATAACTTCTAGATAAGAATATATATCAACTTTATACTCTCAACTAACCCTTTTTACTTTAATTATGTCACTTTTAACTATTTTACCTAACTATCAATTCTTTATCAAAAATTGTCTGATTATCACTGCTTAATGTGCTTCAACTCTGATTCAAACTCACGTCCTTTATTAAAAATATTCTAATTTACTATTAACTATGGAATTAATAATAATCCAACCTCCAGAAATATAATGAACAATGAAATGTGAAACCTGTAAATGAAAATCTCAATTCTTTTATTATATTGTGATAATCCAGAGTACACACTCCAACTTTAATCTTAATTTTATATTTTTATGTATGTATTTTAATATGTTCTGCATTTGTATGTTTATATATGTACTGTTTTGACTCACATTTTTAATGTGTTTATATGCCCTGTGATAATTGTCAAGTATTATTTTTTTACTTTTATTAAATTGTTTCTCTGATATCAAATGCACAACTTTTCACATAACCTCCAATTTCTTATAATACAATTAAATTTTTTTTACCTTAACTTTTATACTATTATAGATTTTAAGTTCTTAATTTCTGGAACTAAATATTGTAATATACCTATATTATTCTTTTATAAGTTACACCATTCTCAACATTTCTTCTATTTCTTAATTTACAACTATATCCTTCACTTGATCTCTATTATTATCAATTTAATCTGTTAGGGATATTGAATCTAGGCTGAACGCACATGCTTTTTCAATATGGCAGCCACTCAAAAGGTTTATCATTTAATGGCTCATCTCAAGTGATTTTAATTTAGAATTCTAAGCAATCAATCCATTACCTGGGGCATATTTTTGTAAATTTTGACATATGTGAGACTAACATCTCAAACCATGGGAACAAAGGTTATTCTCTATGACTACAATGCACTTTATGGTATTCATATTCTTTCGGTGTATTTTGATTACCAAGAAAAAATATCAACTTGAAAGCCAAAGATAAATCTAAGATTACTATTATAAGATGTGTTAACAATAAGAAAATTACTTATTTTTGAATGGAAGGAGTGAGGTCTACTGTTCACAGAACTACTAATATCCATCAAACATGACAGCTGCTGATTACATACTTGATGTATGAATATGTGAAAGTAATTTAGTAATTTTTCTATTTGTCAGGTAAGGCCCTTCCTATGAAAATTGGACTGTATCTCTTCACAATATTTTACCAGATCTATAATTATTTTTCCAGGTGGCTCTCGTCATGTGATGACGTTCTTAAGGATGATGCTATTATTGACTTAGGATGTGGCAATGGAATGCAATTAATTGAACTGGTAAAACCACTTTTTAACCAGACTATTTTCAACTTTTTATGTAAGGAGAAACTGTTTTACTCTTAGACATAGACATGTCTTTGTTCTAATAGGTATAAATATTGTTTGGAATTTTCCATGATATTTAAATAAATCTTGTTACAATATTTTCATATTAGTTTTCCAACAAATTTAATATGTTTATTGAAATCATATTTATTAAAGTATCAACACTGCAATAGCTATGCTATTATTTTCACAATAAAAATTTTTTGGTATTAGGTCCCTAATAATGTTTATTTTAGAAATATCGCTATCTACTGATTCTCAAATTTGACCTGAACTTTATTTTTTAACCATACAATTAACAGTAAAACGGTAAAATTACAGTAACTTCGCGACTTACTTTCCCTCTTCCAGAATACACCTCTCCTATCATCATGGAAGTTTTTCAGTTCCAGTTTGGAAAAAAATCTTTTGGTTGATTTTGAAACCACATCAGCAGTGTTCTTTTTACCTCATCATTAGACCTGAATTTATTTCCTCCTAAATTCTCTTTTGGTGCTCGAAACAGATGGAAGTCACAGGGTGACAAATCAGGATTATAAGAAGGCTGGGTAAGAATCTCCCGACCCCCATTTCACTCTCAAGTGTGTTCACAATCATATTGTATGGGAACGGGCATTGTTGCGAAGTAAACTAATATCTTTAGACAGAAGACCTGGTCATTTCTTTTTTAGAGCTGGCTTCAAACATTTTTTTACAAAATGGTTGTAATAAGCAGCATTAATTGTACAGGTTTGTTTAAGAAAATCTACATGGGTAATACCCTTAACATCGCAAAACACTGTTGCCATTATGTTACCAGACTACTTTTTTTGCTGGTGCTACTACATTGAACTTTTTTTGGTGGAGGTGAAGTTGTGTGTCTCCACTACATACAAACACATTTGAAGAGCTCTTTTTCCAAAAGCCACTAAGTCACATTTTGTAGAAATTGAGTTACCACAGTGATATTATTATAAAGCATAGAGCTTGAATTCTGTAATTTTTTCTTTCAAAAAAACACTCACTATGAAATAGGGATTATTGTTTCCTAAATATTACTAGTAAGTTCTTTTTCGGTTTTTTCCAAAAGCTGCTAAGTCTAAATTGCGTGGGCACTAGTGTGAGCCACCATTTTCTCCACCACAACCTGTCTGATCACTATTTTGTGCGACCTATTATGGTTTCTGTGTCATTTCAATGTGATGTTTAGTGCAGTGATATATTTTAAATGTATATTTTTTTCAATTAACAGCACATATTTTCGTGATAAGCTACATTGATCTAGAAGGTTTATAGTGAGTCCAAAAGTAAAGTAGATTCAGGTAGGAGCAGGAAGAAAACGAGATAACGAAGGCTATAAACCTCTGGGATAAAGTAAAATCAAACTTAAGCATGCCAGAAACAGTTCAAGTGCTCTTGATCTAACATTGCTTGCACTCTTACACATGGGGGGAGGCAAAATATATTCCACCACCATTACACACACACACACACACACACCACACACACACAAAACACACACACACAACACACCACACACACACACACACAACACACACACCAACCACACACACACACACACCACACAACACACACACACACACACACACACACACCACACACACACACACACACACACACACACACACACACACACACACACACACACACACACACACACACACACACACACACACACACACACACACACACACACACACACACACACACCACACACACACACACACACACACACACACACACACACACACACACACACACACACACACACACACACACACACACACACACACACACACACACACACACACACACACACACACACACACACACACACACACACACACACACACACACACACACACACACACACACACACACACCACACACACACACACACACACACACACACACACACACACACACACACACACACACACACACACACACACACACACACACACACACACACACACACACACACACACACACACACACACACACACACAACACACACACACACACACACACACACACACACACACACACACACCACACCCCACACACACACACACACACACACAACACACACACACACACACACACACACACACACACACACACACACACACACACACACACACACACACACACACACACACCACACACACACACACACACACACACACACACACACACACACACACACACACACACACACACACACCCACACACACACACACACACACACACACACACACACACACACACACACACACACACACACACACACACACACACACACACACACACACACACACACACACACACACACACACACACACACACACACACACACACACACACACACACACACACACACACACACACACACACACACACACACCCCACACACACACACACACACACACACACACACACACACACACACACACACACACACACACACACACACACACACACACACAACACACACACACACACACACACACACACACACCTGGAAAAACTTGTGTGGGTACTGTAAAGATACTAAAATTATTTAAATTGCAAAGAGCAGGGTTTTTGCTTCAACCTGAATGCAATTAATAATCCTATAAAAGTAAAATTTAACACATTTAAAATAAAAAATAAAATTTTATTCTATTCATAACGTTATAAATAATCTAATGTCATGGGAATTTGGTGAGATTATTTAATAATCCCATGTCATATTCATTAGTATATGATTATTTAATGATCCAATCAGCTTACTTAGCTTGGTTTTTTTTCTATGAAGGAAGCTCTGGGAAGGTAAATATATGGAAAAATTGTTAGTTTTGGTAAAGTAAAATAAATTTTTTGAAAGGATTTAACTTATTACAATCTTTTAATTTGAACTCATTACATAAAAACACTACCCACTTAAGCAGGTGTTTAAGGAAGAGGATAAGAATGGACTAGAGTGAAGGAGGAACGACGGAAGGATAGAGCAAGATGGAGGCGTTTTACAAGACTGACCTGGCTGAAGACTGGAGGCTGTAGGATGATGATGATGATGACTACCTACTTAATTAGAAACGGAAAGCATTTACGGTCATTCCCAAATCGATTTATAACCTTTTCTACAAAAGCAGCTTTGTTTGAGTTAACTTTTTCTCTGTTCACACTCAACATACATAACCCAGATAAGTGACCATCCGTCATAGTTGATCTCAACCAAATTTTGACTATACACAATGTACTAAACAATCTCTCTACAGTACATGTCGTTGCTGGCAATGTTAATAAGATGAGAATTGCCTGGCATATTTATGAGAAAAAAATATTTTTTTTGAAAGCAAATAAAAAAAAATCTAGATTGTTATCTTGTATTGCTAATAAGGACCACTTGTCGAACCACATCATTTCTTCAATTTCAAAGTGTTCTAGTTTGTATGTATCATGTATGATTGTAATTTTTTTTTCTGAAACTTTCATGATCAACATTCACAATCTTTGTCAACTAAAGAGAAAAGGGTTCAATTGTGCGCTATTGGTTTTGGGGAAGTGACTTTTTAGAGAATTGGCTGAATTATAGTTTGCCGAAATTAGTCTTCAACACTTGATGCTCCAGGCTTACTTTGGTGCATCTGCCTGCAACACTGACTTGTCACAGTGAGCTGAATGTTCATTGTATCAACCAGCATACTTGTCTTATAAAAATATCATTTCTGAAGAACTTTTCTGCTTCCTTCCTGTGGATATTTAGTATAGCTAAAATATTTTCTACATGATCTTGAACCTTAAGAATATCCAGTTATCCGCTTTGGTGGCCGCGTGGTCTAACACACTAATCTCATATTGGACTAGACTGCCAAAGACGAGGAGATCGGGGTTTGATCCGTTTGGGTGCACTGAGGGTGGTTTTCCCTAAATGGTTTTACACTCTCCTTCCACACAAATGCAGTTGCCTCTCATCTAAATTAAGCCTCCCTAACTCCTAATGGGTCATTAGTTTAATTAGTACATAGGCATATAACCCGAACAGGTAGTAAGATGCGATGCTAAAAAAAATATCCAGCTGAATTGCTTGAAGTGCTTGTATAACAGGTTCAAGTATTGTTAAATATGAGGAGATAATAATGAGGCAAAATAGAAAAGCCGATGAACTGCATGAACAAAACAACTGATGAGCCATCTGTCGAGTAGTTCCACTGGCTGTCATTGCCAAGGATTCCATGAAGTAATACAACGATAGCCTTAAAAATAGTTCAAATAGAATTACAAATTTCAGGAACTGCACTGAGATCGCTGACTACTAGATTCAATCTGTAAGAGGCACATTGAACAAAAGCAGCTTTAAAATACATTTTTCTAATTTCGGCTTGAACACCAGTATCTTTTCCAGCCATTGTAGAGCATTCATCATAACCTTGTCATAATATATTCTTAAGGTCAAGACCAAATGGAGCATGTTATGCCAAGCATCATATTTTAAAATTTGTAGTTAATGGTGCCAGCTTGTAGCTAAAGAATGACGCTATATGTCTACAATTTTATATAACCTCTTTCTTACTAGATGGCGGTAAGTGAACTTTTAAACCAAGCGCCAAATGTTTATGAGTAGATTTTAGTTATGCACGAACAGACCAAGCAACGTCCGTCCACAGTAAGAGACAAACATCGCCATTGTACTCTGCATAGAGACTATGTGGCATGTTGTAGCAGTGAGTTTAGTTTACCCCAGTGAATTTTGTGACTCTTACTAAGGTTGCTTAGCCTGTACTGTTATGTTCTATTATGTACACCTACTCAACTCTAGAAAAGATCACATTAGCTTCCTGATATCAGGACATAGTTATTTGCCAAATGATGCAGATTTCGGGGACATTGAATGTGCATTAAAGTTACAACAGAGGATGTATTACCCAGAGGACTACATTAATATCATGTTAGGATGCTGTAAAATAAACAAGCTCGTTGTCACAATGATGGATAGGGTGATTTTGTTGGAACCACAGCACTTGAGAAGAGCATTGTTAATTGGAAAAAGTACATCCTTAATAACCCAGTAAGTTGGTTGAAGACATGAGAAATAATTATTGTCAAGAAAGAACTTCTCTTTATTTTTTTTTTGTGCAATACTTTCAAAGAAGATAATCATTATTTTTGGAAGAAAGTATAGGATAGGTGGATAGAAACATATTAAAGGGATGAAAACAATATGGCTTTTATAATAATTGTGTCTATCCACCTATCTTCTTCCAAAAATAATACAACTACCCCATAAAGTGAAAAGAGGTTTTCTTTATAGAGATATATTATATATTCACATCTATTGTTCTTTCCTATGTTTGTCCTTTATGTTATACCTTTACATGTTCCTATCTTTGTGTCCTACCATTATTTAAAGAAGATACTCAGAAAGTGAATTGAAAGAAAGCTCGCAGTCGCTCTGATAATATCTTTAATCATATGCAACCACTGTGGCCTAACGGTAAGCCAATATCATCATTGGAGTTAGCATACATCAAATCCATTGTGCATCTTATTTCCACTGATGGCAAGAAATTTTATAAGAACCTTGTTGCGAATGCGAGAGTTGAAAGATGATGCAGATAGCTTCAGTGGAAGCCTTGATTTTGATATTGAAACTGAGTAATGAGTTTTAAGGATGTATATCTACTTTATTATATATATATATGACCTCTTAAAGCATGTAAAATTTTATAAATGCTACCTTATTATTTATGTATGTATGTTTGTGTTATACAGCTTAAAATTAAGTTTACAGTAAGTTAGTGCAATCTTTTCTTTACTTTAAAAAAATGGATTTTATATTACTGTATTTATCTGTTTTAACTTGTGTATAGAATTGTAATTTATTTTAAATTTATATTAGGCCCTAATTTAAACTATGAATTTGTTAGATTTTTTGTATCCTATTTTTAATTTGTTTTGAAAGTTTTGTATGATTATTAATTTGAAATAATTGTTATGCATTAAAACACCAAATGCCATTAATTGTGGCACATTGTCTATTTTTGCGTGGTAAAATCTGAATGAACTAAAGAATGTGAAAATAGACCAAAAACCAAATTGATAAAAAAAAGTATTACCACTTGAACTAAACAATATCTTTTTGTAAACTAAAAAAAAAATAGTGATCTAAATACTATCAAATATTAAGATGAATAAAAAAGTTGTACAACAATTTATTTTAAAGAGGTTTTTTTAAATGTATTTTTCTGGGAAACAATGTCTCTTTCGCTTGGTCTGTTTATGCATAAAACAGTCCAAATATTCTACTGATTCTTAATGGAATCGGCAATAGTAGAAACAGACACATCTTTTAGCAAGGTAAAGTCAAGAAATTCTTCTTGTAGTCCTATAACACATTTAAAGTCTCTTCAGCGTAGGGATTGTTTTCTTAAAGGCCTTAAAGGCTACCATAAAGCTGTCATATAGTAGGATTTTGGTAGGAAAAAAGACCTTTCAGAGAGTAATTCCTACCGTGAATGCAGTATACTAGCAGTTTCTACAAACCACACACCAATTGACAATTGTTCTTCTCCTGAAATGTCTTCAGTTTCATCAGCCAAAATAGAAAACAATGGAATTATTCGCGGCAAAAACAATATATTTTCTAAGTTCTTCACAACTCCCATATCTTGATGTGCTCTTTTGCGTTCGATGGGAGCTGTAACGAACATTAGCAGCAGCGGTTTCCAAGTGAGCTTTTAATAAACTGTCACCAGCCTCTACCCAAAAATTATTTAAGCTCTTGCACAGTTCCCTTATTACTGTCCTTTCTTTGCAGGGATAAATTATTAGTACCACAACATTTTTTTGTAGATACATTAGGAGAATGTTTTTGACACTTTTCTTACACAGTATTTTTAACGGAAGTATCAAGTTGACAGACAATATCTTTATTTTAAGTTAGTATTTTGCGATAATTCTTTCCACACATAAAAAAGATTGACTTAAGCTGCATATTTTGTAATTAATTATACTTTGTAATCCTATTGTGTTTGTGCTAGTTTTTACTTTAAGGTATATGATAATTTTTGTTTCCTTTTGTTAAGTTGCAATGTATAGTATTAAAATATTTACTGATGTAAAATGATAGGTTATATAAAAAGTGTCTATATCATAGTTAAGAATATTTTTATTCGTGCACTGCTTTTTTTCCCCCCCTTACCAGCCACCACTGAGTAGTTCCATGGTGGCTACAAGCTGGGAAAATTGAACATTCAGGGAAGTTTTTGTTATTGAGGTAATTTAAATACTTAATTAAAAAAACACATTCATTTCACACATAAACACTAACAAAATTGGTAGTTTTGTTTTTGTATGTTAACAAAATGCATTGGCTAAATATGACATTCTAACATAAGATGGCTGTTTTTATATCACATTTACACAATTTCACAAGCTGTACCTATAATTGAGTTTTTTGCTAGTATGTCAACACAATTGACTCGAGGCATTTTTTTTTCCAGAGCCGTGAAGGTTTCACCAACTTGACTGGTGTAGATTACTCCAAAACTGCCATTGACTTGGCTAAAGCCGTGGCAGATGCTCAGCAAAACTCTACAATCAAATATGAAGTTTGCGACATACTTGCGGAAGATTCTGAGAATGTAAGCACTTTGTTGCTATCCTGCTATGCTGTAGCGCTGGACAAAGGAACTTACGACGCAATTAGTCTTCACCCTGAAAACGCCAAAGAGAAGCGAGCCAAGTATGTGGATAGGGTGGGAAGGCTATTGAAGCAACAAGGACTCTTGGTAATCACTTCTTGCAACTGGACGGAAGTGGAGATCATCTCGCACTTCTGCTCTAGTAAGTTCAGAACACAAAGCTATTATACCCAATATCACCTCTGAGGAAACTACAGGTCTTATGGAGAAGAGATTTATCTTCACGCTCTATCAGTTAATTGTTGCCTAATTTCCTCACTCTCAGTTATGTCTGAAGGTGGTGTGCTGGGGTAAGAAGGAAATACTAGCAACATCAACTAACCAGCGTGGCAAAACTTGTCTTTTATATATATATATATATTATATATATATATATGCAACATCAACTAACCAGCGTGGCAAAACTTGTCTTTTATACATATATATATATGCAACATCAACTAACCAGCCTGGCAAAACTTGTCTTTTATATATATATATGCAACCTCAACTAACCAGCGTGGCAAAACTTGTCTTTTATATATATATATAAAAACTTGTCTTTTATATATATATATATATATATATATATAATATATATATATATATATATATATATATATATATATATATATATATATATATATATATATATATATAAGACAAGTTTTGCCACGCTGGTTAGTTGATGTTGCTAGTATTGCCTCTATATATATATATAAGGGAGGATTGACCACATGGAAACAAGAAAATGTCAACAATGTTTCCCAATAGTAGTATTATTATTAGCACCGCGTCTTACTACCCATTCGGGTTATACGCACTTACGCTAATGTGTGATGGTAGGGTGATTGTGAGATTAAATGGAGGACCTACAGTTTAACGTGGAATCCGAACCACGGTAGAGGCCTGGCATTCCTCACATTCACAAGTTGTTTCCCAATAGTAGCCATGCAGTTCCCTCAGAAATGATATCCAATGTTAGTGGAATAAATTAGGAGGAAGGTGATGAGGATGTAAACAGAGAGAAAGTGTACTAGCATTTAGCCAGGATGGGTATGGGAAACAATTTTTGGCAAAAAATAAACTCAACACAGCTGGTTCTAAACTTCTTGACTTGGGAGGTCCAGGTTTAACTCTTATGTAGTGTACAAAGGTGGGGGTTGTCATCCCAGAAGTTTTTTCATATCTGTGTTAGGTGAATGCTTGTGTATTTCCTTAAAATTCAACATCTTTCTGTATCCATAGATTTGTCAGTGTAAATTTAGGATAGCCAATACAATCACTAAGATGCAAAACACAAACCCATACAAAATTGGATGTTTATAAATGCCCACAAACCTCTGTGTCAAATTTGGGTGCATTGAGCTTTCCACTTGCAGAGTTAGCTTAATGATATTATGTTTGACTTGTGTGCCTGAGTTGTTTTCCTTCCTCTTTCCAGGTAAATGCTGGTTCAACTTCTCCTAGTTATAGGTCTCATACCTACCCTATTAGATTAAGTTGATAATAACCTGTGTGTTAAAAGTACCAACAAAGATAAACTTTCCAGTCATTTTATTATGTGTATTTGTTAATAAATGTTAGGATTTTCAAACATTGCATTCTAGTCACTGTAACAATGATTATTATGGTGTAAGGTGACCTGGTGGTCTAGGGGTAAGGTGTCAGACTTCTGTGCTGAGGTCCGGGGTTCAATCCCAGGTCCCGGCACAGATTTATCTGATTGCCAAACCCTTCCTTCACCTCTGACAAGATGTGTATTAATCACAACTTGTGAATGTGTGGAATTCCAGGCCTCCACCATGGTTCGGATTCCACGTTAAACTGTAGGTCCTCCATTTCATCTCACAATCACCCTACCCTACCATTTCACATTAGCGTAAGTGCGTATAACCCGAACGGGTAGTAAGACGCGGTGCTAATAATAATAATATATAATAATAATTATGGTGTATGACCTATAAGCAAAGTTTAACCTCGTAAAATATTTACAGTAAAGATTATAACCTTAGATAATTAATTTTCCTTCTCATTTTATAATTTGAATCTCAAAATCATATATATTAATTCTATTTAATTATTTATTTACTCTAAAATTTTGTTTCAGTTCTGACATTATAATCATTCCTAGTGTTACCTTTAATATGATGTAGGAATAAGCTTGCTATTATTCAAGGTAAATAATAGAAATGAGCTTAAGATTTACCTTAGTTTAGTGGGAATAATATGGGCTGCATATTGCCCTTTCAAGTATAAAATTCATTCTTAAGAGGGTGATAAATTGAGTTAAAACATTTAGGGTAATCACTCGAGGCAAGATTTTGCCCTAACATTGCCTACTTGGAGAATTCAAAGCTATTTTGTGAAAAGGGTTGAATCTTAACTCGATTAAGCACTTTCACACTTAAACACAAATATATAAAATAGAGAGAAGAAATTGAGTAGTTCAACCTTTAAGGCCCCTTGTTTATTTGCTTATAACACTAGCTACCCTCGACTGTTGACGAGTATAAACACCCACTCAACTATTGGCACCTCGACAGTATTGATTCTCATTTCAAAATAAGCTTTTTTGTTATATCCTATTCTAGAAAGATTCCTACTGGCCATTTTCAAGAATAAACCAAATAGCCTGAGTTGTAGATATTTTTTTAAAAAACTACATAAAAGGTACAAGATCAAAATTAAATATTGTGGCATGGGAAATCCTATTTTTACTTGCTTCTATGTAACAGGTCGACAACGTTGTTAAGTGTGTGTATTAACAAAATAATTATATTGTTTTCAGAGTTTGAACGTTTTCATGTTATTCCCACACCGACATTCCAGTTTGGTGGCAAGACTGGAAGTCTTATAACCTCAATTGTGCTCAGGAAGAAATTGTAGTAACTCTTTGTCCTCTGATAGGGGAAAGAAATATAAATATTTTTCCTATTAATAAAATCATGATCAAATTGTATAGTTAATTTCCTTGTTGAGGTTTATATGAAATAAAAGGTTTGAAATGATTAGGTGGTATGCTAGATTTATCTTTCGATAAATTATTTTTAAATAACACCATCCCTGCTATCCTTCCCCAACCTACGCCCCCCCCCCCTTCCCCCTCTAATATTTCTTTGTGTTTATTAAGTAAACTTCCTCTGTAGTAAAATACTTTTCTGCTCTCATTTATTTCCAATTTTTTGGGAAAATCAAAAGTTAAGTTCTTAATATGTATGTTTAAATTGCCCATGTGTATTAAATGTAATCTTTAAAACATCAGATTTTGGCAAGCTGTTAATACATAATTATTCTGTCCACTAGACCAAATCAAATTAAAATCACATTGCTTAAGTCAGATACTTTTTCAAAATATGTCACAACTTAATGCCCATAATACGCAGAACATTATTATAGTATATTGCAGAATAAACACAGAATCTTACTATGAGTGGGTCACCGAACCTTTTAACGTTTACTTGACCAAACATCTTAGGAGCCCTTTCATGACCAATTAACCGGGATATCAAATACAAGATCACGCTTGAACCATAAAATATATCTAATTGAGGTCTTTGACATTCTTCACTTGGTAACTCAGTAAAATTGAGATCAATTTATCATTTTTATTAATTTTAAAATAAATACCTTTCATCAAGTTCACTAGTCTTAGTAATTAATTTATAATAAAATCAACAGAAAGGAAGGTGGAAAAGGCCCAAAATATGCAAGGTGCAGAAAATAGTGTTATACTCAGATATGTGGAAAAATTGAAATCCAGATTACAGGATATTATGCACATATCAAAAAAATATGGCCTTATTTGCACATTAAACATATGCAATGTCTTGCATTAAGAAGGGGAGTCCACACCATGGACTTGCTGCTGAGAGGACTAACATAAGTCGGTGGGGTAGGGAAATGGTTGGCACAGTTTGATTTTAGCTTTTTAGTGTAGTATGTAACATGCATTTAAAAATGCTACAATGAATTTTAAAACATTTTGTTAATGTGCTAGTAAAAGTTTATAAAAACACATCTCATGATATTTCAATGCATCTATTAATGAAATACTTATAAAATTAACATATACTAAAATAATAACAAAACTATGTACTGTACATGGAAAAATATATAAAAATCTCCTTCATTTATTAAGATATATTATTCTTATCTAAAGTTACAATTGTCATGGACTCGTTAAGAGTCAGGTTTGGAAAACTCAGTAAAAACAAACAAAAAATGCAAACTTTTATGCACATGTGATGAATGTGGCAACGCATGCTACTGAAATATAGATATATTTGGATGGTTGAGGGCCCTTTGAGAAGGGAAGGTCATGGGCAAACAGCTCCTTGTCCCCCTATTTTCTGGAGGGGGGATCTCTGATGCTGTTTTGCGCACCACGAATAAAAGTATTACGCCAAACATTGTGTAACAGAAACTAAAACATTTTACAAGTTATCTGAATTCGAATGGCTTTTATAAAATAAATATGACTGTGATATCATCCTTAGAGGGACTATTTTAAAAGCTTATGTATGGTTAATGGAAATATACTTAGTTTTTTTCTTTGTAGTCATATTAAATTGCAAGCACAATGCAAACAACTTAGAGCTCTTTATTCAATTCTTTCGCTTGAATCTTGTATGGAAGTGTGGGAAATGTTCAATTCTAGATACATGCAATCTTATACTTTATGTTTACCTTAATGTCACTATTAAAACCCACTTTGGTGGCCCCATGATTTAAGGTGTCACTCTCGCAGTACACTAGACTGCTGATGAGCGAGGTTTGAATACTTTGTTGGGTGTACTGAGGGTGGTTTAAAAAAAATATTGCTTTCCACGTAAATGTAGGTACACTTCCTTTAAATATAACATTCCTAAAACCATCAGCGTAATTAGTACATAAGCACATAGACCAAACAAGTAGTAAGGCGCAGCGCTAAAAAAAAGTCACCAAAAACTTTTATATAAGGGGTCTTTTTGTTTGTTTGGTTGATGTTAAATTCACTTTGAAATGTTTCTCGAGCATTGATTTTTTTTGTTGATCGAAAAAAAAAAAGTGCTTCATTTTAAATTGTCTCCTGAATACAGAATTATATTCAAGATTAAGGCTGAGAATTGTTAGAGTGGTAGTGTAGTGTTAGTGTTGAAATGTGTTTTTTAAGAGAAGTACACGTCATTTGACCAAGAAATGCCATCACTTGAGTAGAGCTTTACGTGTAGATTGTAAAATTCTCAACTTGGTTATTGCTTAGTGGCTTTTAATTGGATAGTTAATTGTGTATCACACGATTTCACAGAAAGTGTAAGAAATAAAATCTTAACAAAATGCCTATAGTGGGATTGATTGATGAATGAAAGGTAGAAAATAACACCTGAATCCACAGATTATTTCAATCATACTTTACAGCACTGGTCGACAACCAGCCGGATCCGGCCTTCCGACTGATTTTATCTGGTCCGCAAAAGAATTAGCAATCAAACAACTGTGTTCATAAAAATAGACTAATAATTAATTGCTTTATGAGAAATAAAAAGTTAAAATTTGTTCTTGATATTTATCTTAACTGGCCTACCAAATGTTTTTAAAGCCCATACGGCCTGTGATATTAAAACGGTTGCCGACCCATGCTTTGTAGAAACAATGTAAAAAATTATTTTGGCACTTTATTCTACACTAAATCATTAGTATTAAAACATAAGTGTTCCAGATAAAAAAAACTGCTTAAAATGAATTTCTATTACTTCATCTAATTATTCTCTTACAAAATTGTGTACACTTTACCACGCATTTTCTTAAAGGGAATAGATTTTCCACACTTGGTGTAAATTATTATTCCCGTTATCATAAGAATAACCGCAGTTACCACCATTACTACTCTAAAAACCATGTGATGGACGTTAACTTTATTGAAGTAGTTTTCATGTTCTAAGTTGGTAGTCAAATTACTTAAGCCTATATCATGTTTTTCTCTCATCAGCAAGTTGGTATAAGCTAGGTATTTTTCTTTCCTTGTTGTCATCGATCGATACCCACACAATACCCTAACTAAACGGTTGAATTTCTTCAGCTCTTGTTTCACTTTTTGGCAGTCAAGTCCTTTGTTACTCTTAATGTTGAGTAGACGTAAATCTTTCATGCTTTTAAACACATCTCCAGATAGCGTAGAAAGGTTATTTTTGGACAAGTCCAAAAGTTTTAGTGAACTTAATAAGCTGAATGCACCAGACTCAATTGTTTCTATATTGTTTCCAGACAGGTTAAGTTTTTCAAGTCTTCCCAGACTGCTGTCTCGTAAATTACCAATTCCATAATGCTTTGATGAAATTCCCTTTCATTTTAGGGAATATGTCTTAGCTGGAAACTTAGCTGGTATGCTAGAATAGTTCTCGTTTATGCAGTCAACAAACATAAGTCCTTTGGTTTTAACTTTGCAGAAGCATTTTGTTGGACACAAGCTTTGCGTCTCGAGGTCTAACTGGTTGGCTTCAGCAATTTATTACAGTCACATAAAACATAGTGAATATTGTCGATACGAATATAGTGAAAAAGTCCATGGGATATTTTGTACGCATCATAGATTATATCTTGTCACTTACTAGCAACGAACAAATTATTCTTAATTCACTTGTAACATTGATAAATTCTTTTTCTGAAAAAAAAAGGAAAAAGTTACATAACCACATAAATATAAATTCAAATAACATATGCTCATTAAATTAATTCAATTTATTGCTCTTTAATAACTCTCTGTACGTCTATGTGTGCGCGCACATGTGTGCTTGAAGTTAGCATTTTTTTAAGTTAGCATTTATATAATCTACTGTATTATTAGTATTATTTTATAGTTATTGATACTATTTACCAAAAGTGACATCTTCAAAATCACATAAAATGCTGTGTATTATGTTGACCTCCAAAGTTTTTTTGTTTATTTTAAATGTTTTTCCCCCATCATATTTCTCCTATAATTTTGTCTTATCAAGTATTTATTTTCACAGTGACTATGGCTTTAATTGACAGAAAAATTACTTAAAATAACCCCTAGTATTTTTCTGCCTCATAAATTTGTTTTATCACTTAGAGAATAACTGAAATTGAATTATTTCTTTTGTCAAAGGGACAAAAGACATTTCCAAAGCAGCTGAACATGAAATATTTTATTGTTTATTCCCAACTGTAAAAAAATGCCAAAGTTATTTTAAATGGGTGATACCCTCAGCCATGATGGAAATAAGACTCACATGGAACTTGGTTGCTCATGATAGAGAAACAAGGGTTCAAATCTTGGCTGAATATTTGAGGAATGTTTTTCCTTGTTGATTTTCCTATTGACTCTCTGCGCTAATTTACTGTGGGTGCAAATGAATATGTTAGTCATTGGACTATAGGAACTATGTGAAAATATCTACTCAAGGATTACATCAAACTTATACTGTAAAAGTATTCATTATAGGAATAAAATTTAAAAAGTATTCTTTGTATACCTAATCAAATATAAATAAACTTATTTGATATGCCTAGTTAAATTTAAAGAAATATCCTTTATATACCTACACAAATTGAAATATATTTTAAAAATAATTTATTTACTGATACATTTAAAATGTTTCACGTTAATAAACTTTACTTAGTAAACTTTGGGTGGCAAGTTTCACAAATAAATATGACAAATAATATGGTTTTTATCTATCTTCGAAATGTCCTAACCTGGTTTATATCTTATCTTGGCTTGCATTATCATGTTTATCTACCACCTAGAACAGATGGTGATAGATGAAACCAATATTTACATTTTGTATTACTTACTTGATTTTTAAACAGGTATAACTGTTAAATATTGTCAATAGTCTCTACCTATAACTTCAATATTTGTTTTTGAACCTAATCAAAACTCAATATGTTCTGCACCTGCTGCAGTAATAGAATAATTTAAGTATTGGTGATGTGTACACTCTTAAAACTCAATCAGTCCTATAACCCTATTCAAACCCAAGTGAGGTATTTTATATCAAACTCACTCTTATGCAATATACCTATGTTATTTATTTCTCTGACTCATCACATAGCTTTAAATTAAAATAATATTTATCTCTACTACATCAATATTATATTGTTATTTTTATTTAAAATCTAATCCCATATAAATAATATAGGCTTATGTGTGAATTTGATTTATAAAAAACAGTTTCTTGTAATTATTGGGTTATAGGCCTGAGTTGGGAATAAGAGTTTATTCATCATTAAAGTTTTTTACAATAGTAATCATGAGTGCACACAGTAAAGGGCAAGAGGGGCACTTCCCCCCTGTAACCCCCCCCCCCCCCAAATTATGTTTTCTTTAACAAGAACACTTTGTTAACATTTTATTAATCTTCTAGTTTGCCTTAAAAAAAATCATTTAACATTTACATTTACATTCGTGTTATATGATCACCACATTCACTAGACACATTTCTGAATAAAACCTGTCACTACATTTTAAACAATTGTCGACATTTCATCATAATCTTCTCATCTGCGAACAGAGAAAATGACCTATATTAAGTTCTGCTGTATTTTTTTTATATAGCTTTACAGTGCAATTATAATGCGAATGCCCGCAGAAGTTTTTCAAGGTGTGCATGTGTGTGGGGAGGAATATATTTCCTCCTCCCCCTCCCCCCATGGAAACATTTCTGTGGGCGCCCATGATAGTGGTAATTACATATCTATTCCTCTTCATTTTTAAAGTTCTTATATCTTAACTGGTCTTAATATACAAACTATTCATAATATCACCCTAATTCAAACAAATTCCCTCAGTGTTGCAAGGCAGTTGATAAAACTGGTGCCTAAGTGCCCTTCCCCTCCACCCCTAAAACATTAGTTTCCAACTAAGGAGTTGCGACCCAATTTGGGATCACAGGGTGTTTTGGGTGTAGTCACAGGGCTTGTTGAAATAGCTTTACATTTACTTTATTAATTAATTAGAATGGGAAGGTGGAAAATCAAAATTAATAAAAATGGAAGCAGTTAAAATTATAAAAACTGTTAAGGTTTGTTAGAAAGGTTATGAATAATATCGTAGACGTGAATGTCCAAATGAATACAGTAACACTTTACTAAACAAGACTATATAAATGAATATAGCACACGACACTACACATGGCGATCTTTAAGGTAACGAGCATCCAGCAAGACAAGGCACAAAAATGGTAGGAGGTTGTGTGTGCATTCATACTGTCATGAATGTGGGTATGCGCATGCGCAGAAGAAGACACTAGTTGTGAGCCGAGATTAGTAAACAAAAGTTCTCATTGTAGCT
Organism: Timema podura; assembly: GCA_033556935.1. NCBI lineage: Eukaryota > Metazoa > Arthropoda > Insecta > Phasmatodea > Timematidae > Timema > Timema podura. The sequence continues at coordinate 60,413,201 of JAVRXN010000008.1, forward strand.
TGTGGTGTTGTCCTAGCTCAGAACAAAGGATTCCTGACAAGGTTATTTTTGGTTTTACAATTCTAGCAGACTGTATCAACCCAGTATTTGGGTGAGTGGCGCTGGGAGCATAACATCCAAAATACCGGCTGGGCTGATTGGTTCTCTTTAGTAACATCTTAGTCGCATCTGTATGATAAGCAATTTATATTAATTAAAACAATTATCTGTGTGTACATGGGCTTAACATCATGCTCGTTTTGTTTGGTTTGTCGGTAACAGGGAGGTTGAGACTCATATTTTGTCTGGGATTTTTCATAGTTGGTTTCCGCTTCTCCTTCTAAATAAATATGGGTACATTTCCTCAAGAGCCTACCTACCCAACAACTTTAATTAAATTCAGATAGCCTTGACTGCAGTAAAAGAAATATTAAAACTAAGATTTGAATGCTCCTTAGCGATCAAGGTGTACCAGAGATGAAAATTGGGGTCAAACGTGCAAAAAGTTGGAAATTACTTCTTTAATATATTTTATTTAATATTTATACAATTTAAATATAATACAACGTGCATATAGTCCTCCCGCTCCCCTTCCAGTGTATAGAGCTAATTTATGTAAAGAGAATATTTAGCATTCATTACCAAGCAACTTTATATAAAGGCTTTTAGAATAATAAATTAACTACTATTGTAGTCTGAGTGTTTGCTAATCATAAAATGTTTTTTTTAAAAGCTATTCCATGTAATTATTTTATCTAGTTCCCATATTACCTAGAACTATAAAAATAAAGCTTTGGCGTTCAAACTTTTCTGCAATATTTGAATTGCGCGCGTGCTAGATGCAGTTCTTTTTCTATTACCCACTTTTTAAATTCAATGATCACTGGAACCATAGAGTAGACAAAATCAGAAACAACTAGAGGATGCCAACGTCCATGTTAAGCCGCTTCCACAATTCACAGCTTTCCCTTTTGGCTGGGTTTAGTACTACTTGAAGGAGTGAAGGAGAACACAAAAGTGACAGCCGTTAAGGCTGTGCACTATGACACATAAGATAAAGTCTAGGATTAAATGTAAAATTAATTGTATCACTTATTATAATAACCCATAATGTTTCATAGTATTTACATTATTTGTAAAGTTAATATATTTTAAATTATCTGTGCCATATAAATAGACAAAAGAGACAACTGACTTATGCAAAAAAAACTCTAGATTAATATACCTGTTATCTGAATCGGTGAGCATATGGTAAGAGGAAGTGCTTGAATTAACGTACGTAAAAAGGTTCACAAGACCCGATCAGATAAAATTGTAGATTTAAATGTGTCTCGTGTACTTCAATACTACAAAATAGCTAAACACTTCACAAAAATTCAAAATAACTCGAAAAATATAGATTTTTCATACAAAATTTCTTCTTATAAAAGAAAGGCCTTGGAATTAACTACCTAAAGAGAGTTTACTTGCTTCAATCGGATAAAAACCTTAGTTGTCCCTGGCAGTTAACGTATATGTTGAGAGGAAGGGCTCGAATTGACGTACATAAAAAAGTTGACAAGACCCAATCAGATAAAATGTAAATTTAAATGGTGTCTCATGTACGTCAATACTACAAAATTGCAAGACACTTCCCCGGGGTTCGATTATGTTGAAAGTTTGATAATTATAATGGAAAAAAAGGTAGCTAAAAACTGTTATTACATTTGTTTGAATTACATACTTTGTGTAGAAGTCTTGCGTTAAAATGATAATTTAGGTTATAGGCTTGTAAGAAGTACGGTAGCTACTAAACACTGATTTTAGTAATATCCAATCTGTAAGGCTTTATTTCGTACCAGAATATATTATATATAATATTTTGGTAGGATAAACGACCATTTAGGACGGAAGTAGAAATTTCCTTCTGGAAGGTCTTTTACCCTAAATAAATACAACTATAGGGCAGCATTCTGATACGAGATAAAGCCTTTCACGCGAGCTTCCTTCAAAAATCATCGTATATATTAGTCTACATCAACTTATTTAAAAAAAACTAACGAGTTTCAAACTTTGTTATGCTCTTCAAAGCTTTTACTAGCATATTTATTTCATTTAACTAACACCACCTTGATGTATCTCAGATATTTATTCAAATTAATGAACGATGTCAAAATGACACATTGCCTTGTATGGGTGTAAGAGAGAAAGATATACCCAAAAGTTTTCTTCTTTCTTAAACAATGTTTGCAGACGAGAGCTAGAAAAATTTCAGCCACAAATGTCCATCCAGTTATATTATAGAGATCAATGGACAGGGCTTGTTATAATCTGAGCTTTGTGACGTCAAGATTATTGTAACGTGGACGTGAACTCGAGTCGAGACATCATACTTTGTGTTCATTTTGTTACGAGACAATTTTATTTCGTTTAACATTTGATGTAACTTTATTAATTTCAAAATCATCATATCAATAGAAAATGTCGCGCTTATTCATACACTTATTCTTTTCTTGCACATTCGCACTCTTTTGTTTTACATCTGGTGAAGTTTGTAGTAATCCAGATGTGACTGCTTCTGCATACACCACCCAAGATGCCACAGTTTTGACGAGTATTGCATTTATAGCGGACTTCACGTTGAAGTGTGGCAACGGGGCCAAAGGAATCCCTCTGTATGCAGAAATTGACGGCAAAACTGTCCCTGCTGCAAGGACCGGAGACGACAAATATCAAGTAAGCTGGACCGAGGAGGTGAAGAAAGCAAGAAGTGGCGATTACAACGTGAACTTGTTTGATGACGAAGGTTATGCTGCCCTAAGAAAAGCTGTACGTAGCGGTGAAGATGCGTCTACTGTGAAACCTTTGGTCACTGTAGTTGTCAACTATCCAGGGGCTTATCAAGGACCATGGGTTAACTCAGAATTTATGGCAGCTGTACTTTCACTTCTCGTTTGGTATTTGGCCTACTCTGCAAAGTCAAAACTATTGGCGTAGTCTGACATTTGAAGTAATTAGGACAAGTTTGTGGATCACAGTCTGTCATTTTTATACCAACATATTCACTTGTTTTTGTTCGTGGAATATGATTTATAATATGTTTTAAAGAAAATATAATGAACCACAAGAGAGCAGGTTATTTTTTATCATCCTTTAATCTTCCATTCAGGTTCATCTCTTATGTTTAAGCATGCATACAGACATTCAGAAAAACAAAAGTTTTTGACCAAAGAATAGTTGGTGGAGCTCTCTAGTTAATATCGCATGAGTGTTATTTAATATATATAATCACATTTGTTTTTTCCTCCCATTTAACTTAATCCTAATTTTGAAGGATACCGGTGGCTTTTAGTTTACAGCTCGTGATTTCAAATATAAGCTACATGTTTTCTTTATCAAATAACATTTTGTTTTATCTTGAATAACTTACACACAATTTATAGCTATGAATCGAATTATAAAAATATTAAGAATGTTTGTAAATGTTCTAACCTTTCTATTCTAAAGCCCTGTCAACAGACTTTGTATCTATAAGGCTCGGAGTGGTCCATAAGAGATAAGAAGTCCTTATCCTTAAGTCCCGAGTCCTTACCACTATATAGAAGTGGATTCAACTTTAACTTTCCAAGGACTTTTCGATAAGAACTACTAATCACATTAAAGTCAATATGTGCAAACACATCAACATTAAAGCACCAATGACAGCTAAAGGTTCCATTGCTATGGAAACAAAAATACAAAATGAAATGAGAGTTTTACGAACTTAACTAGGCCCTATTTCCAGAAATATTTTTCTGAAGATTTAAAAACCCCAGAAAAAGTTTTCTGAGAAATACAAAGTTCTCAGAAAAAGTAGCATCACTTTTATGAGTGAAAATTCCTTTAGTACCTATTCTTAATAACCTCATTTTCACAGATCACATCTGCTTGCAATTTATTTTAGACTTTTTTTTTCACAGAAAGTCTCTTACTTTCTCATTGGTTGGCACAGTCACATAATTATGCTTGGCCTTCTTGATTCATTATCATTAACATACATTTTTAAGACATATTTGTTAATTTTTAGGTCATATTGTTATTTTTAAGGGTGTATTTGCATGCATATTTCACAACACTTAAGGTCATGCCAATGCCTAGTTATTATAAACAAACCTAAACTTCCCAGCATCAATAAATAAAATAAAAGCTAGAAATAATATTGTTAAAATAAACAATTTAAAATTTTCAAACATATTTTAATGAAAAGGAGCGGACCTTGGTTGTCTTGGGGTAAAGTGCTCGTCTCAGGACCCGATGTTCGTGGGTTCAAACCCAGCCCTGGGTTTACATATTTTTCTTGTGCGATAAAAATCTGTAACACAACTTCCTTCTGAGGAGAAGTAAAGTTGTGTGTCGCATGTTGTCGGTGGCATGTAACAGAACCCTGGAAGGAATGTGAAAATACCTTTCCCGGCAAAATTGGTAAGCCCTTTTGCTTTAGCTCATATACATTCTTGTGTACTGATTATATAATTCGGTTCAGAAAGAGCATGTTAAATACCTTAAATAAATGAAATAAAAAATTTAATGAGAAGGAATAATACATTAGGTATGACACATTTGTGAACACTGATTACATGTATGTAAATAGAGTATTTTAGGAAAAACGATTTTTAAGACATGTGGCATATTTTCCTGGGCCGCATCACATTATCAATATCTAACTTAGCTGTACTTTCAGGTTGGCTTCGTTAACTAATAATTTACATTACATACCACTTAAGAAACCCTACATTAGGTGTATAAAACTCGTTTTATCATAAGGGTCAAATTTCAAAACATTCTTATTAATACAAATATAAGATTAAGTTTATTTATTAAAACACAGTGCTAATTTTTTTAAATATATATTTTAGAGATGGGACGCTAAACCCTCCAATCCTTAGTGATGTTAGAGATTCAATAAAATTTCAGATCTCAGCATCAAATCCTACGAGTTTTTTTTTTAATTTCTGAAAGTAAAATTAGGTTGAGTTATACCTCTTTTTGGTGGTTCAGAACAAATTGTAATTATAGACAAAACTTAACAACCAGGCCCCAGACTAGTGATAGATACTATCAAATAATATGAATGTTTTACTTGCCATACTTGCATAAAATATTTGTTTCCGTAAGGTCCACTTTAGTGGAGCAATACTGTGCCCCTCCTAGCTGATCGATAGTTGTCCTTACGAATTTAAATATAGTCCTTGCTATCCTATATTGAAAATATTCGTTGCTCTTAAGGTTATTATTATAAATCAGACCCAAAATAAGAGAAATGATAGCAAGACGTCATGCTATTAAAAAAAAGAAAAAATGCACACATATTTATATATGTTTCTCTCTCTCTCTCACACACACACACAAACAAAAACACACACACACTTTCCCCAGTGAGCTGTATATACGAATGGAAGGACACAAACACACCATCGTTTGTATTTGACCAAAACGTGATGTTCAAACACATCATCTGCTAGGAACAGATGGGACAAACTCTTGGCTTTGATCTCGTCCTTATGGTGCTGGCCTGGTTTTTAATTAAAAATGAAGTAATTCATGTTTTTGTGAAGTGTATTCCCTTCTCTTTTTGTTTTATAAAAACAATCCCGAAATATTTTGTGTTTAAATATTTCTACTATAGAAGATAGATGTCACCTTTGTGCATTGGATTCTTCCCACATTTTTTTCTTTCCCTAGGTGAGCTTTCTTAGTTAAATTTACACTTATTAGTTTATTGTTTCTTTAGTTTTATCATTTTCCATTATTATAAAACAATGCATAATTTGTAATATTTTATTCCTACAACAAGATCTGTTATTAACATTATCTTTTTTTTTTTAAGTTATGTTTGCATTGCATGGCACAAGTAGGAAACAATAATATTAATAATAGAGCTTATTGTTTTGAATACTCAGATTTGTAACCACTAGAGATTATGATGCATGCAAGGTTAACTATCGATCAGCAGCTGAGAAAGAATATATAGTTTTTATCATTCAATGATGGCCATCACTATTCCAGAGCAGTAATTTAACACTTTACTGAATGTATTCATGTTGTAATTAGGGGGTGGAATCTTAGGTACCATAATAGGCACTTTTTTTTAAGTTTAAAAAAAAGTACACACTAGGCAATATGAAATTGATTTTATTACCTGCTATTTTATTATCTACAGCAAATTCAGATTGAGCTTTTTTCAAGCACCACATCTCACTATTACGCTAACATACGAGGTTTGGCTATTGAATAACCGGACTGATGCTCTAAAAAATTGTATTTACAAAATTACTCAATGGACATGTTATCACCTTCAATGTAGTCTCCTCCCCGATCCCTACACCTCTCCATACGAAACTTCCACTGTCGGAAGTAATGATTCAGGTCGTTTTATGAGCTGCTGTTCATGAGCTTCGTCGCTTTTCCCTTCACACCAACAGACTTGGAACGGGTTCCTTTTAGTGCAGACTTGATCTTCAGGAACAGAAAAAAGTAACACAGGGCTAGATCAGGTGGGTAAGGTGGATATTCCAACACGGGAATCTTGTGCTTCGCCAAAAACCTCTGGATAGACAGCGCTTTATGTGATGGTGCGTTGTCTTGATGAAGAATCCACGGGCCGTTCTTCCACATTTCAGGTCTTCTTCTTCTTATGCGTTCACGAAGGGTTGTCAAAACCTCTTATAGTAAACCTGGTTAACAGTCTGACCTTCAGGTTCCCAATCATTGTGAACAATCCCTCGGATGTAAAAAAAAACTATCATCATTGCTTTGAATTTAGACTTTCTCATCCGTGCTTTCTTTTGTCTCGGTGAACTGGGACACTTCCAATGTATGGATTGGTGCTTAGTTTCAGGGTCGAACTGAAAAAACCCACGATTCATCACAAGTTATCACATCTTCTAAAAAGTTTGGATCATTTTTGATGTTATGAAAGATGTCAGCACAAATGTTCATTCGAGTTTCCTTTTGCTCAGGAGTGAGCAGTTTTAGCACCAGTTTAAAGCAAACCCTTTTCATGTGTAAATTTTCATGTAAAATTTGTAGAACAGTTTCCTTATCAATATTAACTAGGTCAGCAATTGCTTGAATGCTGAGGCGTTGATTTTTTCGAACAATTTCACCCACTTTTACAATATAAACATCTATTTTTGATGTGCGAGGATGGCTGGAGCGCAGATCGTCTTTGATCTCTTTCCTCCCCTCCTTAAATTATTTATACCAATCGGAACACATAAGTACAAGATAAAAACTGATCACCATAAACTTCCTTTAACAAATTGTACGTTTATATAGTGGTTTCCAAAGTTTTACAAGAAACTTCACGTTGACACTTTTTACACTCAACATAATTCCAACGAAGCTCAGGTACACGGTCCACTTCGAACAAAGTTTACGGCTGAACTGTCGGTCGCACGACTTTGAAATTTGGAAGGTAGAGGAAGAAAAGAACATAGATCAATATCTGACTGTTGGTTGTTGCCGAGACCTCAGGTAAGTTGAAAAAAAACGAGTCCGGTTATTTACTAGCCACACCTCGTATTAGGGGTTAGGAAAGTGGAATTTAAAAGTAGAGTATCTGTCTTTGCGTGGAAGGAGAGTGAAAACCATTTGGCATAAAACACTTTAAGTACACTGGACTGAGATTCAAACCTTGACCCCCCTCCCCCCTTCAATGGCAGTCCAGCCCCTTGCGAGAATTACACCTTAGTCCAGGGGTTCCTAAACTTCTCGAGACCACACCACCTTTCACATGTCAGATTTTTCGTGTGATGACCCTGTACCCAATATTAAACAAAAAAATTGCCCAAATTCTATTTGGTAGCATTTTTTTCAAAAAAAAAAAAGCTTTACATTACTAGCTTGTATTCTTTTAAATGTAAAAATACAAAATTATGGTAAGGAGTAATTAGAGTATACATATTTTTGCTGTACATGATCTCATGTGTACAGTTTGTTCATAATGGTGAAACTTCTCATCTTGTATTTTATGATTTTAGTTTTACTTTTTCACTAACATTTAAAAATGAGACACATTCGTAAATGAAACCTTTTCTGGAAGAACAAACACATTGGACGTGATATGTAACTCTTTATACAAACATCAATGTCTTTCACAATGGTAACACTTTATTTGGCTTTCACATTTTTACAGTAATTTTAGAAAATAACTAACAGGTATTTGTGTCTTGATGGGATGGATGAGCACAAAATATCGAATCTGGGGACAATGTTCGATACAGCTACGTGGATCTCCTTCTCAATGTTAACTTTACTTCCACATCTGGATTTAATTACCGGCAGGGCAAAAATCCTGCCTCGCAAAGATAGAATGTGGCAAAAGGGAATATTACTCTCACAGCTTTCTTACTTAATTCTGGGTACTCCTTTGCCACACTGTTCCAAAACTGTGACAAGAGTCCCCTAAGAGAATGTCATTTTCAGTGTGGACTCTGTAGAAATGTCTAACTGTTCCTGCTCAGCAGTAGTGAAGATTGATGATGGATCTGCTGTAAACAGGTCTGTGACCCACTTCTGTTCATCTGTTTCTGGAGGTAAATATTTGTCAAATTGAACATGGAGTTTAGATAGATGCATCAAAATCAGAGATTTCAATTCCACACTTTAGCATCTCGCTTTCTTGTATAAACTTGTATCACGTAGGCAAACTTTCACAAGAAAAAATATATTCTCTCTTGTCAGATTTATTCCATTCTTTAAAATAAGGAATAAAGTATAGAAAATTTGGATGTTGCATTTCACTATACATTATACGTTCTAGTTTTTCCTTGTATCTACGATGCCCCAAGACATTGCAACACAGTTTGGGAACCTCTGCCTAAGTCCATTCGACCACCAAAGCGTGTCACAAGCTGTTTGTCACTAGATACTTTCCTATATTCTCAGTAGTGAAATGGGTTATATTTTAAGAAGCCACCTCCCCCGTTTCTGTATGTTATAGCGTGTGGGCCTGGAGATGTCAGGATGTCTTTGACTGAGGATAAGGGGGTGGGAGTGGAGAATGATATAGTTACATGTGTTGGTTTGTGTTTGACGTTAGACTTAACTTTTAAAAGGTTTATTAATACTACTATACTATTACAAATGTGATGTTAAAGGTGAAGTTAAAATTAACTTAGTGAATATAGAGGAGTGGCCAAACAAGGTGTTATGAAGTTTACCTGATGGCCTGTCTGACTGTTAGGTGGTCCCTGCACGGTCATCAAACCTGGTTACCTGGGCTTGAGTGGCAGCCCCGACTGGTACTTGGTAAACCCTCCCATTTTAACTGGGCCACCGGCCGGGTTTCTAGCTATGGAATGCTAACATCTTTTTGAGTCACTGCTTTTAGTTTATTTGTTTATTGATCCATCATAACACTCCTTGTAACATTCGTTATGTCACTCGCTGCTCACAACATAAAATGTTTACCCAAACATGTCTTCCAATTGAGGCCGTTGGTGACACAGATATAACTTGAAAAGCTGAGTTTTAGTTCACGATGTTCAGGAACAAAATTTCAAATTTGCCGTTTCTGAAGAAGTTGAAATTTTCTCCTGCAATGACATGCTGTTTCCTCCCAAGATGTCTGCCACTGACTGTTCCTATTTTCCTCCACCCAATTTATGCTCATTGGAAGCTATTTAACAAGCATCGATTTTTACACCTAAAAATCTGGTTCCTAGTTATAATGAATGGATAATAAGTAAGAATGTTAACATTTAGTTAAGTTTTTTATTTTCTATTATATTTATATTTCTTATGTTCATAATATTTTCCAAGATTCAAATTCGGATTCGAGCCAACTCTAACATACCTATATACATTTTTCAGACTTATACTGCAGACCCAAAACTTTATTTTTCAACCAAAATATGGAAACTTTTATTTGCAGCAATGGTATTTAGTTATAAGTTTCAAACATTATGGTGACTTCACTTTGGGTAAAGATTTGGTATATCAACCTCACATGCTAGATTTCCCCAAATAATAGCCAATTTCCAAATGTAATAATCTTAAATTGAGTATTTCTAAAAGGTTTATGGAAAGAAGAATCCGTCCACATTATATGTTGGTTCATCATAAAGTCTGCAGGCTGCACAACATCATGGATTGAGCCAAATGCAGCCCGTGGGCTGCAAGTTTGACATACCTGCACTACATTATCTGTATTAATAAAATGAAGAGTTTGTCATGAGCAATGTGTGATATCTACCATATGCAGAGGCTTGAAATTGTAATAATTAGTAGCCCTTATGGACAAACATTGACACCTTGAAGCTGTAATTTTAAAAAGATTCTTAAACTTTTATTCACTGTGTATAGAAATCACTTACAAACTATTACTATCTATCAAATATGCTTAAAAATTTTGGTATTTTTAGTTAAACATATATCAAACAAATTTATATAATATTAATCTCATTGGTACATTGAGCCATACAAACCAAAGATAAAAACAAATTCACAAAGAAAAATAGAAACATCCAGACTTTAAAGGGTCTTAAACAACCAGAGACAATACAACAAATGACATTCCCTAGAGAGATTATTTTAATCTGAAGATTAACTCATAAATTTTTTTTGTTCCATTAACACTATAATACAATATTTTCAACTGACCTTTAAATATTCCAAATAAATGTATACTTTTTTCTCTACTTTAAAAATACTAACCAGTCAACACTAGAAATTGTTAGACAAATTTAGCTCTAGTGTATGTTAGAAAGAGATGGAGGAGGCTGGAGTGGAAAGAGGAGTTTTAATCGGAGTAAAGAGTATGTATGAAGATAACATGCGTTGTGTTAAAACATAGAGGGGGGTGAATAGAGTTTAAAATAAACAATGGAGTGAAGCAGGAGAGTGCTGTCTAGGGGTATGTGAATAGCACTATTGTTTGATTTCATAGTTATGGAGAAGTTTTTGAAGTGTAAGAAAGTGCTGTAGAGGGTGTACTTTGTACCCATAGTCACATGCTGCAAAAACATGGATATTTAACGTAACAGAGACAAGGAAAGTGGAGGCCATGTCACAAGAATTGGGAATGAAGTTGTCCGGGCAAGAGTGGAGTACAGGGAGTATATAAGCTTATAAAGGAAAGAATATTAAAGCGAATAATAGAGATGTAATATTCAGAAAAAAGACTGCAAGGGAGACCAAGAAAGAGATGGGTGGAGCAGATAATGTAAGTGTGCAAGTGAGAGGGGAAGAATATAGTCAAATAAGGAAGGAAGAGTGGTGGAAGGAAAGATGAAGGCATTTTATTAAACTAATCCAGTCACAAGCTGTAAACAACTTATAATGATTATATATATTGGTGTGATGAAAATTATGATCAAACTTTACAATATAACAGTTTCTATTTACAGTGATTTGTCGATTATGTACATTAACAGCGGTGATCACGGTTGTGGCTATATTTCCATAACTGTAACATAGCGATAAAACTAAGAAACTAATTTGAAAATAAAAATGGATGCTTACATAACAAAAATTTTGTTTAAAAATACAAAAATTCATTTTGAAAAATTGGAATTTTGTGTGTAATTACTTTTATCATTTTAATGCATGAACTTAAAAATACATAAGAATGTTTACATTGAAACTGAAGGATGTATTTGTGTTTTGAAATTTGACTTTTCTCATGTTTTGTTAAAACACTATTTGCAAAAAGTAAGTGTCCGTATACATGCTTAAAATGCAGTAGTTTTTAATCTCTTTCTTATATCACAGAGCCTTTTGAAAATCTGACAAAGGCTGTGGAACCCTTCCCCATAAAAATGTACTTAAATTCACTGTTGAATCCATACACATAGATGTCAGCAAATTTTGTTATCACAATAAAGGCAGGTTAAGATTTTTGTAACTCTTATTAACAGCAAACTATTCTAGATGTTATTATGTGGGGAATTCTGCAATTGTATGTTATTTTTTGTGCCCGGTATATAGAACACAGTTTAAGGACTTTACAATGTTTTCATAAATATATAGAGGTTAAAAAAATAAGATACAATAGCCATTTTCTTTCACAGTCTGATTGATGTAAATATTAAAAAAGTGTATTTAACTCTTGAAATAGTAATACATTTTAATTTTGAAGTATTTTTTGAATTCCCTGAGAGGCTTAACTTACACTATTCTATCACTCAAAGTAATTTTGTTAACTTATAAGATAAACGAAATGTACATAAATTTACATATAAACCAAAGTACTAAGAATTGGGACTAACACACAATGTTTGCCCTTTTAAAGAAAATCACCCATTATCTTCCACTTTCTCAATTTTGGTTTAGTTCTATTAGACCTACAAACAGGGGTATAAAACTGCAATATATAATATACATACATATACATTATACATACACAATAGATATTTACAATAAATATAATAATTAAAAAAATATATAGCTTGAATAGATATTTTCTTGAATTTGAATCTTAAAGAAAAATCATGATAAATACAGAGGCATAACTAAAGTTGATGGCGCCCAAAGCAAATAAAAATTAGTTCCCCTTGAAAATAGTTCTTTAAATTTTGGGTAAATTGTTATATTGATAGTCAAATTCGTTACTCAATTTAATAGGCTACTGGTTTCAAAATAGTAAAAATAAATTAAGCTTTTATTGTTACAAAATCGATACTTCTATTTTGGCTAGTAAATTTGGCGCCCAGGACAGGCGCACCACCTGTCTCATCCTACTTACGCCTTACTGTAAATATGCGAGGTTAACTTTCACACATTGACATACTTTTCTTTCTTTTCACTTTTGATTTTATTCAAATTGATTTTTTGCATTTCTAAATTTATCAAAAAAAAGAGAGTAGGGTTACAATTTTGATGGTCAGTGTCAGTGGGCCACACAAAATCATAGATAAGGCCGCATGTGGCCCACGAGTTTGACACACCTGTGTTAAACCTTGAATAAGCACGTAATAGCTAGAAAAAATTCAAGTTCAAATTTGTAAAAATATATGTTTGTATTACTTTAGTCTATATTCTGAAATATTTTTTTTCTTCAAATTCTCAATCTCAAATAATCTTAGGATTTGAAAGACAGGTAATCGAATTTTTTATAAAAATAGTACTGTTTTCTCTCTTTTGGCATCGCGTCCCATTACCTGTTCGGGTTATATGCTTATGTACTAGGTATGCTAATGGTTTTAGGGATGAGGAAGGTTACTTTTATAGGTGTACTCACATTTGCTTATTCGACATCTTAGCTCAGTCCCGTAGCGTGTCTGTCTATTGAGCTAAGGGTTCAGAGTTCAATTCTCGGAATGACTGAAAAATTTATCATTGATGAAATGTAGGTTTACTCTTTCACAGTGATGATTTAACAAGCCTAGCCAGCCGGAAGTGGAAAATATATGGCTTGAATAAAAAATTGACCCAGGCCACAGGCTGGAAACAATAATTGATGTAAAAACTCATTTGCATGGAGGGAGAGTGCAAAACCATTTTGGAAAAAGCACCCTCAGAACTCCCAAACAAAATTTGAATCTCGATCTCCCCCTTATCGGGAGTCTAGTATAATGCGAAAGTAGCATGTTAGACCATGCGGCCACTTAAGGGGGTAGCAAATAATTGCCTAATAAACCTTAGAACTTTATGAAAACACGGTGTAAAAAACAAATATTATAATATAATATAGTAAATTTATAACAGTAGCCCACTTAGATGGCTGCATGGTCTAACGCGCTACTCTTACAGTAGATTAGACTACCTATGACAGAGAGATCAAGATTATTATTATTATTATTAGCACCGCGTCTTACTACCCGTTCGGGTTATACGCAGATCAAGATTAGAATCTCGGTTGGGTGTAATGAAAGTGATTTTTCCGAAATGGTTTTACACTTTCCCTCCACATAAACTTGGGTACACTTCCTATAAATATAACCTTCAAAATCCCTAAAACCATAGCGTAATTAGTACATAAGCATATAACCCGAATGGGTAGTAAGATGTGATGCTAAAAAAAAAGAAAGAATGTTCTCACACTCTTTACACTTCTATCTTCTGAGCAATTTTACAGCTAAACATGATTTAAATTTCTGGAAATAATCCTTTTCTTATTAAGAAAGACACAAAAGAAAGACACAAAATACTTTTATAACTCATTTTTTGTCTATGTTCGTTTGTATTTTTTAAAACCTTTCTTTTGATGATAAAGGAATATTTCTGAAAGTTCAAAATTATTTGTAACTGTGTAAGCAAGAATAGTAATGAGAAGATGTAAGTGTGAAGCAATGAAGAGATAACTTTAGTAATTATTGTTTCTACCAAGGCCAAACCAAACCATACTTTGAGGTTGACTTCCTTTCCTTTCACTTACATTACATTATTTACAACATTACCACAATGTTTTCATATACAGTATGTACATTATTTTGGTTAGTGCCTAATGGCCTGGAAATGCAAACTAAGACAGTGTAGGAACACAGTACAATAATGTAAAGTAATTGATAGTGAAGGAAGAGAACCTGAAAGGATAGTTAGAACTAGGCCGAGTTAGAAACAAACACACGTCTATCTTCACTCTTCTTTTCTTCTAGAAGCATGTAGTTCCATAACATATCCTTCTTTGTGTTTTGTGTGTTTTAAATGTGTCTTCATATGAAAAAGAAATATTTTCGAAAATTAAAACTATGTTTAAATGTGAAAGTGCGAAGAAGTGAAATTGTGAAGTGTAAAAAGTTTAAGAAGAAAGAAGAGAAGAATGAAGAGATGAGAGAGAGAAGTGTTTTTTCCTAACTAGGCCTAACCTTAGCTATCTTTTAAGGTTGGCTTTCCTTCACTATTCAATTACTTTACATTATTGTACAGTGTTACAGTATGTACTGTCTATTATTTTGGTACTAAATGCACAAATGTAGATGGGTTCATCCATCATATCTGATTCCAAGCAATGTTCAAAATAATTTCAATACTTTCTAGCACGCATAATTTCCAACTAATAGGGGTTTGTAAAAGCTTCAAAAATCTTGACTTCGCTTGGGGAAAAAAAATTCTGGCTTTGACAACTATTAAGTTTCTCCAATTTTACCATTCTTAGTTGTTATGCTAATGTGATTTATTTGCTAAGAACAAAATATTTCAAAGATATTTGAATTAAAAGTTAAAACATTATCTAAATTATATTTGGTGTCTAAGGCTATGTACATATGTACAAACCTTTTTTACATAGCATAACTAACAAAAAGTATTCCAACATTGTTCCAGCTTCAGGAATATTTAATATGTTCGATTTGACTTTGAATTTAAAACATGAACTTTAGACACCCCTGCTAAATGATTAAATATATTAAAAAGTTAGTTCAAGAAAAATTTAGTAGCAGGATGGTATATACAAGTTCATCACAATCTTGATGTTGGGAAATGTCTTGAGTATTCACGCTGTACTAGTAGAGGCTACAGAGGGTGAAGAAGTAAGAACAGGTGAGCGTTCTAGATCCTCCAGAGAATTAGTGGTGGTTCCTGATGGGAGAGAGCCTGGTTGGCTGGTCACATTTGAATACACCCTCTTCTTCATTGCTAAAAAATATCTTCACTCACTTGCGGAAATCTCTGAAATTAAATAAGAACATTACTACACTCAATTCAATATTATAATTTAGTAAGTAAATATATTTAGAAATATGACGGTATTTTTAACTCTATGCTCATTAACTACAGTACATAGATAGCATACAATCCTCTGAGATATAAACTTTTTCTACAATTTAGAAATTCAAAATCACCATGGTTAAATTATTATATATGATAAAGAGATTAGAAATGCTTTTGTGAATAAAACTAATGTAAATATTTAGAGCACAAATAAAAGTAACAACACTGACACATATTTACACACACTTCAATATTTCGATGCTATTGTAGCATCTTCCTCAGGAAGTAGTGGTTAAATTAGTATTTATGATAGCAAGAATATTATGAAGTCGCTTTCTCTTGCTGAAATAAAACTGTAATGTACACCATTATTTTAAAAGTGGCTATAATAAACAATAGGAAAGAGCCTCTCAAATATTAAGGATTTTTGATGGAAAAAACAAACTATTTTTTTTAGGGCAGTTAACGCATTTACTTAATAATGGTATAGATCAATAAACCAAGCGTGCCAAACTCAATTAATCAAAGGGGCCACATTGAACATTAAAAATAATGAGGTTGCATTAAAAAATTTAATGTCGCCACCTAAAAAAAAACCCGAAGCAAGAGTGCAGTGTTAGGTGTTAAATTGATAACAAATGTGCCTGAGGCCATTATTTTCCTGATAGTGATTCCTATCATAGAGAAAACAACTGTTCACACACATACTATATACTGCCAACCATTGCACATGTTTAGTGTGAATATAACTTATATTATTTTGCGCGTAATCAATCTCTAGTGGTAAAGTTAAACAACACATTTAATAAGTCTCATTCTCATCACAATTTTTTAAATCTGTCAGTAAATTTTTGGAATCAATCTCAAAAACATTATAATTTTTTATTTACTCATATTAAAGTGCTATAAGCCTTAAAAAAAAATTAGGAAAGGGTCTCTGAATCTTTAGGATATTTGAAATTAGAAAAAATATTGTTTTGATATTTTTACTAATTTTTTAGGTAAATGCATGCCAAACTCATTTAATAAAAGGGGCCACAATGAGCCTAGAAAATAATTAGGCTGCATTAAAAAAATAATCCATAAAAGCTCCTCACTTACCTCACTTGATATGCAAGGGTGTTTCAATAAGGTAACAAGACCTCATGTAAGTAATTGTCCTTACTAAATTAAAGTTCCCGCCAGGTCAGAGTAAATAAGCATTGCTTCCTCTCAAGGACACTAGACCACACCACATCTCAGTCATATCGTCCAACGTCAGTTGTAAAATGGCTGGGCTAGTGGATACATGGTCAAACATAGAGGTGCAGAGTGTGATCAGATTTTTGCTACTAAAAGGCACAACAACAGCTGAAATTCATCGCCAACTTGTTGAAGTGTACAATGATAAAATCATGTGGTGGAAACAGGTTTGGGTTTGGTGCATTGCCCTTGATGACAAACGTTCAAGATCAGCAGTGATCCAGTGACCAAGATGTCCTCCATGACAGTATTATGAGACCATAAGTGAATGATTATTGTTTATTTCCTCATCAAAGGTGATAAAGTGTTGTGATGCATTGAACCGGTTGTAGGAGGCAATTTGTCGAAAATGACCTGGTTACTGAGGGTCGTATTACTGCACGATAACGCCAGCCCACACCGTGCGAACGCACATATTAGTTGTTACAGCACTATGATTGGGAGGTACTGGATCATCCTCCCTACAGCCCTGACCTGGCACCGAGTGATTTTCATCTCTTCGGACTATAAAAAAAGCACCTTAGTGGAAGGCGATTTGCGACCGATGGTGAAGTTCAGCAAGTCGTCATGTCCTGGCTTAGGTGCTTGACAGTGGTTTCTTCTATGCTGGGATAGATGCCTTGGTGGACCAGTGGAACAAATGCTTGGACAAATATGGGAAATATAGCGACTAATAATCTGTACCAAGGCCATAATACTGATTATATATTGTGCCGGGCTAATAGGAATTAGCTTGCACATACAGACATTGTTAACCCTCAGTAAAACTACAAGGATGAACGATTACAAATGATGGCATTTGACTCACCGAAACCCGCTTGGTGTTTCCGTCCAGTGGCCGACCTTCATTCTGCGTGGCTGGTTCTTTTCTTAACGCCATCAACAATTATGACCTACAACTCAGCGTGGTCATGCCACCATCCCCTCCACTCCACGTTCAAACCATTGGCATTGGTTGTTCGATTTGATTGGTCGTATTCCCTACCTCCTTTTCTACAAGTTTTGTAACGTATAAAACGAGTCGCCTACTAATAATAAAAGCACAGAATAATTTATATTACTCTACTAAGCTGGTGTATTTTCTATTATCGAGGACCACCCACACGACTCTACTTCAAGCTGGCGCTAGATTTGATCATAGCGGACAGAACCTTCGACTGACTCGGGGGAAGATAGCCCTTGCCACCCGGAGGATCAAGAGTACCAGCTTGTATCATATGATGTCAACTTAAAGCTTGTTTATTTAGGACTGTGTCCAGATTATATTATTGCCTGGATTGGGCTGTTAATCAGAATAGTCGCTTAACGACTGTCCGTTTTCTAGTGTTCTAGTTATGTTTGATAATTAGGTCTACACATAATTAAGCTTACGAGCTTAACTGTTTTAGCCCTTGGCTCATGCCCAGATAAGAGTCACAGTCAACAGCTTATTTGTGGTATGATCGAGTTAGCTAATTAGTGGAGAGCTTTGTCTTGCTCTGATCAAAATTATCTTATTTTTGAGCCTAAGCTATTCAGTTGAGTCATTCATTATTAGCGTTTATTTACTATACTACTGATCTGTACGAGGTCAACTTGGCATTGATGCTTTGTTAAAATATGTGCCATTATACTATACCTCTTAATGAAACTCGTGGATGCCCAGATCTAGTTGCTAGGGAATAGTTCTAAACTATTTATGACCTAATTAGGTCTGATTGGTTATGTTTAAATATGCTATCTTTATTGTAGTGTAGCTTACTTTGTTAGTTTAGCATAGGCTGTTTTTAGCTTACTCGCCTTATTCTTATTTAGCTTGTATGTATATTAAAGTAAATGTAGGCGGCGTCCTTAAGAGGCTCTGCAGGGCATTCAGCTCCAATAGGCAGGGTATACCTGTTTCTGAGGTTTTACCTAGTTCGCTCTAGTTTCTTCTACTATCTCTGGGATGCCCAATTGGGTTACTACCCAGCCATGTTCATAAGAAATCATTAAGCAGACGTAGCCTTGGTCTCGGCATTCGTAAGATGAACTCGCGAGCGAACAGAGTATGAAAACTCATTTGTAAATCGACTAGCAGTGGTGTAGCTAGACTCTAGTGCAGTGGTTCTCAAACTTTTCTCTCTCACGGCACAGTATATCGGCACACCAATCGTTTAGGTGGGCGATACTTCAAACTGACATCAGGTGTGCATGCGTTTCAAGCCCAATAACATAACCATTATCTTTGAGTGTGTTGTGAGAGTTGTCTGCTGGATGTTTGATGGGTTTTGAAATTGGTGAATACATGTTGTATTTAAATTTTGTGTTTATTTCTAGTATGGTTTTAATGTTAAAATGAATAAGGCTTTGGTAAAACGGAAAAAAATAATCACTAATGAACCTGTAGAATATCATAGTGGAAATGAACATGTTGCAAGTGTGAGATCCATGCAATCTGCTAAGCAGGTAGTACGGTTACTTGGTATAACTCACAAGTACAATGGTTACCTGAACTTTGGTTTCATGTATGATGGCCCTGAAAACTGTCCGATTCCTGAATGTATGGTGTGTGGGGGGGGAAAACTTAGTAATGAGAGCATGGTTCCGAGTGAATTAAAAATACATTTAAAAACAAAACACAGTAATTTGACTGGAAAAGACAAAAACTATTTTAGCTGGTTTATTATCATCTGGTGTAAAACAAGCAAAGTTTATCATATATACGTCCAATAATAGAGGTTTTGTGCAAGAAAAGATAAGCCCATGTGTCGCATTAACTCGAGCTATTAGTATTTATTGTTTCAACTATTTTAAATTATAAATATATTTTAAATACTCATATTTTTTCCCTCTTTTATTTTTCCTATTAATATAGTTTTATTTAATATATAATTTTTTTTTTATATTTTCAGTAAAATAACAACCAAAATTTCGCATATTTTACTACCTATTTGTATTCTGAAAATTGAAAAATGACACCTGGACACGGGAATCGAACCCGGGTCCAGGTGTCATTTTTCAATTTTCAGAATATGATATCTAGGTGGAGTAATCCCCACTAATAAGCATAAATAATAGCTCTGACTATTAATTCTTAATTACTACCTATTTGGTCAATCCGCATACTTATACTGATGAAAGAGGAAATAGAAAGGTAAAAATGAGAGGAAAGGTACCCAAATTTTAATGGACACACACCCAAAGCACCCAACCAATATTTGAACCCTGTCTTAAGCAGTCCAATCTATTGCAAGACTGTGACCAGTGAAGCATGCCTCTACTAATCAGACCACCTACTTGTTGCAAGTAGTCAAGCTACCGTCGGGAGGTTCCCACGAGGGCACTGAGGTGATGGCCTCCTGTGCACTTTCCAATGATTTCTTCACAAAATTATAATCCAGCTTAGTACAGCTGAACACAATTGTATGCAACAAGCTTAGGGCTGCCACAAACATATCTGGCTTCTGAAATGTACCATTATGATTTAAAAAAACTGTAATAGTTTTAACATAGTGGTTTTATTATCACCCAAGACCTTTTGATTATAATACTCATACAATTTGTTTAGGAAATATAAATATAAATATATGACCTATTCGGGAAATTTTATTTTGATTTCAGGCGGGGAAAAAACAGTTTCTCATGGAAACTGGAAAAATAAAAATATTTCAATTTAGGCTTGTATTTATTTTTCAGATTTATAATGTTAATCCAAACTTAGCCTTACCATTCATTCCTATAGAAAAAAAAAAGAAAGATAAAATTTGAAGCTAAGGCCTTATAGCAATTTAATCAGAAAGGAATCAAATTGTATAGTTTCAAATAAGGTGTTTAACATTGAGGAAGCCCACTAAATAAATCATGTTTTTTAATCATAGTTACAGAACATAGTAGAAAAAAAAAAGAGGCTAGAAATAGGCCAGAGACCTAATAGAATTAAAAAAAATAATAGTTATAGAACATAGTGGTATGAATTTAATGAATATATAAACCATAAAGCATCAACATGAACTAATCTGAATAAATAAAAGTGAGCCACAGTCTTGATCATAGGTATAAAGAAAACAAGAAAATCTTTTATCTTACCTGTTATGTTTTAGTTACTAAATGTCTCACAAAAAGTGCTGTTTATTAGTAGAGCCTATTGTATTTATTCTATTTTAAGAGGCACTTTTTCCCCCCATTTTAACGTCTCTAAAATTGAGTGTGTCTTAGAGTCACAGTTCTTTTTCGACCAACACACTAGGTGGCACAGAATCAAACTCTGAATGTGAAGTAGACTCTTGAAAATGATTCAGATGCAGAAGAATCAGAAATATCAATTCAGAAGAAATTGATTAGTAACATACCTACTGATAAATAAGGAACTATTGTTATTAAATTGAATTCTATAGTAAAAATATTTCTTGAATATATGGTATTTTGGCATTCTATTTTTATTTATTTTCTTGGAATCAAAGCATTTTTTTTTCTGTAGGTGGTACTGAAAAATTAAGGTGCGGCTTACAATCGATGGCATTTTAGAACTGAAGAAATAAGGTATGTTCATTGTTTATGCTGTCAGGACACTAAAGCAAATGGACACCACTCCAATAGTAAGATTAATGTAATAGATAATTATGTATTGATGTAAATAAATGTGGTGAAGATGTATTTCGAGCATAATTTGATTTTTAATTGCCACTCTTGTCATTATTTTGCACTAAAAATAGGTTTCTATGACTTATACCTATTCAAAAATAAATATTAACATCAATTTTATTCCGAGTAGTTATTTCAAAGTGTGGGAAGCTGGGGTCAGCCAGGGGTTTCAAAAGTGTGGGAAGCTGGGGGCAGCCAGGGGTTATCTTCTAGACTTGCTGCCAATGAGAATGTCCCACTTTCTAAAAAAGTAGGAAGTTAATAACTAATGTGATCTTATTATTATTATTATTATTATTAGCACCGCGTCTTACTACCCGTTCGGGTTATACGCACTTACGCTAATGTGTAATGGTAGGGTGATTGTGAGATGAAATGGAGGACCTACAGTTTAACGTGGAATCCGAACCACGGTGGAGGCCTGGCATTCCTCACATTCACAAGTTGTGATTAATACACATCTTGTCAGAGGTGAAGGAAGGGTTTGGTAATCAGATAAATCTTAATGTGATCTTAATAAATGTATATACACTACTGTAAAATTATTTGACCCTAAGTTCTAATCCTACCTAAATTATTTTAGATATTTTGACATAACCAAACTTAAAATAGATTTGTGTTTAAGCATTTCACTTTATTTGATGAGTGACTTACCTTATTGTATGTGTTTTTTAGGCCACACATTAGGTGATATGTAAAACAACTAATCAAGTAGCCTCGATTTTGCACAAATGCCATTAAATGAGCGGCTAAATAAGGTAAATCTTTTATTTTCACCGCTGGCTCTACTTCACCATTTACCTGTAAAATGGGAGAATAAACCAATTAATCCAATGCAAATTTTATTTTAAAACATTTTGTTTGCACTGTAATGCTATTAAAAAAAAAGATGTACTGTATTAAGTTCAATGCCAGTTTCAAACTTAAATGGAGTGGCAAATGTTTCCAAAACATTAAAATTAAACCAGGTGTTTGGATGAGAGTATTGATGTACGCTACCATTTACTTTTAAATTTTATTAATTTACTTTAAATAACTCTTTGTGGAAAACTTTTTTAAACTCTTTCTTTTAAGTACTCAATATTATATATGGATAGGGCCTCAGGACGCGCTTTGAAAGTGAGGTGGGTGGGAGTAGGGGCTCAACCGAGAAGGTGGGTCTTCTTCGGTAAAATTAAGGCCTGGATGACTTTATAACCTATTTGAAGTGGGCCTATAATAGCAAATTTTTGAAAATGGGTTATCATTAAAATCCATTTTTGTTTTGGTTTTTGCAAAGATATTTTTAGAAATTAGATGACTCTTTAAGAAATTATGAAGCAATCCTAGCTTGGATTAAAAAAAATAAAAAATTGGATGCCTCTAAAAGATATTTGAAGTTTGTTTTTATTGCAAGTAGTGTTAAGTGCGTCCTTATCCAACACAAAGCTAAATAATTATTTCTTACATTTGTGTGTGTACCATGGGTACTACCTTCCCGATTTACCCCCAACTATTTTAAGAATACTATAAGTGGAGGGTGTAGAACACCTGAGGAGAAAGACATTTATACATATTAGAGGTATACGGATGGAAATATTGATGAATCGTAATAGAGTGATTATAAGTGCATCGGCGATAAAGTGTAATTGCCAATTATCGTGTTTATTTTTTTCTCACACTTGGTAACATAACACATACACTGTATGTTTAATGCTTGAAAAATAAATGGTACGGCGCACCGCACAGACTTTCTCTCTCTTTCTATAAACTCGTAAGATTTCTGAACGGAATAATGTACATTGTATCATCACCACTCCACATAAGAACACGCATAAAATAATATACAATGATATATAATCAATCAGAAAAGAGGCGCATCTTTGTCCACCTTAGAACATTTCAAACAGTTTAATGGCTTCCACAAGGGTCAACACTTCGTATTAAAATTTTGATTCTGGTTAAAGATTTAACATTTTATAAGGTGTTGCAGATCTTCAAGTCATCGCATTGATATTTAATTATTCATTTATACATTTTGACCAATAAAAAATGTAAATATTGACTATTGAGTCTAAAATGGAGATAGATCATTGCTATGCAAACATTTCTCCTAAGAGATTTAAGGAAAAAAACATACTTTTTTAGATACTTATATTTAATTACTCTATGGCATTGGAGAATTATTGCGTTAAGACTTAAGTAGTATATGTTTACAACTAAAGCTCACAAAATTGTATTAATATATTTGCAAATATCTCAGAAACTGTTGCTTTTATAAAAATATATGTCAAATAAAAGTTTTTTATTTCTAATAGTCCTACAATTTTGCAATGATAAGTTGTTTAGTTTCTCCAATAGTTGTGGAGATACGGAAATTAACGCTTCTGTAATGTACCCTAAAAATCATTTTCATAGGAAAATGAAAATAGCCAGTTTATTTATAATCTTAATCAACGCCTAGATACGAATTTTAATCAAAATCGTTTGAGCAGATTTTGAGAATACCAAATTTTTCTCTTTTCGCCCTTCAGTAAACTACCCTTAATTTTAAGTTTTTATAGGCACACAGACAGACGGCATTGCAAAGACTATTTTTTAGGGTTTGGGGGGTCATGAGACGTCGACATCCATCAACATTTCAGGTTAGTTTTTTTTTACGGTCGCAATACTTAAACTTTAATGTCCAAAAAGTTAAAAAATTCATATAATTGCGTATAGATTGAAAGTTATTGATTTTATAAAAATATGTTTCGGATAAAATATCTGTATTATAAATATATATACATATTTGTAATGCTAAGTAATTTCATATCTCAAATAGTTTCGGAGCTATTTAAAAAAATGTTAATTTACGCATCAGACCGGAGCCCTTAAAGCCATTTTGCCGAAATATTGAGGGTAGCCATTTTGTTTGGAATATTTATTAATGTTTATAAATGAAATTTAATCTAAATCGTTAGAGCCGATTATGAGAAAATCGACTTTTTCTCTTTTTGCCCTTCAGTAAACTACCCTTAATTTTAAGTTTTAATATTATTATTATTATTATTATTATTAGCACCGCGTCTTACTACCCGTTCGGGTTATACGCACTTACGCTAATGTGCAATGGTAGGGTGATTGTGAGATGAAATGGAGGACCTACAGTTTAACGTGGAATCCGAACCACGGTGGAGGCCTGGCATTCCTCACATTCACAAGTTGTGATTAATACACGTCTTGTCAGAGGTGAAGGAAGGGATTGGCAATCAGATAAATCTGTGCCGGGACCGGGGATTGAACCCCGGACCCCCAGCACAGAAGTCTGACACCTTACCCCTAGACCACCAGGTCACCTAAGTTTTAATAGACACACAGACAGACGGCATTGCAAAGACTATTTTTTAAGGTTCGGGGGGTCATGAGACGTCGAAATCCATCAACATTTCAGGTTAGTTTTTTTTACGATCGCAATACTTAAGCTTTAATGTACAAAAAGCTAAATATATATATATATATATATATATATATATATAATTGCGTATAGAATGAAAATTATTGATATTATAAAAATATGTTTCGAATAAAATATTTGTATTATAAATATATATACATATTTGTAATGCTAAGTAATTTCATATCTCAAATAGTTTCGGAGCTATTATAAAAAATGTCAATTTACGCATAAGACCGGAGCCCTTAAAGCGATTTTGCCGAAATATTGAGAGTAGCCATTTTGTTTGGAATATTTATTAATGTTCATAAATGAAATTTAATCAAAATCGTTAGAGCCGATTTTGAGAAAATAGACCTTTTCTCTTTTTTCCCTTCAGGAAACTACCCTTAATTTTAGGGGTAGATATCCAATTCCAAAAACCCCTCGGGGCAACCCTATGAAAACCCTAGATATCAAGTTTCAGCTCAATCGGTAAAATAGTTTAGGCTCTAGTTGGAGGTACAGACAGACAGACAGACAGACAGACAGACAGACAGACAGATAGACAGACAGACAGACAGACGGAAATTCAAAAACCACTTTTTCGGATTCAGGAAGTCATGAAACGTCAAAATTCATCAAAATCTCGAGTTCGATTTTTTTGACGATCACCATAATTTCTCTACCTGTAAGATAGAGAGAAAGTAAAAATATTGATTCATAATGTGTCAATGATAGTGAACAAGACACAAAAACAATATCAATTGTTAATTATTATATATATTAGATAAATAAGACTTATTATGTTCCATAAGACATATAACTAATTATGTGGTTAAGTATAAAATATTTGATTTTGAGATAACATTTAAAAAAATTTATATAAAGGCCATTTCTAAGGCGGTGGCAGTGTCCATTCATTCGTTTACCGAGAGTTTCAGTGGTGTGGCATTCTAATTGGTAAATTTGGTTACTGGACTAACATGTGTGCCCAACTTTGATGGCATAGATGGAGTTGGTGATGTTGCTAGAGAAATTGGCTACTGGATGATGTATTTGGCAGGTTTTGCAAGTTGTTTTCTTACAGGGTCGAAAGTCTTGTGGTTTAATGAAGGTGGTGTCATTTTAAGTTTTGAATTTAGGGTGTACCAGAAGATTTCTAAGTGATGGAGGCTGCTTATACACAAGGAACCAGTGCTGTATAGAGTAAAAATCTTCAATGAACAATTTTGCAACCAAACCAAATAATAATGGGATTGATGCAGAGCTACACTGTGAAATTTGTGTGTGGAAATAACCTACAAGTAAAATAAGTGGTAATTTTACCAAACTGGTTCCAATAATGTTTCCAGACATTGACATTGACAAGAAATGTCATTATTCTTGCACAAAATCAAGTCAAATTATTGTCCAACCCCTCGGTTTTATATATATATCCAGGAAAATGTTACAATTGAAATGAAAAGGTCACTCTCCACCCTTATGATAAACAACCAACTGGCAAAAATGTAACTAGGTTGTGATGTATTGTATTTTTATTGGAGAGAAGTAGAAACTAATTGTATAAAGTGGTGGCATTTGGAAAAAAAAAGCAACTAGAGAAAATCTCTTCAACATTGTGTGAAGTTCATTTTAAGAGGACAGCATTTCTTGTGCTTAATATTTTTGTAAAAACTATACAGAGTGGTACAAAAGTAAGTATACAATATAAAGGTTATAACTAGTCTTAGAAATTATGTCCATTAAAACATTTGGAAATGTCAATTAATTCCTAAGGTGTTCAAATTGTTTGCCTAATTGTGACTGCTATACTAAGGTACACATCACTATCATGTGCATGTGAAAATATCAGTACTCTATATTGTATATCTATTTCTGCACCCATATGAATATTACGGATTTTTTTTTTGGTCGAGAACATGACTTCTCAAATATATTGGCGGCAGCCATGCATTAATTGTTATAATAATCCCAACCATATATTTCACAATTTGTATTAGCTTTAGGTAGGGGATGTGCGAAACTTCGACTTCGCTTTGAAAATAATTCTGGCTTCGAAGCTTCGTCAATAAAATATTGACAGCTAAAATACTCGATTTATGGTCAATTATTGCCATTTATATATAAAATAAAACAATATTAATTTGAAAAAAAATCCTAAGTAATTGAATTGTAAGTTGTAATATAACTTGATTTATTAGATTAAAAATAAAATATTCGTAATAATATGTATAATAAAACATTTTCTAAGTAATTTCAATACATAAAGTTTAATAAACAACATATATTTTTATAGTGTAAAAAACTAACAAAAAATATTCGAGCTTCGAGAATATTTCATATATTCGATTCGAGTTTGCTTCAAATTGAAAAAGTGGACTTCGCACAAACTTAGCTTCAGGTAATTGGGATTGATCATGCAAACAAATGAGTCATGAGAAATTAATTTCCATGATTGGTAATCTGTTTTACTGAATCAGTACACCTCTAATCCATAATTTAATAAAGAAAAATCTATAAAATTCAGCTAGAAAGTGTGTTTGAATGTTATAAGGAAACTCCACAATTCTCGAAAGTTGGCATTAAAACTTAAAAGCCAGTTATTAATGCTGAATTGATTTGGAGTCACTCTCAGCTGATTTTCTATCAATCAAAATAAGGATCTTAAGAAATGGTCATATTCTATAACCCACACACACCTTTTTATAGCTTTGAAATAAATATTATAGTTTTAACCAAACTTATTTGAGAATATAAGAGGAGAGTGAGATAGATCTAAATAGGGGAAAATTTATTCTAGGTGTACTCCCTCTCCTGAAGGGTTAAAAATGATCAAACAGGTCAAGCAATTGAGTGTTAACAATTGATTTACTTCAAAAAGGAAGTCATTAATTATTTCTTTGCCCCGTGGCTGCAATGTAAAGTATGACCAGAGTTCTTCTCTTCACTGTAAACAAAAAGTTGCGTGTTTTTTTAAAAATATATTTTCCCCCACACATTAAAATTCAGATCAAATTTAATTATCAAGAGATATTAAAATAAAAATGGTAATAATATAATTAGATATAACACTTTTTACCGATAGCAAAACTGATGCCTTTAAAGTTTAAATATAATTTTATTTTGATACTGTGAACAAATTCCGATATTAATTCTTAATTTTGTATACAGAATTTATAGGTGAAAGCTGCCAAGCTGTAACTGCTGCATGTTTTAATAATGCGATCATAACACAAGGATAAGTCAAAATAATTAGTTGATTAACAAAATACAAGCAAGCCTCATATAACATAATATTACCTACTTTAATATGGTTTTACCTGCTTCGATGGCCGCATGGTCTAAGGTGTCACTCTCGCGTTAGACTAGACTTTCGATGACAGGAGATTGGGGTTTGAATCTCGGTTGGATGTATTGAGGGGTAGTTTTTTCCAAAACGGTTTTACACTCTCCCTTCACATAAATGTGGGTACATTTCCTCTAAATTCAACCTTCCTCATCCCTAACTTCTTATTGTAATTAGTACATATGCATATAACCTGATAAGGTAGTAGGATGTAGTGCTAAGAAAACAAAGAATAAATATGGTTTTGCTATGATGCGATCAAAAAATGTGAGCAGACTGATATAATAAGGTACTTTGATAGTATGACGGAAAGGAAAAAATAGATATTTCCATTGTGTTTCTCTGAACCCAATGTGCCAGTTGATAACGTAGCCCTTAAAAATCAACATTACTGATCATTTGGAGGTGAAAATATAGTTTTAATGCTAATATCTTTCTTTACTTATTCACATGGCAGTATTTTGACAGCAATTATTTTAATGATATAAAATTAAATAAGATTTAAATATATGTTGAAGAGTATGTAGAGCCAGTGGTTCAAAAATATTATAAAATGCTTTTTTTAAATGAAATTGTAAATGTTGAGGAATCGAGAGTCGAAGAATTGCGGTTAAAATTTGATGATCAGAATCGGCACATCCAAACAAAATAATAAACAAACATAATGCTATACTTACAAAGATTATCTCATTAAGGATTATAGTGATCACACAAATGATGAGCAGATTAGAAATCTTCATGACAAAGTCAGAGCTAGCACCAAAATAATGATGAGCAGTTTCTATGAAATTCGAAATTGCTGTATTAAGATGTGAAGAGTTCTGAAATAAGAGAAGATAAATATATAATTAAATAGAAGACATATTCTAAAATCTACTTTAAAATTAGTTTCAAATCTAAATAATCTTATTGACCTTTACACATTTATACAAGTTTTACTTATAGTGGCTTAGAAAGTTGATTGTGTTTGAATTAATAACAAAGCATTGCAAATATTGAGGGACATTCTTAACAATGTTAATTTAAGAATTATGAACTGTTTGAATGTTGTGGTTTACTAGTAAAATAAAGTTCCAAATAATTCAAATCTAAATTGCTATGGAACTACAAAGATACAATTTAAAGTTGGGTTGAATCCACTATCTCGCATATCAAATCTCGAATCCGAATCTCCAATTTACCTTCCAATCACAAATATTGGAAAAGAAATTATGAACATAAGAAGAAATATAAATACAGAGTGAGCTAGAAGACACACAATCTATTATATAAAATTACTTACAATATAAAATGATTTAAAACAAGGTAACAAAGAAACAGCCATACATTTATGATATACAATAAATGCTGGGAATGTCTTCCATCAATGTCTATACAGGCTTCAGTGTGTTTCACAACGTTTGCTGCAACCTTCCGTAGAGTCCCCGCATTTCCGCTAGCTATTGATACCTCAGTGTTTCGTCTAAGTTTGTCGAGTGTGCGTGGGTTGTTTTTATAGACAATCTCTTTTAGGTGACCCCATATATAAACGTCTTGAGCAGAAAGGTTTGGTGACCTAGGTGGCCAGAATCCGTAACAAATTATTTGATTTCCAAAGAACACTGCAACATGAGCATAGTGGGATTTGTTGTGTGCGCTGTTGTTCCATCTTACTGTAACCAACACTCCCGTTCATAAATTTCTAACAGTGTTATGAACTGATTAATTATATCCTGGTAAGGTTCAGCCGTAACTGTATCCATGAAGAGTATTGGGCCCATGATTTTTTTCCACAAAATCACACACCATACACCAACTTTCTGAGAATGCAGTGGTTGTTTACATAGCCACTAAGGTGAAACCACACTTCATCTAACGTTTCATCTAAGAAGAAAACATAATCCAGAATAGCAAGACCATTATGAACAAAACATTTAATCCACCGGCAGCAATTGAGTAGTTTTTGATGACCAGGTTCTTTAAGTTCATGCATAACTTGCATCTGATATGGATGCAGATGTAACTTCTTTGTTGCTTTTTGGACACTACCGTGAGTCATTCTGGTTTGTTGAGAAAGTTTTTGTAATTATTTTCTTGGAAAAAGTAACAAGAATTGACGGATATTTTCCAAAGAGTTGTCGTTTAAGACTGAAGGATGGCCAGATTGTTTATGATCATTCACACTTCAGATTCGGAGAAAGTTTCCCTAAACTCATCTTGACAATAATTAACATACAACCGAAACTTCAAATAACTTTCAACAATGCAAACGTGTTGAGCCAGGGTGAAAGGTATGTTGTCCTGCAAACGAATCAGCTGCAACTGACAAGAGTGAAAGGAGATAATTTTGTCAGTGTGTTTTGACTTTGATCTGTATAGTCAGTCACATTCAAATATTCAAGTCTAGTATTTTATTTATCAAGCACCGAGTCTTGCTGCCCGTTCAGGTTATACGCTTAAGTACTAATTACGCTAATGGGTTAGGAATTGGGAAGGTTGAATTTAGAGGAAATGAGCCCACATTTGTGTGGAGGGAGAGTGCAAAACCATCCGAATGAGATAGTAGCTTACTGATCAAGCACAGGAACAAACCATTCTACGAGTTGCGTGACTTCTAGCTCAACCTATAAAATAGAATAGAAAATAAAAATAGTAACTAAATGTTACCATTCTTTCTTATGGTCCATTCAATATAACATTCATACATTCATTTAAGTGCTAAACTATTAAACCTTGTTGTTAAGTTCATCCTGAACCAACAATAAGCAGTATTAGAGCTATAAAACAAATTTCACTTCAAAGATTGAAAAACTTTTTAAATTTAATGCTTGAATCCTAAATTTTCTCAAATCTTTGAATCCCTTAAGAATTGAAAGGATTTGAGGGTTAAAAATCCCATTCCTAGTAAAATTAATTTTCACACACACACACACATATATATAAACATATATACATATATATTGGAAAGTCTGAAGGCCATGACATTACCATTTTCAAAGAATATTCATATATTTTTTTTCTTTTGCTCCTGTTTAACTTCCAGTCTGGAATTTTCATATAATTACACCAACGTGTTAGGGATGAGTAAAGTAGAACAAGCAATTTTTTTTATATTCTATTTGTTTATTAAGGCTGGGTTTATATTCATAAGTAGCGCATAATAGTATATAGCATACAGTGCACAATTCATAAGAAAAATACATAAGTTTACTTTATAATTAAATTTAGCATATAACGCTTTTCTTAAATCAGTTTTCTTTTATTAGTAAAAAATGACCTAAGCTCTTTTCACAACTAGACAATGTCTCTAAAAATACTTCAATTTAGGATTAATTCAATAAACAAAGTTACGGTAATTAAAGTGTATCCTTTGAAACTTAAATTTAAGTTTTGTCTGTATTATTAAATCAAATTCGATTTTTATTTGGTTCCAATTTTATTAGTATCAGAATATTATAGTAAACCTATGTCTCAATAGCAGCACAGTATTTTCAAACATATAAGAAATCAGAGTCAATGACGCTAAAACAAGTGAATAACAAAAAAACATGGTTACCACAAGGCATTTCAAACATGAACATGAATACGGAAGCTTATTATTTTAGTCTTTTTGTATACTGGTGTTTCAAGTGTTTATACTCTTCTTGTGTTCTCATCGGCTGATATATCAAGTCCAATAATTATCTATAATTCTCTCCATGTATAGCTTATAAGATGTTAAAGTTTAATCAACTTTATGTATTGTGCACTAGTCACTTTTGTATCGATTATAAATGCTCTCATTGAGAATAGTGTATTTCAACTCCTCGCACACTATCCACTATTAGTTATGGTTATGCATAGATATAGACCCAGGCTTAGAGAAGACAATTTAATATTATGATACAAAAGTTTATACACAAGTTGTGGCTGAGCTGTTATATAATACTAGTTTTGGGGTTTTATTCTAAACATTTAATTTTTTTTTTGTATATAAGTAGAAACTTTTGTTGGTTTTGTTTAAATATTTTTTCATCTTACAAATTGTTCAGGCTATATACATATTTACACTAATGAGAAAGGGATCAAGGA
Organism: Timema podura; assembly: GCA_033556935.1. Lineage (NCBI taxonomy): Eukaryota > Metazoa > Arthropoda > Insecta > Phasmatodea > Timematidae > Timema > Timema podura. The sequence goes on from JAVRXN010000008.1 coordinate 60,445,429, forward strand.
GGTAGAATTTAGAGGAAACACGCTCACATTTGAGTGTCGGGTGAGTGAGAAACATTAAATAAAAAATACCCTCAGTACTCCGATAAAGATTTGAGCCTCGAACTAACCTGTCACCAGCGATCCAATTTATTGAAAGAGTGACACCTTAAGCACTATGCTCACTAACACAGGTATTATACATTTGAACTATTAAATTCAATCAACTAAAGGTAATTTGAGACTACCAGTACTTAGAGCATTAATTTTTTTTTAGTGTCAGTATATTAAGAAAACCATTCTGGTCGGGTGGTTTTGAGTACTTGTGCATCTTTATTAAAAAGCTTTCGTAAAATGTTTGAACAATGTCGTTTGCTGAAACACAAATGTTAAAGAAATGAAACTAGATTAATTTTAAGTGTCACCTTAATATAGACTGAAGCCACTTCAGTGCTGTATCTTTTCTGCGACATTGTGATCAAACAACGTTTGTAGATGAGGTATGCCATCATAGTGAACATTTTATGTTCATCTTTCTTGCCGTAGTATATTTTGCAGTATTCGACTACAGCCCTCAAGATGCACATTGAAGGGTTCAAAAATACAAGCCCACTACCTGAAAAGACATAAAAGTTCATAGTAAAGATACACAAATGTTACTTAAGTAGGATTCTGGTAGGAAGACAATTTTATAAAATACAAACTTTTTCTTTGCAGTCAACATTATTATAATCTATTTGTTCCCCTTTTGTGTGTTTTCTATCCAACTTTCCTGTACCTTCATCCAAATATATATTACATACTACCTTAAAAAAGTGAAACGAGGTTTTCCTTAAAGAGCTATATTATATATATTTACATCCATCGTCCATTTCCTGTATTTGTCCTTTATGTTATTTGTTCCTTTTACATTTTCCTATCTAAGTGTCCTATCATCCTTTACCAATTTCCTTTTTATCCCTTTTTTTTTTTCGGTTTCCTCTATTGGGAAGTTGCGTTGCAAGATTCACACTACTCCCTGATGAGTTCCAATAGAATGAAACCTAGGTCGGGGGATTGGGTGGCCACTACCTCTTTGTCCAGTGGCAGCAAAGTAAGGTGTGAACACTGAACTATTTTCTCCTTTTCAATGTGAAAGCCATATTGTTTGTTCCTTATTATTGATTTTCTTTCCACCTTTCTTGCAACTTCTTCCAAATATATATTATAATATATCAAAGTGATAGATGCAATATACGTGACCTGACTTATGAATGTGTGAAAATAGATCCAGTAATTTTTCTAGAAAAAAATGATCTGTAGCTTCCAAACATGATCAAATATATGGGTGTGATTGTTATAGCCATGATTCAGATGATACAGCTTTGGTTCAAATCCTGGAGAGTTACAAAAATTAACCTTCATACAGTAGAAAAGTAGACTTGGTATGAGTGATTAGAGGTATCCCAATGAGTGATATTTAAGAAACTATAGCCCCTTTTAAAAAAACACAAAAAAATCCATATCTAGTGAAAAATTATAGATCCCACAAACTTTCTCATGCTATTAGGCTCTAAAATCAATTTGCAGCTTTCTTGATTATAATGTGGTTTATCGAGTATAATTTTATTTGATTACTAAACTTTACATTTATAATACATTTAAAAAATTATTATTTAGTGATTAGTTAATTCTTTAAATTAGTGTGTTAATACATTTATTAACAATTATTAACATCTTAATATGAGGAATAGTAGGGGTATGTGACAGTCCCTTTCTAAATCCAAAGATAAGATTTTTGTTGTCAAATAACACTATTTATAATTAATTTTAAAATTCTCTGTTAAGTGCTTCTAGGTAAATAGAAAGGTTTGGAGAAAAAGCAAAGCACACTATAATCTTTTATGCTGACAGATCTGAATTCATCTTTTCTTACAATATAGTGTTATTTAATCAGTAGTTGGTGTTCAAATACTGAAATAATATTAACTGTGGGCTTTACCATGAGAAGGTTCACCTCAAGTACAACCTCCTACCCCTCCATTTTTTTGGAGGGGGTTATGGCCTTAAAATAAAAGAATTGTATAAGGCCCTGAGAAGACAAACTTTTAAAATATATCATGTTTACCTTTGTTCAATGGCTAGAGGTCTAAGTAAAAACTAATAATGTCGTAGTCTCGATAATTCAATTTTCTGTTCCATTCAAGCCGATCACCAGAAAAAAAAAAATTTGCTTGTTGTGACATGTGAGGAGTGGTTTTACAAAAATTGATCTCTCTTCTTGCAGAGTACTTGGAAATTTAAGTTAAAATAGGGATTTAGTAGTTGTTGTTCAAACACTGATTGAAGATTTTTACAAAACTCGAAAAAATTTGAGCATTCAGAATTTTCGATTCTATCACAAAAATTCTGAGTTCAATTAATTTGATTTAATTCTAAGATATTATTGCATAGTAAATAAAGTCCCTCAATATTTCCTTTTGTCTGATTAAAAAATATATTACCTGTACAACCATTATATTAAAATTTATTTAAAAATTTGAATTTGTAGGTTTTTTTTTTACAAAAAAAAGTCACTCTTAAAAATATGTTTGTGTCTATGAGTTAAGCATGGATATATTAAGCAAATTCAGCTTGAAATATTTCTAGTAATAGTACTGCTCTTTATTACTCGAACTTGAAAAAATAAACTCAATTGTTTTCATTCAAACTCGATTTGAACTTGTCTCGAAATGAAACATGCCTACTTACACACCCTTACAAAAAATAGAACAGTAAGTTACAGCTTCGTTTAAGTTAATATATTGTCACATGTGACAAATGTGTTTGCTTTATTTACTGAGTTGGATCATGTAGTAAATGTATCGTGTATAGTCGCTAGTTTTTAATAAATTCTGCTTTGTTTATTGTGAAGTGAATTTTTCCTAAGTTCTCTTTAACTCACAATTTTCCTCCTATGTCCTACAGCCTAGTTCAGTTGGCAACGTGTCTGCTTAGTGAGCTAAGGGTCCCGGGTTTGATTCCCAGCATGGCCGAAAATTTATAATTGATGAAAATATGGGTTTAACCTTTCACATTGATAAATCAATGGCCGAGAACTGAATGTTGCGCCTGTCCTAGGCCTAAGTTGGATTATAAGGTATATGAAACTATGACAGGCCTAGCAAGGCGGTAGTTGAAAATATATGGCTTGAATATAAAAAATTGACCCAGGCTATAGGCTGGAAACAGTAATGGTTGTAAAGTAAACCATTTCCCTTCCCTGCTAATTTTTTATATGTTATTTCTTATAGTCTGAGTTTAGGTATTCTGAGATAGACCATCCACCTTGAATTATCAAGACTCTGATATAATTTTAAAAGGTTTTGTAGGCAAGAAATTGCCACTTTTCTTTTCAGTTTGTTTTTGATGCAAAATGCTGTAGCCAACGTTTCACTTAATGCAAATGGGCTTGTTATTTTTCCAGTATCTAAATCAAAATTCAAGTATATTCGAGCATCAAAAATAAAAAGAAGTAAATTTCCAATACTGGTATACACCCTGGTTTAGTAGATGTACAAAAAATTATTATATATTGAAAAATGCCATATTTATTAAGAAATTTCAAATCAGTCAACATTATACCAAAGTTCTACCACCACCACCCGTACATCTGTCCAGGATTCAAATCTTGACCTCCCCATCAAAGTATTAACAACCAAGTGCAATGTGAGTGTCATGGTTTCGAATCCTTGCTAGGATTAATAGACCTCCTACTTGCTTCAGTGGTCTTAGGGTCTACGGCACTATTCTAGCAATAAACTAGACAGTGGATGACAGGGAAATCCTGGTTCGATCCTCGCAGGGGTGCTGAGTTTTGTTTTTACAAAATGGTTTCACAAACTCTCCACGCAAATGACATACACTTAATCTAAACTAAAATTTCTTCATCTCTAGCCCAATAGCATATAATCCAAACTGGTATTAAAAACAATGATAATAAAAATACGCTGATTTGTGGCAAATCAAATTATTGTTTATGGTTAAATAAAAATTGGTATATACTGAATTCCAAAAAGGCATGTACGGAAATGAAATTTAGACTTTGGGAAAATTTCGGGTAGGAAATAACAATTTCCCTCAAGAACAGGACATTAAAACTTTTTGTTTTCCAATTTAGGCTTATATTTATTTTTCAGATTATAATTTTAGTCCAAACTTAGCCTTCTAATTCATTTCAATAAAAAGTAACAGATGACTTAATGATAAAATTAGAAACTTATGGAAAATTCTGGTGAATAATTTTTCCCGCCCAAATTTCGTGAACATCCAAATTCCCAAATTTTTTCCTCAACTTCAAAGGCCTAAGAATGAAACAATGAACTATTTAGTGTGTTAAAAGTTCATAAAAACATGAATTTTTAATGTCTCCAAAAATTAATACAAAAGTTATTGATGATAGTCAAAACTTGTAATCTTACCTTTATTAAGTAAAGCTAGAGTAAACTTGCCGAGTGTAAAGATGAAATTTGGACCGGCTTGTCCAATATCAATCATGTTTTGTCCCATTACAAGTAAATCGCTCAAAAGAAGGATGACTAAAGAAGAGGTTCGATCAGAGGATGAGGACTCTGTAAAGTTGCTAGCCACACCAGTCTCGTTTTCTGGAATTTCTTCAGGGACTTCGGGGTAAAGAACACTAAGGAAGAAACAATATTTTGGTTTAAATTGAGAGATATAACCTGAGTGATTCTGGAATAGGAATCGTTTAAATAAAACACTATTAAATACAAAAAACACATGTATCAAGTTGAACTTCCCTGTCACAGATAGATTCTTCAGGTTAAGACCTTAAGCCATTGTTCTTGTTTGGATGTAACAACAGTTTACTCTATTAGCCTGAATAGGACGCTGATAGCAGTGAAAGCTCGTATTAATTTTTTTTGTTGTGTTTATTAGTGTTCTATACAATTTCTACTCCAGCATTATTCAGATCAGCGTGCTGGCTATCTATCCCTCTTAATTTAAACCATGATTTAGCCTAGTAATCTAGTCTAAATAAACTTTTAAGAAACACAATTTTCCCTTGATCTTAGTTATTTTCCAATATGTGTGTGTGTATGTAAAAAAGGTGTTGAGTATGAGTCCAGCCTAGTAAATTGATTTGAAAGTTGAGTGAAACAAAATATCTATTTGGCCTATTATTTTAAAGTTATGTGCTCATATTAAATAACAAAAGTGAGGAGTGATTGAAAGAGTCTGGGTGTGGCACACAAATAATGATGTGAATGATTACAAGAGGAAATATACTGTATTTTATTTCACTATGTATTATCAATAGGAGCTATATTTTCTATTAATGGAGCCCACCGTCCATCTGTATGCAGGCATTAGACTGGCAAAAAAAACAACGGGACAGAAATGCAAAAATTGTCCTAATCAATTGTAATTATGGTTTCAAGAAGGCGAGATGTCATGCTCTTTGGCTCCACACTCTTGAGTCTGGGAATCATGTTCGCAGCCGTTCTTCACTTCTCCAGTGTCCTGGAAAGCATTCACCAAAGAGATAGCAAACACATCTGGCATATAAAGGTGCAGTGACATGTTGTAAGCAAAGCTGTTATCTAGCAGCTGATAGAAAATATACAGAAACACTGCGTTTGAAAACATACGACAAGACTTAAAGGCATACAGGCAAGCCTTTCTCTTCCTATTCTCATTGAAAGCATGTTGCTCTTGGTTACTTTACATCCATCACTGTTTCCAGCCTGTGGCATGGGTCAGTTTTTTATTCAAGCCATATATTTTCCACTACCGGCTGGCTAGGCCAATCATAGCTTCATATGCCTTATAATCTAACTTAAGGGTGCTACATGGGCAGGTAGAAATACCTCATCACCTTTTGGGAGTAAAAAAATATTTCCCTCTTCTCTTTACTTATCTTTCTTTCGGTGAGTTCGTAACATATTAGAGAAAGAGGAAGGACGAAAGACTTGTCACTCAAGGCCGGGATGATTCATTCACCAGTAAAGCGACAGCTTTACAACTCTTTTGGCTTATATTTCACAACAGCCCACTTGCTTGATACACAACCAATATACTCCTAAATTTAAACAGTAGTCGAATTGTTTAAAAGAAATAAGAACATTACTATTTCAAGTTGCTGGTAATGCTGCTCTTGTATATTAAATTGTGATTTTACATTCCTTTACATAAAATAATTAGGTACCTATAACTTTATTTTTTAGCTTTGTATCTAAATATTGATTTTTTAGGTAAATTTTCCACAACAATCAAACTACCTGTTATGGATTATTTTCATATCCACTAATTATTACGCTAATATATTAGGGAAATGAAAAGCTTAATTTTAAAGGAATTGTACCCGCATTAACGTCGAGAATGAATAGAAATCGACCATTCAGGACAAAATCCCCTCTATACAACAGACCGGGCTTCAAACCCTAACCTCCATGTCATTGACAACCATTTCTATTGTTAGAGTGATGCCTTAGATCATTCGACCCTTTGGGTAAATCCGAGCCGGAGAGTAGTTTTGAACTCGTCTAATTTTTTGTCTAAACATCTTATAAAATCATGACTAAAAAAATAATAGCCCTCTCCAGTGGGCACGTGAACAAAATCATTTCTCTCATCTAATCTAATTTACAGGTGATGGGTAGGTCGGGATTGTAATTCCAGTAGTGTGGTCTGAGATTTTTTTTCACTCTATCTTCACACAAATGAGGGTATAAGACCTCTGATTGATAATTTCCACTTTCTTCCCCTTTAGTGTGATTATTGTATTATTAGGGAACTCAATAATTATTTAAATGTGTAACAGTTGCATAACAATTATCTTTTTTTCCAATTTTAAAGTAAGTGGTGGTGAAAACTTTAATTGTATAGAATGTTTAGATATTTGTAGTACAATATTTTGATTTCTAGTTGGTGTAATTAAAACTATTATGTGACAACTTTATATCCTGTCTTTATCAATAATATTCGATAAGTTGGTGTAGGGTAAGCATGACCTTTAAAATTACTTATTAGTTATAACCACAAAATAATTACGAAATATTATGCTTGTGTTTTGATTTATTTCAATTTTTATATTTATAACTTATTTTGTATGTTTCAAAATATTTATAAGCCAAAAAAAAAATATATTACAATAGCTATCAATAAGCTTGTAAGGATATAGTTTTTACACAAGTCATAAAAAAATTAGTTTAATTTGTTGGTATGTGATTAAAATAGCTTTAACTTTATATCTACCAACGAGTAAAATGGGTTTGTTTCAATCTCTACGTGGAGAGCCTAAACAAGGGAAGTAGTGTTGAATATATTTTTACAACCAAATAAAGTTGAAATAAAATATAAATCTAGAAATAAATTTAGGCAAGGAATGTCCACTCTATGTGTACACCTAATGAAGGGAAGCAATGCCCACTATATGTGTACATCTGATGAAAAGTTACAATGTCCACTCTATGTGTACACCTAATGAAGGGAAGCAATGCCCACTATATGTGTACATCTGATGAAAAGTTACAATGTCCACTCTATGTGTACACCTAATGAAGGGAAGCAATGCCCACTATATGTGTACATCTGATGAAAAGTTACAATGTCCACTATATGTGTACACCTAATGAAGGGAGGCAATGCCCACTATATGTGTACACCTGATGAAAAGTTACAATGTCCACTATATGTGTACACCTAATGAAAGGTAAACAATGTCCACTATATGTGTACACCTAATGAAAGGTAACAATGTCCACTATATGTGTACACTGTACTTTTAATGGAGGGAGGCAATGCCCACTATATGTGTACACCTGATGAAAGGTTACAATGTCCACTCTATGTGTACACCTAATGAAGGGAAGCAATGCCCACTATATGTGTACATCTGATGAAAAGTTACAATGTCCACTCTATGTGTACACCTAATGAAGGGAAGCAATGCCCACTATATGTGTACATCTGATGAAAAGTTACAATGTCCACTCTATGTGTACACCTAATGAAGGGAAGCAATGCCCACTATATGTGTACATCTGATGAAAAGTTACAATGTCCACTCTATGTGTACACCTAATGAAGGGGGAAGCAATGCCCACTATATGTGTACATCTGATGAAAAGTTACAATGTCCACTATATGTGTACACCTAATGAAGGGGAAGCAATGCCCACTATATGTGTACATCTGATGAAAAGTTACAATGTCCACTATATGTGTACACCTAATGAAGGGAGGCAATGCCCACTATATGTGTACATCTGATGAAAAGTTACAATTTCCACTATATGTGTACACCTAATGAAGGGAGGCAATGCCCACTATATGTGTACACCTAATGAAGGGAGGCAATGCCCACTATATGTGTACACCTGATGAAAAGTTACAATGTCCACTATATGTGTACACCTGATGAAAAGTTACAATGTCCACTATATGTGTACACCTAATGAAAGGTAACAATGTCCACTATATGTGTACACTGTACTTTTAATGGAGGGAGGCAATGCCCACTATATGTGTACACCTGATGAAAGGTTACAATGTCCACTACATGTATATGCATCCGATGAAGGAATACAATGTTAACTATATGGGACTTCACTATCTGCATGGTTTAAAGCAGTAATTCTCAACTTTTTTTTTTAACCTACTGCCCCCTTTTGAGAATTTCATGCTGTTACAGCCCTCACCCTAAGTTAAATGTAATATGCATTCTGAAATCAATGATAATAACCTTGCAGAAATACTATCTTGCCAACAGGTCAATATTTCCTCGTTTGAAAAAAACATGATCACAAAATAAATGCACATTTTACGTGGCATAATTTATAATTCTTATGAATAAAACACGCGTTAAAACATAATGTATGTTAAATGGTTATAGAAATAAGGACTTGATCGTATTGTCAAAATTAGAGAACATAAGTACAGTATTTAATATAAGAACATTTTGTTATATATTCTATAGCTTGTATTTATTAGCATAAAATTATTCCTGCGATATTAGTAAAAACCCATATGCTGCCGTACAACTCCCTTTCAATTATTTACCATCTCACAAAACTAAAAATACCCCCTGGAGGACGGTATCACCCAATGCGGGAAACACTGGTCTAAGACTTCATTCTCGTGTTATCATCGTTGTGGCCTGCTGATGACGAGAACATTGGTTTTCAAATCACAGTCGGGTATGAAACACTACACGTATACCACAAAGCTTAGAAAAATTCTGTTCACTATATCGTAGGCCTAGATCACAAAATAAAGGAAAATCATGTTCACTACACATATACTACAAAGTTTAGGAGAATTATGTTTCCTACGTAGGTTATATTACAATATTCAAAATTTATAGATTCCAGCGAAAGAACGAAGCGAAGGTGGACCGAAGAAATTCCCCAGGCAAGTACCGAAGAACTCTTCTATGCAACCAAAATGAGCTTTCGAGCTTCAGGAAAATTGTATACTGCGGAACCTGTGAAAGATGTGACATCGGGCAGCCCATCAAAAGCTCAAAGGTATCGAAAATCTTTGAAGTTTATTCCAGAAACCATTATTTCCGGCGATAACGCTCTTTCACTTATAATTGAGCAGAAATTATCGCGAAGTCAGTATCAGGGTTTAAGAAATATAAGCTTAGAAAATAATTATAAATTGTATCCCTAGTATAAAGAATTTTTAAAGGCTAAACGTAAATGTTATCCTGATACATCAAGCATCACTGTAACTGAATGCAGTGCTGAAGTAAAAACTACAGGCCTTATTAGACCATACAGTTGAACAAATTTTGTCGACTCAAATGGACGTTATTAAAAGCTTGAGTTCTGAAAAACTTCTTAACTTGAATTTTATTTGCAAGTGGGGTTGTGATGGCAGCTCTGGCCAAAGTACGTATAAACCAAAATTCAATGATGATGAAGGAAGTAAATCAGATGCAAATATTTTTTTCACTTCACTTGTTCCACTACAAATCATAACCGAAGATGAAGTTTAATAATGCAAAAATCCAAGACCTTCATCTCCTCGATTTTGTCGGCCAATTAAAATTGAATTCTTGCACGAACATACGGAAGACACTGTAAAACAAACTGAGTGTGTTAAAGAACAAGAGACAAAACTTGTACCTTTTGAGATGGTAAGAAATGGAAAATAAATATCAGTTTCTTATAAACTTGCGTTAACGATGATAGATGGCAAAGTTTATAATGCAATTACCAATACTGTATACACTCAACGTTGCTATTTATGCCAATCAACTTCCAAAGGTTTTAATAATATCGATGATATTTTATTAAAAAAGATAAATCGAGTTAGTTTATTGTTTGGGTTGTCTACACTACACATGTGGAGTCGATTATTTGAATGTTGTTTACATTTGTCCTATAAACTAGAGATTAAAAAGTGGCAAGCGCGAAGAAAAGAAGATAAAGAAAAAACAGAGAATAGAAAAAAAATATTTAAAAAATTTCCGTCAAAATTAGAACTTATTGTCGATCAACCAAAGCCTGGATTTGGTAGTACGAATGATGGAAAATACTGCTAGGAAATTTTTTGAAAATTTGTCTGTTTCCGCTTCTATAACGGGCGTTGATGAAGGTCTAATTAAAGATTTCTTATTATTATTGCAAGCCATTTCAAGCAGCCATGAAATTGATATAATTAAATATAAAGAATACACATTAGAAACAGCTCGTAAATTTGTGGATTTTTATCCCTGGTTTTACATGCCAACTTCTCTACATAAACTTTTGATCCATGGCACTGAAATCATAGCTAATGCATTAGTGCCGATAGGACAAATGTCTGAAGATGCGCAAGAATCTTGTAATAAATATATAAAAAGATATCGTGAAGACTTCGCACGAAAATGCAGCAGAACAAAAACAATGGAAGAGCTTATTTTACGTCTTTTAGTAGCATCTGATTCCTTTATTTCAAGATTGAGAAAATTCCCTAAAAAAAAAGTTAAAATCTATGTCACCAGAAGCAGTTGAATTATTAATTTCACCAACCATTTATATGTGTCATGCTGCTGGCTACAACACTTCTTCTTTTTCGATGTCAGAATCCTCTGATTACGATACAGGTAACTCAACTGATGACAATGAATAATTTTCATTAACATATTATGTAAAAAACTTGATAAATACAGATTTATTTTATACATTTCACTTTGTATTTAATTCTTAAATTCTTAAGTTTTTCATTTTATTTGTTTTAATTTTTTCAGTCTCATTGAAGTACAATAAAATATTTTGCAAAATCTTTCTGCGTGAAAGTTGTTGTTAAATTTGAGTCAATATATGGAAAAAATTACTAATTGTGTAATTTAAAATGCTTCAAAAGAGATAGTAAATATACATGTTTTACTTATTAACATAGATTATACTTTAAAATCTTACAGTTTTCTATAAGCAGATCATGTTTTTGCTGACAATACTCTAACTTAAATAAATATATTTTTAAAATCAAATGCAATTTAAAATCGCTTTAATTTTATTTTAAATATTTTCAAGAATAGGGCCTATAACCCTATATGAATACAGTTTCTAAAGAATTGGAATAAATCTCTTGCGTAAGAACTCTTTTTTAGTGTAAAACACATGCTTTTAGAAACAAATATCTTATAATTTCTTAAAGTTAATTTCAAGGTAAATAGTACATAAGTATAATTTTAAAGACAGATTAAATGTAAACAGTTTAAAAAAATGTAAGTAGTTTCCTAATCATTTCTAAATTTATTTTACTATTTAAATAAAATGCCAATTTTTGTTAAGAAAATAAAAATTAATCAAAAGCTAAAATTAATATTATTACTATGTTAACTTTGCCCCACTTTCCCTATTTACAAAGTTTTTTTCCTTAAATTGATCTCGCTCGGTTTCGTGGGTTAAATAATTATTTAATATAAAGGTTTATGACTTTTACTATTTAAATATTTAACTAAAACAAATAATAATTCTACCTGGTTTTGTACATTATTGTATTATTGGGTTAGAGTAAAAGGTTTTTTTAAATTCTAGTGTATAACTTCAACAAACAATAGGTTTTTTCCTCTATCGTGGGTTATTGAGACATAGGCTTTAAAGGTTATGGTTTCAATATAAATAAAAGTTTATGTTCTTCTAATAAATCTTTTATTATGTTACACCTTAAATTTTTCCTGGCTAATAAGGTGTAGGGCCTATAATATGTTATTTTGACTAAATTGTGTATGTTTAAATATTTATGGTCACTATATTGAATCGTAATTTTATTATTTTGCAATTTTGACTTTGGTTTCGTAATCAGTGACCTCTAAAACCCCTAGGTACCAAGTTTCTTACAAAATGAATAAAACTTGAATATTTTGCCGGCTTTTATGAATTTAGAACTGCCATAATGGGTCCACCATTTTGTTTTTTCAATTCTGACTTTTGATTAACAATCAGCAACCTTTAAAACCCCTATGTACTAAATTTCATACAAATTGAATAATATTTTCATATTTTGACCAGCTTTTCGGGATTTGGCCCCACGGCCCGGCGGTGGGAAACGCTGCTTTAAACACATGCACTGGTGGTCATAAAATTTAATGCTTCTGGCTCTCAAGAAACTAGATTGATTTGAGGAAGAGGTAAAGATACGAATACTAACTAGATGCACAACATCTAAATTGTCCCTGTTGTTTACCCATGCTCACTCCATGCTGATGCAAGTGCACATTTGCTAAACTACCTTATCACTACATTGCACTTAAATCACCTCTTAATAAATATGGTAGCTAAGTTATTAAAAAATGCAGGTTGTGTAGCACACGTTTAAGTGTTTACATCTAGAGGACACTAATTTGATACTGGGGGTGCTAGAGAATAAAATTTCTATTTGTAGATGGATACGTCCTTCTATCTGAATGGTGAATATCTAGGCTATATTTCTGAATGTGAAGTACAGATCACATTGTTACCTAAGTTAGGTTGGCTGTTTAAAAAGTGTACGTTAAATTCATGAATATAATTAGGCCTGTGTCATTTTTAAGCAATTCACTGTTTCTATATATACTAAAAAATAGTCACCTAAAATCAGCAATGCATAGTTTCTTCCCCTTATTTCAATTTCTTTTCTTGCGGTGGGCTGTGAGGTATAATCTTATTTTTATCCCTCTTCTATGGTCCGCAGTTGTATTTTCTCGGTTCATACTGACGCTAGCTTATTTTAGCTTGCACTTACTAAAATGTGGTCAAAATGTATTTTTCAATAAAGAGCGCCACAACCTGCAAGGTTCTACCGAAGGTGATGAGCCGGGTGGAAGTACGAACAGCAAGAGAAGCGAGGGAAGGATTAACCTGCTCGTCTGCCATTCTTTCACTTCTCCTCCTCCCTCCTTCGCTCGGAGCAAAGCTTGACCGGTCCTTTGCCGAGTGATGACGTTAGTGTACAGGGAAAATATTACCAGTTGCTACCTCTCAGGTTAATAATAATGCCAATAAATTTTTGTGTTGTGACCCCCCTAATAAATTATATAATTCGATTCACAAATCTCCATTCTATGTTCCTATAATATTGCCCTTTCATTTCGCTTGGATTTAGGTCTTTAACAATCAACTCAAATATCGCTAATTTTGACTTTTCTAAGGGCAAAATTTCTTATTTTAAGCCATGTTTACAGATCTCTCTTATCTATAGAAACATAGAATAGAGTTTTGTATTCATTCCAGTGAAGACCAAACTTCAATACAACTAATAGTTTTATCAAAATCATGATAGAGCTGAACACTTGAGTGACACAGTATTGGCTCCCCTATGTAGCCCCCTTAAGACTAGGACAGGCACAACATCTAGTCCTCGGCTGTTAATTTATCAATGTGAAAGGGTAAACTCACATTTCACCCACGATACATTTTTCGGCCATGCCAGGAATCGAACTTGGACCCTTAGCTCACTAGGCAGACACGCTACCGATTGAAGCTGCTCTTGGTAAACTGTTAAGCCATGTAAAGGAAACACCCACTTCCAGCAGTCATCACAGGCATCTCCAGGATGTAATGCACACACTAGCTCTGTGTGGGACTAGTGAAGCTCATTTTGTTGCAGAAATATATTTATAGTCGAATGGGGAAAATTAAAGCTCTTGTCTTAGCCGCCAGTGCTGGTTATTGGTGTATCTACAATAACAGCTCAGTGGGGTTCCAACATCCTATTTCCAAATTCTTCTGCTCAACACATGTCATGAATGACTTTGATGTCTGGATAACAACATGAAAGAAAGCACTTAATATTTCATATTTTATTGATCAAGATAGCTACGGTTACATTCAAAGGAAAGTGGCTCCTGATGTCAGTGGACAAACATGTACTCTCATCTCATTTGAGCACTCTTTGTGTTTACTATGGCTGAGAGCGTACTTCTGCTCAAGCAATCATCTCAATTTTGAACCTAATTTATGTAATATGTGTATGTTAGTCTTAGCATCACCATCATCATGAACTGTGGCTGGGTCAGTTTAGTAAAATACTTCACCCCCCCTTTCCATCATTCTTCTTCTCTCATTCTCACACTTGTTATCTGCTACTCCTTGGTCTCCCTTGCGGCTGTTTCTCTCCCCACTTCAACTCCATCATCATTCTTAGGAGTCATTCATTTTTCATCCTCATTACATGACCATACCATCTCACCCTTGCTTCCTCTACCTTCTCATGTACTTCCTGAAGGCAACTCTTGACCGAACATCTTCATTTATAATCCTATTTCTCTTGGTGCCTCTCAAAAACTTCTCCTGATTATAAAAAAAAAAGCCAGATAGCCTTTTTACTAAAATAAAAATTGCTTGATGCAGAATTTAACTTTATTAAGTGTGAGGCAGAGCAAGAAGAAAGTATTGTCCGAGTTTGAAGCAATGAATTGAATAACTGCAATTTGATGGTAGGTGGGGTTATTTTAACAATGGAACACCACACACTAGATAATTAGCAAGTATGAGCACTAAAATTGGTATGGAAAATTCAAGCAGTTAATTGAAATGATATATAAAGTTTTATTATTTCATTTTTGAAGCTTTGCATACTCCTAATGAAAATACACCAACACATGTCTAAAGAGAGGAATGGAAACCACAGTGTACACCCTAATGAGAATTAAATCCTGGCCTACTGCGGCCAGACTGCTACACAATATGTGTGGTCTACCTTGCTGGTAACTTACGATTTGGCCCAGTCGACCAATTCTAGATATGTGGCAGAGGAATCAAATGGAGCTCTTTCAGACTCTTCTGGTGTTTTTAAGATGGCAATTAGCTTCATGTACATAAGGAAACATTCCCGGATAAAACTCATCGGTAAGGAGCGGGTCATGTAGAGGTCCGACTTTCAACCGTTGTTCCACCAAGCCCTGTCACACAAAACACATGTATAAGAGACTTATTCAAATTATGAGTAAAATTATTATTTTATTAAAATAAAAATAGTGTGACAACATTTTTGATCTATATTCTACCATGGTAATTGAAAATTTTGATGAACATTCACACAATAACGATTGGAAAAGATAAAAAGTGAAAACCGGACAATATATCTGGAATGGAAAAAACCCCAAACCAATAACAAATCTTTATAGTTTTAACTAGAGTTGGGTCGAATACACTATTCTACAAGTATAGTACTTCATTCTACCTACTAATTTCAATTTGAATTCTGGAAAAACACCACAAACATGAACATATATAGAATTACTAGTTAAATGTTAAAATCTTTTGTTATATTTCATTCGTTATTACATTCATACATTCACTAAGTGATCATCATCATCATCATCATCATCATCATCATCATCATCATCATCATCATCATCATCATCATCATCAACTGTTTACAGACTGTGGCCGGGTCAGTTTAGTAAAATGCCTCCATCTTCCTCTGTCCTTCCACCACTGTTCCTCCTTTAATTTATTCCATTCTTCTCCTCTCACTTGAACACTTTCTATTATCTGCACCTCTCATCTTTTTCTTTGGCTCCCTTGCAGTATTATTTCTACAAACTTCATTTTAAACATTTTCTCTGGCATCCTCACTTTTTCCATTCTCATTACATGCCCATACCATTTCAGTCTTTCTTCCTCTACTATTTCATGTTGTCGGTGACCTGGTGGTCTAGGGGTAAGATGTTGGACTTCTGTGCTGAGGGTCCGGGGTTCAATTCTCGGTCACGGCACAGATTTATCTGATTGCCAAACCCTTCCTTCACCTCTGACAATACGTGTATTAATCACAACTTGTGAATGTGTGGAATACCAGGCCTCCACCGTGGTTCAGATTCCACGTTAAACTGTAGGTCCTCCATTTTATCTCACAATCACCCTACCATTGCACATTAGCGTAAATGCGTATAACCCGAACGGGTAGTAAGACGCGCTGCTGCTGCTGATGATGATAATAATGATAATAATAATGATAATAATAATGATAATAATGATGATGATAATAATAATAATAATAATAATAATATTTCATGTTATCCCTGTACCCCCACGATTTCCTGGATAACTTCATTACCAATCTTGTTTCGCCTCGTGACAGTTAACATGCTCCTCATAAACTTAATTCCCATGGCCTACACTTTCCTAGTCTCTCTTACATTCAATGTCCATGGTTCTGCTGCACATGTGACAATAGGTGCAAAGTATGCCTGTACAACACTTCCTTACTCTTCAAGGGCACTTCTCATCTCTGTAGTAGGTCTCTTAAACTCCTAATGAACAACTCTCCCTGCTGTCCTTTTTTTAATTAAACCCTCTACTTCTACCTTTCTCCTCAACCACACTTTCAAGATAGTTTACGTTCTGTAACTTTCTCAACTCTACTCCATCGAACCTTATAGCCTTATTAGGCCTACCCTATTCCTTGTCATTATCACTTCACACTTTACCATACTACATACATTACATTCTACACTTTATCAATTCCTCTTCTATTCTTGTAGTTGTTTCTGTAATTCCTCCTCCATCCCCCACCCTACCATCAAGTCATCAGCCAACATCATGGCTTTCACTCTTTCATCCCCAAGTTTTCCTGCCACTTTGTTCATGACCATTTCCATTACAAATAGTAATGGTGAGAGGGCATTCCCCAGTTTCTCTCAATTTTTTATATGGAATCACTGTGTCCTTCCATTCTCCGTCTTAACACAACTCCTGTTACCCTCATACATGCTTTTCACTCTCATTACAACACATCTTTCCACTTCATCCTCCTCCATCGCTTTCCAAGCTTTATTTTTATCCACGCTATCATATGCCTACTCCACATACATAAAAACCATTACCAAGTCTTTCCCATATCCATACCTTCTTTCCATCAGATATCACATGGCAAAGATTAAATCTATTGTAGACCTCTGTTCCTTAAATACTTGCCGTTTCTCTCCCCACCTTCCTTTCATTTTATTTATTCTCTTTTTCAGTATCATCACATATATTTTTGTACAGTGGCACATCAGCGTTATCCCCCTATAATTCGTACACCTCATCTTATCTCTTTTCTTGAATATAGGTACTATAACTCACTTTTTACAGTCTTCCGATACCTTGTTCTTCTTCTAAACCACTTTCAGCGCCCTGTATAACATTTGTATATCTACTTCACCTGCTGTTCTTATCCTTTCCACAGTCAGTTCGTCCACATCCGGTGCTTTCTCTTATTTCATCCTCTTTAATGTGTCCTCTACCTCTTTCTATGTTGGACCTCTTGCCTCCTCTTCTGCTCTTCCCGCTCCTCTGAATCTCATTTCTTTCCTCTTCTGGGTTGAACCTTTTCTCAAAATATCTCATCCATAGTTCCTTTCTTTCCTCTCCTGTCTTCAACGATCTTCCTTCTTTATCTATCATTCTAACTTCTTGTATTTTCTCTCTTCTCCTGTTTCTTACTTGGCTATATAACACCTTACTTCCTTCCACATCCCGTTACAGCATTTCCGTCCATTTTTCCATCTAATCCTTTCTGGCTTCCCATACAACTCGCTTCGCTCTTTTCTTTTTCACCCTATAATCTTCCTCAGTTTCCTGCTTACTATCCTTAAAACTCTTTCTGAATGCTTTATTCTTCTCCCCTACTGCTTCTTTCACCCAGTCGTTCCACCATCCCAACTGTTTCTAGTGATTTTGTGACTTTCTTTTTTCTTCTTATACCAGCTGTTTGCCACTTTCATTTTATTTCTTGCACATAATTCCAACAACCTTCTACTCTCCTCGTTTTCTCTCCCCATCCTTCCTTCTCTAACACCTCCTCAAACCCCACCTTTCTTTTCCTACTTTTGAATTCAGATCCCCCATTACTATATGACCCTTGTTTCCCATATGCCTTTCTAGGTCTTCCTAATACTTATCTATTTTCTTCTGCTGGGCACCCCACTTGTGGGGCAAACACTTGTATTACATCCACCTTTTTTTCTTCTGTCATTTATTGTCATCTTCATTATTCTTTCATTTCCCTACCACCTTCGCCTGCAGTCCTTCGCTAACTATGAAGCCTACTCCATTTCTCTTACCTTAATTATTCCCCATCCAATGTAGAATGAAGCCATTCCATACTTTTCTCATCCCTTTCCACTTGGTCTCGCTCAGGCCCAAGTCATCCATTCATCTATCGTCCATCAAATCTACAATATCCTCCCTTACAGTTAATGTTCCAATGTTCAGCGTTCTTATTCTTAGCTTATGGTTGTCAACAATTTTTCATTCACTTCATATTCACACAAGTGTTAAATTAATAATATGGGGTCTGGTTTTGTCTTAAATTTATGTTGAAATTTAGTCACCAATCAGCATTATTAAAGCTATGAAACAAATTCCAATTCAAAATTTTAATTATGTTCTATCAAAAGAAAATCTTATTTTTGGTGAGTTTTGAATAATTTATTTTCTCGAATCCTTAAATGGCCCTAAAGTATTTGAGGATTCTAGAGTCCCATCACTTGTTTTAACTATTGGCCTGCTCAAAGATATAAATGTTTTATAATATCTGAATGGTCAATTTTGTATTTTACATCACTCACTATCACAGGAACAAAGACAATTATTTGGCTACTGTGTGTTCTATGCACTAAACAGCTTGTTGTGAAACAATAAACAGAGGGTTAGGCAATAAGCCTTACACAGTACAGTACTTGCCTCTCGAGTCCTCTCCCTCTCTTGTCGTTTGTTAATGATGTTTTAACTACGCGTCTTAATCCCGTTTGCGTTATATGCATCTATATTTACAATGTAGGGCCGAGGAAGATGAATTTATGTTCATATTCCATTAGGGGCACTTTAAAACTCAAGAAACCATTTCACCCTACACAATCATATTTTTGTGGGCATCTTAAACTACCATTTTAACACTATGAAATCCTGTTGTTTATATTATATTAAGACTTTATAGAGTTAATTAAAATATTCGTGAACAAATAAAATAAATCATTTGAAATATTAGAACTTGGGATGTGTGAAGCTTGGAAAATGATGATGTCTCTTTAAATATTAGTCAAATTCAATAATTATGAAGCTTCGTAATACAATTATTATAATAGTCCTAATAATCCTTAAAAGAGGTAATTAAATAACCTTGATGGTAAAACATTAATAAAATAAATGATTGTAGTGCAACTACAATTTTGATTTGAGAGCTACATACCTTTATACGATCTAAATATTTCCAAAGGTCAAACACTTCACTGTAATTCTTCTTCATGACCTTTATATGATTTGCAGGGTTGATGAAAATTGCAGAAAGTAGTTTAATGCCGAGCAGTGGCTTTGGTTGTACAGCATCCTGGATCTTGATCCTCTTTTGTTTCTAGTTAATAAAACAAGAAATGCATGTTCAATAAACGGGCAGTCCATATTTCAAAATCAAATCCAAGAAACCAAAGGATTCACTTTAACAAAATATAAATAAATTGTAAATCTTCTGATTTCTGAAAGAGCAATCTTTATTTAGGCAAACAATACATCCATTCATTTTGCATTGCTTTACTCTGATACCTTTCAAGTTTAATTTGTTAAATGTGTTTTCAGAGTATAGAGAACTATGATCAACCCTGTGGTTGCCTCATGCTACAAAAGAGGTCAGGACAGGCTTCAGCCTACCACTCATTACTAGTGTGGCTGGCTACACTTCCCTATTCAATGAATGCTCGACGAGACAGCCATAAGAAATTCTAATTTCACTGATGTGATGTCTGGTAAATTCTTTATGGTGTAACCCACAGATACGCAATGATTATAGAACACAGTGTAATATGAGTCAAATGAACAATAAATTGAGTTTATTGGAACAATTGAGAGTTTTGTTTATTTCAAATCTGCAAGAAAAGTTGATTAGTTAGGATTGATTTGTCAAATCATGAGCAACTTTTTATAATATAAGGAACGTACTTGGATGGAACAGCTAATTAGATAAATTGGTCCAACTTTTTGGTCAACTAAACAATGTAAATATGAATTATTAATGAGAAACTAATAATTCAAGAAGTTAAGTCAAATAAAACAGGCACAATAACATTTCTAAAAACCATTATTAAGATTGTTAAGTAGATAAGTTATGAAAATTAACTATCATAAAACAAGGAAAAATATAAATATGTGCAAGTACAATATTTAAGTAGTATCAGATTATAGGTATAGCTATAAGCAAAATGAAAGTGGAAATTGACAATGCTATATTAGCATTATTAATATAGTAACCTACAGACTATATAAAATCTTGCTGAAAACATCCATATTTATAATGCTACTTTTCATCACAATATTATTCTAAGTGAACAAACAAGATTCGAGAACCAATCCCTTATCAATACAATCAAGAACCTCCCACAACATGTGAAAAATCAAAAACTCAAATAAATCCCATCCTAAAAACCCTGCCCTTCTACCATCATAGTTAAGAGCTGTTCGGGCCAGTGTTGAGAAGATTAGAACCTAATTTCATTCTCCCTTTGTCCTATATTTCCATTCTAAACAAACACCATTTATTTTATTTTCATTTTTCGTCTATCTATATTATTCAACAGCGCTTAAACCAACTGACACACTAGCAACATCTCATATATTAACTCTTACCCTTCCCAATTTTTTTTACGTTGATCACTTGGTCTTTTCTATAACACTCATCACAAAGGTTATAAAATGAACAATTTACTGCACATAACTCTATTGCACTGTGTTAACATCTAGAATAACATCCCAATCTGAAGGTAAGTTTGATAGTTTTGGTGTTTTTTTCATAATATTTAACTTTTTATATTTATAACTTTTCATCCTCTCATTTCATTTTATTTATACAACTCGATTACCTTTTTAATGTCATTTTGTTGTTGTTAATGCCTCTGCATATCCTCATTGCTTGTTTGATTTCATCAGAATCTGTTTAGTTTGATACTTTATCATAACTTAATATTTATTATTTTTGCATTGGTTGTCTCAGACCTGATGATGGTGGAATTGCTGAAACATGTTGTCACCCAGCCAAGAGTAGCATCAAATTATATTTGGAGAGGAATTAAAACAACACAGATAAGGAACGTTATTCTATTCAAACTTTTCAAATGTAAAATTTTTCTTTTTTGCTTATACTTCTTTCATAACAATCAATTACTTATTTATATGATCTTGTATTTATAATATATCATAACTATAAAGCATAACCTCGATAACACATCTGTTGATTTTCATTAATCTACAATTATTAATCTTCTCTTGATTGTTAACACAAGTAAATTTTTAGAAACCATTTGACTCGAATAACAAGTTTGTAACATTAAATCCTTTACAATTTTGATAATTTTGTGAAATAAGTTACTTGTTATATCTTAACATTAATTTTAATGTTTCATGTTGATTTTATACTGTTAATTTTTTTTACATGTGTAAGGTACATAAATTAACAACCTAGTCAACTATTTTAACCTTTCTATTAATCATCTTTCCATTGTTACTGTTTAAAATCTTAAACATTACTGAACATATCTTTCTTGTCAACATATTTTCAAAGTGTTTACCAGTATATTTAATTATTCAACCAGCGTATAACCTGAACGGGTAGTAAGACGCGGTGCTAAATATTATTATTAATTATTCAACATTAAAGTTCACTATTGTTGGCATACTAATTAACCTAGTATTTTTGTTAAGTCATAACTTTCATAAAACCTATAATCTATTCTCAAGAAGTACTCAAATTTTGTAGTCTGCAAGTTATTATATTATTAACTCTAATATAGTCAATTATAGTCCACTTTTCATTTTGCATAATCTGATACTACTTAAATATTGCACAGATTTATATTTTTCCTTGTTTTATGCTAATTAATTTCAGAACTTTACTACTTAACTATCTTAATTATGGTTTGTAGAAATATTATTGTACCTGTTTTATTTGACTTAATTTCTTGATATGTTTGTTTTTCATTAAATAAATTATCTTCATGTTAGGTTTCATATTTTTATTGTTTAGTTGACCCAAGAAGTTGTACCAATTTATCTAATTAGCTGTTCCATCTAAGTATGTTCCTTATATTATAAATTCATATTTCTCCTTACTACAACTAATATGAATATTAATAAAATTATAAGCAATTTAGCAAATCTGTGCAGACAATTACTTTTATTAGTATGCTCCTAAGTGCCATAGTGGCTATCAGCAAATTAAGCTAACAAAAATAACAAGTTGAGAAAGAATACATTTTAAGGAAATATATCAGCATTCACAAAGAGAGAGAATGATAAACTAAAGGGAAAAATCAGTCTGGTGGCCTTATCAGAGCCAAATGCCAGCCTCCCAGAACAGAGTATACAATCTCTAAACCATTATATCAGAGTATCCAGTGTGTATGTATTTGGAAGAAGGTATACCAAAGGTGGGTATAAAACATTTAAAAGGTAAGGCACATAATAGGACCTTTAAAATGAAAAGAAGAACAAAGTATTCATCACTGTGAAAGGGTGAAACCACATTTCACTAAAAATAATTATTTTGGTGATGCTAGGAAACGAACCCAGGACCCTTAGCTGAGTGGACAAACACGCTACCAACTGAGTCGTAGGATTAAAGTAGAATAGTGCACTACAAATAAAAAAAAATACAGCTAAAATTATTATTAAACTTTGTTTTTTGTCATAATCGATGGTATTTACTTACTAGCTTACCCTATTACATTAGAAACGTGAAAGTTTATTGCCACACTTACAAAAGCACACCACCTATTCCTATTTAGAGATAATTCTATCCAGGCCACCTCATTACACCCCATCTCTTTCAGGCCCATTTAATGTTATCCCTCCATACATGTCCAGGTCTTCCCATTGGGTTTGCCAGTCAATACCCTGAACACTATTCTAGAATCCATTTGCAATGTATATGTCCTACCCACCATAATCTGTGAGCTTTGATTATCCTAACAATGTTTTGTAAGATAACCAATGACATCTGCTATTGAGAAATTATATGTATAGTTTTGCTATCGTTAGCTATCATTAAAATATATAGAGTTGAACATTATTTGCAGATAAAAGGCAAAGCAGTTAATTTAACGAAACAATTCTATTTTTTGTTATTTCACACTTGTAATGTTAATTCAAAGATGCTACTTTAAATGTGTTTTAATACTCATTTTAATGTGCCAAGTAAAAGTTTATGATAACACATTATCTCTAAAGATACAACATTAATAAGTATCTTGACATATTATTATATAATTAATAACCAACCACTTAGTGTTACACTTATAAAATACAATAAACTCTTGACCAAGCAGGTTCTGCCTGACCGGTTTGCGAAATGACCGTGGCTATATTTCACTTTTTTTTATACACAATTAGCAGTGCACTGATGCTGTGGAATATGTATTAATGTATTTGTAACAAGATTACTTTTTTTAGCAAGTAAAATTATGTTAAGGAAATTGCTTACAGCCCTAAGGAAAAACAAATCAATCCAAGAAAGACATGAAGGGATCATAGACTTCATGAAGTCACCTAAGCTGTAATAAAGTAGAGAGCCTTTTGGTATTCACTGTAATCTAGTTATTCTTCTTCTCTCTCTATTACCCCTGGAAAATAAAGTCATCATACCTGCAAGTTATCTTACCTGTTCTGTAAAGGTTGAGTTGAGACTGCAAGCTCTAAACGTATCATTGAACCAACCCATGACCAATTCAATGATTTGTCCACCCATGCCCCAAGCGCACAGTGCAGACACATAAAGGAGGTAGGTACTTTCATCTGCATCCACCGGCAACTTTTTTACTTGGGACAGATAATAACTTTGGATCATGATCATCCTGGATGTGGACTTTCTAGGCAGGAAACCCATTGTAAACAGCAGAGATTTAAATATAACAGAATCCTGAAAAGAATCAACATTGTTGGTATATTATACATACAACTGATTTAAAAAAAATTAGTTTTGTTAAGAGTTGTATGAGCCAAGCTGTAGTTGTGTATGTACAAGAGTTATACAAAATAGCAGAATATAAAATATTATAGAAATATTTATTTATTTATTTATTTAGCACCGCGTCTTACTACCCGTTCGGGTTATACGCTTAAGTACTAATTACCCTAATGGATTAGGAATTGGGAAGGTTGAATAGAGGAAGTGAGCCCGCATTTGCGTGGAGGGAGGGTGGAAAACCATTTAGGAAAAACCACCCCCAGTTCACCCGACCGAGATTCGAACCTCGATCTCCCCGTCCTCGGCAGTCGGGCTCAACACGACTAGCGTGTTAGCCAACTACGCCACCGAGGTGGGTATTATAGAAATAGAATAATGACTTTTAATCAATGTGTGTAGTTTATTAAAGTATCTATTGTACATGGAAACACAATTTGTTTTCATTTCTCAAAACCATTTTCCATACATTTATACCTTTTTACACAATAAAAACATACAATTAAAGTGTATATCATAAAGAGAAAACCTGCAAAACCTGCTCTTAATGTTTGAATAAGAGAAGCCTATTATTATCAATATTTTATGAATAATAGTTTACAAATTTAAATAAATGACTAAATTAAAAATCTTAGTTAATTAACATTTGATATAGCTAAATACATAATTAAGAACAAGGTTTATGACATTTTATTAAAAAAGTGCAGTTATTTAGATATGAAAATATGTACTTTGAAAGAAACTTATTTTTTGTACCAAATAGCGATGAATATTTAAGTGAGCCATTTTAAGAATAAAACAATTAGCTTAATATAAAGTACCTTGAAAAATGTGAACCAGCGAGGAAAATAAACCACACATTTATCATGAATTATTTTCTGTTCTTTTGGATGATTTTCAAGTTCTTTTGAATAATTTTTCAGTAACAAACCAACTATACTAATCAATGTTTGTGTAATGAGTGGGTTGTCAAGTGACAGATTGTTTTTGGAAACATCCTTGTTGTCATTATCTTTTTCTTTGGTGAGATAATTTTCTGCAAGAACAAAAATTCAAACAAAACTGCAATAATAACATTGGTGTATTCACCGACCAATAACCCCTATTCAATTTTTATTAAAACACATCCAAGCTATAGTACCCGTTCTTTGAAGTGATTAAAGAACTTACCAAACTAAACACAAATCCCCTTAAGGGTACATTATAAATATTTTCACAACAAGAATTTTTATAAAGACCCATAATGTAGGCCTACATTTCTGGTAAATTTATACTTTCACGCTGAACAGGAATTGGAGAAATCGTTGGGATACTCTAGAGTACTTTAACCCTTAAACGCCCAGCGCACCGATCTATCGGCGCGCCAAGTAATGGCTAAATCTCTCTCATGACCGATCCATCAGCGCCAGCTAAATCTCACCTGTTAGTATAATAAATGTTACTAGATGGCATCATAAGCCTTTATCCTAAATATTAAGCTTTAGTTCATATTTTCCTACACAGAAAGCACTGTAATGTCAACAAAAACTTTTTTGCACAAATGAATTATGTTATTCCCAGTTGTTTACACCGTGGCTTAAATATGTTTTTGACTCAAATGTTTTTATTTATTTTATTTTGATTCGAGTGTTTGCAGTTGCTATTTGATTTTCTTACAAAAGTTTATATATTCTTTATTATTTTATTCTTGTTTCCTTCATAGTATTTTTTATAATAAGTTATATATGCCTAAGTGTTAATACCATGTATTTTTTTTATATAAATAGGCAATGGAGGGTCCAAGTTCTAGGTTAGATGACTAACATTTTAGATACTATAAATAATGATAGTTAATTTATACCTGAAAGTGATTTATTTATTTATTACTTAGGCCTATTTATTTATTTGCTGCATGTAGAGTGTTTTCCAAAACAAAGGTGCTAACTCCAAAAGTATGTAGGTCTATACACAATTTTACTAAAATTGATGTAGTTTAGGAACTAGCAACACTACAGACACCAAACTTATATCAGATTTTACATAAATAAATTATCTTTCTTTCAGAGGGAGTGATGAAGACAAAAGGAAAAAATTCAATTGATTTTTTCACCTCTATATTTAAATTTTGATTAAAATTTCAAAATTTTCCAATTTTAAATATTTTATTTCCAATTTATCTATTTTATAGTGATAGATGACTTTTTTTCTAATTATAACATGTTTAGAGCATAAGTGTGACTTTTTTCTTGTCTATATGTTAAATAGTTATTTTTTTGTTTTTCTCGTCCACTGTGTGAAAAGTTTATTGTCATTAACTGTAACATTTTTAATTTAAATTTTGTAATCTAATTATTTTCACATAATTTAATTAAATTTTTCTAAAATATGGGACAGTCAGGTGTCCCGACGACATATTTCAGGACATTGGGACATTTCCTTAAAAAAACGGGACAATCCTGTGTATACTGGACGTCTGGCAACCCTAATCTGACCACATGTAGCATGTGCCTTGAAATCTTTTAACTGCACGTCTTTGCAAGTTTGTGTGGACTCATTCCCTCTTTAAAAATGTGTTGCCAGCACTTTATTAAAATTTAACTTTCAACATTCCCAATTTTAATTCAATTTTTTTTTTCAAAAAATAATATTTTTTTAACTTAAATATTGTCTGGAATAGTCCTTAGAGTTGACTCCAAATCATCTATATCTCAATTGCTGCATCAATCATTTTCATTCATTCAGTTAAGTGATAAATTATTCTAAAGCCATGTTGGTCTAAGCCGCCGCTAAACAGTAAAAAAGCTCTAAAACTAGTTTCAACACAACATTTGAATTTCTTGAATCATGAATCTGATATTTTCTTGAATATTCACAAAGATATGAGGTAGTACTAGTAAATTCAAAGGTACCATCTATTTAAAAAGTGATTAAAGATAAACACAACAAATAGTAAAAAGTAACAAAACTGCTATATTACATCAAATGGGTCTGTAACATATCAAGGTGCAGTCTTAGTAAGACATGTGCTACAAGTTCTAGTACACATCTGGCCTGATGTTCCAACAACTACTAATACTAGCCCTAATATGCCATAAGCTTAATTAGCCCTAAGGACGCCAGTTGTTAGGGGGTTATTCTGAAGTGCTCTACATACTCAGCTACCAAATTACAGCAACTTGTGGGGAGAAAACCCAACAACTTGAGTACCTGTTCAATATGGAGGAGGATGCCCCAACCCATCTTAAAGGTCTGAGTTAAATAACAACCACGCAGCGCCAGGTGGTCAGGTGTTCAACACCAGTTAGAGTTATAACACCGAAGAGAGGTCAGGGCACGGAACTGCTGAGTTGGGACAGTGTTAGAATGAGGACCTTTTTCTAAACTTTCAATTAGTTCAGAAACCTACATCACATTTATGCACTCATGTAGAAGTTAATCTATTTCAATGAACAAGACCAAAATGAACCCCACAATTATTTGTCGTTGCCTACCCATCCTACTAAGCCATCCTGACAAGTATGCCCATGCGAGGGGAAGTAGCGACATTAATTAAGGACATACTATGTATGCATTTGAGATTAACAGATAAAATGAAGATTATAATTGAAAAAAATAATAGAGATTACCCATTTAATATATTTTTTAAAATTTTGATTTGAATATATTACTAGCCCCCAATTTCTATGAATATTTAGCTAAAAAAATCCCAGGTTTTAATGTTTTTTTTCAGGGAACATTTAAGCTTTGATTTCTACGTGTGTTTTAACTAAATTTAAATGCAATAATTATTATCAACACTGATTTTAGACATGTTAACCAACATAATTCTATAACTAAATAGTAACTTAACTAGTGCTCATTTTGTATTTAAACATATTAATTAATAGAAGTTTTAAATATCTAAAGTTCGAGAACATTCAATATTATAAAATATTCTTGATGTTAAATTTTATTTTAAAAAGAGACCAGGAAAAATAGTAAAAATAAACAGTATTCAATTATTTAGTAATATATTTAGCTATTTTTATTTTTATTGCTCTGTCATGGTAATACAAGTATACAACCTCAATCAACATTAATTCAAAATGGATGACAATATTGAATTAGTTTACCGGTCAAAAGTAGTTTTTAAGTTCTATTACGTTATTAATGTGAAAAATGATATTAATTTTAACCATTTGTTAAATAATCGAATGATTTATAAGTAGAAATGCTGATATTATTTAAATTAAATAGCCTATGCTTACCAATGGGTTTTAAAAATTGATTATTGAGTACATTGAGTGGAAACTCGAAAATGACGAGCCTACAAAACTTTCAATCTTGATCTTGAAGCTCGAAATTCGAGTACTTGCAGAACCCTAATATTTACTTGGATGGACACAAAATGAACAACCACAATGGAACACTAACTTTCAGTATCATCATATGTGAAACCCAAAACAAAATAGATGGACAACTGTGTAGGTAGCTGCCTACATACTGTTGGACCAATCAGCTTCATGGATAGAGAGGGGAGTCCCTTGCATATATACTGCTTAACCAATCAGCTCCAGCTATCTAGCAAGAAGAAGGAATCCCATTCCAAAATACTGTGACCTTCAACTATGGGTACAGAGAGGAATCCCCTTCTAATGTATCTGAATGACTCACTTCCTGTTCATTTACTTTGAGTTTTTCACACACCTTGGTTGCTTATGTGAGTCTGTAGTGTTAAATTAAACTGTAAGAATAAGCAATTTTGAAAAAACCAGCATAGCAAACCAAGTGGGTTTTATTTATCAAGTGGGCCCACCCGAAAAAACCCACCCGTATGGCGAACCTTGCTTTAGAATGAAAAGAACACAGTTCACACTTTATAATGAGAAAAGAAACACAGATCACATTTTACATTGCTATCAATGGACAAAGAGTTAACGACCACTTCTTGAAGAAACTTGACAGTTACTGCTCAATCCCTTGATCTAGGTTTCATTTTATTAGTGCTTATTAGGAGGGAATGTGAAACATACAACACACATTCCTAAGAGAAAAAAGAAAATTGGTAAATAATAACAGTACATAAAACAGGAACATTTAAAAGGAATCTTCTTCCATATAAGATCCTAAGAATATTTGTAAGCTATGAACAAACCTGAAACAATTTTTTCATTTTCCACTAAGGTGGACCTTTTTCTTTTATTTTGTTGGCGTGTTGTTATCACTGATGCTGTCAAAATGTTCTCTTCATTAGCTCTGTTTGAGGAAATGGTAGTTGTAACATATTCTTGAATGTGATCCAAAAATACATCAATGACTTTAGCGGCATCACTAAAACCCATCACTGGTTTTATATATTTGAAGAAATTAAAGATGGCATCACGGTTCTCGACAATAGTCAATTTAATACGCCTGACCATTTCAGTCACAGGCCTCTTCTTGTTGATGAAAGTATCAAACACTAGTCGCACCAAGAGCACGCCCAAAACAGGCCCTTCGGTCTGTAAAGTTAATAATAATATTAATAGTAATACCTTGTTTTAAACTGGGTTTAGTACATTAACAGGATGGCTACAAAACTTTTACTATCAAATTCACCGGGTTTTTCAGGATTTTCAGACCACATAAAAAACTCCAACTCGACTGTTTGAAGTTTTTCTTGGTGAATAGCTATTTTTCCTTTTATTACATTACTCACATATTTTCGGGCTGGTAAACATCAACATTTGTTGAGGTTATTTTTCGAGCATTTATTGAATTATGTATAATTTGTGTATTTGTGTAAATGAGTTATAAAACAAACCCTGTACAAGTCAACCATCTCATGTTAAAGACTGCCATATTTAGGCAATGAATTTTGCCAACACCGAGATAGAAAAGCTTTCACTTTTGTTTAAATGTTTAGGTGCAGAATAAGCAAGTATTAAATTCCCTGACCTTACATTATTTTTGATTAAATTCCCTGAAATTTCCCCATTTTCCCAGAGACAAAAACCATTCCAGACTTTTCCCTGTTTGTAGCCAAAGTGAATAACACAAGCGTTATTCACATATTCATCTTAATTGGGTTTAGGAAGAAAAAGATAGAATTTAGAGAAAATCTATTCACTTCTGAAGAGGGAGAATGAAATACCATTTAGGAAACAACACCCTCAGTTCACCCAACCAGGACTCAAACCTTGACCTCCCTCTCATTGCCAAATCAGTCTTGTACGGGAGTGATGCCTTCTTAGACTAATATGGGTAAAATACTTGAATTTTTATTTTCTGTGTATTGTTCATTACTTTCACTAGTATGTCAGTTTTAATTAGTATAATTGTTTATAATAACAGCAATAAAATGAATCAGAAAGTTAATCAATGAGATCACATGGGCCCAGTCTATAATGTGTTCATCACCTGACAGCTACCACAAAGAGAACACTTAAGGTGAGTAATTCATTACAAAATTAGATAATGGCATTATTGGAGTTAGTTATCACCCCATATTTCATAATGGAAAAGACTGGACCAAAAAAGCCATGCAGTGGTGTGGTGGTTCCCAAACTATCTTCTAAGGAACCACTTAAAGCATTCTAGAAATACCCAAAAAAGTTTGTGTGACCTTCACAGATACACATAATTTACACATCTTCTGGAGCCAAACTCTTAGGACTATATCTAGACATTTATTTTGGGTGTGGAAATGTGTGTGTGTAATATGGCCTTGTGGGTTAAAGGAAGGTTGTGAAGGGGTCCCAACCTGTAATAACATGTGGTGAATTCCCTCAACAAGAAATGTCAAGTATTTTGAACCTTTTGAAGCAATTAATTTAAAGTTTTTAAAAAAAATAATATAAATGTATAGTAGTGTAGGTATTATTATTATTATTATTATTATTATTAAGACTCCAATAAGTTACTAGATACAGACATAAAAAAAACACATTTAAAAAAGTAGCTTTTACTGCCACAAACAAAGACAGTGAAAGGGGGTTTTTAAAATGTATTTTTGTGTTTATTAGTGTCAAATATAAACAATTTCTGCTCCAGCTTCATTTGGATAAGTGGCTAGCCCTCTTTCATCAAACCAAAAGTACATTACAATAATCATTAAGGATGGGCCCTTGAATTCTTAAGAATATTTGAGATTTGAGGATTCGAGAAAATTTTGGATTTGAGACTAAAACCCTTAAAAAAATCTTTAATTTTTTAAGTGAAATTTGTCTTAGACCTCTAATACTACTTATTGGTGGTTCAGAAACACAATGAACTTAACAACCAGGCCCCAGACTAGTAATTTAGCACTTAAATGGATGTATTAATGTCATAATGAATGGATTGTAAGAAATAATGTTAACATTTAGTTACTGCAGTACATAGTCAACACAAATGAGTACAATTAAATAACAACCATACAAGGCTATTTAATTTATGGTAAAATTTATCCCTGAATGGATTTAAGGAAGGAAAATATGTTTGTAGAAAATTAATGACATATGTGGCTTTTAAATATTAAATTATACATAAAATACACCTTCACCACACTTATTTTACATCAAGATACATATATTACATTGATTTTATTATTTGGAATGGCATCTCCATTTGCTTTTGTATATTAGATAATAAGAGTTGGGTAAGCTAATATTTTTGAACTCCAACACTGCTTTTTGTGCGACTAAAACATAAGAGGTATTCAGACACAATGGGTTAGTTGAGAAATGTTTTTGGTATTCTTATCAAAAGGACTGTGGATCACTTTTATTTATACAACTTTTTATGAATAACTTGATGTTTTATTTTTAGTAGTTATTAAAATTCATGCTATGAATTTTTTATATAATAACTTTTTAAATTAATCATAAAATCTATTTTTAGAATATATTCATATTCATACCAAAAATGCTTGATTAAACATACACAATTATAATAGTTGAACCAAACCTAGGTTTTTATTTTACTTTACATCAAAACCTTACTCATCCTTTGTTAGGCAACATTTTATTAAGTTTTCATTTGGAAAATTCACTATTTCTAAATAAATTAATATAAAAATGTTGTACATAAGTTTTCTCCCTTATATGATTCTACAAGATTAGAGAATTTAAATTTATTGTTCAGACCTCTAAATTTATCCTGTTCCTCTATAAATAATTTTTTCCTGCAGTCAAAGTGTCATTTCCGGACAGACCTTTATAATGTGTCAGGCAACAAACTGTTGGAGTTCAATTATTACCGTCCTACAGTGTTCATTTTTGTTTACATTTGTAGTTCACTGTAACGCCGACAGACGTCTTACGAATCCAGTTTTAAAAGGGTTTTTCAAATAACAAACCGTTAGTCATGTTCCAGCCAAACGCTGTACCGGTCGTGCCAAGATAGTGTTAACAGTAGTTTATTGTGTATTCCGATCACAACTCTGCCCAACAGGTTATGGGCCCAGGTTACGCGAGTTACGCGATCGGAAACGAAACAATAATTTGATTAAACGAAAAGTTTTAAATCAAAAAGGTGCAGAAGTCGAACGATTCGTTAGCCTAACAACATGGTGCACGCGAACGCGACGCATTCAACACGACTCGAAATGTTGTCACGCGACAACTATGATACGTGGAAAATACAAGCCGAAGCCTTGCTAATAAAAAATGATACATGGGGATATGTGTCGGGAGAAATACCACAACCCGAAGTGGTCGGCGAAAACGCGGTGCTTGTTGCCGCGCAAGCCTCACACAAAGCTTGGCTAGTGGCCGATCGGAAGGCAAAAGCTGATTTGATCCTGTCCATAAACCCATCTGAATTAAAACAGATTCGGGGATGCGCTACTTCACGCGATGTATGGGTCAAACTAGAATCAATCTACGCATCAAAGGGGCCCGCTCGCAAGGCAACATTGCTCAAACGTCTCACACAACACAAAATGCAAGATGGCGACGATGTGACTGAACATCTCGCTGGATTTTTTGACGCTGTGGATAAGTTGCAAGCAATGGAAGTGGACATAAACGGTGACCTGTTGACTATCATGCTGTTATATAGTCTCCCCAGCAGTTACGACAACTTTCGATGTGCAATCGAATCCCGTGATAATTTACCGGACGCTGAATCATTGAAAGTGAAAATCTTGGAAGAACATAACGCGCGTGCTCAGGAAAACGGAAGTGCCGCCATGTTTGTCAAGTCAGGAAAACAGTTCGTAAACAGGCCGAAAGGTGGCACGAGCAGTAGTGCTGGATCAGAACAGAAACGTAAACAAAAACCACAATTAAACTACAAATGCGGTTTTTGCAAAAAGAAAGGACACAGGGAGGCCGATTGTTTCTTTAAAAAGAAGTTGAGCGAACAAACGGCAAATAAAGCTGACGAGGCTCACTGTTGTTTTTTCGTCGACAAAGAAATTACAAAATCAAGCAACATAAACAACCTATGGTGCATTGATAGTGGTTGCACATCTCACTTGTGCAACAATGAACATGCATTCATGAGCGTGAAGAAAATGCATGGAAATCTTAAACTTGCCGATGACAGTGCCACACAAGTAAAAGCAAAAGGTGACGTGCAAATCACCACCGCGAACAGTGTGACAGACTATCACATTGAAGGATACCTTATACGTACCTGACCTCCGAACGAACCTCATCTCGGTGGCAAAAATTGTTGATTACAACAACAAGGTGACATTTGAGAAAGATCGCGTGACCATAAAAGACATAAACGGTGACATTAAAGTTGTTGCGAATAGAATTGGTGACCTATTCTACTTATGTGAAAGCGATCAGCAAGCGTGCATGGTCACAGGATCAAAAGTTCCAAAAAATGAATTAGAAGTTTGGCACGCTCGACTTGGTCATTTGAACTTGAAGGACATGGTCAATATGCTCAAGAACCAATGTGTTCTTGGTTTGAAATTCAACGACTCAACTGACTTAAAGAACTGTCACACCTGTCTAGAAGGAAAAATAACATCAACTCCCTTCACCAAGCGAGAGGTAACCTCAAAAGAGCTTTTGGAGTTAATCCATTCCGACGTCTGCGGGCCAATGAGGGAAGCATCTCAAGGTGGAGCACGTTATTTTGTAACCTTCATAGACGATTACAGTCGATGGTGTCAAGTCTACTTCCTACGTCACAAGGGGGAAGTCACTGAGAAGTTCGTCGAGTTCAAGAATCTAGCTGAAAATCAGACAGGGCATAAGATCAAAGCTCTTCAATCGGATAACGGCAGGGAATATTGCAACGATAAAATGGATTCCATCCTCAAACGTGCAGGCATCCAACGACGTCTAACAACTCCGCACACCCCACAACAGAACGGTGTTGCAGAAAGGAAGAATCGCACTCTGGTTGAGGCGTCTCGGTGCATGCTACTAGAGTCTGGAATGCCACTGTCTTTTTGGGCCGAAGCCATAGCAACAGCCAATCACATCTGAAATCGATGCACAACAAAAGGGTTGTCTGAAGGAACTCCATACGAAAGATGGTTGGGAAGACAGCCGAATATCTCCCATCTACGTATATTCGGGGAGAAAGCCATCATCCTCGACAAGTCTCCCAATAAAGGAAAGTTCGAGCCCAAAGGCAAGAAAGGGATCTTCGTCGGTTACTCTGACTGTTCCAAGGCCTATCGGGTATGGCTACCAAGTGAACGAAAGATTCGTGTTTCTAGGGACGTAAGATTTTACGCCGAGCCTGGGTCCGGACGCACATCTGCAGACTTTCTTCAAGAAGAAGATACATCCTTTCAACATGAAGGAAGGGGGTTCAATGAAGAAGAGTCTTCGCACAAGGACGCCGAGATTAGTCCGAACGCTCTGGAAGATGATGAACCATTTCTTGGATTCGAAGTGAATGAGAACCCCATGCTTGACATTGGAGAGCGACAAGATCAAGGTACCGCAAGCACCGAATCTGACATGCTGACGCAGCGAGGACCTGGCAGGCCAAAGTTAATGCGTACCGGAAGAAGGGGTCGCCCCACTAAAATATACCAGCCTGCAGCCAACCGGGCTGATCAGAACCTTGCTCTCAACAATGATCCGCCATACAGTAATGATACTAGGCATTCAAACACATCATCTCAACAAACTATGGAGCACATCAACGTTCAAAGTAACAGGGAAGATGGATCACTTCGTAATGCCCCAGTTGCAATGAATGCCTCCGAGATTCACATTGACAGTGCCATGAAGGGGCCAGATCGAGAGGAATGGTTCGATGCAATCTATTCAGAACTCAGATGCTTGGTTGCCAACGACACTTGGGAAATCGTTGATAGACCGACCAACGATCGAGTGATCGACTGTAGGGCGGTTCTCCGAAACAAGTACAATCCTGATGGGACGTTACTTCGAAGGAAGGCCAGGGTGGTCGCAAGAGGTTTTGCCCAAAGACCAGGAATCGACTTTGTGGACACTTTTGCTCCGGTAGCCAGGATAGAATCATTTCGGCTGCTCATGGCATTGTCAGCCAAACTCAACTTGCAAGTCTCTCAGCTCGACATTACAACGGCCTATCTGAATGGTGACATCGACACACTAACATTCATGGAACAGCCGGACTTGCTTGTTGAAGCACTTCAAAAGATGATTAGGACTGAAAAGGATGACAGCATTGTTGGGAAAGCCAAAGACATGCTTCAGAAACTGGAATCCGGCGACAAAGTCTGCAAACTTCGAAAGGCCATTTACGGACTACGTCAAGCTGGTCGACAGTGGCACGCTAAACTAAGTGCAACCTTAGAATCCATCGGGTTGCAGCCCACAAACTCTGACCCATGTGTGTATGTCGATAGTCGAAGTAAACACCCAGTCTATGTGCTTATCTATGTTGATGACATCGTGATCGCTTCAAGAGACCCGGAGCGAACCAAACAGATTAAAGGTGAATTGTCAAATAAATTTGATGTAAAGGACCTTGGAGTTATAAATCATTGTTTAGGAATTGAAGTGAACCAATCCAAAGACAAAGTCACGTTGTGTCAGAGTGGCTACATCAGGGATGTTTTACATAAGTTTGGGATGGATGACTGCAAACCAGTGAAGACACCGATATCAACCGGGGTCAAGTTTGATTCTTCCTCCACTAACACAGAAGAAACAAAGCAATATCCATTCAGAGAGTTGATTGGAGCCCTCATGTACATCGCCATCGGTACCCGTCCCGACATCGCTTACGCAGTCAACATGTTGAGTCAATATAACAATTGTCACACCTCAACTCACTGGCAAGCTGCCAAGCGTGTCCTAACATACCTACAAGGAACCATCAACAAGAGGTTGGTCTACGCCAGGGATGATGAAGGCATTTCCGGTTTCGCGGACGCCGACTGGGGAAACTGTGACACTGACAGAAAGTCCTATACAGGCTACACTTTCACCTTGTCTGGAGCAGCGGTATCATGGTGCTCACGAAAGCAGAGAACCGTCGCCTTATCTTCAACCGAGGCAGAGTATATGAGTCTCACCGAAGCTGCGAAGGAAGCAATCTTCCTGATGACCTTCGTGCGAGAACTTGGTTTAAAGGAGTTATCGAACACCATCATTTTCAATGACAATCAATCAGCTGGAAAATTGGCACATAACCCCGTCTTCCACTCAAGATCGAAACATATAGACATAAAGTTTCATTTTATTCGTCAAGCTCTCCAAGATCACCCACTAAGGCTTGAATATCTCTCCACTGAGAATATGGTAGCTGACATCTTAACAAAACCTCTTCCTGGAGCCAAACACGAGAAATGTGTCAACGAATTGGGTTTACGTGCTTGATTGTTACCTATAGACCTTTTGGACTCAAAATTGAGGGGGGGTGTTGGAGTTCAATTATTATCGTCCTACAGTGTTCATTTTTGTTTACATTTGTAGTTCACTGTAACGCCGACAGACGTCTTACGAATCCAGTTTTAAAAGGGTTTTTCAAATAACAAACCGTTAGTCATGTTCCAGCCAAACGCTGTACCGGTCGTGCCAAGATAGTGTTAACAGTACACAACTCTGCCCAACACAAACTATAAACAATCATATATTTTCTTGGTAGTTGCATTAATTAGGTAAAGATAAAAAAATATACCTCTAAGTGAACAAGTATTTGTTCTAAAGGCACAATATTCCAGTGTTTTGTTTCTTCTGTAGTCTTTATTTTTATAAGCAGTTCAATGTAAGCCTTGCGGACTTTGTCGCTGACATCTGCAAACTGCTCTCTTAAACATGGCATAACTGTTTCAAGGTACTTTGTAGAGTGAGGATTAGTCAATAAATGTTTCAAGCTCTGATATATGCAGCAGCGGACTTCTGGGCTCGACGCATCATATGTCAGGTCTTCGATGATAATTTTCATCCAACCATATCTGGTTTCGGGTTCTATAGAGAGCCACCAAGTTGCAATAACTTTGCACACTCCCTGAAATGAATAATAAAATAAATTATCATATATTTTATTTATTGATGACTTTGATAAAGGGTTATTAATCACTAAATTTAATGTAGTAACTATGAAAAGGTTAACTAAGAGGAGGAGCTATGGAGTATATATGGAAAACCCCTTTCCAAGCAAAATCCTTTCAAATGTAAGCAACCAGGGTTAAAATCCCAATCCAGACATCCCAGGCCAAAGTAAGACCCCACCAGTTGAATATGCTGGTGGTGAGCTAAATTTGTTTGCATAAATTATCTTAATCAATCAAGCAATTCAAGTTTAATTGAATAAAGAAAGGTTGCCATTTTTACAGAATTTATCAGTTTTTGCAGATTTTAAAGGTATAAAACAAATCTCAAGATATTTGAGTATTTTCATGGATAATCAGGATTTTTTTGGAGGTTTACCCAACATGATACTTAAGTTTCAATTTCGATGAATCGATTCTTTGTTTTCATCATTTTAAAGTTTGCATGTTTGGTCCAAGCAAGGGCATTAATATTTAGCAAATTAATTCTAAAATGTTTCCAGACAGTGACATTGACAAGAAATTTCATATTTCTTGTACAAAAACAATTCAAATTACTGTCCATCTCTTGATTTATCTATTCAGGAGAATGTTACAAATGAAACCAGAACTCACTATACTCCAATGATAGACAAATCAACTGTCATATGTGTAACTAGGAAAATGGTTGTAATATCTTGTATTTTTACTGGCATGAAAGTAGAAACTAATTTGTATAAAGTTGTCACATTTGGAGATAAAGCAACCGGAGAAAATCTTATCAACATTGAGAACAGTGCATTTGAAGATTAAAGTCTTTTTTGTGTGTATAATATTTTTGTAAAATAATAAACTAAAGGATTTTTTTTATGCCAAGAACAGGACTTCTCAAATATATGGGCAGCAGCCCTGGAATAAAGCATATGGATTATGACTAAAATTATTTTGAATTAATAATGATTGAAATATTATAGTTGGAGATAAGATTTGACATGTGACTACATGACTTGAATGCTATATATATTTTTTCTATTCAAATGTATGCCCAAAATAACAAGTTAGTGCAGGTTAACCTGAAGCATACGTTTAATTTGGATTTGCAAAAAGCCCCTGGTTTGAATCCATTGTTAATTTAAAATATATATTTTTCATCCATCTATCCATATGAATAAATGTGTAAGTATTGAGAGAAGATAAAAATGGTGAAAAAACAATAATTCCCTTCTAATAGTTCAGGTTTAAAGTAAGAGGGGTGGCTAGCACATTTAGTTAGGCAATTCTGGAGAAGAAACTGTCGAGTTGAAATACTAATGAACACCAAAAACATATTGTGACTACTCGTTTTCACTATCACAAACAAAGCTAGTTTTTAGAATTTTTTTTGGGCTTCTTGATGTTTTAGCTTAACAATTTATACTCCAGCATCCCACAGGTAAGTATGCTGGTTATCTTTATCTGTCCTACTTTAAAACATGATTTTGTCCAGTGTTTTATTCCAAATTCCCCAGTAGTTTGCAATCATGAGTTCTAAAAGCAAAATTTGAAACAAATACACATTATATACCTTCTGCTAATGACTTGATGGAATGGGGGGAGAAGGAAGAGTAACAGTTACAGGAATGGAATGAGGAAGTGAAAGAGTGAAATGAAACTTAGCACGGTGAAGAGGATCTAGTAAGAAGAGGGCAGCAAGAGGAGTCATTCTATAGGTGCTATGCTATAAAGAGAAGTGGCCTTGAAGTTAAAAGAAATGCTGTATAGGGTGTACTTTGTGCCCATAGTTACATATGTAGCAGAAACATGGATGTATGATGTAAGGTCAACAAGGAATGGAGGACATGGGCCTAAAGTTTGTGAGGAGAATTCTAGCTCTTACAAGGATTAGGAATAAAGCTGTTTGGGCAAGTGTGGGGTACAGTGAGTACATGAAATAGTAGAAGAAGCAAGGGTGAGATGGGATAGGAATGGAAAAGGAAATAATACCAGAATAGAAGCAAATAAAGAAGGAAGAATGATGTAAGGAAAGAGGTAGATGATGGCATTATACTAAACTGACCCTGCCACAGGCTCGAAACAGTTTGATAATGATGATTATGATGGACTTCTATTAGAATTTAGCAACAAGTCTAACTTGAAACTAACGTGTGTTCAATATGATAACGAGGAAAGGATTCACACATCCAAGACAAGAAAGTAAGTAAAAATGGAAAAAGTTAAAGCTTTAACTAAAAAGGAAGTGAATCTGGATATAACTATTGCCAATATTTGTGTGGCCTCACATGAAAGTATGTGTGTGTTTGTAATATGAATGATAGTTACAACTGATTTTGAAACCATCAATAAAATGTATTTTTATGTGGGGACTCTTAAATTCATAAGGATATCTGATATTCAAGATTTGAGAATTTGAGAAAATTTCAGATTTGAGCATCAAATCCTCAAAGAAATTTATTTTTCAGTTTTT
Organism: Timema podura; assembly: GCA_033556935.1. Taxonomy (NCBI): domain Eukaryota; kingdom Metazoa; phylum Arthropoda; class Insecta; order Phasmatodea; family Timematidae; genus Timema; species Timema podura. The sequence goes on from JAVRXN010000008.1 coordinate 60,485,619, forward strand.
TAAGTGAAATTTCTTTTCCAGCTATAATACTGCTAAATGGTGGTTAAGAACCCAATTAAAATTATAGGTATGAACTTAACAACCAGATCCCAAACTAGTAATTTAACTCCTACCTTTGTGGCTTAGTTAGTTACGCGCTATTTTGTGTTGAGCTAAACTGCCGAGGACGGAGAAATTGAGGTTCGAATCTTTGGCCCGAGTGAATTGGGGGGTGGTTTTTTCTATAAAATTTAGTTACTATTTGTATTTTCTACTATTCTCAATCAACAAAACATCATCAACTGTTTCCTGCCTGTAGCCGGGTCAGTTTAGTAAAATGCCTCCATCTTCCTCTATCCTTTCACCATTATTCCTACTTTAATTTCTTCCATCCTTGTCCTCACAATTGAACACTTTCTGTTATCTGCTCCTCCCATCTCTTTCTTGGCCTCCCTTGCGGTCTTATTCCTACATACTTCATTTCTAACATTTTCTTTGGTATCCTTTCTTTTTGCCATCCTCATCACATGCATAATCTCATGTACTCCCTGTACTCCCCACACTTTAACGATAGCTTCATTCCCATGGCCTCCACTTTCCTAGTCTCTCTTACATTCAATGTCCATGTTCTGCTGCATACTGTGACAATAGGGCACTTCTCTTCTTCATTGCAGATCTCTTAGTCACCTAAAAACAACTTTCCTGCTGTCCTCTCCTCATTAGATTCTCTCTACTTTTACCTTTCTCCTCAATCACGCTTACAAGATATTTTACGTTCTGTACTTTTCTCAGCTCTATTCCATCCAACCTTATAGCTTTAATAGGCCTTACCTTCTTCCTTGTCATCAATCACTTTACACTTTGCCATCCTAGATTTCATTCCACACTCTTTCACTTCCTCATTCCATTCTTGTAGTTTTCCTATACTTCCTCTTTCTTCTTTCCCCATTTCATCAAGCTATTAGCAAACATAATGATCGTCATTCTTTCCTCCCAGAGTTTTCCTCACTAGCTTGTTCACAACCATTTCCACAATCATTACAAAGAGTGATGGTGAAAGGCCACTCCCTGCTTCACTTCATTTTTTATTTAGGAACCAATTCATCTTAACACGTCTCCTGTTATCATCAACTTTTGCTTTTCACTCTCATTACAACTCCTCCATCGCTTTTCAAACTTTATTTCTATCCACACTGTCATATGCCTTCTCCACTTCCATAAATACCACTACCAAGTATTTCCATATTCATACCTTCTTTCCATCAGCTGTCGTTTGGCAAATATTAAGTCCATTGTAGACCTCTGTTCCCTAAATCTTGCTGTTCCTCTCTCCACCTACCTTTAATTTTAATTTATTTTATTTTCCAATATCTTCTCATACATTTTTGTACAGTGGCACATCAGCGTTATTCTCCATAATTTGTATACCTCTTCCTGTTTCCCTTTCTTGAAAATAGGTATTACAACTAGGGCTATGCTGATTCTGATATTTGATTCCTCGATACCCATGGTATCAACTAGAATTGTAATAATCAATACTATACACTAAAAATCTTAATACCACTCTTTAGTAAACATTGGTTGACTCCTCAAAATGGTATTATTTTGAATGTCAGTGGCTAGACATTAGTTATTCATAGTTTTGCTTTGTCCTATTATTCTGTTCACTCAGCTCTAAACTCAATATAAACAAACCATACCTTTGCAGCTTATAAACACGGTCATGGTCAACACTAGGTCGATTTTGATTTATCAAAGGGAATTGTATTTCGAAAATGAACCTAAGGAGAACACTTATTTTGTATTGAAATAGTCTAGTAAATATTCATTTATAAAGGTCGATTTTCCTCAATGCTTTGGCAAGGAAGTGGTGAACAAATGAATCGGCCAGCCCGCAGCTCCATCATAGTTCATCGATAGACTATTATTATTCAAATAATTTTAAAATAATCCACAATAAATATTCATTTTTTATTTATCGACTTTAACTATGTGAACATCGTCAACCTTCAATTTCGATAGTTTTCATAGCCAGTGTCACCAATATAGCTTTTATTCTAAATATTGTTTCACCTAATAAAATTATTAAATTAATTTAATAGATACTGTGAACGAATAAAAAGAAAAAAAATTAAAGTGATAAAAGTTAAAACATAAAAGCTTGAATGATATCGAATAGGGTATCAAGTATCGAGGAGATGAATTGATAGTATCTAGCAAGGTATCGGAGTCGAGAAAAGTAGGTATTGGCCCACCACTAATTATAACTTCCTTTTTCAAGTTTTCGCCTACAACGTTCTTCTTCCAAACCACTCTCAGCACCCTGTATAACTATTGCATATCTACTTCACCTGCAGCTCTTATCATTTCCTCAGTCAGTTCATCTACCCTCGGTGCTTTCCCTTGTTTTATCCTCTTTAATGTGTCGTCTACCTCTTTCCTCCTCTTCTGCTATTTCTTCCTGCTCCTCTGTTTCACTCTCATTCCTTTGACCCTAACCAGTCTCCTGTCTGCACCTGACCTAGTTTACGCTAGAGTTTGACCCAACCTCTACCAGGTTATTATTATTTTATTATCTTTATATTTCCTCTTATGTTCATAATTTTTCTTAAGATTCAGATTTGGATCAGTAAAATAGTGGATTTTTCCCAACTTTAAAGATTTTTATTTATATTTTGTTATAAAATTGGCCCCATGACTGTAATCATAACAAGAAATTAGGGATAGTGAGCTCAATACAACTCAATACCTTAAATTCTTTATATTAATCAAAAGAATCAATCATAATATCATGATTTTTGATGGTTCTACTTCTATTATTAACTCTCAAATGTCCGTAAATGAAATTGCTGGTATTTAAACAAAATATTCAGAGTTGATATTCCATTCATTCTCTATGTGGGCTTTGTTGATTAAATTTACACTTTCAGTTTACTTTTCCTTTATTTTTATCATTTTCTAGTATTATAAAATATCAATAATTGGGTAATTTCCAATGTGAACCTTTTATTTTGCCTTCCAAGATGATGCATAATGCAATATAAGCAACGATGATATATTTATAAATGGAAGCTAACCCAAAACTAAAATAAATAATATGAGTATTTAATTTTATTTATAGAGTACAGATTATATGTTTCCTAAAACCACAACATAACCCATGTATATTTGTATGTTATAGTTAACAGTTTCCATAATCGTTATTAAATACATTTTAATATTTCACTATGAGAAGGCCCGTAGGCTAAATTATTTTATAGTTTATGGAAAATGATAAAAATACACTTAAGAGCAAGTGTTCTCTAATTTTTATGCTCAAACGCCACTTAATTGCTGAGTCTTACTATAATAAATTTCAAACACTTTTTATGATAAGATTATAACAAAATAAAGGCATATATAATATTTAATTGATTTCTATATATTCTAATACCCATAAAATACATTTTTATAATATGATGGTAATGATGAGTACTATTTATGCATGGAATATAATATTTAAAAAAAATAGCACAATATTTAACTGTTTGTGAAAAATCTAAATTTGTTTAATATCAGAGAGATAATTCTTATTCACCCATTTCTTGGCACGCGTGTGTGTGGCATAGCAATATGCATAGGCCTGGCAGCCATTTTCCCACTCATATACTCTTATTCAACAAATATTTTCTCTGCTTGGTTATTTTCTCATTTATTGCTTTATTTATGGTCATAGTACATGGTGTCTACTCAACTTGACCAATGAAATTCCTGACTTTTTCCCTGATTTCCCCTGATCATTTTTCTAAAATTCCCGACTAAAAAGTATGTCACATCCTTCTAATTCCACCACCTTCCCCTCATTTTTCTATTAATCTTTTTTTATGAATAATAATAAGTTTTAAAATTTAAATAAACATATTTTTATAATTTGTATTAACATTGTTTATTAGGAATTATAAAATTTATTACATAGCTACAAAAAAACTACAATTTGAATAACATTATTATTTACTGTTTTAATGATTATTATATTTCATATTTTGAGTAAAATCACATTTTTCCAGATTTTTATTGTAATTTACCAAATTCCCGGCTTTTTCCCGTTTTTTCCCGATCACTTCAAATTCCCGGCTAATTCCCGTTTTCCCTGATTTCCCCGGATGGTAGACACCCTGATAGTAGAGTAATGAACTGGTGGTATCCCCATCTATCAAATTCAATATGAAGTATTCAGACTTAATGAAAGTTCAATGGTTCATTGATAGATGGCAATTGCAATTGAAACGTTGATCGCCTGCACCAGGAATGGGTTAAGGACAGTTTTTGTGATATACAAGCAAAGGTCTTTTGTAACTGCCAGTGTTATTCTGTATTTTTTGATTACCTTCAATGCTAAAATAAAATAAAAAATAAATGATCACAAAGGTATGTAGATGCAAACAGCATATATTAGTTTTTATTGCTTTAATAAGCAGAAATATAGAATGTCAGAGGAATTGAACAAGCATATGAAGCTATGACAGGCCTAGAAAGCCAGTATTGGAAATTATATGGCTTGAATAAAAAAACTGATCCAGGCCACAGGCTAAAAACAGTAATGGACGTAAAGTAAAAGGAAGTGAACATTATTTCAAAGATATAACCATGTTAAGCCACAAAGTTTGAGAAAGCCTGCTATAGAAGACAGAATAATTAATTTTACAAAAAAAAAAAAAAAAAAAAAAAAAAAAAAAAAAAAAAAAAAAAAAAAAAAAAAAAAAAAAGAAATTCTATATTTCAAATTGGGATTTCTTCACTCAGTTTTTTTTCATTAGTTTAGATTTTTTTTTATTAATTTCCATAATAAACATAAATTATATTTTTTATGTTAATTTTTGTTACATATACATCAAGAAATGCTTACAATTCCTGAAGCATAGCAATTAATTCAAATAGCGCTTCATAAAACCAAACAAATTGTATAAAAACCAAAATATCCTCCAAACAAAACTTACCCTGATTGCCAAACATCGTATAATGGGACAGTCATCTAACAAGAGTTTCTTGATTATCTCGTGTTGCATGTCCAAATAAATCTGAGTTTCAGGTCGTGTGCTAACATCAGGGCGTTGCAGGGGGTACATGTGAAAGAACACGTTGGTTGCATTGCATCGGTACACACTGTTATCCGACTGCACAAACATGAGTTAACAATATCATTTTTGTTAATATTGTAGCCTATACTTTGTTTTAAAAAAAAAGTTGAATAGCATTTAACACAATATTTTATTTCTAAAATTACTAATATTTCTTAATCCAATACCACATTTCTCCTCAATAGTTAATATATTTTCTTAAAATTCTACTACCTCATATTGGGTCCTTAAATCCAGCTTAAGTTGAAGATGTATAGTCCGAATCCAGTAATGTGCATTTAAAACTAAAGCATAAATTCATACATACCTAATCACACCGTTCCCATATGAGGTAGGCAAAAAACTGTGCATGATGTCCGTACTTATCCATTCTCACTAACTTTCTTCACACTTCCTTATCCTTGCATCATCCCTTCACTTCAACAACATCCATACACAAAGTCACATACACTTTTATTCTTAAAACTCTTATTTAATGTTCATTTTTTCACACATTTGTCTTCAACATTAATCAAGTCTTATATGGCCTACCTCTCCTTTTGATCTACACTCATCCTCTCAACATGTCCAAACTAACATAAGACACCTCTTTCCCTTTGGCCTATTGAATTCAATTTCAAACCGCACTCTTTCAGCACCCATTCATTACCGACTCTGTTCATACAAGTTATTCCACATACATTTCCTAGATATCTCATTCCAACCCCATTCACAACAATGTTGGCGTTAACACACTTTTATATACTGCCATCCTTACCTAATTTGATTCTATGTCATTCTTTGTAATAGTCCACATCATTCAACTACTCTCTGATATGCATTCACCCGATTTCCCTACTGTCACATATGCAGAAGAAACATGGACAATAAATGTAAGAAAGACTAGGAAAGGGGAAGCCACGGTCATGTTAGCTGTCACAAGGAGAAATAGGATAAAAATTAATCATCCAGAAAAGAGTGGGGATACAGAGAGTACATGAAATAGTAGAAAAAGCAAGACTGAGATGGTATAGTCATGTAATGAGGATGAAAAAGGAGCTGATGCCAAAGAAAATGTTGTAGATTAAGTATTTAGAAATTTGACCTCAAGTGAGACAAAGAAAGAGATGGGAAGGGCATATAACAATATATGCAAGTGAAAGGAGGAGAAAAGAGGCAATTAGAAGAGGAAGAATGGTGGAAGGAGAGAAGAAGATGGAGGCATTTTACTATAAACTGACCTGGCCACAAGCTGGAAACTATTGATGATGATTATGAGGTACATTTTTATTAAAAAAAAAAATTATGACTACTTTAGCACAGCCAATAGCATTTGTTTGGACCAGTGTTTATCCACTTTTTTCCACCAGATTGGCACCCTTGGTATATTCCCTATATTTTGGAGCACTTTTGGTATGAACCATCCTTATGTTCAAGCATTGTAAGTTAGGGAAACTTTTTAGAGGATATACAGTCAAACTTGATCATAACGGCCTAAGCTATTCTGTTAACTCGGGTTTAGCGTATTTTTTTTCAGCAGTCCAGTCAAACTGTCATCTATTAACGTCATAAAAGTCTCCGTTTTAGCGTCATTACCATTCGGTTGTAGTGTCAAAAACTTTTAAGATATTTTACTTTATTGTATATTTAAATGTACTGAAAAAAAAGGGCCAATTACTTATTTTATAGCAAGCTGAGAGTGTACTGGTTATACAGTGCACTGGTCTAATAATTTACTTTATGGTCTAATAATAGACTGAATGGCAAAACAAAGTCAGGGAGAGGGTTGCGGAAATCGGGGGCATTTCAAGGTCAAAACGAAGAGAGGACTAACCCTCCTTCATTGTCACCGAGCTGACTGGAACTGTCTCGTGTGCGTGTCTAAGTTCAAAGCCAAGGTGTTTTTTCGTGTTTTATAAGTATAAGTTAGTTTTGGTAGTAATTATGTAGTTATTGTATGTAGGCCTACTTTTTTTTTATAATCATGGCAAGTTGTAGTACAAAAAGAAAAAAAAGTTCTGTCTATTCAAGAGAAAGTATGCGTCATTAGAGCATGTGAAAGTGTACAGAAAAAGAATTATGTTTGCTGTGATTGGATTAGTGAATTCTACTGTAAGTGTCCTTCCTTACAAGTTATTAAAAGTGTTCTGCTGGTACTTCTTTTATAACGTTACTCTCATGTAAGATCAAGATTTGTTTGGCCCCTTCGATGACATTATAGCCCAGTTGACTGTGTATAATATTTGTGCGGATGCAAGCATGAGTGGTTAGGACATGTCAAGAGAATCGGAAGAGAGAGATTACAGAAAAGAATGTTGGAGCTGAAAGGTAAAGAAAGAAGTCCATAAGGGAGGCCAAAAAGGCGGTGGGAAGAAGAGATTGCAGAGGGAGTACAAGCAAACAAACACAGACGAGTGGGCTAGAGTGAAGAAGGAAAAATGGTGTTGATAAAGGAAGATGGCAGCGATTTACCATGCTGGCCTGACCAGAGGTTGTTAACAATGTTAGATGATAATAATGATGATGATGGTTTGTGGACTATATTAAACATTTCTTCATATTTTCGTAACACACCTTAGGGACCATTTGAAAGTCTTTTAGATATCGTCCAGTTTAAAGACACTTATAGTTAACTTCACTGTCCAACATGACAACCTAGCATGCACATACAACCATCATGACAGTCAACTCACGTGCAAATATTTCCAGACTTCTGGGCAGCTAAGCCGTGAGAATGTTTTCTTGATTTGGGGGCTTTTGGCGCAATTGAACTGATACAAGAAACAAACCATGAGCTGCCCAATTTTGCTCATCCCATTCCCGATCGTGGCAGCAAGAAAACATGTTCTACAACGTCCTGCACACACTCCTCGATCAACTGCAACATCGCACATGTTATGAAACTAGGATCTTGTTGATATTTGAATTCTGAGCTTTAAGTTTTTAAGTATAATGCAACTATTAGGGGTGTGCCAAGTCCATTTTTAAATCCAGAGTCAAATAGAAAAAATTAATTACTCTCAAAGTTAAGTGAATATTTGAATATTTATTATAAAATATGTATATATATATATATATATAATAATATATTTTATGTTGCAATAATAGATGTGTCTGGATGTTGTGAAATGTGTGGCTAGTATGTCATCTTTTCATTTTAAGCCAATTAATTTTAATGTAAATTCAAATTAGTTTTATTTTACTAAATTGAATTTTATTATTGCATCAAATGAGTAATTCTATTTTTCATACTTTTATAAAATTTCAATACATGTTTGATTTTTAATTGAATAATAAAGTTTTAAAATTAGATATCATTTTATTAAAACTCTGCTCAGCTCAGATATATAGTTAAATAGCTACTGAGAAGCTCATCACAGGTAATCTCTTAATGAAAAAACTTGAGCTTGAAATAGTATTTACAAAAGGTTTTACTATAAAACTGTGTAAGCGACCAAACTCGTAGCGCGGAATGTCATAAATTGAACATTGTGTATGTTAGTGTTCGATATTTTAATTAATGATGATTCTTAGTTGTCAAAAGCTGGATTTTTTTTTAAGCAAAGTCAAAGCTGGCAGACATTTAAGGTTCAGTCAAAGTTACTTACAAGTGACCTGTCCCATTTTAATTAGTTTGTTTAGAAGAAATCACTTAAATACACAGTTTAAAAATATAAATGTAAATATGATATTAGGATTAAACCCGTTTACTTACTTACTCAAGATTGGCTGGTGGAATTTTTGAAAATAAACAGAGTGAAAACCAACAACCAAAAACAATCACTCAAAAACTAGCTTTCCTCAGGCTCAACCAACTCCACCATACCAGAGCTTACAAGTAAAGCGAGAATGGGTGATTCAAGATAGAGGTTGGTTGCCTATGTCGATGATGAGTTGTTTCTCATATTCACTTAAGTGGAAAAGGTCAACATGAATAAAGAAAGTGAACCTGGGCCCTGTCTCTCTTATGTTTACTGTAATTTAGAGATGTGAGATGGAAAATTTTCAATTATTAGTTTGTAATGTATAAGGATAAACTATGGAGTAGAGATATGATATGGCAAGCTGCTAAGAACATGTTTCCTCTAACATGGTGGAAGAGCTACTGCAACACAAATAATTTATACATAGTTGCAGTGTGAATCTTAAGCATTTTTGCAACTGCTGCTTCATGTGAGCGAAAATGGAAAGCCTTCAGCTTAATAAAAACAAAGAAAATAAACAGACTTACTAATTGAAAGAACAGCTAAATTGGTTTCAGTTGCCCAGAATTTGTCTTTTCTTTTTGAACCAAGACCACAACATCATACTCAGTAGAAACAACAGAATCATGCCACAAGCCTGCTTTTCCTATCCTAGACATGTCTGAAAGTGATTGTGTTGTGAGTTTTGATTGAATTATGTAAGTGATTTTGAAATTAGATTTCGAAGAAAGACGGAGGGGGGAAAGTAGAAGCTTTAATGGTTTCCTAAATATGATTTTAAATTTTCTCAATATAATATACTTAAATTATAGTTTTTTATATGAGCTATTTAATATTTATGGAACTAAAATTAGAAATTGGTGCCTTATAAAGAATTACTCTAAATCAAATTAGTTTTGGCCTATGATTGTGACTTTTTTTTCAACACTAACAGTTATTAGCTGACAACCGCATGCCTAAGCACTTTTAACGGAGTTTGTAAACAGAACGTGAGTACAGACCAAATTTCACTATAGTTATAATAGTTATGATGATAGTAATAATAACAGTTATAATAATGATGGTGGTGTAGGTGGTGGTGGTGGTAGTGATAGTGATGGTGGTGATAGTGATGGTGGTGGTAGGGGGATAGTGGTGGTGGTAGTGATAGTGATGGTGGTGATAGTGATTGGTGGTGGTAGTGATGGTGTAGTGATGTGTTAGTGATGGTGATGGTTGGTGGTGGTAGTGGGTGGTGGTGATGTGATGGTGGTAGTGATGGTGGTGTGTGGTGATGGTGGTAGTGATGGTGGTTAGTGATGGATAGTGATAGTGATGGTGATGGTGATGGTGGTGGTGGGTGTGGTGGTGTGGTAGTGGTAGTGGTAGTGGTAGTAATGTTTGATGAGATACAATCTAATTTTTAAAGGAAGAACAGATATAAAAATTACTAGATACACTTTCACATATTCATATGTCAAATTAGGTGATCCACAACTGTCACTTTTGAAAGATATTAAAAATACCTATAAATAATTCTAACAATTTAGTAAAATTTTACTAAAGTTGGCCACAAAAAAATATGTTTGTAATTTTGAAAGGGCTCTTCCTATGAAAATTGGACTGTAACACTATCTTATTTTAACAAAAAGGAACAATGATTCAGTGAAACAACTATGACAGAATGGTATACTTTAAACATGAAGAGATTTGACTGTGTTAGCCTACCTGTTTTGTATCTTGAGCACCAAGTAGCCAAACTTCTCGAAAGATTTTGCCATAAATCTCCGCATGTTTTTTTTTACCAAGACATGCCATTTCTTTAAGCATTTGGTAAATTTCCTGCAATTTAGAAATACATAAGAGAACATTATATATTTGTTGATATTTGGCTAAATTAAGTTAAAATAATAAACTTTATAGCAAAATTGTACTACCGCCAGCATGAGTAAACCCTATATTGGATGAGATGACATCAAACAGTGAACGAAGAAAAGAGAATGAGTATGGAAGCTAGGTAAAACAGGGGAGAGATTGGACTTTCAAACAAGAGTTAAAGGGGACTGACTGCCAAATGACAAAATACAGGGAAGGAATGTCAAAAGATTTAAAGAGTGCTTGGTAGACGTGGCAGAGGAGGTACATAGAAGAACTTGTAAAAATAGATAAAAGGGAACATCATGATGGAATGATAAGGTCAAAAGAGAAGTAAATGCAAAGAAGAGAGTATTTAGAGAATATTTACAAAAAATAACAAGAACAGTAGAGATTAAGAACAGGTAGGTAAGGATAAATGCATAAGGGATAAGGTTAGTAAGTAAAGGGAGAAAATCATGGATGGAAGAATGGACAAGGCAGGTGTGGACGGGAGCAAGAGTCAAGTGAGGCCAAGAGAAGGAAAAAAAAAAAAGAATGTCGGAATGATGGATGAGGAAGGTAGGATAGTGGAGAAGGGCGAGTAGGTAAAGAATATGTGGGAAACTTTGAGATTGTTGAATCGGGTACAGGGATGGAGAGGTACGACCCGAAGAAGAGAAAAAATGGAGGTGCTAGAGATAATTAGTAGACTAAACATGGAAGGAGGGAGAAGATGCTTTTAAAAGAATAAGGAAGGGAAAGGCACCAGGAGTGGATGAACTTATGGTGGAAATGATGGCAGCAGGATTAATGGGATTAAAGTGGTGGTATGAGCTATAAAAGGCTGTGTAGAAGGAGAACAAAGAGCCAAAAAATTGGACAAACGGTATCATTGTACCAATATTTAGAAAAGGTGATAAGACGAGGTTTGAAAATTATTTTGACTGATGTGTCAATGTGCAAAAATGTATTAAAAGATTTTGAAAAGGAGGATGAGGAATAGTATAAAGGGAAGGTGGAAAGTGGAGCAACATAAATTAAGAAAATGTCTACAATAAATTAATATTTGCAACTAGACAACTGACAGAGAAGAATATTAATACATATGGAAAGGACCTGGTAATGATTCAGCTGGAGCATAGAAAGAAAGTCTTGAAAGATATGGGGGAGGCTGAAGTAGAAAGAGGAGTGGTGATGAAGTAAAGGGTATGTATTATGATAACCTAATTAAGAGTGGATGAAGTGGTTTCAACTAAAAAATTAGTCAAACGAGGAGTGTCGTTCACCCTTACTCTTTGATTTGGTAATGAAAATGGTTGTGAATAGTGGCAAGAAAACTGCGGGAGGATAAGAAAAAAAATATTTGTGGTTGAGTGGGATAGGGGGGGAGGAGGAGTAAAACTAAGTGTCGTGTAGGAAGAGCTACATGAATGGAGTGAGATTTAGGCATGGTGAAGAGTGAAGTGATGATACAAGAAGAGGATAGGGCCTAGAAAAGTTATAAAGTTGGCTGGATTATATATGAAACTATAAGGAGTGCAAGTATCTTGGAAACGTGATTGAATCAAAGGGTAGTGGAGCAGTAAATATCTACATGGTGTTACATGGGAGGAGGATGGGTAAATAACTGTTATGTAACACATATCTTATACGTTCTTAATGTTGAAAAAATAACATTATTTACATGTTTTAAGGGATAGATTGTTTTGAGTTTTATTGGATTATGAGAGAGGGGTGAAGTGTTGGCTGTTCTGTTTACGGGTCTACATTTTTTGGCCAACTAAATAATGAGAATCTACCAAAAAATATTTAAGAATATTAATAAACATTATTTTCTCAAAATATTCAGTTACAAAAATAAACTACATACCAACAAACTATAAATTGTTAAGTTAAGAAAAAAATTATGTCATAAGCAAGACAATATAATTTTGTTTCACACATTCAGACCTACTATATAGTAATATATTTCTACACTACTGTTACATACCTCCACTAAACTATTATCAGCTATGATTCTGGAGGTAAGGAAGTTTTGACCCTTGATGTTAAAAAGGAATTTGGTAGAGGCAGCAGCTTGGATTATCAAATCTCTTATACCTTTGTAAGCCTCTTTGTTGAGCTCTTTATTATCCAGTCCATTGTGAAAATCACATAGACGGTATACATTGGTTTTAGTCTGGAACACAAGATCCATTTCTATGAACATTAATTTAAAGTTATGGCCAAGTATTGAACACTTTATTTTACCATGATGTTGTTCTTACTCGTTACTCATTGATAGTTCACATGTAGCTCATGTGAGAATACTTACCACACACACTTTCAAAATATTTGAAAACCAACATTTTACTAAACAGTGTGCAGTGTGTCTACTCAATCTTAGAAGAAAAAAAAAACCCTGAGAATTCCAGGTTTTTTCAGGTAATTTTCAGATTTTGCCAAGCTAAAAAATCCTATAATAACTAAACATTACCTGAACTTGGTACTATGATGATTTCAATTCAAATTAATTTCTATTCATAAAAAGCATTCAATCTAGGCAGTTAATTTATAAATAATCACTAATTTTAAAAAAATTAAAAATTAATTTAAAATGTACTATAATTTATATTTTAATTATTTTCAATTGCTTTTCATTAAATTTTAGCTATTCAGAATAAAATATGTTCACCACATTTTTATAGCTTGATTATCTAAATAATTTCATAAAATCTTTCTTAACACAAGTAAATGTGAAATTGAAACACAAATTCAGTTCATATGTTAGTAAATCGACATTTGCAAAGATAAATTATTCAAACACTTTAATGTAGATTAATTAATATTTTATAACTACAACATTATTTATACTTGGAAGAAGCTACAGGAAAGGTGGATATAAACATATAACAAACACAATATGACTATCTACTTTTCTTATACATTCTTCAAAATATAGCAAAATACCTCAAAAAGTGAAAAGAAGGTTTCCTTAACTAGAAATAATATTCTTCATACGAAACACATATGCTTGTATTATGTATATCATGCATCAGTAAACTATAACCAGCTTAGAACTTGACTTTGCATGTTTAGAACGTATCACATTTACAGCTATGTATGTATCAAAATTTCCATATTGCCCATAACTAGAGATATGCAAAAGGTGAGGTTATTTTTAGAAGAAGTGGGTTTTTTTCTCAAAAAAATATGTTATCATTTACGTAAATACGCATCGAATTAGTATTAATTAAAAAAACTAGGATAAAACTGTCTACATGTTTCCTTCGTATTGTGTATTTATCTATTTATTAACATATTCAGAGAAAAATAAAAAATAAGTGTAAGCATAAAAGATTTCAAGCTTAGTAATCCCAAACTCCATATCTTAATATCATTCATTACCTTTGAGTTTTACAAATAACAATATTGAAATAATCAATTATCAATTTATGTTTTGACCAAATAATAATAGCACCAAAACTTGTTGCCATAGAAGACTAAAATTCTATAAAATAAGAAGAAGGGAATAAAACTAAAGAAGATATAATTTTTCCAAACATGACTGTCCTTTCTTGGACCTAGCATGACTTTTTAATGGCTGAAAACAAAGAATCGATTTATCAAAATAAAAATTTTAAGTATCGTAGTGTGTAAAAGTTGAAATATTGATTTTTAATGTTAGTGTAATAAAAATCAGTGAAAATACCTTTAAAATCAGCAAAAACGAATACTATCTTTATAAACGACAGCCAGTGTTACCACGTTGTAAATTGTATTGCATGATGTAGTATTTTACCAATTACAATTTTTTTTTATTTGTTTAAAAAAATTCTTAAATTTATGTTATTCATGTGAAAACAGTAGACTTCACATAAAAATTTGTGTTATTGCAAATGCGAATTTCACATGTTCCTACCTATAACTGGTGAGTTTATTTAAATTGAGTAATTAAATGAGGAGATATTTTGATTTTGTTTTATGTTTTATAAAAATGATCTCCAACAATAGACGTTTGGAAGTTTTATTAAGTTTGAAAAAATAATAGGATATTCAGAAAGTTCGCTGAGTCATCTCCAAAATTCTCTGATTTTCCAAGCAAAGAGAAATTCCCTGAGAATTCTATGTTCTCTAGGCGAGTAGACACCCTGTTAAATAAATAAAGCTTGTGCCTGATCTAAAGTTTTTGATAAAAACTGCTGCCATGATGTCTACTCAACTTGACCAATGAAATTCCCGACTTTTAACCAACTTCCACTGATCATTTCATAACATTCCTAACTAAAAAATATGTCACATTCTTCTAATTCCCCACCTCCCCCGTCAGTTTTCTATTAATCTCTTATGAATGATAAGTTTTAAAATTTAAATAAACATAAAAAAAATAAATGGTACAGCGCACCGCACAGACTTTCTCTCTCTTTCTATAAACTCGTAAGATTTCTGAACGGAATAATGAACATTGTATCAACACCACTCCACATAAGAACACGCATAAAATAATATACAATGATATATAATCAATGATAAAAGAGGCGCATCTTTGTCCACCTAAGAGCATTTCAAATAGTTTAATGTCTTCCACAAGGGTCAACACTTCGTATTAAAATTTCGATTTCTGGTTAAAATTTTAACATTTTATAAGGTGTTGCAGATC